>OW121743.1:84299674-85499674 GCA_933228675.1 Stomorhina lunata
AAATTTTTTTCTCGATTGGAGCTATATTTAAGGATCTACAGCCAATTTTAGGTTTTTGGTACAAAAAAATAAAAATGATCACGAAAATCGATTATTTTCTCGATTAGAGCTATATTTAAGGATCTACAGCCAATTTTAGGTTTTTGGTACAAAAAAATAAAAATGATCACGAAAATCGATTATTTTCTCGATTAGAGCTATATTTAAGGATCTACAGCCAATTTTAGATTTTTGGTACAAAAAAATAAAAATGATCACGAAAATCGATTATTTTCTCGATTGGAGCTATATTTAAGGATCTACAGCCGATTTTAGGTTTTTGGTACAAAAAAATAAAAATGATCACGAAAATCGATTATTTTCTCGATTGGAGCTATATTTAAGGATCTACAGCCAATTTTAGATTTTTGGTACAAAAAAATAAAAATGTTCACAAAAATCGATTATTTTCTCGATTGGAGCTATATTTAAGGATCTACAGCCAATTTTAGGTTTTTGGTACAAAAAAATAAAAATGATCACGAAAATCGATTATTTTCTCGATTAGAGCTATATTTAAGGATCTACAGCCGATTTTAGGTTTTTGGTACAAAAAAATAAAAATGATCACGAAAATCGATTATTTTCTCGATTGGAGCAATATTTAAGGATCTACAGCCGATAGCTCGATTGGAGCTATATTTAAGGATCTACAGCCAATTTTAGATTTTTGGTACAAAAAAATAAAAATGATCACGAAAATCGATTATTTTCTCGATTGGAGCTATATTTAAGGATCTACAGCCAATTTTAGGTTTTTGGTACAAAAAAATGAAAATGATCACGAAAATCGATTATTTTCTCGATTAGAGCTATATTTAAGGATCTACAGCCAATTTTAGGTTTTTGGTACAAAAAAATAAAAATGATCACGAAAATCGATTATTTTCTCGATTAGAGCTATATTTAAGGATCTACAGCCAATTTTAGATTTTTGGTACAAAAAAATAAAAATGATCACGAAAATCGATTATTTTCTCGATTGGAGCTATATTTAAGGATCTACAGCCAATTTTAGATTTTTGGTACAAAAAAATAAAAATGATCACAAAAATCGATTATTTTCTCGATTGGAGCTATATTTAAGGATCTACAGCCAATTTTAGGTTTTTGGTACAAAAAAATAAAAATGATCACGAAAATCGATTATTTTCTCGATTAGAGCTATATTTAAGGATCTACAGCCAATTTTAGATTTTTGGTACAAAAAAATAAAAATGATCACGAAAATCGATTATTTTCTCGATTGGAGCTATATTTAAGGATCTACAGCCGATTTTAGGTTTTTGGTACAAAAAAATAAAAATGATCACGAAAATCGATTATTTTCTCGATTGGAGCAATATTTAAGGATCTACAGCCGATAGCTCGATTAGAGCTATATTTAAGGATCTACAGCCAATTTTAGATTTTTGGTACAAAAAAATAAAAATGATCACGAAAATCGATTATTTTCTCGATTGGAGCTATATTTAAGGATCTACAGCCGATTTTAGGTTTTTGGTACAAAAAAATAAAAATGATCACGAAAATCGATTATTTTCTCGATTGGAGCAATATTTAAGGATCTACAGCCAATTTTAGATTTTTGGTACAAAAAAAATAAAAATGATCACAAAAATCGATTATTTTCTCGATTGGAGCTATATTTAAGGATCTACAGCCAATTTTAGGTTTTTGGTACAAAAAAATAAAAATGATCACGAAAATCGATTATTTTCTCGATTGGAGCTATATTTAAGGATCTACAGCCGATTTTTGGTTTTTGGTACAAAAAAATAAAAATGATCACGAAAATCGATTATTTTCTCGATTGGAGCTATTTTTAAGGATCTACAGCCGATTTTAGGTTTTTGGTACAAAAAAATAAAAATGATCACGAAAATCGATTATTTTCTCGATTGGAGCTATATTCAAGGATCTACAGCCAATTTAGATTTTTGGTACCAAAAAAATTAAAATAATCACGAAAATCGATTATTTTTTCGATTGGAGCTATATTTAAGGATCTACAGCCAATTTTAGATTTTTGGTACAAAAAAATAAATATGATCACAAAAATCGATTATTTTCTCGATTGGAGCTATATTTAAGGATCTACAGCCAATTTTAAGTTTTTGGTACAAAAAAATAAAAATGATCGAGAAAATCGATTATTTTCTCGATTGGAGCTATATTTAAGGATCTACAGCCGATTTTAGGTTTTTGGTACAAAAAAATAAAAATGATCACGAAAATCGATTATTTTCTCGATTGGAGCTATATTTAAGGATCTACAGCCAATTTTAGATTTTTGGTACAAAAAAATAAAAATGATCACGAAAATCGATTATTTTCTCGATTGGAGCTATATTTAAGGATCTACAGCCAATTTTAGGTTTTTGGTACAAAAAAATAAAAATGATCACGAAAATCGATTATTTTCTCGATTGGAGCTGTATTCAAGGATCTACAGCCAATTTTAGATTTTTGGTACAAAAAAATTAAAATGATCACGAAAATCGATTATTTTTTCGATTGGAGCTATATTTAAGGATCTACAGCCAATTTTAGATTTTTGGTACAAAAAAAATAAAAATGATCACAAAAATCGATTATTTTCTCGATTGGAGCTATATTTAAGGATCTACAGCCGATTTTAGGTTTTTGGTACAAAAAAATAAAAATGATCACGAAAATCGATTATTTTCTCGATTGGAGCTATATTTAAGGATCTACTGCCAATTTTAGGTTTTTGGTACAAAAAAATAAAAATGATCACGAAAATCGATTATTTTCTCGATTGGAGCTATATTTAAGGATCTACAGCCAATTTTAGATTTTTGGTACAAAAAAATAAAAATGATCAGGAAAATCGATTGGAGCTATATTTAAGGATCTACAGCCAATTTTAGGTTTTTGGTACAAAAAAATAAAAATGATCACGAAAATCGATTATTTTCTTGATTAGAGCTATATTTAAGGATCTACAGCCAATTTTAGATTTTTGGTACAAAAAAATAAAAATGATCACGAAAATCGATTATTTTCTCGATTGGAGCTATATTTAAGGATCTACAGCCGATTTTAGGTTTTTGGTACAAAAAAATAAAAATGATCACGAAAATCGATTATTTTCTCGATTGGAGCTGTATTCAAGGATCTACAGCCAATTTTAGATTTTTGGTACAAAAAAATTAAAATGATCACGAAAATCGATTATTTTTTCGATTGGAGCTATATTTAAGGATCTACAGCCAATTTTAGATTTTTGGTACAAAAAAAATAAAAATGATCACAAAAATCGATTATTTTCTCGATTGGAGCTATATTTAAGGATCTACAGCCGATTTTAGGTTTTTGGTACAAAAAAATAAAAATGATCACGAAAATCGATTATTTTCTCGATTGGAGCTGTATTCAAGGATCTACAGCCAATTTTAGATTTTTGGTACAAAAAAATTAAAATGATCACGAAAATCGATTATTTTTTCGATTGGAGCTATATTTAAGGATCTACAGCCAATTTTAGGTTTTTGGTACAAAAAAATGAATATGATCATAAAAATCGATTATTTTCTCGATTGGAGCTATATTTAAGGATCTACAGCCGATTTTAGGTTTTTGGTACAAAAAAATTAAAATGATCACGAAAATCGATTTCTCGATTGGAGCTATTTTTAAGGATCTATAGCCAATTTTAGATTTTTGGTACAAAAAAATAAATATGATCACAAAAATCGATTATTTTCTCGATTGGAGCTATATTTAAGGATCTACAGCCGATTTTTGGTTTTTGGTACAAAAAAATAAAAATGATCACGAAAATCGATTATTTTCTCGATTGGAGCTATTTTTAAGGATCTACAGCCGATTTTAGGTTTTTGGTACAAAAAAATTAAAATAATCACGAAAATCGATTATTTTTTCGATTGGAGCTATATTTAAGGATCTACAGCCAATTTTAGATTTTTGGTACAAAAAAATAAATATGATCACAAAAATCGATTATTTTCTCGATTGGAGCTATATTTAAGGATCTACAGCCGATTTTAGGTTTTTGGTAGAAACAAATAAAAATGATCACGAAAATCGATTATTTTCTCGATTGGAGCTATATTTAAGGATCTACAGCCAATTTTAAGTTTTTGGTACAAAAAAATAAAAATGATCGCGAAAATCGATTATTTTCTCGATTAGAGCTATATTTAAGGATCTAGAGCCGATTTTATGTTTTTGTTACAAAAAAGAAAAAAAATATTCACGAAAATCGATTATTTTCTCGATTGGAGCAATATTTAAGTATCTGCAGCCGATTTTATGTTTTTGGTACAAAAAAATAAAAATGATCACAAAAATCGATTATTTCTCGATTGGGGCTATATTTAAGGATCTACAGCCAATTTTAGGTTTTTGGTAGAAAAAAATAAAAAAAAATAAAAATGATCACAAAAATCAATTATTTAAGGATCTACAAATGATTTGAGACTTATAACAAATATTTTATATTATTTTTATTTTTGTGCAAATATTTCCAGTAATTGAATTTATTGCCGTGTTAAAGTTAATGTCTCTATTTTCATATGTGAGCACAAATATTTAAACCACAAAAAACCCAAATATTTCTGTTAACGTTGTTTATTGTCAGGGTAATATTTTTCATCGTTGCTCTTTTTGTTCAACATTATTCAACTTCTAGCTTTAATTACAAACATCACCACCAATATTTTAACGAATTTCATACTTTTACCCTCGTTCATAGTTTTTTTCCGGGCGAAAAGTAAAAAATACTAAAAATACAATTTCTAAAATACTAATTCATCTTCCCGGTAAAAACTGCATAGAATAAAAACTGTAACTACTAACAACTCATAAGTTAATTGGAAAATTTTTATGTTAAAAGTTAAAGTACAGGAACAACAAAAAAAAAAAACGTGGAAAAACCAAGGAAAACACTTTTTTTCATGTCGGCATTGTTGTATTTGTCGATGCCACTAAAATTCTCTATGGTATTTTTGGGGGCAAAAACAATTCACATGTACAGATATAAATGCGCATGGAGTTAACCCACAAATACAGGCATTCAAATGTGTGTGTGTGTGTTAGTTTGATGAACTTGCACACACACTGACATTTAGAAGATACCCAGTGAATTGTTATGAGAATAGTTACAGTCTCATAATGAAAAATAATTTAATTTTGCAATGGTTCTGTTTTAATAACAAAATCATTTATAAATCCAATTCCATATTGCTAAGAACTTTCATAGTTTTACGATCGTCGAGTAACGATGGTAAGATTTTGACTTTTTAGATTTTTTATAAATTTTTGAAAAATAAAAATTTTTCGATTTTGCCAAATTTTTTTTTACTTTTTATGTTAAAAACTCCACAACCGTTGACCATATGAAAATATTGTCTTATTAAGGCTTAAAGAAAATGTTGTGGTAAATTCGCTCGTGTTTTCAACGAATTTAGATAAGTTATTCCCAAGATATGATAAAATCAATGGAACGACCTCTGTGAAAATCCGTAATTTTAGAAAAAAAAAAAAAATAAGAAAAGTCGTATCGATAGAATTTTAAATTTTCAAAGTTTTACTATCGTCAAAAAATGATGGTATAATTTTTACTTTTTCGATTTTCTATGAATTTTTGAAAAATAAAAATTTTTCGATTTTGCAAAAAAAAAATTTTTTTGTTATAAAATTAATGGAACGACCTCTGTGAAAATTCGTAATTTTAGAAAAAAATTGAAAAAAGTCATATCGATAGAATTTTAAATTTCCAAACTTTTACGACATTTTCGATTTTTTACGAATTTTTGAAAAATAAAAATTTTTCGATTTTGCAATATTTTTTTTTACATTTTTATGTGAAAAACTCCACAACCGTTGACCATATGAAAAAAATGTCTTTTCAAGGCTAAAAGAAGATTTTATGGTTAATCCGGCGGTGTTTCTTTCAGCGAATTTAGATAAGCCATACCCAAGATATAATCAAATCAATGGAACGACCTCTGTGAAAACACGTCATTTTAGAAAAACTCGTATCGATAGAATTTTAAATTTTCATAGTTTCACGATCGTCGAGTAACGATGGTAAGATTTTGACTTTTTTGATTTTTTATGAATTTTTTAAAAATAAAAATTTTAGATTTTGCAAATAAGTATTATTTTATGTGAAAAACTCCACAACTGTTGACCATATGAAAAATTGTCTTATCAAGGCTTAAATAAAATTTTGTGGTAAATCCGTCGGTGTTTCTTTCAACGAATTAAATAAGCGATTCCCAAGATATGATAAAATCAATGAAACGATCTCTGTGAAAATCCGTAATTTTAGAAAAAAAAATTTTTAAAAAGTCGTATAGATACAATTTTAAATTTTCAAGTTTTACGATCATCGGGTAACGATGGTAAGATTTTGACTTTTTCGATTTTTTATGAATTTTTGAAAAATAAAATTTTTTTGATTTTACAAAAAAAAAATTTTTTTAATTTTTATATGAAAAACTTCACATCCGTTGACTATATGAAAAAATTGTCTTATTAAGGCTTCAAGAGTAATGTTTTTGACTTTTTTGATTTTTTATGAATTTTTTAAAAATAAAATTTTTTCGATTTGTGAAAAACTCCACAACCGTTGATCATATGAAAAAATTGTTTTATTAAGGCTCAAAGAATTTTATAGTTAATCCGCCTGTGTTTATTTCAACTAATTTAGATAAGCCATTCCTAAGATATGATAAATTTAATGGAACGACCTCAGTGAAAATCCGTAATTTTAGAAAAAAATTAAAAACAACAAATAAGAATGCGCTATAGTCGGTCAAGCCCGACAATACGATACCCTTCACCACTAAGGTCGAACGTGTTCTTTTTTCATGTATAAAGATATTTAATATTTGCTAAATTTTACCATCATAGAAATATTTTCTCAAAACTTAAGCTGTTTCCGTCATTTGGACTTATATGAGAGCAAGGGTCAAATGTAGACCGATTATCTTGAAATTTGACAAATTGATTACAGTATTTACAAGAATTATGTATGCAAAATATTAACTCAAAATTCTCATTATCTTCAGATTTACGAGTGTTTTAGTTTGTATGGGAGCTATGGTCAAATGTGGACCGATTTTAACGGAATTTGGTACAGTGATTTAAGTTTACATAAGCAGTATTTGATTTAAATTGCATGAAAAAATATTGATATTTGAGGCCAATATATCAATTCCGGGAAGTGGGACCTATGGGAGGTACCATAAATAATGAACCGATTTGGTCCTATTGTCAAAAAAATGCGTTACATACATCAGCACAAACTTTCCACCTAGGGTTTACTGTGATTTTATATGAAAAATAAAAATTTTCTTTTTTTTCGAAATTGTCCCTTTTAGCACCAAGCCACAGAGGTATGTACTGTGATGTACACTTTTTACATTTTCTTCATTGGGCTACTTTAGATCTTATACTCCAACGATTAGTCTTAAAACTTTATTGTTTGTTAGAACATGTTTCCAACAAATAGACACACATACATATACATACCCAAAAATTAGTGAGTAAAAAGAGGAACAATAACAACTACAACAAACTGCAAATGAACACCTCGAGCATTTGCAAACAATTCGTCGTCTATTTGTAGAAATAGTTTGTGAACGGAAACATTTACATTTTGTAACAAACTGACAACAAAGCCAAAAAAACATCTAAAAAAGAACAAAAAGATAATAATGTTAAAAATACACAGAAAATTATCATTAGATAAAGGAAAACAGTGGGGTCATAATAATGAATAAGAATTAGTTAAGATTATCAGATGATATATGAAATTCTAATAATAATTAAAAATTAAAAATTTTGACATATTCACAAAACTGTTTGTTAAATTGTGTACTTGACTAAGCTGATACTTAATTGAAAATTTACATGAAAAATATTTTAAAATCTTTCTCTTCAAATCTACCTACTGTAAATTCATTGAATATTGTTAATATATTTTACTTTAAACCTAATATAAATGCATTTTTAGTACCAACATTTTTTAAAACAAAAACATCTGAAAACAATTCGAAAAAAACTAGAGAAAAAAAACACAGAAACCAACATGTCTCTTTGGAATTGAAACACATTTTTCTAAAATAGGAGACACATCATGCATTTGGATGCCAAATACAAGTTAGTTTACATACAAATTTCTAATATATTTTAACAATTATGGATAGGGAAATAGCAAAGATTTTATTTCCGGTACTTTAAATGATAAGTAATAACATTTAATATTAAAATTATAACATTTAATATTAGAACTGTTAAATTTGCCATTTGGCTGTTAAATTTCTCTGTTATGTTAATAATGCATACAAATTTCTCTGTTAATATCAATAATGTTATAAAAGTGTAGCATACCTTTGGGATCATAGTTTAAAAAGATAAAAACTTCAAATAACACTGGTTAACAGCCATAATTACATTCAAGTTAAACTACTGGGGTATTCACAGTCTCTTATTTATTCATATTGCCATAAGTCCGAATTTCAAAAAATCTTGAAAGTTTTAAATTTTGAATTTTAAAACATAATTTTTTTTAAATCGAAAATATAGAAGAAAACATTGTATTATTTTACGATTTTTTTTTATTTGAAAGTTTAAATACAAAATTTAAACCTGTTTTAAAATAATGACTTATGCCAATATAACTAGATAAGACCTCTTGTGTATACCCTATAAAATTGCTTCTGTTCTGGTCTCCTAAGTATAAAAAGACTAGAATTTTTTTTATCGAAGTTTGTTTTCTAAAAAGGGTATAGTTATTAGGCTTCGTATGAGAGAAATTTTTTTCTTTTGGTTTTTGGATATCATACTTTTTTAAAAGGTTTTACGCGAGATAAAAACAATGGCGTAATTTTTTTCCCCGAATTACAAGTGTTTCCCCTGCCTTTTTGAAGGGAAAAACGCTGTTTTTGAGCATGATTTTATACTACGCGGAAATAGCTTTAAATAGTTGATTTTTTTTTTATAATTAAATTCTACGGAAAATTTTAGCATGATTGAGACTAATTTTCCTCTTTTAGAATGCATCCTCTAATTGACGGACATCACGTAAAATTAACTTTTCTGAATTTTTTTTTTATTTTTTATACTAATGTATGCCGTCTGAAAATACATTCTTTACTAAAAAGAAATGCATTGGAAAAAAAATTTTATCATTATCCGTTAAATTTTAATGCTAAATTGAAGTTTTGATTATGTACTTGTTTATTTTCGCATATTTTCCCTAATATTTTTGAATGTATTATAAAGTGAGACATAAACCGGAATTTACTTAGAATTCCGCTGATTACACCATGAATTCGGAACGATTAAATGAATTTTCCTCGAAGATGGCTGTTGAAATTATCTCACTTGAGGGCTTAAAAACTTTAAATAATTATGGAATAAATTTATCTTTTATGTTTCGCAATGCTGCCGATTAGAGCTCCAACAAATGCTATTTAAATGCACTACAAATGGCGAAAAATATTCAATCAACAGCCATTTATACTTATGACAACTTTTTGGTCAAAATTCAAAAATTCAATTTATCATTAATATTCAACGATAAAGGGACCAAAACCCGGTTTTGGACTTTAGAGTGGATTTTGGTACCTTAAAGGGTTGTAGTTAAGATAAAATGTGTAAGATTTTTGATAAAAGTTTATTTATCCCATAAAAACGTACAAAACAAACTTGGGAAAATCGAACAAAGATAAGAAAAACTACTATTGTTTCACTGCCTTTGTAAAACTATGACTATTGTTTTAGTGGTGATTTTATTATGAACACGTAAAAGTGTTGCATTCGGCTGTGCCGAATTTTATATACCCACCATCAAATTGTGTTAAATTTAGTAACACATCCAAAAATTTAATTGTGCAAAAAAATGAGTGGCAAAAGCTGTCATAGTTTAAAATTTATTAGCATTTTACTGGCATTTTGGTGGTTTCACGCAAAATTTAACAAACTGCCTAATAGTTATTCTAATGGTTTTTGAGGAAAGTTTATATGGGAGCTACAATCAAACGTGGACCCAAAAGTTTCAATAAAAACTTCTCTGCACCAAATTAAGATGTCACGTTTCTTAAATTTTGATTTAGTTTATTAGTATTAAAGTGAACCGATTTCGCCCAATTTTAATACCAAACATAATCAAGAAAACAGAAATACTGTTGTTGCTCTAGCATGTTTCCGTAAGTTATATACGAAATTGCTACAGTCAATTTTGAACCGATTTCGATACCAAAATTTTTCAAGAGAAATTTTCTTGCTAACTATTGTTGACATATCTTTTTTCGTTCATGCCTTCAACAGTCAGATAAACGGACATCATAAAAGTAAATATTTTATATATGAAAAAAAATCACCAAAGTTTTTCTTAAATCGATCAATAGTAGACTATAGCTCCCATATTTGACCTTCTGTCAAAAGCCACTTAAAATTTACGAAAACGCTTCTAAGTCCTTAGATAAGGACAATCTTATTGTTATACCCTTCACCACCATAGGTGGAAAGGGTATATTGGATTTGTGCTGATGTTTGTAACGTATAGAAATATTGGTCTGAGACCCACCTTTTAGTATACCAATTCGACTTAGAATCACTCCCTGAGTTGTTTTAATGCTCGCTGGCTGGCCGGTTATCCATGTAAGCTTGTTATCACTGTACAGGTCGTAACTTTAAAGATAATTTATGCACAGGCTCATATTTTGCTCCAAGGACGATGCCTATACTTTTTACTACTAAAACTTTGCACAGATAATTATTTTGTATATATAAACCAATAACCAAAATTTGGTAACAATCGGTTCATATTTGATCCCAACTTCCATATAAGGACCTTAGCCGGAAATGACATAAATCTCGAAATTTTGAAAAACTTGTTAAATTGTTGGTTCATATTTGACCTTAGCAGTGAAGGGTATAATATAGTCGAGCTTGACCGACTATAACTTTTCTTAATTGTTATTTATTGTAAGTACAATTTTTGTGTAAAAAATTTCGAAAAATCATTGGCTCTCACATAAGAGTCAATTACGGAAATGGCTTAGATACAAAATTGGCTATTTTTAATTTTTTGTTAATAGAATCTCTATTAATTCAAGGATTTTTTTTAAATATTTTATTTTTAAGATTCATAGTCTGAGGATCATGTATTAAAAATGTTACATTTTAACTATCTTCCGTTTTTTATAAATATAAAAAAAATAAAGAACTATAATTTGAAAAAATAAAGAACTATGTTTTAAAGTGACTTCAAAAAACAAAATTGAACAAGCCGTTCCAAAGATATGACAAAGTCGATGGACCAACCTTTTTAAAAATAAAAAAAAAATATGTAAAAAAAAATTGAATTAAAAAACCAAAATTCGACCATTTTATAATAATTATTAAAATAGTGCAATGTAAAGAAGAAAGTTAAATTTTGTTAGCCAGTGTTATACACTGTAATGACAGTCAGAATATATTATGCAATGCCTTAAGATATGCAATATATTTTGCTAGTTATTTGAGCATAGGCACTATTAGATTAGCCTATGATTAAATAACAGAAAGATACAGGTGAACTCGAATAATGTTTAGTGTTCTTTTTTTTAACTTAACGTTCATTTTTATGCTATTTTAATAGCCCTAACTGCTTTTAATAGCAAACCATACGTTCATTTAGCTGCTACATAAGAGAATTTGCTAGTTTGTATTAGTTAGTATTTCTCTATGAGTAGGAAAGTATGTATGTCTGTCTATATGAATAGAAAATTCCCTTAACTACAATAACTAAAAATCTCCTGTTTACCTTCACAACTAATATAAACAGACAATTTAGCATAAGCTTTTCCAGCACTAAAATCAACTGACATACCTACATACTTATGTACGTATATATTCACATACAAGGTACCTATTCTATGTTACTATGAATGTATGACTACCTCTACTATGTAAAAATTTCATACATTTATCCCTTAGACATTATCATTATTATTATTATCTATCTTCATTATCCCCTTTATATCTACATTATCATTATCATTTAGTTTTAGAAAGATTTAGTAGCATCAACATCAGCCAGAGGAAAAGGAAGTATTATCGTCATTTTGAAAAATGTTGATATTTTAATATGTGGCTTTTTGGAGCATAAAAGTGGTATTTTGTTGTGGTTTTTGTGGTTCACATTGTAATTAGGTCAAAGTTACTCATAGAACAAAAATACGAAAGAACTTGTGTCATTATTAGTGGAAAATGTTCATATAAAAATTTACATATGTATGTATAAAACGAATCTGGATGTATGTCTATTCATATTTACTTGTGTACCTTAATAAATTCCTGTTTTTCATATTTATCATTATAATTTTTAGTTTTTCAATTTTTGTGTAAATACAAAGTTTTGCATAAAAATGAATAAATATGTATGAACATAGACAAATTAGAGCATTTTGGTAAATCCAGGCTAAAAGGTACCCAGCAAAACTTTGGTAATGGCAAGTACTCTGATAACTGGTTACCTTGTAATGACTACAACATACCCTCCGAATAAATAATAAGTTATTACAGAAGTACTTATTTGTAATTAAGATGGTAATTTAAACTGAATGGTCCCGGTTCAAATCACACCAAGGGCAACAATTTTTTTTTAAAGAGTCTTTTTAAATGATTTTTGAATTTTAAGAACTTAAATATTACCTTCTGTAAAAAAAAAAAATTTTGATTATGTTTAACACCCATTAATATAGTGAGATAACATGTTCCGAGAGTTGTCCCATAAGATCGATAAAAATGGGTTAGGATTATGTGCTAGTAACCCTCTTTTGAAAAAAAAATGCTATGAAGAGGATAAAATTAGAATTAAAATGTCCCACCACCTAATGTTAGAGGAGGATGTCTGTAACTTCGATAGAAAGACCAAGTGGAGGAACATTTTTCAAAGCTTGGCCTATAAAATTAGAGAATATTCGCACAAGATCAAAACCATGAAATTCTAAAATAACTATAGGCCATAAGAGTCAATCTTATGTAAAAACTTATACAAAAAAGAAGATTTAAATTGTTTAAGTTTTAAAATAATTGAAAAAAAAACTTCTTTATTGTTTATTAAATGCATTAAACATTTATAAAAAATCGTTTAAAAATATTTTTCCAAAAATTTCAACAAAGCAAAAAAAGCAGGGAAAAACGAAGTTATTGTCACATGATTTTGGATCTAAAAATAAAAATTGTTTATATTTATTATAAGCTGCTAAGCATTCAACATATGAAGTACCTCAGTGGAAGAGTCTCTGCCTAGCAGTCGGAGGGTCTAGGTTCGAGCCCCCATGGGGTCATAACAAAAACTTTTTGAATTTCGTTTCAAAATATATATTTTTAAATACAACAACAAAAAAGTTTTTGTTGTTGTTTTCCAATTGCTTACCCAAGTCATTACTTTTCTGCAATTGGTAAGTACTTGCCTCCAATGACATCCCCATGTTAATGTAATGACTTAAACCGTAAATGAGTAAGTAGTTCGTGGTTAATAGTTTAGCTGTTTAACTCATTATTTGGTAATGAACAGTTTTACTTCTCTTGAATCTCTTGGAGTTGATATGCTTGATTTTAGTTTGTCCTTTTTCTCATGTATCTAACCAGATATTTCATTTTATTATTATAAATAAGAGTGGAATTATTAAAGCAATATGTTTGTAATACAAATTCTGGGTAAATTTTAGTTCTATTTAAAAATTTTATACATAAAAGCACGAGCAGCTAAATAGAGTTCATTGTTGTTCATGGCTCATCGTTATTATCATAATGATGAATATGATCATCATTGTAATTAACCTAGAATGAACCTATTTATAGGCAAATGAAGTAATATGTTTAATATAGTATCTAAAAACTATGTGGCTTTAATTGGGTTCATTTACCTAAAATTCATTTACCTGAAAGTAATTACATATAAAAATTTATTAAAGTACATACATATTTAAAAAATCAATTTGTTTATAGTAATTTTGTACCACTAAAATATTCTTAATAAGGATATAAATCCTTTTAAATGAATTGAAATTAGTTCATTATTTTGAAAAATTTTAAAATTCACTAAAAACATAAAAATAGTACACCTGTAGCAACGAAGAGTAGGGTATTTAAAGTATGGATTGACTGCATTTAAAATTTTGTTATTTTTTTATATAAACATCTTTGTTTTAATATTAGACTCAAAACTCTATCTAATTAGTATTAGTATTAGTATACAAAATTAGTTTATTATACATACATATCTAATAAAAGCGGAAGCTCTAAATTTTTCTGATAGTTAACTTATCATTTATGCGTATACTAATGATAAGAATTCAATTTGAAAATTTAAGAACGATTTTTGTAGTCACATCATTATAGGTATTTACATATATTTTTGTATATTAGAGTGACTTCTTGATATATAAGGGAAAACATTTTTTTGAAAGTGTTTTGGTTATTCAACTAATTTCAACTAAAAATAATTAATTTTTACACGAAATGGATAATGTAATATTAGAGAGAACTAACACAGCTTTATTTCAAGTATTGAAAAACAAAAATCTATTAAGTAGTTTTGGAGTTATTCCAAATTTCCCCAAAAAATGCATGTCATTGAAAACGCGCCTTAGGATATGCAACAAACATTTGCTCTGTAAATAAAGAACTTCTAAAGTCAGCTATGATTTATTATTTAAAGGAAAAAATTTCATAATAAATTTTGTTCTATACGAATAATAAAATTTTTTCAATAGAAAAATTTTATAATTAAATTTTTTCTATAGAAAAAGTTTTATAATTAAATTTTTTCTATAGAAAAAATTTCTTAATTAAATTTTTTCTAAAGAAATTTTTCTTCCATTTTTCATTTTAAAATTTGTTCCAAAGAAAAATGTTCATTATTCAATTTTTTCTGAAGAAACATTTTCATTATTAATTTTTTTTTTTTCTAAAGAAACATTTTCATTATTAAATTTTTTCTAAAGAAACATTTTCATTAAAAATTTTTTTTTAAAGAAAAATTTTCATAATAAATTTTTTTTTTTTTTTCTATAAAAAAATTATTTCTATGGAAAAATTTTTATAATAAAATTTTTTCACTAGAAAAATTTTCATAATAAAATTTTTCTATAGAAAAATTTTCATAATAAAATTTTTCTATTCAAAAATGTTCATAATAAAATTTTTCTATAGAAAAATGTTCATAAAAAAAATTTTCTATAGAAAAATTTTCATAATAAAATTTTTCTATAGAAAAATTTTCATAATAAAATTTTTCTATAGAAAAATTTTCATAATAAAATTTTTCTATGGAAAATTTTTCATAATAAAATTTTTCTATAGAAAAATTTTCATAATAAAATTTTTTCTATAGAAAAATTTTCATAATAAAATTTTTCTATAGAAAAATTTTCATAATAAAATTTTTCTATAGAAAAATTTTCATAATAAAATTTTTCTATAGAAAAATTTTCATAATAAAATTTTTCTATAGAAAAATTTTCATAATAAAATTTTTCTATAGAAAAATTTTTATAATAATATTTTTCTATAGAAAAATTTTCAATATAAAATTTTTCTATAGAAAAATTTTCATAATAATATTTTTCTATCGAAAAATTTTCATAATAAAATTTTTCTATAGAAAAATTTTCATAATAAAATTTTTCTATAGAAAAATTTTCATAATAAAATTTTTCTATAGAAAAATTTTCATAATAATATTTTTCTATAGAAAAATTTTTATAATAAAATATTTCTATAGAAAAATTTTCATAATAATATTTTTCTATAGAAAAATTTTCATTATAAAATTTTTCTATAGAAAAATTTTCATAATAATATTTTTCTATCGAAAAATTTTCATAATAATGTTTTTCTATAGAAAACTGTTCATAATATAATTTTGTCATAATAAAATTTTGTTTTTCTATAGAAAAATTTTTATAATGAAAATGTTTCTTTAGAAAAATTTTTATTATAAAAACTTTTCTATTGAAAAATTTTCATTATAAAAATTTTCCTAAAGAAAAATATTTCTATAGAAAAATTTTCATTTAAAAATTTAACATTTTTTCTATAAAAAAAATTAAATTATAGAAAAATTTTTATTATGAAATTTTTTCTATAGAAAAATTTTCATTACAAGATGTTTTTTTTTATAGAAAAATATTCATAATAAAATTTTTCTATAGAAAAATTTTCAATAGAAAAATTTTCATAATAAAATTTTTCTTTAGAAAAATTTTCAATAAAAAAATTTTCATAAAAAAATTTTTCTATAGAAAAATTTCCATAATAAAATTTTTCTATAGAAAAATTTTCATAATAAAATTTTTGTATAGAAAAATTTTCATAATGAAATTTTTCTATTGAAAAATTTTCATAATAATATTTTTCTATAGAAAAATTTCCATAATAAAATTTTTCTATAAAAAAATTTTCATAATAAAATTTTTCTATAGAAAAATTTCCATAAGAAAATTTTTCTACAGAAAAATTTTCATAATAAAATTTTTCCATAGAAAAAAAATTAAAATTTTGTTTTTCTAAAGAAAAATTAATAATAAAATTTTTCTATAGAAAAATTTTCATAATAAAATTTTTCTATAGAAAAATTTTCAATATAAAATTTTTCTATAGAAAAATTTTCATAATTATATTTTTCTATAGAAAAATTATCATAATAATGTTTTTCTATAGAAAAATTTTCATAATAAAATTTTGTCATAATAAAATTTTGTTTTTCTATAGAAAAATTTTTATAATGAAAATGTTTCTATAGAAAAATTTTTGTTATAAAAACTTTTCTATAGAAAAATTTTCATTATAAAAATTTTTCTAAAGAAAAGTATTTCTATAGAAAAATTTTCATTTAAAAATTTAAGATTTTTTCTATAGAAAAATTAAATTATAAAAAAATGTTTATTATGAAATTTTTTCTATAGAAAAAATTTCATTACAAGATTTTTTCTATGAAAAATTTTCATTACAATTGCTTTTTTTTATAGAAAAATTTTCATTATAAAATTTTTTCTATTAAAAATTTTTCATTATATAATTTCTCCAATAAAAAATTTTCATTCATACTTTTTGTTTTTGCTATAGAAAAATTTTTATTATAAACTTCTTTCTATACAAAAATTTTTATTGTAGAATTTTTTCTATAGAAAAATTTTTATAGTAGAATTTTTTCTATAGAAAAATTTTCATTACAGAATTTTTTCTTTATAAAAATTATAGAAAAATGTTCATCATAAAATTTCTTCTATAAAAAAATTTTCATTATAAAATTGCTTATATAAAAATATTATGGAAAAATTTTCATCTTAATATTTTTTCTTTAGAAAAATTTTTATTATTAAATTTTTTCTACAAAAAAATTATAGAAAAATTTTCATCATAAAATTTTTTCTATAGAGAAATTTTCATTATAAAATTATTTCTATAAAAAAATTATAGAAAAATTTTGATATGATATGATTTCTCTAAAATAAATATAGAAAAATTTCCACCATAAAATTTTTTCTATAGAAAAATTTTCACCATAAAATTTTTTCTATAGAAAAATTTTCATTATAAAATTTTTTCTACAGAAAAATTTCCATTAAAAAATTGTTTCTATAGAAAAATTTTCATAAAAAAATTTTTTCTATAGAACAATTTTCATTATAATATTTTTTCTATAAAAAAAAACTTTCATTATAAATTTTTCGATTATGATTACATTCTTCAATTTCCAGCAGATGATTTAAAATCAAAATTGTTTTGTTACACATATTACATAATGACAAATTTTAGTTACGCTTGACACTTTTAAAGCGCTAAAACTAAACTCTTGTAATCTTTATCATCAGATAAAATAATATTTTATTTATTGTTCATAAAATATGGCTTAAATTCATCAAAAATAATATAAACGTGTTTGCTATCTTTAAAACATGTTTTAATTTAATCTCCAACTATTAATAGCTTTAGGCATAAGAGGCGAAAATTAAAACAAGTTTGTTTAATATTTCTGACTAAAAACCATATGTTAATTGTCAAGCACTTTGAGGGCATCTCTTGAAAATGCATTATTCTGAGGAAGATTTTTAAAAATTTAATACTGATAAGCTGGTTACACACAAATGGCCCAAAGACAAACTGATTAAGTAAATAAACAATTAAATTTTTATTAGTTTAATATATGGCTGGCAAATATATGATATTTATTAAATATATCTAACTGCTATATCAATCAAATATAAAAAAGTCTTTATATTGGTCCTACGAGCTGGATTCTAGTCTTAAAACTTAACTCATTAAAATAAATTATTCTTATTTTTAGTTATTAATATTTCAGCAAAAACAATTTATTAAAAACCATAATTAATATAAAGATATTATAAATATTTTTGCAAATGATACCTCTTTGATATGCAGAATTTTTAAAATATAAAAACTGTCCTTGAATATGAATGAATTCATTAACATATTTCTAAAGATACTCTTCGACATTTTTTCTATTGTCTTAAAACTAGTTGAGATATTTAATATCTACTACAAATAGAATAAAAAATAGAATTTATTTAAGTAGCTGGTTTGTTGCCTTTGATAATGATTATGATCAATAAACTTAAGTCAATGAATACGAAATACGAAACAGTAACAAACTACAATTTTTTACTACAAATCAATTTTTATAACTATACAAGAATTTTTATCTACTTCTGCATATGAATGTTAAGTTAACAAGAGCGGGACTTGTTTGAAGAAGGAGATACGATATATGTTTATGTATGTATGTACCCAGTCAGCATTTAGAAGATTATTTTTTGAAAAATCACCAAAATGAGTCTTCTTTGAACAGTTAAGAAGACCAAAAAACGATTAGTTGTCTGCGCGACTAAAATACTAATCGAAGGAGATTCGTGCTTATGCTTTAAAACTAACTTTTTAAAAATACAATAACAAAAAACAAATCCATTAACAATCAAACATTTAAGTGATAGAAATTCGATAGTTTGTTACGTTATTTTGCAAACAAACAAACAAACAAACCAAAAATGGCTCGTAAAAGACCCATAAATGGTTCAGAAAGTTGCTCATAAAAGATTCTCTCAAGGAAGTCACGGCTAGGGTACCATTTTATCCCGTAGGCACAGCCTTTTTCGAATCGAAAATGATGGCATATTTGATATTCGATTAATCGTCCATGGCAATCGAAAAAGACTAAAATATGATCAAAAAATAATAAAAATGCTGACTGGGTATGTATACAAATATGTATGTTAGCAACAAAAGTGATTTTAGCATCATAAAATTTTCAAATGTTCTTCGTTCTAATAAGTATTCTATTGTATGGACAACAAAAATATTAGAATGGTCCAGGAAACTGAAAATATGACGTAGAGATAGACAAGTGGTCTGAGACATTGACTAAGACATAGACTCAGACATAGACTAAGATATAGACTAAGACATAGACTAAGACATAGACTAAGACATAGACTAAGACATAGACTAAGACATAGACTAAGACATAGACTAAGACATAGACTAAGACATAGACTAAGACATAGACTAAGACATAGACTAAGACATAGACTAAGACATAGACTAAGACATAGACTAAGACATAGACTAAGACATAGACTAAGACATAGACTAAGACATAGACTAAGACATAGACTAAGACATAGACTAAGACATAGACTAAGACATAGACTAAGACATAGACTAAGACATAGACTAAGACATAGACTAAGACATAGACTAAGACATAGACTAAGACATAGACTAAGACATAGACTAAGACATAGACTAAGACATAGACTAAGACATAGACTAAGACATAGACTAAGACATAGACTAAGACATAGACTAAGACATAGACTAAGACATAGACTAAGACATAGACTAAGACATAGACTAAGACATAGACTATGACATAGACTAAGACATAGACTAAGACATAGACTAAAACATAGACTAAGACATAGAATAGAACAAAAAAATAGCTGGCAAAGTTGCCGTTTTTTATTATAATTTAACTAAAATAGGTATCTTTTTTTCAATGTGTAGTTCAAACGTTTTAAAAAGAAAAAGTTTTCTACTCCATTTTTTTTTTAAGTATTTTTATCAAAAATTTGTCTATAGAAAATTTTTTTTATCAAAAATTTTTCTATAGAAATTTTTTTTTCAAAAATTTTTCTATAAAAAATTTTTTTATGAAAAATTTTTCTATAGAAAATTTTTTTTATCAAAAATTTTTCTATAGAAAATTTTTTTTTAGGAAAAAGTTTTCTATAGAAATTTTTTTTATCAAAAATTTTTCTATCGAAAAATTTTTTTTATCAAAAATTTTTCTTTAGAAAATTTTTTAATCAAAAATTTTTCTTTAGAAAATTTTTTTTATCAAAAATTTTTCTATAGAACATTTTTTTATCAAAAATTTTTTTATCAAAAATTTTTCTATAGAAAATTTTTTTATCAAAAATTTTTCTATAGAAAATTTTTTTATCAAAAATGTTTCTATAAAAAATTTGAAAAATTTTCAATATAAAAATATTTTGTTTTGATAAACAAATTCGTGTATAGAAAATTTTTTATTAAAAATTTTTGTATAGAAAATTTATTTATCAAAAACTTTCAAATCTTCTATGGAAAATTGTTGATAAAAATATTTTCTACAGAAAAATTTTTGATAAAAAAATTTTGTATAGAAAAGCTTTTTATAAAAATATTTTCTATAGAAAAATTTTTTGTCAAAAAAATGTTATATGTTTACCAAAAATATATAAAAAAAATTTTTTTAAAACTTTTTCTATAGAAAATTTAATATTTTTATATTAAAAAATTTTTAAATCTTCTATGGAAAATTTTTTATAGAAAATCTTTTTATTAAAAATTTTTCTATACAAATTTTTTTAATCAAAAATTTTTTCATAAAAGATTTAAAAAATTTTTGATATAAAAATATTTTTATCGAAAATTTTTACAGAAAAATATTTTTATCGAAAAATTTTTACAGAAAAATATTTTTATCGAAAAATTTTCCAAAGAAAAATATTTTTATTAAAAATTTTTCTATAAAAAATGGTTGGATCGAAAATATCTAAAAAAAATATAAAAATCTAAAATTGTTTAATATTAGAATTTATTTCTGTTGTGAAAGATGTTCCCAGTATTTACAAAAATATTCCCAATGTTTACAAAAATAATAGTGTCGTGGCAACAATGTTCGAGATTATATTTCTTTGTTCTCTCGAACCATGTATTTTGTTGCGATAAATTGGATTTTGATCTGTTTCTTGCCTATTTTGATTTTGTCTTTTCTTTAACAAAGCGGAACCAACGAACTCTGTTAACATGAAAATTCCAACTGAGTAATTAAAATACTCATCTTCACGAGTTTTATCAATGATCGCGGTATTTACGAAAATTACATAAAATTCATCGGCTTCTGGTGGCATGGGCTGCCTACTTCTGGACTTTAGACATAGGCTAAACTTATGGGCCGGTGACATTATTAGACCGTAATTGTTTCATAGATGACGAGGCGGAAACGTTACTGTTAATGGCGAGTAAATGGAAAAGTTGGACTTGCCCGATATGTGGTTTCAATAAGACCGTTCGCCTCAAAACAATGGTTCTTTTGGAAAACCAATTCGATGATTTAACATTTGGGAATGCCTTGATTCTGTATTTAGTTGAGTTTAGGATGAGTTATAGTTGAAGCTCTTTTGCTTGAATGGCTTTTTGGCACCACCCTAATTAATAAATGCACTAAAATAAATCACATCACATCAAATTCAATCAGCACAAGTAGATTTAGTTACCATCACATGAGTAGCTTTTTACATCTATTTTTTATTACATTTCATTTAATACGAGTCTAAGCGATTTCTGCTCCCCCATTTTCATGGGTGGGGGCTAATTTTATTACTTTAATGATGTGACTGATTATAATGTTGGGATTTATCTATTTTGTGTAAGTAGTACTTCGCTTGTGTGTCTGTCTGCCTCCACATTTAGATATTGGTTAGAATATGAGTACTTGATGTCATGGACAAGTAAGTTTTGATTTTAATAATCGTTCTACTAAATGTATAGTTAAAGATTTTATAGTTAATTCCATTGTTAATGCTGTGGCTGTGATTGAAGTTATTGAGGCCTCTTAAGTGGATCCATCGAATAGTTATAAGAAATCATATGCATTTTTGATGTTAGCTGAAAAGAAAATGATATTTAAGGGCCATTTAAAATGGGGGTTTTAAATGAGTTTATTTAAACCCAAGAAACGAAATTGATGTTTAATTATTAAGATCTTTGCGGTATATAAACAGATACGTACATTTTATTACTTGTTTTCAGAATTAATTCTGGGATTCATAAAAAGAAAATTTATTTTGAAATAAAATTTCCTAAAAACCGGAAAATTAATTTAAACCACATAAAATTTCTTTATGAATATTCATATTTATGATAACCCGAAATTTATACCAAATTTTATCAAAACTAAAAGCAAATAAATGTAAATACTTAATATTACATCAATAAGAGATTTTATGGCCGTTAGATTTAAATATATTCAAACTAATTCACCTTTTTTGTTGTTATTGTTATTACAGAGTAAAGTAATCAAAATGTAAATTAATAAAATTTTAATTAATTCATACCAATCACAACCAACCACCAGCTGATATCCATCCATCCAATAACCCATTCCATTCAAATAAGAGTAACTCCCTAAAAAAATGTTTGAAAAAGACATTTTATCTCAACCCACCTAAAAAATACTTTGATGACTTTGTTTCAGTTTTTTTGTAAAACCTATCAAACATTTAAAGGGCAGTGAAAGTTTTTCGTTTTTAATTTAAATATAAAAATCCTAACGAAATTACAAATTGGTATTTTCGTTTGAAACATCAATAAGCCAAAGTGTTTCATCTTGTGGTTTATGTTGATGTCGCTTTAACTTTGGTTGGTTTTTGGAAATATTTTAAAAGATTTTTGCTTTATCAAAAAACAAATATTCAAATATAACACCAGTCAACCATAGCCCGGAATCATAAAAATTGTGTTCAATATTTGCCCTGAATATCATCGCACCAATTTAAATACCAAAACCTTAATAAAACATTGTCAAAATCCAAACGCACGCTTTCATAGCTTCAAGTTTCTCACGTTCTTTTTTTTTGTCACTGAAGTTTGAACAAATACATATAACGATTTAAAATTGGTTTGGACGGACTCATCGTTATTCAAATATTTGAACAAACTGACGACAGTCACACAGAATGAAACCTTAATGGCTTAAAGGTGTGATGTAAGAGTTTAACTTCTTCTTTCCCCCTTCATCAATATATTTTTAATGGAAAAGGAGGATGGCACTGTTTTACCTGCAGTTGTTCCTTCCTCTGTTGTTCCGTAGAATAGTGTTCTTTCCTTTATATGAGGCTTATTTTCGGGTAAAATTTCTGTTGTGTAAAAATTGTACTGACAAAACAATTGCTCTGCAGACGGTGTTGCATAAATTAAGAGTGGAACACTTTATTACAGGGGTGGGCACTCAGAATCACTCCCTGATTTCGCACAGACTCATATTTTGCCAAGTGATCGTCCTATACTATACTTTTTGGACAAAATCGGATTACTAGTTTGGGTACCTCCTATAGGAATTCCGGCCCGAAATAGGGTTTTTGGCCCTTTACAGACACAAATTTAGTTGTATTTTAATAATATTCAGCACAAATATCGGCCCATACAAGACATATTCTTAAGAAAAGCGCAAAAAAGCTTTTAAATCTAAAGATAATTGCATTTTATTACTAAAACTTTGCACAGTTTATATATTGTATATGTAAACCGATAACCGAAATTTGGTAACAATCGATCCACAATTGACCCTAGTTCCAGGCATAAATCTCGAAATTTTGAAAAAATAGCATAAATATATGTTTCTAAGACTTAAGGAAAACTTGGTAAATTGTTGGTCCACAAATGACCTTTGTAGTTGATATAGTAAGGCTCGACCGACTTTAGCTTTTCTTTTTTGTTATACCCTTCACCACCATAGGTGGAAAGGGTATTTAACGCATAGAAATATTTCTCTTAGACCCACCTTTTAGTATACCAATAGGCTAAGAAACACTTTCTAAGTCCATTTAGCGATGTCTGTCCGTCCATTCGTCCGTCTGTCTGGCTGGCCCCCATGTAAACCATGTAATCAAAGTACAGGTCGCAATTCTTAAGATAATTTGATGAAATTTGGCACAGATCATTTTTTTGATAGTGGGACCATAGCTGTTGAAATTCGTCAAAATCGGTCTATTATTTATGATACCTCCCATAGGTCCCATTTCCCGGAATTGATTTATTGGCCACAAAAATCAATATTTTTCATGAAATTTTAAACAAGTACTACTTTGGTAAACAGAATGTTTCTATTGGTGTATCTGCTGTTCTGTTTGTGTCTATAATTAGAACATTTTTCCCTTAATGTTTTGCTGTGAGAGTAGAGCAACATTTTTCTCTTTATCTACACTCTCTCTATCGCTCTGTAGAAGTTAACTTCAGATAATCCATTTGTACAACATATGGATGAGTGTGTTCTTGATCATGTGAGAATATATTGGAACATGCATGAAAATTCATAAGCCGCATTGTTAGTGTAATCGACTACAGCAGCTCTTTGTTTACATCTGCAGAAAATGCTAGAAATTCTCTTCTCTACTGTGAAAGGCTGACTAGCTGATATCGTTGCAGAGTATTAATTGAGACGCGCATAAAAGAACAAGTTTGTTAACAGCTTTTGTGAATTGTGTTTAAGATGAACTAACTCTAATTGGAACAGGGGGTACTTCTCTCAGACAATGAGCTGCATCTATTTTTAGACTCATTGAAAGGGACCTATGTTTTACCTCCGGCTCCGAAAGGCAAATGCATTAGTTAGACAAGTTTTTCATAGCCTAATACTCAATAACCAGTAGCTAGCTGAGTTATGAGGTGAACCGCTGCTTTTTTAAAAATTATTTTTTTCTCAAGTGGGTCTAGCCGGCCATACCACATAAAAACCTCTTAAAAATCACAAATTTTAGAAAAAATTCTGTATGCGAGAAATGTTAAGGAGGACCCAAGCTTTCTAAATTTTGGAATTATGGTTGCAATGTATTTACACAGGGTGAATCATTGGGCGTCAAAGTAAAAGTAAAAAAGCTTTTGGACCGTGTATATCTTTCAATTATTGTCCAATATGATTGATTTTTTTTTGGAATGAGCTTACTTTACTATAATGACTGTTATAGGTTTTAAGTTATTTAATTTCAAAAATAAAAAAAAATAATTTTTCTCTTCGACTTTTTTTAGTTTTTGACCCATTGTGCACTCGATATTAAACCCATAATACAGCCAACAGTTCACAAAATAAAACAAAGGAAACCGTTTTTAAATATCTTGATTCGTTTAATAATGAAAAATTTCAAAATTCAAATATTTTTCGCTGATCGCAAAAAGTGCATTTTCTTGTCAAAAAGATTTTTACTTTTTACGAAGAAGTTTTTTATTCAAAGTTAATGTTTTATTATATATTCGTAGAGAATAGGGTTCTAGCATGATTTTGAACTAAAATTTAAGTCAGTGCAACATTCTCTTTATGTACAGCATTGACTGAAATTTGTCTAATTTTTTAGACAATTTTTGTGTTTTCGAATATATAACCAAAAAGTCAAGCCGATTTTACAACTTTCTGAAATGTTGCTATATAGTCCTATATATTCTCTTTAAACTTTAAAAATAAAATGTAGCACAAAATCATAAACAAATCTACAAAATGGGATTTTATGGCAAATGGCAAATTTTCATATACCATAATTTTAAGTGCAAAAAAAGGTCAATTGGGTTTCTTTTTTTTGAACATTTCTAAATTGTTTCACATAAACAATAAAATAAACTTAATTGCTGTAAAAAATCATTCAAGAACCATATACATTTTTCAGAAATTTAAAGTCAAATTTCAAAAATAATTTTGTAAAAAATACACTTTTCAGTTTTTTGGTACCTTTCTACCAGAAATTTTCAAAACTTTTTCCAAATATTATTAAAAATTAACAGTGTAGTAATTTAGACTTGCTTTTTTTTCATTGATGTATAAAATACATATAAAAGGTATTAATACCAGGTTCAATTATTGCATTAAAAACACATGCCTCAGTCCAAGCAAATAAACACACATGCAAAAATTGTACAAACATTGAAGTCTATGTACTTTTTGATCAATTTTTCCAATAAGTGTCTAAGTCCTTTTTAAGCCACAAAATAACTTAAAAGTGTAGTAGTATAAAATTATTTTTGAATTTTGACTTTAAATTTCTGAAAAATTGTACAAGGTACGTACATGATTTTTAGTTTAGATTATTTAATAATAATTTAATTTTCAATTGAATTCCAAATTTTTTAAATTTGTTTCTTTAATTACACATAAAATTATTGCCAATATTTTCAATAATTTGCCCAATTCGACGCTCAGTTGTATGACGTGACATAAAAAGCCGTTTATGAAGTTTTATGTTACCTGGATCCAAGATTATAATTACTGTGGCCCTAATAGTCGCATTTGCCCACCGTTGGTATATTGAATACGTTTTCGGCAGTGATATTTGGTAATCGAATAGGACTAAAAGTAAATTCTGATTTAAGAGCATAATAATATATGAGTACAATAATAATTTATGTAGTTTTGTGCTACCTGAATCCAAACTTTTAATCACAGTTGACCTTCTGAAAATAACCTACTTAAAGTATTGACCGTCATCAAAGTATGGACCGACTTTGACCTAAATATATGTTTTTTGACAAAATTTCGACAAATTTCACTGAAAATTTTTATTTTTATATGAATACCAAATTTGGTCTTAAAAGTTATTCTCATCCAAGTGGCCAAGAAGTCCAAGAGCTCATCAATATTATTTTTTATAATCGATTAATCGCCCAAAAATCCACATATTCTTCTTCCATGTTAATCAATCCAAAGAGTTACTAATATATACAGACAAATATCTGTCAAATAAGAAAATGTCAGGAATGTTTAACAATTTCATTGTCAAAAGAATTTACAGTTTGTTGAATTTGTTGATAGGAAAATGGCAACAACAAAACAGCAATAGAGGCACAGATCAAATACATATGTAGGTATGTATCGGACAATTTTAGCGAATGAAAGGAATAATGAAGCAAGTTCCAAGCGCAAAAACCAGGAACCTCCAATAAAGAGAAATTAGATTGTGAGAAACTAGGAGCCTAAAACAAAAATAGTTTTAGGCATCTAGTTGAATTTTTTAAAGATTTTTGAAAGGAAACATTTCAAAATTGTCGGAAAGCTCAAGAACTTTGATTACAATTTTAATTAAAGTTTTTTTTTATGGCCACTTATAAAGTCAAAACTTTTAAAAGTTAAAAAAATGTTCTTTTTTTATACAAAAGTAGGGCCTTAAATGTAAAATAAATTTGTTCAAACTAACTAGCAAATATTGTTTAGTTTAAAACAAATACTCCTACTAACTACCAACATAAACTGGTACACAAGAATAAATTCTTCTCTTATTTTAACAGAGAATTTTACTTCCTACAAAATGGGAAAAAAAGGAATAAAATATGTTAAACTTTTTTCCCTAAAGCTTCTTCTAATTTTACTAAAGGATAACAAGAGGACAAATGTTTTTAATTTGTCTTTTAGTTATAAATATAACGACTAACATATGTACAAATGTACATAAATATGAATAGATATTTACTACATACAGACATGAATTCCACCATTTGTTTTAGGAATATCTTTTTGGACAGATTTTTAAAAGAATAAAAAATTATTTCAAAATTTTACTTTTTTTATAGGAAAATTTTCAAAATTTTACCATTTTTATAGAAAAATTTTCAAAATTTTACTATTTTTATAGAAAAATTTTCAAAATTTTACTATTTTTATAGAAAAATTTTCAAAATTTTGCTATTTTTATAGGAAAATATTCAAAATTTTACTGTTTTTACAGGAAAATTTTCAAAATTTTACAATTTTTATAGGAAAATTTTCAAAGTTTTACTATTTTTATAGGAAAATTTTTAAAATTTTAGTATTTTTTAGGAAAATTTTCAAAATTTGACTATTTTTATAGGAAAATTTTTAAAATTTTACTATTTTCATAGGTAAATTTTCAAAATTTTAGTATTTTCATAGGAAAATTTTCAAAATTTTACTATTTTTATACGAAAATTTTCAAAATGTTTCCTATAAAAATAGGAAATTTTTCAAAATCTTACTATTTTTATAGAAAAATTTTACTATTTTTATAGGAAAATTTTCAAAATTTTACTATTTTTATAGGAAAATTTTCAAAATTTTACTATTTTTATAGGAAAATTTTCAAAATTTTACTATTTTTATAGGAAAATTTTCAAAATTTTACTATTTTTACAGGAAAAGTTTCAAAATTTTGCTATTTTTATAGGAAAAGTTTCAAAATTTTACTATTTTTATATTAAAATCTTCACAATTTTTCTATTTTTATAGGAAAATTTTGAAAATTTTACTATTTTTATAGAAAAAATTTTAAAATTTTACTACTTTTATTATTTTTATAGGAAAATTTTCAAAATTTTACTATTTTAATATTAAAATTTTCAAAATTTTACTATTTTTATAGGAAAATTTTCAAAATTTTACTATTTATAGGAAAATTTTCAAAATTATTCTATTTTTATAGGAAAATTTTCAAAATTTTACTATTTTTATAGGAAAATTTTCAAAATTTTACTATTTTTATAGGAAAATTTTCAAAATTTTACTATTTTTATAGGAAAATTTTCAAAATTTTACTATTTTTATAGGAAAATTTTCAAAATTTTACTATTTTTATAGGAAAATTTTCAAAATTTTACTATTTTTATAGGAAAATTTTCAAAATTTTACTATTTTTATAAGAAAATTTTCAAAATTTTACTATTTTTATAGGAAAATTTTCAAAATTTTACTATTTTTATAGGAAAATTTTCAAAATTTTACTATTTTTGTTTTAATAGAAAAATATTTGAACACAATTTTTAAAATTAAATTTTCAAAATTTTCTTACTGTTTATGAAAATTTTCAAAATTGTACTATTTTTATAGGAAAATTTCCAAATGTTACTATTTTTATAGAAGAATTTTAAACATTATACTATTTTTGATGGAAAATTTTTAAAATTTTACTATTTTTGACGGAAAATTTTCAAAATTTTTATATATTTATAAAAAATGTTACTATTTTTATAAGAAAATTTTCAAAATTTCACTATTTTTTAAAATTTTACTATTTTTATAGGAACATTTTCAAAATTTTAAAATTTGTATAGGAACATTTTCAAAATTTAACTATTTTTATAGCAAAATTTTACAATTCTAATAGCAAAATCTTCAAAATTTTACTATTTTTATAGGAAAATTTTCAAAATTTTACTATTTTTATAGGAATATTTTCAAAATTTTTTTAACTTTATAGGAAAATTTTCAAAATTTTTCTATTTTTATAGAGAAATTTTCAAAATTTTTCTATTTTTGTAGAGAAATTTTCAAAATTTTTGTATTTTTATAGAGAAATTTTCAAAATTTTTCTATTTTTATAGAGAAATTTTCAAAATTTTTCTATTTTTATAGAGAAATTTTCAAAATGTTTCTATTTTTATGGAAAAATTTTCAAAATTTTTCTGTTTTTATAGAAAAATTTTCAAAATTGTTTACTATTTTATAGGAAGTTTTTCCTTTTCATTCCTTTATTTAACTGTTTCCTATGAAAACTTCCTCTCGTTTGATAGATGACTAAGTACATGGATGGTTGGTTTGTTGGTTGACTGAATGAATGAATAAATGACTGAGTGACTGACAAACTCTGTGTCTCTTCGTATGGATAGATGAATGAATGGTTGTTTGGATGGATAACATTCAAGATGACTTCTTTCTCCATATATTCGTACACAATTAAGACAAACATGAATGAACATTCTACTGCATATTTTCTGTCAAAAACGACAGAATATGTTTCTTTTGCATCTAAAATAAAGCAAAAAACTATTTGTTCAACATTATAAAGAATATGACAAATTATTACTTCCCTATGAAAAATGTCTCCTACTTTTGAGCTTCCGAATAAGAATAAATCTGCTCATATTTGAGGTTGAAGTTCTTTAATGTTTGCCATTTTTATAGATATGAATTCTAGAAAAAGTTCTTTTTGTTTTTTTGCTGCTTTTGTTACCAAGATAAACTTTAGCTAACTTGTATATAAATTTTATTAAAAACTTTATTAGATATTTTTTTTCTTTTTCATTTTTGTTTTTGAGTAGCATTTCTGTATTTGTGTGAGTTTGACTTTATCCTGCAGAAATACACACTCGATAATTGAGGTAACCAAACCAAAGATGTAGAAAGAAAAACTTATGGAAATAAAAAAAAGAAATTAAACAAACTTTTAAGAAAATAAAATTAATACAGAAAACGAAGAAACTTTTAATTGATATTGAGAATAAAATGCAATTATTTAACAGGTTTACAAGTGCGAAAAGAATCGTTCGAGCCATAAATGTGCATATAGTTATTAATTAAGGAAATTTAAAAATGTGTGTAAAATCTGGATAAGAAATTTCACTATAGGACGGAAAATTTTCAAACTGGTAAAAGTTCAGGCAGATTTGAAAAGTTGTCCTTTTGTTTTGAATATTCAAAAATAGTTAAATGTTGTAAATATTCCTTTGCAAAACATTTTGAAAATTTTTTATAAAAAGGGCAAAATTTTATATTTGGTAATATGTTGCCTTTAAATTCAAATTTACGGAATTTGGAAAATAAAATTGGAAATTAAATTGAATATCTATTATATTATATTTGATTTTGGTTATTTATTGACTTGATGTTATTGTTTTTAGAAATAATCCGGTTTTCAAACTTCAAAATTTATATACAAACACAGATTCTTCAGAAAAAATAAATATACATATATACAAAATAATATTCTCAGAACTCTAAAAAATGAAACCACAAAATATTTTTAACAAATATTTCATTTAGATATTTAAAAAAAACAATGTCCAACAAAAACTTAAGAAAAATAAAATTAAACAAAAATGTCAATGTTCTATAGAAATTCTAATGTCTAGTAATTTTTTGTATATACTTTAATAATTTAAAAATAGTATTTAACGCGACACACTATTCACTGCACATGTGCAAAGAATTTTAAATTTCCTATAATTTTACTTAAGTCCACTAAATTGTTATTGTCATCGCCACGATCACCCAAACCCCAGAAACATGTTTGGAATTATATAATAGAATAGCAAAAACAACAATTAAATTACGGAAAAAGAATAAACGTAAAAAATACCTCATTCGAATCAATAAAAAAATTAACATTGACCATTATACGAGAGCTTAAGAAAAAAAGAGGTAAGAAATACAGGTATTTAAAGTCCCATGGGTTCCACATAACCCAACCGGTAGTTACTTGATTTCTTAACAAATCGTTAAAATTCTCTCTTACTCTCTGGCTGTTAAATGTTTAAATATTTCTTAAATTAATTCCCATTGACGGGACAAATGATCACTAATAATCATATAAAAACATCAACTACTTAGTAACAAACTATTAAGACCAGTTTTGTACCTATAAATGAAACACCCCGCCAGGGAAATCAGCAATTCAAAATTTTTAAAATTTCAAAATTTTTCTATTTCTGTTGGAAGATTTTTCTATTTTATATGCAAATTTTCCAAATTTTACTATTTTTATAGGAAAATTTTCAAAGTTTTGCTATTTTTATACGAAAATTTGCAAAATTTTACTATTTTCAAAATTTTACTATTTTGATAGGAAAATTTTCAAAACTTTACTATATTTATAGGAAAATTTTACTATTTTATAGGAAAATTTTCAAAGTTTTACTATTTTTATAGGAAAGTTTTCAAAATTTTATAATTTCTATAGCAAAATTTTCAAAATTTTACTCTTTTTATAGGAAAATTTTTAAAATTTTACTATTTTTATAGGAAAATTTTGCTATTTTTATAGGAAAATTTTACTATTTTTATAGGAAAATTTTTAAAATTTCGCTATTTTGATAGGAACATTTTCAAAATTTTATTTACATATAGGAAAATTTTACTATTTTTATAGGACAATTTTCAAAATTTTAGTATTTCTATAGGAAGTTTTCAAAATTTTATAATTTTTATAGGAACATTTTCAAACTTTTAATATTTTTATAGAAATTTCTACTTTTTAATAGGGAAATTTTTCAAAATTTTTGTGTTTAGTGGAAAGTTTTAAAAATTTTACACTATTTATAGGAAAATTTTTGAAATTTCACTATTTGTATAGTAAAATTTTCAAAATTTTACTATTTAAAGGAAAATTGTATTATTTTTATAGAAAAGTTTTCAAAATTTTATAATTTTTAATGGAACACTTTCAAAATTTTGCTATATTTATAGAAAAATTTTTAAAATTTTGTTATTTTTATGAAAATTTTCAAAATTTTACTATTTTTATAGATTAGTTTTCAAAATTTTACTATTTTTATAGGAAATTTTGTTAAGTTTTACTATTTTTATAGATAAGTTTTAATATTTTTATAGGAAAATTTCCAAAATTTTACTATTTTTATAGAAAAATTTTCAAAATTTAACTAATTTTATAGGAAAATTTTCAAAATCTTACTATTTTTATAGGAACATTTTCAAAATTTTGTTATTTTTAGAAAAATTTTACTTTTTTTTATAATAAAATTTTCAAAATTTTACTATTTTTATAGAAAAATTTTACTATTTTTATAGAAAATTTTTCAAAATTTTGCTATTTTTATACGAAACTTTTTAAAATTTTGTTATTTTTATAGGAAACTTTTCAAAATGTGCTATTTTTATAGAAAACTTTTCAAAGTTTTGCTATTTTTATAGAAAACTTTTCAAAGTTTTGCTATTTGCATAGAAAACCTTTGTTATTTTTATAGAACATTTTTCAAAATTTTGTTAGTTTTATAGAAAGATTTTAAAAATTGTGCTATTCTTATAGAAAATTTTAAAAACTTTATTTTTTTTTTTTATATAAAAATTTTCCAATTTTGCTATTTTATAGGAAGGTTTTCAAAATTTTTCTATTTTTACAGGAAAAAAAAACTTTGTTATTTTTATAATAAAACTTTAAAATTTTACTATTTTTATCGTAAAGTTTTCAAAATTTACTATTTTTAGAGGAATGTTTTCAAAACTTTGCGATTTTTTTAGGAACATTTTCATGTTTTTTTTTACCAGAATTTAACTATTTTTATATGAAGATTTTAAATATTTTGCTATTTTTATAGGATCATTTTTGAAATTTTATTTTTTTTATAACAGAATTTTCAAAATTTAGCTTTTTTTTGCAAAAAAAATTTATTATTTTGCTATTTAATATCAAATTTTTCAAAATTTTACTATTTTTAGAGGAACATTTTCAAAACTTTGCTTTTTATAGGAATATTTACATATTTTTATACAACAATTTTCAAAATTTTACTATTTTTGTACGAAATTTTTCAAAATTTTACTATTCTTAAGGAAAATTTTCAAAATTTAATAATGTTTTTAGAAATGTTTTTTTCTTTTACATCTTTTGTAGAAAAGCTTAAAATTTTTACGATTTTAATATGAACATTTTTTGTGAATATTCCTTTGAAAATAGTTATTTTCTTTTAATTTTTCTATAAAAATAAACTTAATTTATTTACTATTTCTATAGGAAAAGTTTCAACACTATTTTAAGTTGCATAAAAAATTTTGTAAAGTTTTCCTGTAATTTTAAAAATTATATTTATATGGCAACTCTGTTTAACGACATACAAATTACAAATACTAGACGTGCCCGTTTTAAAGCAAGTGTTACTATTTTTATAGGAAAGTTTTCAAAATTTTATAATTTCTATAGCAAAATTTTCAAAATTTTACTCTTTTTATAGGAAAATTTTTAAAATTTTACTATTTTTATAGGAAAATTTTACTATTTTTATAGGAAAATTTTACTATTTTTATAGGAAAATTTTTAAAATTTCGCTATTTTGATAGGAACATTTTCAAAATTTTATTTATGTATAGGAAAATTTTACTATTTTTATAGGACAATTTTCAAAATTTTAGTATTTCTATAGGAAGTTTTCAAAATTTTATAATTTTTATAGGAAAATTTTCAAACTTTTAATATTTTTATAGAAATTTCTACTTTTTAATAGGGAAATTTTTCAAAATTTTTGTGTTTAGTGGAAAGTTTTAAAAATTTTACACTATTTATAGGAAAATTTTTGAAATTTCACTATTTGTATAGTTAAATTTTCAAAATTTTACTATTTAAAGGAAAATTGTATTATTTTTATAGAAAAGTTTTCAAAATTTTATAATTTTTAAAGGAACACTTTCAAAATTTTGCTATATTTATAGAAAAATTTTTAAAATTTTGTTATTTTTATGAAAATTTTCAAAATTTTACTATTTTTATAGATTAGTTTTCAAAATTTTACTATTTTTATAGGAAATTTTGTTAAGTTTTACTATTTTTATAGATAAGTTTTAATATTTTTATAGGAAAATTTCCAAAATTTTACTATTTTTATAGAAAAATTTTCAAAATTTTACTAATTTTATAGGAAAATTTTCAAAATCTTACTATTTTTATAGGAACATTTTCAAAATTTTGTTATTTTTAGAAAAATTTTACTTTTTTTTATAATAAAATTTTCAAAATTTTACTATTTTTATAGAAAAATTTTACTATTTTTATAGAAAAATTTTCAAAATTTTGCTATTTTTATACGAAACTTTTTAAAATTTTGTTATTTTTATAGGAAACTTTTCAAAATGTGCTATTTTTATAGAAAACTTTTCAAAGTTTTGCTATTTGCATAGAAAACCTTTGTTATTTTTATAGAACATTTTTCAAAATTTTGTTAGTTTTATAGAAAGATTTTAAAAATTGTGCTATTCTTATAGAAAATTTTAAAAACTTTCTTTTTTTTTATATAAAAATTTTCCAATTTTGCTATTTTATAGGAAGCTTTTCAAAATTTTTCTATTTTTACAGGAAAAAAAACTTTGTTATTTTTATAATAAAACTTTAAAATTTTACTATTTTTATCGTAAAGTTTTCAAAATTTACTATTTTTAGAGGAATGTTTTCAAAACTTTGCGATTTTTTTAGGAACATTTTCATGTTTTTTTTTACCAGAATTTAACTATTTTTATATGAAGATTTTAAATATTTTGCTATTTTTATAGGATCATTTTTGAAATTTTATTTTTTTTATAACAGAATTTTCAAAATTTAGCTTTTTTTGCAAAAAAAATTTATTATTTTGCTATTTAATATCAAATTTTTCAAAATTTTACTATTTTTAGAGGAACATTTTCAAAACTTTGCTTTTTATAGGAATATTTACATATTTTTATACAACAATTTTCAAAATTTTACTATTTTTGTACGAAATTTTTCAAAATTTTACTATTCTTAAGGAAAATTTTCAAAATTTAATAATGTTTTTAGAAATGTTTTTTTCTTTTACATCTTTTGTAGAAAAGCTTAAAATTTTTACGATTTTAATATGAACATTTTTTGTGAATATTCCTTTGAAAATAGTTATTTTCTTTTAATTTTTCTATAAAAATAAACTTAATTTATTTACTATTTCTATAGGAAAAGTTTCAACACTATTTTAAGTTGCATAAAAAATTTTGTAAAGTTTTCCTGTAATTTTAAAAATTATATTTATATGGCAACTCTGTTTAACGACATACAAATTACAAATACTAGACGTGCCCGTTTTAAAGCAAGTGTTATGACTATTAAGTCACACATGCGCCTTAAAATGAATTTTAAAAACGCCACATTAACAGTGGGACAGGCGGACAGACTAACGCTCAAGCCAACATTGAGACAAAGACATAAACCAAAAATTAACCGGCTTAAAATAAAACTTTTTTTCTGAGTTTAAAGTTTTTTTTATTGTTTATTTATCATAAAATTAACTTAAGCCAAAAGCCAGAAACTCATATTGAAAGTGAATTTTTTAAAAAATATGAAAACCAGAGTTAAGTCTCTCATAGAGAGAGAGAGAGAAAACATAAGATCAGAGAATATATTTTTAAGTGATCGAATCAAAAAAACTCACGATTACTGGAAACTCAAGGTAGTTTTGATTTAATTCATGCATAAGTTTTGAACAATGTTATTTTTTGTTGTTTTGTGTTAATTTTTTTAATAGGTTTCATGATTTTCACCTTCTTGCAATTTCTTCAAGTGGAACCACCAGCAGTTGACGGTTTTTACTGCGACGTTCAAGACGTGGTTTGCGCTTTACGAAATCAAGACTGATTTATATTTTAAGAGTGTTGAAGAGATTTTGAATAAAAGAAATAAACAAAAAAAACTCCACTAAGGAAATTCAACTTTTTTTCTATTAACCAGAAAAAATAGTTGGATTTTTGGAAATTTCTTAAAAAAGAAATTAAATAAAATAAATACTCGTTTATTATAATAAATAGATATAAAAATAGTCAACAAAATGTCGAATAGTTTTAAATTATTTAGCACAATCCTAATGCTGGCTTCTGTGGCAAGTGGTAAGTACAAAATATTTACTTTTCTTATGCTCAAAAAAATTTTAAATAAATTATTTAACATTGTAGCAAAAATTTCCGCATATTTTGAAAAAATTTTGGAATTAATTTAAAATCAAAATATAAGTTTTTATGAGGAGTTTGAAATGTACACGTTGCAATGCTGGCAAACATTTTGTAATAAATTTTTTTAATATTTCCTCTTTTTTATTATTTTATTGGATTTTATTTTCCATTATTGCACTCATTGTTGCAGCAAGTTTAAATAACAATAAAGAGCGTAACTATAGATTTAATTGCAAAATAATAAAAATATACAAAATTTTGAAATGTTTCAAAAAAAAATTTTATTCATTCGAGACAAACAAAAAATAGTAAAATTTTGAAAATTTTCCTATAAAAAAATTGTAAAATTTTGAAAACTTTCCTATAAAAATAGTAAAATTTTGAAAATTTTCCTATAAAAAAAGTAAAGTTTTGAAAATTTTCCTATAAAAATAGTAAAATTTTGAAAATTATCCTATAAAAATAGTAAAATTTTGAAAATTTTCCTCTAAAAAGAGTAAAATTTTGAAACTTTTCCTATAAAAATAGTAAAATTTTGAAAATTTTCCTACAAAAATAATAAAATTTTGTAAATTTTTATATAAAAATAGTAAAATTTTGAAAATTTTCAACAAAACTTATAAAATTTTGAAAATTTTCATACAAAAATAGTGAAATTTTAAAAATTTTTATATTTTTATAGGAAAACTTTCAAAATTTTATTATTTTTGTAAAATTTTTGGAAAATTTTCAACACTTTGAAAGTTTTCTTATAAAAATATTAAAATTTTGAAAATTTTTATATGAAATTTATAAAATTTATAAATAGCAAAATTTTGAAAATTTTTCTTTCAAAATAGTCAAGTTTTAAAAATATTTTTATAAGAATATCAAAATTTTGAAGATATTCTAAAATAAATAGTAAAATTTTGAATATTTTTCTATAGAAGTAGTTTAATTTTTTATAAAAATAATAAAATTTTAAAAATTTTCCTATCAAAATAGTAAAATTTTGAAAATTTTTTTAAAAAATTTTAAAAGTTTTAAAAATTTTCTTTCAAAAATATTACAATTTGGAAAATTTTTCTCTTAAAATAATAAAATTTTCTTAAGAGAATAGTAAAATTTTAAAAATTTTTCTATAAAAAAAGTAAAATTTTAAAATTTCATCTATAAAAAAAGTAAAATTTTGAAAATTTTCCTATAAAAATAGTAAAATTTTGAAAATTTTCCTATAAAAATAGTAAAATTTTGAAAATTTTCCTATAAAAATAGTAAAATTTTGAAAATTTTCCTATAAAAATAGTAAAATTTTGAAAATTTTCCTATAAAAATAGTAAAATTTTGAAAATTTTCCTATAAAAATAGTAAAATTTTGAAAATTTTCCTATAAAAATAGTAAAATTTTGAAAATTTTCCTATAAAAATAGTAAAATTTTGAAAATTTTCCTATAAAAATAGTAAAATTTTGAAAATTTTCCCATAAAAATAGTAAAATTTTGAAAATTTTCCTATAAAAATAGTAAAATTTTGAAAATTTTCTTATAAAAATAGCAAAATTTTGAAAATTTCCTTAAAAAAAAGTAGTAAAATTTTGAATATTTTCCTATAATAGTATTAAAATGTTGAATATTTTTCTCTAAAAACAATCAAATTTTTAAAATTCTCTTATAAAAGTAGTAAAATTTTCAATATTTTTCTATAATGATAGCGAAATTTTAAAATTTTATTTATAAAAAAGTAAAACTTTGGAAATTTTCCTATCAAAATAATAACATTTTGAAAACTTTCCTATAAAAATAGTAAAGTTTTGATAAGTTTTCTATAATAATGGTAAAATTTTGAAAATTTTCCTATAAAAATACTAAAGTTGTGAAAATTTTCCTGTAAAAAAGTACAATTTTTATGTAAAAATGATAAAATTTTTAAAGTTTCCTTTACAAATAATAAAAAAATAGCAAAATTTTCAAAATTTTCCTATAAAAGTAGTAAAATTTTGAAATTTTATTTATAAAAAGTAAAACTTTGCAAGTTTTCCTATCAAAATATTAAAATTTTGAAAACTTTCCTATAAAAATAGTAAAGTTTTGAAAATTTTTCTATAATAATGGTAATATTTTAAAAATTTTCCTATAAAAATACTGAAGTTTTCAAAATGTTCCTTTAAAAAATGAAAAATTTTCATATAAAAATGATAAAATTTTTAATGTTTATAAATAATAAAAAAAAAATAGCAAAATTTTGAAAATTTTCCTATAAAAGTAGTAAAATTTTGAAAATTTTCCTATAAAATTAATAAAATATTAAAATCTTCCTATTAAAATTATGAAATTTTTCCTAGAAAATTAATAAATTTTTTCCATAAAAATGGTAAAATTTTGAAAAATTTCCTATCAAAATAGTCAATTTTTTAAAATTTTCCTTCATAAATATTTAAATTTTGAAAATTTGTCTATAAAAATAGAAAACTTTTTCACTGTATTGATTTAAAAAAAAATTTTCAAAATGTCAAAAGAAGCAAACGATTTGAATTTTGAGTCTGGGCTCGTCTTTACCACCCAAATGCTATTTGTGTCACCACACCTGTAATGTCGGTTAACTTTGTTGTTTTACTTCTCTATTTCTATTTTTGTTGCAAATCATTATAAAAAAAATTAGAAACTCTCAAATACGAGTAAAACTAAGTATGTATGTAATTTACACTAAACAAAACACAATGTGGTGTTCAAATGAGTTACAGTCTGGTGTGACTAGTTTTTTTTCCCAGCTTCTAATTTGCTTTCTTCTCTAGCACAAATGAGCGATGGAGCAGTGTTAACGCCTGACAGTCAGAAATTCATATAAATAATTTGCATCCTATATTAGTAAGGGGCATTCATGCCACTCCAAAAACACACCAATACCATCAGATAGATTTAACACAGTAAAAGCTGGAACTGAAGCGGCTTTAATACTTAGATTCGTTATAGTATTTATTAATACTTTTGGAAATAAAGAAAAATAGAGTAGGAAAATTATTATATGAACTAACGAATCGTGCCTCTATGTCTGACATGAATTGAGTAATACTCGTAATGCATTTGCTTGTGAATGTGAGTATGTCAGTGTGTGTGATTTTACTCTTTTTTGTATTGACTTTTGCTCTTATCATTAGAGTATCAGTTTCTTTTTTATTTGACTATTTTTTTTTTTTGTTATTTTGTGATTTTGTCTGTCTGTGTGATATTACGGTGGATGTATGCAGATTATCCTCAAAAATAATGGTAATGCATGTATAAAAAGAATATTTGAAAATAAGAGTAAATATGATACAGGAATGTGAATTTTGTTGGAATTAAATAAAGTATATACTTGTTTTGGGGAATTTGGTAAACATGGGGGACCTTAAAATTTCGTTATTTTTCATAAGATTTAAAAATGTTTGCTACTTTTATAGGATTTTTTAAAATTTTTCTATTTTTATTGAAAATTTTTAAAATGTTGCTAATTTTATAAACAAATTTTTCCAAATGTTAATATAACACATCCCCTCCCTGGTTGATTTCTCATAACGACATGTCAAGTGTGTCAGTGAAGTTCATATTCGCATACATTTATGAAGTGGCATCTCATTTGTTTTATGTGAAATTTGCTTCTAAATTTTTTCGTTTTTTTTTTCATTTTCTTATTTTATTTTATATTATTTCGTTGAGCTCTTGTGTAAATTCATAATAATTTTAATATCTTTTGACATTTTGCCGGAATATTTTTTTGACATTAAAACATTTTTTAATGTCTCTATATAAAGGAGTGTCGTCAGTTTATTAGCAGGAACATTAAACATTTGTACGAGTATCTTTGCATTTTATGGTAGAAGGAGTTGTAAGATTCATAATTATGATTTTTAGTTAAATGAGAAATAATTTAAGTTATATTAAAAATATATTTAAATATGGTTAAGGTGTTTCTGAAATGAATATAGAGAATAATAATGTCAATAGTAGCAAAATTGAATTTGTCAAAGAAATTACCTAAATATTTTATATGAGAAGATAGAAGAATTTGACGATTTGTATATCGTAAGGTAGGATTAGTCTATCCTTTTCAGGCTTTAGATAACACTGGTCAACAAGAGAAATCACTTTGAAGACTATTTAATTTCGATGTACTTAGGGGGCCGTATTTCAGTACAAAAACATTCAACATTTAAAATACTACGCATATGATATTTTTGGAAAAAAATGTTTGTTTAAATTATGGATTTTCACAAAGGTCGTTCCATTGATTTAATAATATCTTGAGCATGGCTTATCTAAATTCGTTGAAAGATACACCGGCGGATTAACCACAATTATTTCTTTAAGTCTTGATAAGACAATTTTTTCATATGGTTAACGGTTGTGGAGTTTTTCCCATAAAAATGTAAGAAAATTTGTTTTTTTTTTTTGCAAAATCAAAAAATTTTTTTTTTTTCAAAAATTTATAAAATATCGGAGATTTTTCGTAAAAAAACATTAACAAACATTGGTCTTGTTGACAATAAAATGAAAATTAGCAAACATTTTTCATATGAAAATTTAAAAATAGTAAGTGAAATAACTACTCACTTCATTTACTTTTTTGTTAACAAAATCACTATTTATAAATGGATTTTCAGAAAATGAGGTTTATTTTATTTCAAACATTTACAATTTTTTGATCGCATCTTACTACTGTGCATTAATAGTACCCATTTCCTATACATAAAGACTACCCCCATAAAAACCGGTCGTTTTTTTTTAACTCTACGACTTTAAGATAAAAAACGACAAATAACAATATTGACAAAAAATAGCCATAAAAAATGTTTAAAGATTTATTAAAATTAATTTAATCAAATTGTTAAAACTGGTCCTAAGCAAATTCAAGTTTTTTTTTTGGCAAAATAATTATTTCCCAGAAAATGAGCGATAGCAACAGCTAAAGATCCGCACAACATGACCTCCAACCTAATTTTGAAGATATTTTATTTTTTTTATTGGCAAAAGATTAAAACGTAATAAGAAAACCAACATTAATATGTAAAAATTATGTAAATTTAATTAAAAATGTGTTAAATTCATTATTAAAAATATTAAAAGAAATAGAAGTGTTTGAAAAATAAAACAAATTAAAATCTATCATATCTAGGGGTAAATAAAAAAGGTTACAAAATTAAGCAACAACAAAAGTGTTGGAAATAAAGAAAAGATGAAATTGGTTTTGTGTTTCTGTTCAGATTTAGACGCCATAATTCGTATTTATTCTGTCTAGCAAATCAGACATAATACGTAGCTTTCGCTTTCTAGATATGACCTATTGTTTTTATCATATTTTAGGAACGAGTTGTTCTATTTTGTAAATTAAATTAAATTTAAGTCGCATTTTTTTTATATATTTAACTTCTGAGTTATTTGCATTTAAATTTTTTATTTTAAAAAATTTACAAACAAAACTAAGATAAAATAAACCTACCATTTTTATTAAAACATGATTTTAAAATTTCAAATATTGCTAACAAAAAATAGCTTTATTTTCTAAAAATCCATAAATAAATGGTAATTTTATTAACAATAAAGTTAATGAATTTTGCATTAAAGATTTTTTCTTCACTAAATCTTACATGTTTTTTTTTAATTCTAAAAGAATCTTTTTGTTTATTTTGAGAAAATTCTATATCTTTGAATAAAAATTTTATATCGAAAATTTTTCTATTAAAATATTAAATTTTATAGAAAAAATTTCTACACAAAATTTTTCTATATAAATTTTATTCCAAAAATTATATGCCATAAATATTTTTATAAAAATTTTTTGCCAAAATTTTTCTATAAAAATATGATATCGAAAATTTTTCTATTAAAATTTTATATCGAAAATTTTTGTAGAAAATTTTTTTTTCAAAAATTTTTCTATACAAATTTTTTATGCAAAAATTTTCTATAAAAATTGTTATAGAAACATTTTCTATATGAAATTTTCTGTATAAAATTTTTGTAGAAAGATTTCTATAAACATTTTTTATAAATAAAATTTTTATAGAAAAATTGAATATAAAATTTTTTTTTATAAAAATTTTATAAAGAAAATTTTTCATAAATTTTTATTTTTATATAGAAAATTTTTCTATAGAGAATTTTTCTATAAAAATTTTATATGGAAAATTTTTCTATAAAAATTTTATATAGAAAATTTTTCTATAAAAATTTTATATAGAAAATTTTTCTATAGAAAATCTTTCTATAAAAATTTTATATAGAAAATTTTCCTATAAAAATTTTATATAGAAAATTTTTCTATAAAAATTTTATATAGAAAATTTTTCTATAAAAATTTTATATAGAAAATTTTTCTATAAAAATTTTATATAGAAAATTTTTCTATAAAAATTTTATATAGAAAATTTTTCTGTAAAGAAAATTTTATAAAAAAAATTTTTCTGTAAAGAAAATTTTTCTATAAAAATGTATAGAAAATTTTTCTATAAAAATTTTGGATCAAAAATTTTTCTAAAGAAAATTTTGCTACAAAAATTTTATAAAGAAAATTGTTTATTAAAATTTTATAAAGAAAATTTTTCTATAAAACTTTTTATCTTAAACATTTTTCTATAAAAAATTCATATAGGAAATTATTTTATAAAAATGTTAAATAGAATATTTTTCTATCGAAGATTTTTTTCTATGAAAATTTTATATAGAAAATTTTTCTATAAAAATGTATTGTCCAAAATTTTTTTATAAAATTTTATATGAAAATTTTCTATTTGCAACAAAAAATTTATATCAAAAAAAATGTTTTTCCATACAAATTTTACATTAAAAGTTTTTCTAAAAAAAATTGATATAGAAAATTGTTTTATAAAAATTTTAAATAGCACATTTTCTATGGAAGATTTTTTTCTATAAAAATTTTGTATTGAAAATTGTTCCATAAAAGTTTTATTTAGAAAATGTTTCTATAAAAATTTTATACAAAATTTTTCTATAAAAATTTTATATAGAAAATTTGATATAGAAAAATTTTCTATAGAAATGTGTCCTATAAAAATTTTATATAAAAAATGTAAAAATTTGTAATGTAATGTAATCTATTAAAATTTATTGTAAAAAATTTTTTTAAAAAATTTTTTTAAAAAAATTTTTCTATAAACATTTAATATTGAAAAGTTTACTACAAAAATTTTATATCGAAATTTTTTGCATAAAACTTTTAAATCGAATATTTTTCTATAAAAATTTGATGTCAAAAATTTTTTTTGTTATAAAAAATTTGCCAATACAAATTTATTCTCCAAAATTTGTTTGTAAAAATTTTATATTTAAAATATTTTCTTAAAAATTGTATATCGAAAAGTTTGCACACAAAAATTTTATATCCAAAATTTTTCTGTAAAAATTTTATATCCAAAATTTTTCTGTAAAAATTTTATATCAAAAAATTTTTTATACAAAATTTTATTTCCAAATTATTTTATAAAAATTTTATATCTAAATTTTTGCCATAAAATTTTTACACCGAAATTTTTAGCATACAAATTTTATATCGAAAATTTTCCTTTAAAATTTCTTTATTAAACATTTTTCGTTTAAAATTTATAATCAAAGATGTTTCTTTTAAAATTTTTCCCCCCAATTTTTTTTTTTTTCAATTTTATATTGAAATTTTTGCCAATTCTCTTTTATATAAAAAATTTTAACATTTTTTAAAAATTTACAAAAATTTTTCTGTATTTTTTATACAGAAATATTTTTATCGAAAATTTGTCTTTGAAAATTTTATATTAAAAATTATGGATAAACATACATTTGGCATTATATTCAGATTTAGGAGTGTTTTTGTAATTTTCAAATGCATTTAAGAGGCTTTTGTCCTAAAAGTATGCTACACATATGTTTCCGAAATATCTTACATTTCGTTTAAGATTGAATGCTGCGATTTGGCCCTTTTGGTTAAGCCCTTTTTGAGATATGGGGAACAAATTAAGGCAATCTCTTCAAAAATCTGAAATTATATTAAAAATTAAAAAAAGTAAATCGATGAAAAAAATTAAAATTTCTGATGTTTTTGTAACACTTGAAAACAAAATAGTTTAAATTAAATGTAATTTTGGCTGCGGACTAGAGTAATTTTTAACTTTAGAGTATTATAAGCTTTTAACATTTAATAAACACTTATCCACTTGGCCTCGTTTATCTCAACTCAAAAAATACGGCTAATTAAAATTTTAAATTAAAAGGCAAAAATAATCCGAAAAAAAACCCGACATCCCAGCTTAAAGCACTTCATGGTCAATGTCTGAAACTGACAAGTAAAGAAATTATTTTTGTTTGCAAAAAAAAACTGATAACTACAAATTAACATCATGTGGTTAAACACAAAAAATCAGCCCAAAAAACTTAACATACGGTTAAAATACAAAACATAAAATTAAATCCAAAAATCGGAAAAAAATATTTTTGTAAAAAAAATATATTTATGCAATCGTTAAGTAAATCTTCAAAATTCTTCATGATGCTACAAGTATTTCGATATGCACTTTAATATTTTAATATTTTTCTTGTATATTCTGTTTATTTCTCTCGTTTATTGACTGCGCTTTTTCGTCAGTGCTACCCCTCCTTAAGTAAATTTCAGAAAAGTAAAAACTGGTTAATATTTATTTAAAGTTGTTTTTTTTTGTGGTACTCCAGCCACTTTCTTTGTCATGGATCTTTGGATGCTGTTGCTTCTGCTTTTGCTGCTGGATGACTGTCTGTGTGTCTGTCTGTTTCTCGGTTATCAATGATAAAACGTCTGTTGATGGCTTTCAAAATTCCACTTTTCTTTTCTTTTGAGTTTTTTACTCGTATTACGTTATAATATTAATGATCATCAAAATTGATTATGTAAAGACTAAGTTTAATTTACTCGTAATATTACAACAGAATTTGAATTTAAAATTGTGAGGGAATCAATAATGTGTGACATTGATAAGAAGTTACGTCACTCTTAAAAATTTTACCTTAAAATTAATTTTAAACAATTTATGAAACAACAAGTAAGAGCTTTAAATTTATAAATTTTCCTAAAAGAACAAAAAGCTTACGTAAAATAATGAACAATTTCGAAATAATTTCTTATACTACAGTTAGTAATTGTTATTGTAACAATAGTTTTTGCAATATCGATTCCGCGGCAATATCGGAAAACTTAGAATACCGACCAAGAATTGATATATCTGCTTATGAACTGATACTACATTTATTAGCATTTACATGGCTTAAGTGATATTTAAGGGATTCTGGGTGGTAAAAATTATTTGGGACCGATGGTCAAATGTTGACCGACTATAATAAAATTTTGTATATTGGCCTGTCTTTATTAAAACTCCAATCAAGAACTAAAGATGTTGCACTTACATACATGGATTCGCCAGATGGTCGTTTTGAAAAATCCCATAAAAAGATAGTATAGCGCTTTTACTCTAATTCGGAAACAACTAATGGAGACGATTATCCAATGAGAGAAAGCTAAGACACACACATGAACTGTATGGTTGTTTGTGCGTTTATGTGTTTTTCATTGTTTGTTATCCAAATATGTCCACTGCACACAGTGAGCGACACTGTTTGGAAGGACGTTATACGGGGCTGCCCGCTGGGCTCTATATGTAATCCATTTATATGGAACCTCATAAAGGATCCACTGTTGGCTCGTCTCGGACAAACTAGCAAGCTGTATGCCTACGCTGATGGCTTGATCATTCTGATCGAAGTTTAATCTCGTATTTAACTGGAGAGGAGAGGAGGGCAGGATATGCAAATGGTAAATAAGTGGGTGTCAAGGTTGCCCTTAACAAAATCACGATAATGCTGCTTAAATGCAGGTTATAGCGCTCTCGTCCCTTAAATATTCGTATTAGTCTCAGATTTGTCACTGAGTTCAAATATCCATGAATACCGATGGGCGATGGAATGAGCTTTACACCTCATCTTTCTCGTATAAAGGACAAGTTAAGTGCCATCTCGGGTATGGACTGGCTGATTCTTAGAAGCGATTGGGATCTTAGCAGATGTGCTGTACGTACCGTATATGGCTGAAAACTATAAATATGATGACTTAGTATGCAAAGTACCAATAATAAGGCGGGTTGGGATTTAATTAGGGCAATACAAGACGCTCAAACGTATAGGAGGTTGGGGCAATTTGTCCGTGAAGTATTAAGTAGGAGATAACGGAGACAAGTGAAGTGGAGGTGGCCTTTCACAACTATTTGCAAATATCGCCGAAAGTGTTTGCTCTTCATTGAATGATTCGTCTCTGCGGATGGCTGTTGTTTTTGTTGTTGTTTCTTGTCATAGCTATACAAATCGTACAGTGCGATCTCTGAGAAAGCTTGATATTAGATCAATATAAGCTATAAATGACACCAAGGCAACAACTCTTTTAAAAAACTAGAGGGTTATCCATTTTGCGGTTTATTTTTTATTATAATTTTCAGCGGAACGAGCAAAAAACTTTCTTTAACAACTTAGTTTGACAGATGTCGAATTCCAGTCCTATACTTTTAAAACCACGAAATGGATAACCCTTTATTGAAACTACATTCAAATGTAGACCGCTTCCGGTAAAATTTTATATGCTGACATACAGTTTTTTAAAACTTCTCAGTTGTAAATTTAATTGGAATATCTTTTACCGGGGGCGGGATTAAGTGGGAGCTATAGTCAAATGGTAAAATGTAAGCCGATTTCTTCCAATTTCAAAAGCAAATTTTTCAAACAAATCGGGAATATTATTAAGGAATTTTGTTGTCCTAGATTTTTTTTTTGTTCATGGTATTTTAAGCAGACAGCAAAATAGACAGACACACAAACAGACATATACACAGACAGACAGACAGACAGACAACAGACAGACAAATAGACAGATAAACAAATAGACAAACAAACAAATTAACAGATACCCATACAGACAGACAGAAAGAAAGACAGACAGACAGATAGACAGACAACAGACAGACAAATAGACAGATAAACAGATAGACAAACAAACAAACAGATACACATACAGACAGACAGACAGACAGAAAGACAGACGGACGGACAGACAGACAGACAGACAGACAGACAGACAGACAGACAGACAGACAGACAGACAGACAGACAGACAGATAGACAGACAGATAGACAGACAGACAGACAGACAGACAGACAGACAGACAGACAGACAGACAGACAGACAGATAGACAGACAGACAGACAGACAGACAGACAGACAGACAGACAGACAGACAGACAAACAGACAAACAGACAAACAGAAAAACAGACAAACAGACAAATAGACAAACAGACAAACAAACAAACAGACAGACAGACAGACACACAGACGGACAGACAGACAGACAGACAGACAGACAGACAGACAGACAGACAGACAGACAGACAGACAGACAGACAGACAGACAGACAGACAGACAGACAAACGGACAGACAGACAGACAGACAGACAGACAGACAGACAGACAGACAGACAGATAGACAGACAGACAGACAGACAGACAGACAGACAGACAGACAGACAGACAGACAGACAGACAGACAAACAGACAGACAGACAGACAGACAGACAGACAGACAGACAGACAGACAGACAGACAGACAGACAGACAGACAGACAGACAGACAGACAGACAGACCGACAGACCGACAGACCGACAGACAGACAGACAGACAGACAGACCGACAGACAGACAATTTAGGTTCAGTGCGATCTCTGGGGAGTCTTCATATAAGTATTTAGATAGAAGTTGTTAAAGACACCAAATATAACAAACAGTTTTAATGCTAAAACTATTAATTGAGCCAAAAAAAAAATTTGTTTGTATTTTCTTTAATTAATGTTCCCAAATAAAATTTGTTTAATTGATGTTTTTGTAAAAATCTTAATGGAAAGCTGCAAATTTAATCAATTTAAATTTTTTCCCCCAATTTTTAAATTAAGTTCATTTATTCTTTTTTTTCTTACAAAATCTATCAGAATAATTGACAAATTGCTGGTAACTTGTTTTTCTTGCCACTTTCAGAGCAAATATTTTTCATTTTGCGGGCAAAAATTTAACCATATATTTAAAATTTTTTAACATATTATTTATGTTAAATAAATTTTGTTTATAGAAATTTCTTTGAAATTTATAACGTAGATTTTTATTAATGTGCTTGTATTGGTTGTGTTCACAAAATAATAAATTTTAATTAGCGTATGTAATTGTATAAAAATTGTTATTGTTAAATGAATAACACCCAATATCTATTACTTTTGAAAAAAATATTAACAGTGGGTGGTGGAGACAAGGGACTTAGAAGTTTATAATAGGGTACTAGAGGACAAAGGTTTTTTTTGTGTTGTAAGAAAAAAAAAAATATTTTAATATTTCTTTAGCAAAAATTTGCTTATTTCAAGATTTAAAATAATTAAAAGGGGGACTACAGTGTTTGTTTCGTCTATATTTCATTCACTTAATAAACTCAACCTATACGAGTATATCTTTTTATTTTTTACCACAACACATTACATTATTCCTCTTTTTTTATAAATTTTTGTAATATATTTTTTTTAGTTTTTTATTTTTAACAAATATAGGTTGTATTAATTTTATATCTGTGTTTTCTACAGTTTTTTTTTTTGCAATTTTTTTTCCAAAATTAACTGTGAATGGTAAACAACTACAACTATAACAATAAATAAATTCAACAAATAAATATAAAAAAATAATATTAACAACATATTGTTGCAAAAAAATCATGTTGTTTTTACAGAAAATATTTGTACGTGTTTTAAAATATGTAAAAATATATAGAAATAAAATTTATAAGAGAGACGATCGCATACAAAGTGTAAATAAAGTATCAATGTACAATTTATTTTTGTGTAAAAGTATCGAATTGAATATGGGGGGGGTAGAGAAATGAATTAAATTTTATTAAAAATAAAAAACTTGGGTAAATATACAACAGTAAGAGTAAAAAATTCGGTTATGACGAAATTTAGATACCCCACGGGTATTATAAGTATGTGCTGACATTTGTAAGGCATCGAACTATTTGTCTATTATCCAAAATATGGTTCCTTAGTAATGTGAAGAGTAGTTAATTGTCACATTAAGATGCCTTAGTCATCCAATAGGAAATTACCAACGAAATAACAAACTTATAATACCTTATCCCACACAACGAAGTGTATAAAAACATGGATAAAAACATAAAGACATATAAATAAATTTATAAAAACTATATGTTGAAGTACAATTTAAGGAAATATTTGTTGAAGATTTTGTTTTTATTTACAAGGGATACATATTTATATCCTGTTGCAGTTTCATTGAATCAATTTCAATTGAAAATGAATCCAGTACTTAAATTTTTTATGAAGATGACAAAATTATTGAAGTTTATTTAAGTGGGTCATATCATCACAAAAAAAAAAGAAATGGAAAAAAATATATTTTAAAATAATATTTGTGTGAACATGAATACGAATTGCACTAGCAGAGACACAAACCATAATATTAGCAGAGAAAACTTGGCAGCTAAAACTTTTTAAATTGTTATAGAAAAAATTTTAGTATAAAATTTATATAGAAAATTTTTGATATAAATTACAAAAAAAAAATTCAACATAAATTTTTTATAGAAAAATGTTTAATGTAAAATTTTTGTAGAAAAAAATTTAATAGAAAATGATTTTTGGAAAATTTTCTATGCTATATTTTTAGAAAAATTTTTAAAGAAAAATTTTCAATATAAAATTTTTACAGAAAAATTTTCAATATAAAATTTTTACAGAAAAATTTTCAATGTAAAATTTTTTTAGAAAAATTTTCAATGTAAAATTTTTGTAGAAAAATTTGTAGTGTAAAATTTTTTAGAAAAATTTTCGATATAAAGTTTTTATAGAAAAATTTTCAATGTAAAATTTTCATAGAAAGTTTTCACACAAAAATTTTTATAAAAAAAAACTTCAAATTTAAAATTTTTGTTAAAAAATGTTCAATATAAAATTTTGATAGAATTTCAATGATAGAATTTCAATATAAAATTTTTACAGAAAAATATTCAATATAAAATTTTTACAGAAAAATTTTCAATGTAAAATTTTTTTAGAAAAATTTTCAATGTAAAATTTTTGTAGAAAAATTTTGAATATAAAGTTTTTATAGAAAAATTTTCAATGTAAAATTTTCATAGAAAGTTTTCACACAAAAATTTTTATAAAAAAAACTTCAAATTTAAAATTTTTATTAAAACATTTTCACTATAAAATTTTGATAGAATTTCAATGTAAAATTTTGATAGGAAACTTTTCATAAAAAATTTTATAGATTTTATATTTTCCATATAAAATTTTTAAAGAATGTTAAATTCTTATAGAAATATTTTCACTGTAAAATTTTTAAAGTAAAATTTTTAGTGCAAAATTTTAATAGCAAAACTTTTAATGTAAAATTTATAAATCTTTATAGAAAAAATTTTCAATGTAAAATTTTATACAAAAATTTTTATAGAAAAATTTTCAATATAAAATTTTTATAGAAAAATTTTTCTATAAAATTTTACATTGAAAAATTTTCTATGAAAATTTAAATATACAAATTTGTACAGAAAAAATTTTAATGCAAGATTTTTATAAAAAAAAACTTCAAATATAAAATTTTTATAGAAAAATTTTTAATATAAAATTTTGATAGAAAAATTTTTAATATAAAATTTTCATAGAAAAATTTTCAATGTAAAATTTTTTTAGAAAAATTTTTAATGCAAAATTTTCATAGAAAAACTTCCTATATACAATTTTTCTAGAAAATTTTTCAATATAAAATTTTGATGGAAAAATTTTCATAGAAAAATTTTCAATGTAAAATTTTTTAGAAAAAAATTCAATATAAAATTTTGATCGAAAAATTTTCAATATTAAATTCTTATAGAAATATTTTCAATGTAAAATTTTAATAGCAAAACTTTCAATGAAAACTTTATAAATTTTTATAGAAAAAATTTCATTCTAAAATTTTGATAGAAAAACTTTCAGTGTAAAACTTTTATAGAAAAATTTTCAATGTCAAATTTTTATAGAAAATTTTTAAATATAAAATTTTAATAGAAAAACTTTCAATGTAAATTTTCTATAGAAAAATGTTCGACTTTTTATAAAAAAATTTTTAATGCAAAATTTTTATACAAAAATTTTCAATGTAAAATTTTGATATAAAAGTTTTCAATATACAATTTTTATAGAAAAACTTTCAATATAAAATTTTTATAGACAAATTTTCCATGTAAAATTTTGATCGAAAATCTAAAATTTTTATTGAAAAATTGTATATGCCAAATTTAAATAGAAAAACTTTCAATATTAAATTTTTATAGACAAATTTTCAACGTAAAATGTTTATAGAAAAATTTTAAATGAAAAATGTTGATAGAAAACTTTCAATATAAAATTTTTAACACAAAATTTTGATAGAAAAATTTTAAATTTTAAAATTCTGATAGAAAACTTTTCAATATAAAATTTTTATAGAAAAATTTTGGTATAAAACTTTTCAATATAAAATTTTTATTGAAAAATTTTTTTATAAAACTTTTCAATATAAAATTTGTATTGAAAAATTTGCAATATTAACTTTTTATAAAAAAATTTTCAATGTAAAATTTTTATATAGAAACATTTTGAGTGTAAAATTTTTTTAGAAAAACTTTTATTGCAAAATTTTTATAGAAAAACTTTTAATGCAAAATTTTTATAGAAAAACTTCCAATGTAAAATTTTCAATGTAAAATTTTGATAGAAAACTTTTCAATCTAAAATGTTGATAGAAAACTTTTCAATATTTATTGTTTATAGAAAAATTTTCAATATAAAATTTTGATAGAAAACTTTTCAATTTTTTAATGCAAAATTTTTATAAAAAAAAACTTCCAATGTAAAATTTTTATAGAAAAAATTTTAATGTCAAATTTTGATAGAAAAAATTTTAATGTCAAATTTTGATAGAAAAAATTTTAATATAAAATTTTGATAGAAAAATTTTTCATGTAAAATTTTGATAGAAAACTTTTCAATATAAAATGTTTATAGAAAAATTTTTAATATTAAATTTTCAATTTAAAATTTTTTTAGCAAAATTTTTGAAGAAAAATGTTTGAAGAAAACCTTTCAATGTAAAATTTTTAATATCAAACTTCAATAAAAAAAAAATACAAAAGTATCATTGAAAATTACAATATACAATATAAATTTTTTGTAAAAAAATTTTTCAATTTGCAATTTTTATAGAAAAACTTTTATAAAAAGATTGATTATGTGAAAATTTTTGTGAAAGAAGTTTATAATGCAAGATTCTTTAAAGAAAAATGTTCAATGTTAAATTCTTATTGAAATAGTTTCAATGTAAAAATTTTTAGAAAAATTTTTGATTTGAAATTTTTATAGAAAACTTTTGAATGTAAAATTTTGATAGAAAATTTTTCAATGTAAACTTTTATAGAAAAAATTTCAATGTTAAATTTTTATAAAAAAATTTTCAATGTAAAAATTTTAAGAAAAATCTTTAATGCAAAATTTTTACAGAAAAATTTTCAATGTAAAGTTTTTAGAAGAATTTTCGATGATATTTTTTACCAAAAAAAAATTTCAATGTCAAATTTTTTAAGAAAAATTTTAAATATAAAATTTTGTAAGAAAAATTTTAAATGTAAAATTTTATAAGAAAAATTTTTATTAAAAAAATTTTTCAATTTAAAATTTTTAAAGAAAAGTTTTCAATGTTTGGTTTGTATGTAAAAAATTTAGTATAAAAATTTATATAGAAACATTTTTACAGTGAACTTTTTATTTGCATATTAAAGAAAATCCCTATTTCTTTAGGTGACGCCAAATTGATTAACTCCATTAATTAAACAACTAATTGATTGTTAATATATGTTATTTTATATATATATTTATACAAACATATTTACATTAATGAAAATTATTCAAATAACAATATAAAAATTATTTCTGTAATTAAATATTTAATTATAGGTTTGTTTGCTGTTATAGATACATTTGTACATATGAATGTATTTGTAACACATATTGGGTATATATTTACAATGATATTAAAACTAATTAACAAAATTTGTATTTATTTAAATAAATATTAATATTGCTTTATAATAAATGAATTCAACAAACATTTACCAACAAATATACGAGTATCCCTACAAGGACACAAACATTTCAAACATTTTCAATTAATGAATTATAAATTTTGATTAAATATTAAATATGAAAATGCAGTTGCAGTTTTATTTGAAACATTTTTATTAAAAATAAAAACTCAACCAAATGAAAAGGGATATTAATTTGTTTAACATATTTTTTCGAATTTTTTATAATCTATATTTATATGATGTATGATGCGTGATACATTTTGCAACATATTGTATGTAAATGTATAAAAAATATTCAATAAAATCAATATAAAGAGTTTTTTTTTGGCATTGCTATAAATAATGAAATATTATAAATTTTTTACAAAATAAAATTTAACGTTATGGCAGTTTTCAAAGAAAATAATGTTTATTTTGTACAAATATTAACATTTGAGGACAAATATTAATATCCTGTGAGTGAACGTTTTTCCTAAAGGATTGAAAAAAATTAAGAGTGTATCAAAGTTGTTTAAATTTAACTAAAAATAGTTAATGTAGAGAATATCTGGAAAAAAAAGGTAGTCATTAAATGGCGGGTTTCAATATTCAATAATATTTCGTAGTATTACAAATATTCGATTTGAAAAAATTTAAGAAAAAAATTTTATCCAATAATTTTGCTATACTGAAAATTTTTCTATAAAAATTTTATATCGAAAATTTTTCTTTACAAATTTGAAACTGAAAATTTTTCTATTAAATTTTTAAACTAAAAATTTTTCTATAAAATTTTTAAATTGAAAATTTTTCTATAAAATTTTTAAATTGAAAATTTTTCTATAAAAATTTTAAATTGAAAATTTTCCTATAAAAATTTTAAATTCAAAATTTTTCTATCAAAATTTTACATTTAAAATTTTTTCTATCAAAATTTTTCTACAGAAATTTTACATTAACACTTTTTTATAAAAATTTTATGTTGAAAATTTTTCTATAAAAATTTTATATTGAAAATTTTTCTTAAAAATTTTTCTTAAAATTTCATTTAAAATTTTTCTATAAAAATTTTAAATGGAAAATTTTTCTATAAAAACCTACATTGAAATTTTTCTATAAAAATCTACATTGAAATTTTTCTATAAAAATTAAACTTTGAAAATTTTTCTATAAAAATTTTATATTGAAAATTGTTCTATAAAAATTTTACATTGCAAATGTTTCCATAAAAAGTTTATATTGAAAATTTTTCTATCAAAATTTTACATTGAAAATTTTTTTATCAAAATTTTTCTACAGAAATTTTACATTAACACTTTTTTATAAAAATTTTATGTTGAAAATTTTTCTATAAAAATTTTATATTGAAAATTTTTCTTTAAAAATTTTACATTGAAAATGTTTCTATAAAAATTTTATATTAAAAATTCTTCTATAAAAATTTTACATTGAAAATTTATTTTTCAATAAAAATTTTACCTCAAAATGTTTTTATAAAAGTTTTACATTAAAAAGTTTTCTATTAAAATTTGATATTGAAAATTTTTCTATAAAAATTGTATGTTGAAAATTGTTGAAATGTTTCCATAAAAATTTTATATTGAAAATTTTTCTATCAAAATTTTACATTGAAAATTTTTTTATCAAAATTTTTCTACAGAAATTTTACATTAACACTTTTTTATAAAAATTTTATGTTGAAAATTTTTCTATAAAAATTTTATATTGAAAATTTTTCTTTAAAAATTTTACATTGAAAATGTTTCTATAAAAATTTTATATTAAAAATTTTTCTATAAAAATCTTACATTGAAAATTTATTTTTCAATAAAAATTTTATCTCAAAATGTTTTTATAAAAGTTTTACATTAAAAAGTTTTCTATTAAAATTTGATATTAAAAATTTTTCTATAAAAATTGTATGTTGAAAATTGTTGAAATGTTTCCATAAAAATTTTATATTGAAAATTTTTCTATCAAAATTTTACATTGAAAATTTTTTTAATCAAAATTTTTCTACTGAAATTTTACTTTAACACTTTTTTATAAAAATTTTATATTGAAAATTTTTCTATAAAAATTTTACATTGAAAATGTTTCTTAAAAAATTTTATATTGAAAATATTTTTTATCAAAATTTTGCATTGAAAATTTTTGTATAAAAATTGTACATTGAAAATTTATATACTAAAATTTTTATATTGAAATTTTTTTATAAAAGTTGTATATAGAAAACTTTTTTATAAAATTTTACATTGAATTTTTTTTATAAAAATTTTGCATTGAAACTTTTTGTTTTAAAATTTTATGTTGAAAATTTGTCTATAAAATTTTTCATTGAAATTTTTTCTATAAAAATTTTATACTAAAAATTTTCTTTAAAAATTTTATATTGAAAATTTGTCTATAAGAATTTTACATTGAAAATATCTTTATTAAAACTTTTACATCGAAATTTTTTCTATAAAAATAATATATTGAAAATTTGTCTATAAAAATTTTACATTGAAAATTTTTTTATAAAAATTTTACATTGAAAACTTTTCTACAAAAATTTTATATTTAAAATTTTTCTATAAAAATTTTATATTGAAAATTTTTCTATAAAAATTTTATATTGAAAATTTTTCTATAAAAATTTTATATTGAAAATTTTTCAATAAAAATTTTTCAAAAAGAAAGAGTATTCGCATTTGATTCCAAATCTCTACAAAAATTTTACATTAAAAAATTTTTTATAAAAATTTTTCTATAAAAATTTTGCATTAAAATTTTTTCTATAAAAATTTTACATTGAAAATTTTTCTATCAAAATTTTACATTGAAAATTTTTCTATAAAAATTTTATATTGAAAATTTGTCTATAAGAATTTTAAATTGAAAATATCTTTATTAAAACTTTATTAAAACTTTTTCTATAAAAAATTTATATTGAAAATTTTTCTATAAAAATTTTATATTGAAAATTTTTCTATAAAAATTTTATATTGAAAATTTTTCAATAAAAATTTTTCAAAAAGAAAGAGTATTCGCATTTGATTCCAAATCTCTACAAAAATTTTACATTAAAAAATTTTTCTATAAAAATTTTGCATTAAAATTTTTTCTATAAAAATTTTACATTGAAAATTTTTCTATAAAAATTTTACATTGAAAATTTTTCTATCAAAATTTTACATTGAAAATTTTTCTATAAAAATTTTATATTTAAAATTTTTCTATAAAAATTTTACATTGAAAATTTGTCTATAAAAATTTTATATTGAAAATTTGTCTATAAAAATTTTACATTGATAATTTTTCTATAAAAATTTTTCATTGAAATTTTTTCTATCAAAATTTTGCATTGAAAATTTTCCTATAAAAATTTTATATTTAAAATTTTTCTTTTCAAATTACATCGAAAATTTTTCTATAAAAATTTTACATCAAAAATTTTTCTATAAAAATTTTACATTGAAAATGTTTTTATAAAAATTTTATATTAATTAAAATTTTTTCTATAAAAATTTTACATTGAAAATTTTTTTTATAAAAATTTTGCATTGAAAATTTTTTTATTAAAATTTTTATTGAAATTTTTTTTATAAAAATTTTACATTAAAATAAATTAAAATAAAATAACTAAAATGTTCCTGTAAATAAAACAGTTCTTAACTAAAATAAAAGAAAATTCTGAAAAAAACGCAAAAAATTGCAATTGCTTTATCGGGAATTTTACCAAAAAGACACACGCTACCATCGATGAATATATGAATTCATATAATTTTAGTGGGTTAATAAATATTGATACTAAAAGGAAAGAAATTGAGGCTAAAGTTGAATAATAAACATTAACAAGTGGTATTTGCCAAAAAGAGTAAAGAAGCCCTTTATACGACAAAAAAAGAGAAAATCAAAAGCGGAAACGAAATTCTGGATTCTGATGGTGGTTACCTTAGGCTTTTTGTCCAGACCAGCAGGCGTTATTTTTAAGCTCATAAAAATGCACTTAACTGTGAACAAAATTTCACTTTTATTTCTTTTTATTTTACACCAAAGTATGCGTAAAATTATATAAGAGATTCTGTTTATTTTTACCAAATTTATGTCATTTTTTTTGCGATTTTTCTCAACATTAAAACACTTAATACGAAATAACTTATTCACGCAGTCGATAGCAGTAAAGGACCCTGCATCACTAGGTCGAATGCAAAAAAAAAACAAGAGAAAATTAATGAAAAAAAAGTGGCCTAAAATATGTGAGGGTTTTTCCGATGGTTGGTTGGATGGTTCTTTATTATTTGTCGTTTTTATTATACCCTTCACCAATAGGTGAAAGGGTATTATAAGTTTGTGATTCCGTTTGTAATTTTTTTATTAGTGATCGTAGACCCCATAAAAATTATACCGATCGACTCAGAATCGGGAGGAGAATCGATTAAGCGATGTCCGTCTGTCTGTCTGTCTGTCTGTCTGTCCGTCCGTCTGTCTGTCTGTCTGTTGAAATCAAGTTTCTGAAGCCCCTGGAGGATGGACTTACATAAATTATATATCAGATTTTAGGAAATTCTCCCGCAATGAACGCTATTAAATTTCATTAAAATCGGTTTATAAACACCGAAAATATCGAAAAAATACCAAAAATTAGACGAAAATTTGAAAATTTTTGATTGAAACACACTTTTAAATAACAAGAGAAAAAAGATACTCCTGGTGTACATGTGATAATATGTTATATATCAGATTGTAGGAAATATTTTCCCAAAGCACTCTGTAAAATTTTATCAAAATCGGTCCATAAACAACTGAGATATCGCCAAAACACTGAATTTGATGTATCGCAAATTGCCCAAAGTACACATTAGAGAATGTTTGTTGAAAAAATTAAATGCAGAAATAGGAAAAACTATCCTCCTTTAGTACGGACCTACATAAATTTTATATCAGATTTTAGGAAATTCCCCCACCAAGCACGTTATTAAATTTTATCAAAAGCGGTCTATAAACAATTGAGATATCGCCATAACACTACATTTGATGTACAGCAAATTGCCCAAAGTACGTCTCTAAGAAATTTTGTTTACATTTTGTAAGTATTGTTTCAGCGATATCTCAGGTGTTTATGGACCGATTGTGATGAAATTTGACATCGTTCTTTATGGGAGGATTTTCTAAAATCTGATATATATACTCCACAAATCTGATTATGAATACCATTCAAATTGTACCAATCAACTCAGAATCGGCACAAGAATCGATTTCGCGACCTCCGTCCGTCTGTCCGTCCGTCTGTTTGTTTGCCCGTCCGTCCGTCTGTTTGTTTGCCCGTCCGTCCGTCTGTTTGTTTATCCGTCCGTCTACATGTCCGTCCGTCTACCTGTCTGTCCTTTTTTCTGTTGTAGTCAAGTTTTTGGAGCTCCTGTTTTGTCGATATCTCAGATGTTTATTTTGATGAAGTTTAATAGCGTCCTTCGCAGGGGATTATCTAAATCCTGATGCATTCTGTAATTTGTGGTAGATATTATTTAGCGTTTAAGCGATGGTGTTTTGATCGACAATGTTGAAATTCAGGGTGGGACAATTCAGGAGCTCCACAAATCTGGTTTTTGCAGACAGACACACTGCATTTATCTTAATTTTGTGTCTGACTTTTGAACATTATGATAACATTTGAGAATGTATTATATATCAAATTATAGGTAATCTTCCTAGGAAGTACAAAAATGCAGCTAATTACATGATATCCGTTCAAAACCTACATATGTATGTAAGTATCTCACATATCAACAAAAATTTAAATTTTTTAATTGCAATTGGGAGAAATCCGTTCACGTTTGACAATTGATCCTGTATAACTTCGCCTAAGGCAATCTCTTAGTAGCTAATAAATGACAAATTATAATAGATTCGATGATGACATTTAGTATAAAGACGTTGTACAATATTGATATTCAGGACAATAGCGCCTAAAATAAACTTTCTAGAGGGACAACATTTGACAAAAGTATTTCTGATCTCTCGAAAAGTTCGATATTGAAAATGGGCGAGCTCTATTCACATTTAGTGAAATCTCCCATATAAACCCGACCGGGAAACGATTTAATGCTGATAAATTAAATCACATTAAAATTGCACAAAGAACTAGAGCAAAACTTTTCAAACATCCATCGGACAGATCGAAAGAACTATACATCCCAAATATTATTGATGAAGTGTTCATTTTAATTAATTAACTAACTTCAAATTAATAAGTAAACTTTTCCGACAAAGCTGATAACCATCCATTCAAAAGCTATATATTTCACGTATGTATCTAAAACTAAGAGTGTATTCTCTAAAATTTTAAGGCTTGTATACATTGACAATCATTGTTAAAGCTTTGACCTAAATCAGTCCGCTAACTTCAGAGTTTTACATAACTAATCAAGAACTTTTACTAGTTGGATAATTCGTACGAATTAAAGTGCACAACCCTCACTGGGCACAGCGTTTTTGGGTTGCATGTCAGAATACTTAAACTTTATCAAATCGATGTGCTATTGCAAATCTAAGGGCATCTACATTTTGAAGCATCTTTTCTGCATGGTTTATCTGATCTATCGAACTTTATTAAATGTTCGTAAAATATGTGTCTATTTTATTTCGAAGCTACTGGCTGGCTTAAATATGCATTCTCTACTTGTAGTCTAGTAATCATTATCTTTCACAAAGGGACCACTTTACAACCCAAGTGAAGCTTCCCTAGACATCAGCCACCTGCCCAACCTAACCTTTGGGTGCATAACTATTCTAGATGATGACGCCACCGAAAAGGTTTTCGTTTTCCGACTCTTAATTTTAAAGACTCTTTGCATATAATACTACTATAACCAAATATTGCTACGAATTACATTAAGTACTTTTGGAACACCATTGGTGAAGGGTATCCAAGATTCGGCAAAGCCGAATATACCACTCTTACTTGTTTTTGCTTAATTTATTAAACAAACATTCATTAACTTCACACGCATTCATACATACACACATATCTGCAATTTAACCAAACCATAACGATACAGGACAACGAGAGAGAAAGGAAAAGATTTATTAAATGCGAAAATATTTATTAAAGCGAAAATGGTGGTAAAGGATTTCACGAGAAGTATAAACGAATTTTTAAAGCACTTCAAGTGAATTTAATTTTTGCAAAAAAAAAAAAAAAAATATTTTAATGGGAAATTTTTCAAAAATTTACTATTTTTATAAGAAATTATTTCAAATTTTTCAAAAATTTACTATTTTTATAGGAAATTTTTCAAAAATTTACTTTTTTTATATGAAATTTTTAAAAAATTTACTATTTTTATAGGAAATTTTTCAAAAATTTACTATTTTTATAGGAAATTTTTCAAAAATTTACTATTTTTATAGGAAATATTTCAAAAATTTACTATTTTTATAGGAAATTTTTCAAAAATTGACTATTTTTATAGGAAATTTTTCAAAAATTGACTATTTTTATAGGAAATTTTTCAAAAATTGACTATTTTTATAGGAAATTTTTCAAAAATTGACTATTTTTATAGGAAATTTTTCAAAAATTTACTATTTTTATAGGAAATTTTTCAAAAATTTACTATTTTTATAGGAAATTTTTCAAAAATTGACTATTTTTATAGGAAATTTTTCAAAAATTTACTATTTTTATAGGAAATTTTTCAAAAACTGACTATTTTTATAGGAAATTTTTCAAAAATTGACTATTTTTATAGGAAATTTTTCAAAAATTGACTATTTTTATAGGAAATTTTTCAAAAATTTAATATTTTTATAGGAAATTTTTCAAAAATTTACTATTTTTATAGGAAATTTTTCAAAAATTTACTATTTTTAAAGGAAATTTTTCAAAAATTTACTATTTTTATAGGAAAATTTTCAAAACTTTACTATTTTTATAGGAAAATTTTCAAAAATTTACTATTTTAATAGGAAATTTTTCAAAAATTGACTATTTTTATAGGAAATTTTTCAAAAATTTACTATTTTTATAGGAAATTTTTCAAAAATTTACTATTTTTATAGGAAATTTTTCAAAAATTTACTATTTTTATAGGAAATTTTTCAAAAATTGACTATTTTTATAGGAAATTTTTCAAAAATTGACTATTTTTATAGGAAATTTTTCAAAAATTTAATATTTTTATAGGAAATTTTTCAAAAATTTACTATTTTTATAGGAAATTTTTCAAAAATTTACTATTTTTAAAGGAAATTTTTCAAAAATTTACTATTTTTATAGAAAATTTTTCAAAAATTTACTATTTTTATAAAAAATTTTTCAAAAATTTACTATTTTTATAGGAAATTTTTCAAAAACTGACTATTTTTATAGGAAATTTTTCAAAAATTGACTATTTTTATAGGAAATTTTTCAAAAATTTACTATTTTTATAGGAAATTTTTCAAAAATTTACTATTTTTATAGGAAATTTTTCAAAAATTGACTATTTTTATAGGAAATTTTTCAAAAATTGACTATTTTTATAGGAAATTTTTCAAAAATTGACTATTTTTATAAATAATTTTTCAAAAATTTACTATTTTTATAGGAAAATTTTCAAAAATTTACTATTTTTATAGGAAATTTTTCAAAAATTTACTATTTTTATAGGAAATTTTTCAAAAATTGACTATTTTTATAGGAAATTTTTCAAAAATTTACTATTTTTATAGGAAATTTTTCAAAAATTTACTATTTTTATAGGAAAATTTTCAAAAATTTACTATTTTTATAGGAAATTTTTCAAAAATTTACTATTTTTATAGGAAATTTTTCAAAAATTCACTATTTTTATAGGAAATTTTTCAAAAATTTACTATTTTAATAGGAAAATTTTCAAAAATGTACTATTTTTATAGGAAAATTTTCAAAAATTTACTATTTTTATAGGAAATTTTTTAAAAATTTACTATTTTTATAGGAAATTCTTCAAAAATTTACTATTTATATAAGAAATTCGTCAAAAATTTTTTATTTTTATAGGAAATTTTCCAAAATTTTCCTATCTTTATAGCAAATTTTTCAAAAAATTACTATTTTTATAGGAAATTTTTCAAAAATGTCCTATTTTTATAGGAAATTTTTCAAAAATGTCCTATTTTTATAGGAAATTTTTCAAAAAATTTACTATTTTTTGGGAAATATTTCAAAAATTTACTGTTTTTATAAGAAACTATTTAAAAATTTACTATTTTTATAGGAAATTTTTTAAAAATTTCTTATTTGTATAGGAAATTTTTCAAAAACTTCCAATTTTTATAGGAAATTTTTCAAAAAATTCCTATTTTTATTGGAAATTTTTCAAAAATTCACTATTTTTATAAGATATTTTTTAAAAAATTTCTATTTACATAGGAAATCTTTCAAAAATTTCCTATTTTTATAGGAAGTTTTTCAAAAATTTTCTTTTTTTATAGGAAATTTTTTAAAAATGTCCTATTTTTATAGGAATATTAAATGCTTCAACATTTTCTGTAGGTTTAAACATAAAAATTCCATTTCTCATAAATACAGTTTATTCCTTCACAGAGTGAAACATTTATTACTTTACGGGATTTATAAACATTTTATAGCAATAAAAAGATTTATAAAAACAATAAAACAATGATTGGGTCAGTTGACGCTGAAGTAAATTAGTTCCAGAAAATTTAAAAAATTTATGAAAACAAATATAGTCAGGAGCTAAATTTGTAATATTACCGAAAAATATATAGAATTTTTTAAAGTATTCACTTATTTTTGAACCCAGGTTCACAAATCCGCAAATTAGATCCATTGATCAACAGTCTCACATCAACTGATTTAATAAAAAGTTTCCTAAAAAATCTTAGAAGAACTTATGTTGCTTTTCACTTTTTTTAAATTTCATAGTTTTTGCTAAATCCTTTTGGTATAAATAAATCATTATTTATATTTATTTTAATTATGTTCCACTTCAAATGTTTGCATTTAATTACATTAAAAAATCTGCAAATAGAAATATAATTTACACAAATTATGCATTCGTTAATCCAGCAAATAAGTAAAGGCAGGAAACTAAAAGAATTTAATCACTAACAAAAAAGTACTTAAATGTTATAGTACTACTTATATTATATTAATGCAGTAAAAATAATATGAAAGTTCTAATGCAATTAGATGATTGATCATATTAAATAATAGCTCTCTTCACATCAATTATAGATTATTTGCAAACATTTTGTTGAAATAGATACTAGGATGTCCACAAAATTTTTTAAATATTTGAATAGCAATTCTTTTTATAAAAATCCACCTAATGATTCTACTCTTTTATACATTTTCATCAATCTAATTAATTACTAAAATATTCATTTGTATAACTTGGATTTAAAGAAAAAAATTTACGCATAACCCAACAATTCACACATGAATTAATTATTTTAATTTTGATTAAAAACTAAAAATATTGACAGAATCTTCGTGAAAAAAAAATCACTCATAACTAATTGTCATTATTAAAACAATATTAGTGATAGAAAAAAACTTGCAATAACTATTTAAAAAAATTATAATGCAATTAATATTTATAAATGTAACAATTATGCAACTACAAACGCATAATGTTTTATTAAAATTAATTATTAAAAACGATAATTGTTTTTTATGAGCGAACATTGAGTATAAAATTAAGGAAGATGGAGGGAAAAACAAATCAAAAATTCCAGTAAAAAGGGCCTTTTTAATTTATTTCTTAGTGGAATTTTTCAAAAATTTTCTATTCTTATAAAAAATATCAAAAAAATTAATTTTTTTTTTTATTTTCTAAAAATTTTATTTTTATAGGAAATTTTCAAAAATTTATTATTTTTATAGGAAATTTTTCAAAAATTAACTATCTTTATAGGACATTTTTTAAAAATTTACTATTATAGGAAATTTTTCATAAGTTTACTATTTTTATAGGAACTACCTTTACTTACTATTTTGACAGGAAATTTTTTAAAAATTTACTATTTTTTAGGAAATTTTTCAAAAATTTATTATTTTTATAGGAAATTTTCCAAAGTTTTACCATTGTTATAGGAACTAGTTTTACTTACTATTTTAACAGGAAAGTTTTAAAAAATTTACTATTTTTTAAGGAATTATTTTAAAAATTTTCTATTTTTTTAGGAAATTTTTAAATTTTTCAAAAATTTTTAAAAAATTTCTTTTTTAGGAAATTTTTTAAAAAATTTTTATTTTTATAGGAAATTTTTCAAACATTTTCTTTTTTTATAGGAAATTTTTTTGTTATTTTAAGAAATTTTTAAAAAATTTAAAAGAAAAATTTCTTATAAAAATAGAAAATTTAAAAGAAAAATTTCCTATAAAAATAGAAAATTTTTGAAAAATTTCTTATAAAAATAGAAAATTTAAAAGAAAAATTTCATATAAAAATAGAAAATTTTTAAAAAATTTCGTATAAAAATAGAAAATTTTTGAAAAATTTCCTATAAAAATAGAAAATTTTTGAAAAATAACCTATAAAAATAGGAAATTTTTGAAAAATTTCCTATAAAAATAGAAAATTTTTGAAAAATTACCTATAAAAATGAAAATGTTTTGAAAAATTTTCTATAAAAATAGAACATTTTTAAAAAATTTCCTTAAAATTCTTACACATTTACAAATAATTCACCTCAAACCAATTAAATTCAAATAAAAAGGAAAATATTACTTTAAAAAATAACTTTATAAAATGTTCTATGAATACTAAATATTCTAAATTATTAATTTAGAAACAGTTTAGTTTCTATTTGCATATTTTAAATAATTAAATTATAATTCTTTCACATACCCCCTAAATAACTTAAAGTATTTATGTACGAAGAATTTTTTGTGTGTTTTTTAGGAACTTTTTTCCCTCAAAAATATAAATTTGTAGCAAAAAGTTTTAACTTTTTTGGATTTTTTTCTAAAGCCTAAAGGTCACAAAACATAAGTTTACTTTTTATTAACAAAAATTTCACAAATGTATAAAATTATTTCAGATTTTTTTCTAGTTGTCTTTTGTTCTTATACAGAAAAACACATGTAGTCTACAGGTTTTTATTATTTCTAATTCTAAAAGTTTAATATTTTTCTATGTAGTTCTTAAATAACATTTTAGAGCTTAATAAGTTCTATGTGAAAGTAGTTAAGTAAGGGGTTAGACACTGAAAGAAAATTTGTTTAGGGAAATTTATCACTTATTGTCAAATTTTACAAATAAAAAGATTTCCTATCAAAATAGCAAATTTTTAAAAAAGTTCCTATAAAAATATTAAATTTTTGAAAAGTTTCCTACAAAAATAGTAAATTTTTGAAAAATTTCATATCTAAATCATAAATTTTTGAAAAATTTCCCATAAAAATAGTAAATTTTTTTAAAATTTTCTATAAAAATAGTAAATTTTTGAAAATTTTTCTACAAAAATAGTAAATTTTTGAAAATTTTCCTATAAAAATAGTAAATTTTTGAAAATTTTCCTATAAAAATAGGAAATTTTTGAAAATTTTTCAGTAAAATTAGTAAATTTTTGAAAAATTTCCTATGAAAATAGTAAATTTTTGAAAATTTTCCAGTAAAAATAGTAAATTTTTGAAAAATTTCCTATAAAAATAGTAAATTTTTGAAAAATTTTCTATAAAAATAGTAAATTTTTGAAAAATTTTTTATAAAAATAGTAAATTTTTGAAAAATTTTCTATAAAAATAGTAAATTTTTGAAAAATTTCCTATAAAAATAGTAAATTTTTGAAAAATTTCCTATAAAAATAGTAAATTTTTGAAAAATTTCCTATAAATTGTAAATTTTTGTAAAATTTCCTATAAAATTAGTAAACTTTGGACAAAATTCCTACAAAAATAGTAAATTTTTGAAAAATTTCCTATAAGAAAAAGTACATTTTTGAAAAATTTCCTATAAAAATAGTAAATTTTTGAAAAATTTCCTATAAAGATCGTAAATTTTTGAAAAATTTCCTATAAAAATCGCAAATTTTTGTAAAATTTCCTGTAAAGCTAGTAAATTTTTGAAAAATTTTCTATAATAATAGTAAATTTTTGTAAAATTTCCTATAAGAATAGAAAATTTTCGATACAAATTTTTGAAAAATAGCAAATTTTTAAAAATTTCCTATAAAAATAAAACATTTTTGAAAAATATTCCACAAAAGCAATAAAGTTTTTAAAAATTTCCTACAATAATATTAAATTTTTGAAGAATTTCGTATGAAAATAATTAATTTTTGAAAAATTTCTTATAAAAGTAAGAAATTTCTATAAAAATAGTAAGTTTTTAAAAAATTTCCTATAAAAAATAGTTAATTTTTGAAAATTTTCCTATAAAAATAGTAATTCTTCGGAAACTTTCCTATAAAAATAGTACATTTTTGAAAAATTTCCTATAAATATTGAAAATTTTGGAAAGATTTTCTATAAAAATAGTAAATTTTTGAAAAATTGCTCATAAAAATGGGAAATTTTTTAGAGTGTATCCATAAAAATATTCAGTTGAGCCTGATATTTTTCAAACATATATTCCATAATAGTTACACATCTAGATATGATTTCTGTACAAAATTGTAACTTGTAGTTAAAAAGTAACTAATATTACATTCATTTATACATGAATATAAAGGAAAAAACTATGTCTGAATAAGCGAATGACTGAATGTTTTACAGTTCTAGGAAACAAAAGTAAACAGACTAAGTTTTTTTTGCAAATCTCAAGGCTATACAAAAAAGTTACTATTAACAAAAAATTCAAAAACTCTATACAGCTTTTAAAATATACAAAATATGCATAAATAGGTATTTTTAGGGTAAGAAAACTTCATATAAACAGGAAATATAAAAGCTGGAAAAATAAAAAGATAAATGCATGTACGCATTCTTTTTTTTGCCTTGAAAGTGGCTTGAATTTTTCTTTATATTCAACAATTACATAAAACCTATTCATAACTTTGTATTTGCAAAAATTCGAAGAAAATATAATTTTGTAATTTTTGGAGAATTAAAAATTGTCTTTATGGTTTAAATTGTATTAAAATTTAGTATTTTTAAATAAAAAGTTTTTAGTTATAAATTTTCTTTAAGATGAAATGACAATGTTAAGTAATTCTTGATTAATTGCAGTCTCCAAATTCAAAGATTTTAGAATGTAAAAATAATTAATATTATTTTTTTTACAGCACAAGATAAGGAATTCACATGTCCCTCACAAAGTGCTAATGGCAATTATGCCGATCCCGCTACTTGTCGTCGCTTTTATCAGGTAAGTCACAAGGATCTGATACTAATATCACTGATATCTAAGTCTTACTCTATAATTTTAATTATATTTCTTAGTCTGTGTCTAAGTCGATGTCTTAGTCTATGTTTTAGTATATGTCTTAGTCTATGTCTTAGTCTATGTTTTAGTCTAAGTTTTAGTCTATGTGTTAGTCTATGTCTTAGTCTATGTCTTAGTCTATATCTTAGTCCATATCATAGTCTATGTCTTAGTCTATGTCTTAGTCCATGTCTTAGTCTATGTCTTAGTCTTTGTCTTAGTCTATGTCTTAGTCTATGTCTTAGTCTATGTCTTAGTCTATGTCTTAGTCTATGTCTTAGTCTATGTCTTAGTCTATGTCTTAGTCTATGTCTTAGTCTATGTCTTAGTCTATGTCTTAGTCTATGTCTTAGTCTATGTCTAAGTCTATGTCTTAGTCTATGTCTTAGTCTGTGTCTTAGTCTATGTCTTAGTCTATGTCTTAGTCTATGTCTTAGTCTATATCTTAGTCTATGTCTTAGTCTATGTCTTAGTCTATGTCTTAGTCTATGTCTTAGTCTATGTCTTAGTCTATGTCTTAGTCTATGTCTTAGTCTATGTCTTAGTCTATGTCTTAGTCTATGTCTTAGTCTATGTCTTAGTCTATGTCTTAGTCTATGTCTTAGTCTATGTCTTAGTCTATGTCTTAGTCTATGTCTTAGTCTATGTCTTAGTCTATGTCTTAGTCTATGTCTTAGTCTATGTCTTAGTCTATGTCTTAGTCTATGTCTTAGTCTATGTCTTAGTCTATGTCTTAGTCTATGTCTTAGTCTATGTCTTAGTCTATGTCTTAGTCTATGTCTTAGTCTATGTCTTAGTCTATGTCTTAGTCTATGTCTTAGTCTATGTCTTAGTCTATGTCTTAGTCTATGTCTTAGTCTATGTCTTAGTCTATGTCTTAGTCTATGTCTTAGTCTATGTCTTAGTCTATGTCTTAGTCTATGTCTTAGTCTATGTCTTAGTCTATGTCTTAGTCTATGTCTTAGTCTATGTCTTAGTCTATGTCTTAGTCTATGTCTTAGTCTATGTCTTAGTCTATGTCTTAGTCTATGTCTTAGTCTATGTCTTAGTCTATGTCTTAGTCTATGTCTTAGTCTATGTCTTAGTCTATGTCTTAGTCTATGTCTTAGTCTATGTCTTAGTCTATGTCTTAGTCTATGTCTTAGTCTATGTCTTAGTCTATGTCTTAGTCTATGTCTTAGTCTATGTCTTAGTCTATGTCTTAGTCTATGTCTTAGTCTATGTCTTAGTCTATGTCTTAGTCTATGTCTTAGTCTATGTCTTAGTCTATGTCTTAGTCTATGTCTTAGTCTATGTCTTAGTCTATGTCTTAGTCTATGTCTTAGTCTATGTCTTAGTCTATGTCTTAGTCTATGTCTTAGTCTATGTCTTAGTCTATGTCTTAGTCTATGTCTTAGTCTATGTCTTAGTCTATGTCTTAGTCTATGTCTTAGTCTATGTCTTAGTCTATGTCTTAGTCTATGTCTTAGTCTATGTCTTAGTCTATGTCTTAATCTATGTCTTAGTCTATGTCTTAGTCTATGTCTTAGTCTATGTCTTAGTCTATGTCTTAGTCTATGTCTTAGTCTATGTCTTAGTCTATGTCTTAGTCTATGTCTTAGTCTATGCCTGAGTCTATGTCTTAGTCTATGTCTTAGCCTATGTCTTATTCTATGTCCTAGTCTATGTCGTAATGCATGGTTAGTCTTTGTCTTAGTCTATATCTTGTTCCTTATCTATAACTTTATCCTTATCTATATCTTTGTTTATGGCTTAGTCTATATCTTAGTCTATATCTTAGTGTATCTCTTAAGCTATCTCTTAGTCTAAATCTTGTGAAATTTCTTCATTTTAATAAATTTGTTTTTACTTTTTAAGTGTGTAGATGGTTATCCATATTTAAACCGTTGTCCTTCCGGTCTTTACTTTGATGATTTACAAAAATTCTGTACATTCAAAGATGAAGCCAAGTGTGGACCCTTGGCAACAAGTAAGTTGTTGTTTTAATATTTATAAAATTAAGTTAATTTTTAAAATAATAATTTGTTTATAAAAATGTAAATTCTCTTAAAATGTACTGACATACATTCATAAGTGTGAGCAAGAAAAATAAGAAAACAATATTAAAAATCAAATTAGATTTAGAAATATCTTGAATGTATAGTCTTGCTTATATATCGAGCATATGAAAAATTAAATAAAATATGTTCCAAATCATATTAGATTTAATGTTAGGAAAGAAAACCATTATATATATCTAAAAACCTTCCAGTAACTTATTTTCCAATTTTATCTAAAAATAAAAACATGTGTAAAATTGTATGGGTTTTCTTTGTAAAAGAATCCCGTTACTGGCACAAATACAAATGCACAGCCACAGGAAAATATGGTTAGACCACATATGAACCAAATACATAGAAAAGGAATTACGTACTATTTGAATTTCTACCTGTGATACTCAGACGAACCATTACATAGATACGACTAAGGATATTTCCTTTATATTTTTTATTGTGTATTAAATTTTTAATGCAACATATTTTAATATAAAATTTATGATATTTTTTTGCTGGATAGTCTTTGAATGAGAAAGAGTTTTTAATAGAAGAAGGAGTAGGGAATACCATTTGAAAACAACATTATTATAAACCAATTCAATGTCTTATTAGTTAGAAGAGTAAAGGTTTAAATGTAACAGGTTCAGATAATTGTGAAGGTAATACTAAATTAGAGTCATACCAAAACTTGTTTAAGCATTTTTGAGATAAGTTTTAAAGACACTTTTAACACAAAACATATTTCTTAATATCTATTTAAGTTTTTAAGAAGTTCTCCAAAGTTATTCAAGTTCTTACCGCCCTAATAAATACCCACAGATACGGACTATGGGTAACAAGAACATTTTGGAAATTTGTTAAAACTAAAAATAGTAAAATTTTAATTTTCAACAATTTTCTATAACAATTGTAAAATTAAAATAAGATTAAAATTTTTAATTTTTAAAAATTTCCCTATAAATCTTATCACATTTTGAAAATGTCCCTATAAAAGTATTATGGCTTTGAAAACTTTCCTATAAAAATAGTGAAATTTTGAAAATTACACTATAAAAATAGAAACATTTTTAAAATTTCCCTATCAAAATTGTAAAATTTTGAAAATTTCTCTATCAAAATTGTAAAATTTAGACAATTTTGAAAACTTCGCTATAAAATAGAACGATTTTTTAAATTTTCTTATAAAAATAGTCAAGTTTTGAAAATTGCCCGATAAAAATAGTGAAATCTTGAAAATTTCCTTACAAAAATAATAAAATCTTTAAAATGTTCCTATAACAAAATTTTCCCTATTAAAGTAGTGAAATTTTAAAAAAGTTTCTATAAAAAGTGAAATTTAAAACAATTCCCCGATTAAAATACTGAACTTTTGAAAATTTAATCTTAATAAGAACGAAATTTTTAAAATAGTGATCTCTAAATATTTCCCTATAAAAATAGTAAAATTTTGTATATTTCCCTATAAAAATAGTAACATTTCGAAAAATTATTTTTAATAATTGTGAAAATTTGAAAATTTACAAAAGTGAAATTTTGAAGTTAACCTACAAAAAAAAGGTAATTTTTAAAATGTTCCTATTTAAATTTTTAAAATTTCTCTATTTCAATTGTGAAATTTTCAAAATTTCCCTATAAAAAAAATTGAAATTTTGAATATTTCACTATAAAAATAATGAAATTTTTAAAATTTCTCATAAAAATAGTGAAATTTTGAAAACTTCCCTATAAAAAATAGTGAAATTTTGAAAACTTTCCTACAAAAAAAGTGAAATTTTGAAAATTTCCCTATAAAAATAGTGAAATTTTGAGAATTTTCCTACCAAAATAGTGGAATTGGAAAATTTCCTTATAAAAAGAGTTAAATTTTGATAATTTAGTTAAATTTTGGAAATTTCTCTATAAAAATAGTGAAATTTTAAAAATTTCCGTATAAAAATAGAACATTTTGAAAATTTTCTTTTCAAAATAGTACAATTCTAAAAATTTCCCTATAAAAATAGTAAAATTTTAAAAATTTTCCTATAAAAATAGTGAAATTTTGAAAATTTCCCTATAAAAATAGTAAAATTTTAAAAATTTTCCTATAAAAATAGTGAAATTTTGAAAATTTCTCTATAAAAATAGTGAAATTTCAAAAATTTCCCAAAATAATAGTAATATTTTGAAAATTTCCCTATAAAAATAGTAACATTTTGAAAATTTCCTTTTAAAAATAGTGAAATGTTGAAAATTTCCCTAAAAAAGTAGTGAAATTTTATAAATTTTTCATAAAAAGAGTAAAATTTTTAAAATTTCCCTATAAAAATATTGAAATTCTTAAAATTTTCCTATAAAAATATTGTCATTTTAAAAACTTCCCTATTATAATAATGAAATTTTGAAAATTTCGCTATAAAAATAGTGAAATTTTGAAAATTTCCGTATCAAAATATTGAAGTTATGAAAATTTTCCTATAAAAGTAGTGAAATTTTGAAAAATTTGTTTATAGTGAAGTTTTAAAAATTTTCCTATAAAAATTTAAAAATTTTTTAAGTTTTCCTAAAAAAAAATAGTGAAAATTTGAAAATTTAATTTTAAAAAATCGTAATTTAAAAAAAAATTAAAAATAGTGAAATTTGAAAATGTACCTATAAAAACAGTGAAATTTTGAAAACTTCTCTATAAAAATAGTGAAATTTTTAAAATATGCTGATAAAAATAGTAAAATTTTGAAAATTTACCTTTAAAAATTTTCAATATATTCCTATAATAGTGAAATTTTCCTTTGAAAATAGTGAAATTTTGAAGTTTTGAAAATTTCCCAATAAAAATTTTGAGATTTTGTAAATTTCCCTAGAGACATTTTGTAAATTTTCCTATAAAAATAGTAAAATTTTGAAAAATTCTCTATTATAATAGTGCAATTTTAGAAATTTACCCATTAAAGAGTGAAACATTTTCAAATTTGTAAAATATCCCTATAAATTTATATTTATGTTTAAATATAATTCTTACCCATAGTGCAATCTAAGAAATAAAATGGCATTAAAAGACAAATTGAACTGCAAGGCTAACTAGTGCATTTTACAAACACAAATTCATTTTAAATTCATATGAATGTTGTTGGCAAAATAAAAAGAAAATCTACTTATACATTGAAACCAGTAGATCTTTCTGTATAAAAGACTTACACATATGAAGTTGTAAAATTCCATATTCATTCAAATGTACGATGTTTGTTTCTGGGTATAAAAAGAAAAAGGATGTTAGAGATTAGGAAGCAATTTCCAACAAATGTCGCATAATTCATTTATGGGACATGCCTTAATATACAAACTACAAAAAGGATTCAAAGAGACAAATAACAAGAAAAAGACTACAGCAAATGAAAATAGAAAAATAGAAAAAATGAAGGCATAAAGAAAAATCTTTAATATTTTTCTAAGTAAGTGATGTATAAATTACAAACACACACACATAGATAGATCTCTTTGGGAAATCTTAGAAAATCATACAATAGTTTTCCTATGAAATTCTCTATAAAATATGTATGTATGTATGTAGAAAGCAGAACCAAAAGAAAAAATAATATTAAAACACAATCTTTATCATCATTTAATCCTTACTGTCTATATGCGCTTCACTTTTTAGAGAAATAAAAGTGTTCAAGCATAAATAAAACAGGAAATAGAGCATATTTTAAACCAACAGACAAAAGCCGGAAGTATGAACTACTACCAACGTTGCATGAACACACACACATACACTTGCATTGATTCTACTTCCAAAGGTAGCAATAATCCAAGTCAATATTGGTTCATAGAACAAAAGTTGAAATATTCTGAAAAAAAAACAAAAATTAACAAATCAGCAAAAATAATAAATGAAAAAAGATATTTTGGAAAAATCTAAAACTTATTTCAAAAAATATTTACTGCAGTATTTCAAGGAAATTGTCAATATATAAAATTTATATTTTTAAAGCTTAAACAATTTTTAAACAAAAGTAAATATTAGAATATATTTAAGGCTTAAAGGGCTAAAAGGACAAATTTTGAGTAGAAAACTTTATTTCTGTTTCTAATATTTTAATAAAGCATGAAACTTTCCTAGAAAAAGGTAACATTTAGAAAACTTCAATATAAATCTTCTGTATAAAAAAAGTGATCTTAAAAAAATTGTTTTCCAAAATTTTCAAATAAAAATAGACAAATTTTAAGAAATCCCCTACAAAGTGTAAAATTTCAATATTGAAATGGTGAAATTTTAAAATTTCCTATAAATGGTGAAATTATAAAAGTTTCCTATAAAAATAGAAAAATTTCCCTATAAAAATAGTGAAATTTTTAGAATTTCCCTATAAAAATTGTGAAATTTTAAAAATGTCCCCATAACAATAGTAAAATTTTAAAAATTTCCTTATAAAAAGACTGAAATTTTAAAAATTTCACAATTTTAATAATGAAATTTCCCTATAAAAATAGTAAAATTTTAAAAACTTCCCTATAAAAATAGTGAAATTTAAAAAAATTTTGCCTATAAAAATAGTGAAATTGTAAAAATTTTCCTATAAAAATAGCGAAATTTTAAAATTTTCCCTATAAAAGTAGTGAAATTTTAAAAATTTCACTAAAAAAATTTCCCTATAAAAATAGTAAAATTTTAAAATCTTCCCTATAAAAATAGTGACATTTTAAAAATGTTGCTATAAAAATAGTGCAATTTTAAAAATTTCCCTATAAAATAGTTAAATTTTAAAAACTTCCCTATAAAAATAGTGAAATTTAAAAAATTTTGCTTATAAAAATAGTGAAATTGTAAAAATTTTCCTATAAAAATAGCGAAATTTTAAAATTTTCCCTATAAAAGTAGTGAAATTTTAAAAATTTCCCTATAAAAATAGTAAAATTTTAAAAACTTCCCTATAAAAATAGTGACATTTTAAAAATGTTGCTATAAAAATAGTGAAATTTTAAAAATTTCGCTATAAAAATAGTGAAATTTAAAAAATTTCCGTATCAAAATAGTGAAATTTTAAAAATTTCCCTACAAAAATATTGAAATTTTAAAAATTTCCCTATAAAAATAGTGAAATTTTAAAAATTTCCCTATAAAAATAGTTAAATTTTAAAAATTTCCCTTTAAAATTAGTGAAATTTTAAAAATTTCCCATTAAAATTAGTGAAATTTTAAAAATTTCCCTATAAAAATAGTGAAATTTAAAAAATTTCCCTACAAAAATATTGAAATTTTAAAAATTTCCCTATAAAAATAGTGAAATTTTAAAAATTTCCCTATAAAAATAGTTAAATTTTAAAAACTTCCCTATAAAAATAGTGAAATTTAAAAAATTTTGCCTATAAAAATAGTGAAATTGTAAAAATTTTCCCATAAAAATAGCGAAATTTTAAAATTTTCCCTATAAAAGTAGTGAAATTTTAAAAATTTCGCTATAAAAATTGTAAAATTTCAAAAACTTTTCTATAAAAATAGTGAAATTTTAAAATTTCCTTATAAAAAAACGAAATTCTAAAAATTTCCCCATAAAAATAGTGAAATTTTAAAAATTTCCCTCTTTTAAAAATTTTCCTGTTAAAGTAATGATTTTTTAAAAATGTCCCTGTAAAAATAGTGAAGTTTTAAAAATTTCCCTATAAAAATAGTGAAACATTACTACCCTATAAAAATAGTAAAATTTCCCTATAAAAATAATGAAATTTTAAAAATTTACCCATAAAAAAGTGAAATTTTAAAAATTCCCTTATCAAAATAGTGAAATTTTTAATAATTCCCTATTAAGAAGTAAAGTTTTAAAAACTTTCCTATATAAGTAATGAACTTTAAAAAATTTCCTTATAAAAATTGTGAAATTTTAAAATGGGCCTATAAAAATTGTAAAATATTAAAGATTTTCAATACAATTGTAATATTTTAAACATTTAGAAAAATTTTGAAATATTTTCTTATAAATATTAAAATTTTGGAAATGTATTTTCGTTCGAAAAATTCCCAAACAGATACTGAAATTTTGAAAATCTACACAAAAGTATTATTTTTTTTTAATTTGTCTGAAAATATTGAAAGCTTATAAATGAAATTCAGAAAGTTACCCCACAAATATAAAGTCTTAAAAATATTTCAATAATAGTTACAATTTCAAAACTTTCTCTAAAAATACTAAAATTTCTACTACATATGGCCTAATTTTTAAAATGCTATTTTATTTATATCCAATTTTTCTTTAACTTTCCTTCATCCTAAAAACTCATCAATTACATATCCTAAAACCATAATGCAGTTAGCCTTTCAAAACTTCCTTAAATCTCCTATATACATATATCCTTTTCATTTTCTTGCAACAAACTGCAGAATTTCAAATTTAAAACTTTAAAGAAAATTTATTTGCAACTTTTAAATGGCAAAAACTTTTAAGCTAAACATTTGTAACAAAGTAACAAAACTAAAGACTCAACCAAAAACACAAATAACAAACAAACATCTTAGTCCTTACTCCTTAGTCCTGCTGCTGAATAAACCACAAAAGTATGTTGTCAGTAGTTAAAGTTGGTTGGAAGTACAGGAACGGGAAGGGGAGGTTAAGAGACTTTAATAACTTTAACGTCGACGACAAAAACTTTTCATATAAAATTCAATATAATTTGTCAAGTTTATAGCATTCAACTGTCAGAAGAAGTTGCATTACAAAATGATGAACTACCATTTATTTGCACAAGGATGCAATATTGAGTTGTACGAGTTTGGTGAAAAATTAAAGCTATTAAATGACAACAGATTTTTAAAGGTTTTGTTGAAAAAGTAATAAAATCCTTGTAATAATAGAAAATTTTTCTACATCTCGCTACAAAAAAGGTGAAACTTTAAAAATTTCAATACAAAAATAGGCAAATTTTAAAAATGTTCCCATAAAAATAGGCAAATTTCGAAAATTTCCGTATAAAAATAGGTAAATTTAGAAAATTTCCCTATAAAATTTTAAAAATATCCCTATAAAAATAGGCAAATTTTGAAAAAATCCCTATAAAAATAGGCAAATTTTGAAAATATCCTTATAAAAATAGGCAAATTTTTAAAATCTCCCTATAAAACTAGGCAAACTTTCAAAATTTCCCTATAAAAATAGACAAATTTCGAAAATTTCCCTATAAAAATAGGCAAATTTTGAAAATTTCCTATTAAAATAGAGAAATTTTGAAAATTACCCTATAAATATAAGGAAATTTTGAAAACTTCCCTATAAAAAGTAGGGAAATTTTAAAAATTTCCCTATAAAAATAAGGAAATTTTTAAAATTTCCTTATAAAAATATGGAAATATTGAAAATTTTGCTACAAAAATAGGCAAATTTTGAAAATGTTCCTATCAATATAGGCAATTTTTAGAGAAATTTTTAAAATTTCCCTATTTTTATAGCGAAGTTTTTAAAATTTGCCTATTTTTGTAAGGAAATTTTCAAAATTTGCCTATTTTTTCGGGAAATTTTCAAAATTTGCCTATTTTTTTATTGAAATTTAAAAAATTTTCCTCTTTTGATAGGGAATTTTTAAAAATTTGACTATTTTTATAGGAATATACTAAAAATTTTCATATTTTTATTGGAAAATTTTAAAAATTTGCCTATTTTAATAGGGAATTTATAAAAATTTTGTTATTTTTATAGTGAAATTCTAAAAATTTTGCCAATTTTTATAGGGAAATTTTCAAAATTTGCCTATTTCTATCGGGAAATTTTCAAAATTTGCCTATTTCTATAGGGAAATTTTCAAAATTTGCATATTTTAATAGGGAAATTTTCAAAATTAGCCTATTTTTTAGGGAAATTTTCAACATTTGCCTATTTTTATATGGAAATTTTTAAAATTTCCCTATTTTTAAAGGGAAATTTTCAAAATTTCCCTATTTTTATAGGGAAATTTTCAAAATTTCCCTATTTTTATAGGGAAATTTTCAAAATTTCCCTATTTTTATAGGAAAATTTTCAAAATTTCCCTATTTTTATAGGGAAATTTTCAAAATTTCCCTATTTTTATAGGGAAATTTTCAAAATTTCCCTATTTTTATAGGGAAATTTTCAAAATTTCCCTATTTTTATAGGGAAATTTTCAAAATTTCCCTATTTTTATAGGGAAATTTTCAAAATTTCCCTATTTTTATAGGGAAATTTTCAAAATTTCCCTATTTTTATAGGGAAATTTTCAAAATTTCCCTATTTTTATAGGGAAATTTTCAAAATTTCCCTATTTTTATAGGGAAATTTTCAAAGTTTCCCTATTTTTATAGGGAAATTTTCAAAATTTCCCTATTTTTATAGGGAAATTTTCAAAATTTCCCTATTTTTATAGGGAAATTTTCAAAATTTCCCTATTTTTATAGGGAAATTGTCAAAATTTCCCTATTTTTATAGGGAATTTTTCAAAATTTCCCTATTTTTATAGGGAAATTTTCAAAATTTCCCTATTTTTATAGGGAAATTTTCAAAATTTCCCTATTTTTATAGGGAAATTTTAAAAATTTTCCGATAAAAATAGGGAAATTTTCAAAATTTTCCGATAAAAATAGGAAAATTATCAAAATTTCCCTATTTTTATAGGGAAGTTTTCAAAATTTCCCTATTTTTATAGGGAAATTTTCAAAATTTCCCTATTTTTATAAGGAAATTTTCAAAATTTTCCAATTTTTATAAGGAAATTTTAGAAATTTGTCTACCATTTCTTGTAAGGTTTGTGCTGATATTTGTAACTGTTAAATTACTTTTATTCGTCAGAACTTATACTGACTATCTAAAGAAATAGACCTTTTGTTGAAATATTGAAAATTGTTTTTCTTTATTTGTTCATTTTCAGTATTTAAAATTAAATTTTTAAAATTTGTCAATTTTTTTTACATTTAAGTTACAAAAACTAAAATAAATTTAAATTTTCTTAACAATTTGTTGATTGTTAAGATTTTCATAAAAATAAAAGTCCATTTGCATAAAAAAGAAGAAATAAAACTATAAATTTTAATTATATTTTCCAGTAAACTCAACACACTGAGATGAAAAAATTATTTATAAACTTATGTTAACATTTACAAAAGAGTTTCCATTTCGTAAATTTTCTTGCCAGAAAATTTTGTGAAGAAAATTATTTAACAGTAAAAATGTTGCAGACAAAGAATATTGTTGTCTTTAAAAATGTAAAAATGTCTTGCTAATTTTCTTGTTAAATGCGAGAATTTTTCTATTGTTTTGTCTGGAAGTAAAGAAATGTTTCTAAAAAATACTTTTGGAAATTATTTAATATTTACAGAGTTAAAAACATAAAGATATTTTAAAAGATTTAAAAATCATATAGACACGCTTGGATAAATCTGCATATTTATGAAGACTCATTTCTGGTAAACATTTAAGCAAATTTATAAATAAAATACATAACTATTTGCTAGAGTTTATTATTTTTGTTATGTTCTTGATATTTTGTAATATTTAAGAAAAATAAGACAAAAGCCAAAAAAATTCAGAGAATTTCTAATATTTTAAAGATTTAAGATACAATTTACATAAAACTTAACATCTAAGGTAAATGGTAAATGTTATTGTCTATGTAAATATTTTATCTTTGTACAGAATCTATATGAAATGCAACAAAAGTTTTAAACCTTAAGCCAATTAATTTCTTGGTCATTTTAAAGTTTTTATATTTATTTTAAATAATATTTAATATGGTAAATTTTTGTTTTTTAAATAAAATAAAAATAACAAAATTCTAGCATTAAATAATTTAAAAAAGCAATTTAAGCAACAAAAAGTTTTTTGCATTTACATCTGAGATATTTAAATCTTGTTACAAAGGATATTTTTACAAAGGATATTACAATTAAGAGTTTCAAAAAAAATTTTTGCAATATCGGGGGTTTTTTGGTAGAAAATTTTTCAGAAAAATTTCTAAAAAAAATTTTTCCATAAAAAAAAATTTGATACAAAATTTTTTTTATAGAAAATTTTTTATACCCTTCACCAATAGGTGAAAGGGTATTATAAGTTTGTGATTCCGTTTGTAATTTTTTTATTAGTGATCGTAGACCCTATAAAAATTATACCGATCGACTCAGAATCGGGAGGAGAATCGATTAAGCGATGTCCGTCTGTCTGTCTGTCTGTCTGTCTGTCCGTCCGTCTGTCTGTCTGTCTGTTGAAATCAAGTTTCTGAAGCCCCTGGAGGATGTTCTTACATAAATTATATATCAGATTTTAGGAAATTCTCCCGCAATGAACGCTATTAAATTTCATTAAAATCGGTTTATAAACACCGAAAATATCGAAAAAATACCAAAAATTAGACGAAAATTTTAAAATTTTTGATTGAAACACACTTTTAAATAACAAGAGAAAAAAGATACTCCTGGTGTATATGTGATAATATTTTATATATCAGATTGTAGGAAATAGTTTCCCAAAGCACTCTGTAAAATTTTATAAAAATCGGTTCATAAACAACTGAGATATCGCCAAAACACTGAATTTGATGTATCGCAAATTGCCCAAAGTTCGCATTAGAGAATGTTTGTTGAAAAAATGAAATGCAGAAATAGGAAAAACCATCCTCCTTTAGCACGGACCTACATAAATTTTATATCAGATTTTAGGAATTTCCCCCGCCAAGCACGTTATTAAATTTTATCAAAAGCGGTCCATAAACAATTGAGATATCGCAATAACACTACATTTGATGTACAGCAAATTGCCCAAAGTACGTGTCTAAGAAATTTTGTTTACATTTCGTAAGTATTGTTTCAGCGATATCTCAGGTGTTTATGTACCGATTGTGATGAAATTTGACATCGTTCTTTGTGTGAGGATTTTCTAAAATCTATACTCCACAAATCTGATTACGAATACCATTCAAACTGTACCGATCAACTTTGAATCGGCAGGAAAATCGATTTCGCGACCTCCGTCCGTCCGTCTGTTTGTCTGTCTGTCTGTCCGTCCGTCCGTCTGTTTGTCCTCCGTCCGTCTGTTTGTCCGTCCGTCCGTCTACCTGTCTGTAATTTTTTCTGTTGTAGTCAAGTTTTTGGAGTTCCTGTTTTGTCGATATCTCAGGTGTTTATTTTGATGAATTTTAATAGCGTCCTTCGCAGGAGATTACCTAAATCCTGATGCATTCGGTAATTTGTGGTCGATATAATTTAGCGTTTAAGCGATGGTGTTTTGATCGACAATGATAAAATTCAGGGTGGCCCAATATCCTAAAATTTTGTGTAAAATCCAGGAGCTCCACAAATCTGATTTTAGCAGACACTCTGCATTAATCTTAATTTTGTGTCTGACTTTTGAACATTATGATAACATTTGAGAATGTATTATATATCAAATTATAGGTAATCTTCCTAGGAAGTACAAAAATGAAGCTAACTACATGATATCCGTTCAAAACCTACATATGTATGTAAGTATCTCACATATCAACGAAAATTTAAATTTTTTAATTGCAATTGGGAGAAATCCGTTCACGTTTGACAATTGATCCCTTATAACTTCGCCTAAGATACGATGATGACATTTAGTATAAAGACGTTGTACAATATTGATATTCAGGGCGATAGCGCCTAAAATAAACTTTCTAGAGGGACAATATTTGACAAAAGTATTTCTGATCTCTTGAAAAGTTCGATATTGAAAATGGGCGAGCTCTATTCACATTTAGTGAAATCTCCCATATAACCCCGACCGGGAATCTATTTAATGCTGATAAATTAAATCACATTAAAATTGCACAAGGAACTAGAGCAAAACTTTTCAAACATCCATCGGACAGATCGAAAGAACAATACATCCCAAATATTATTGATGAAGTGTTCATTTTAATTAATTAACTAACCTCAGATAAATAAGTAAATCTTTAATAACTTTTCCGACAAAGCTGATATCCATCCATTCAAAAGCTATATATTTCACGTATGTATCTAAAACTAAGAGTGTATACCCTATAATTTTATGGCTTATCATTGTTAAAGCTTTGACCTAAATCAGTCCGCTAACTTCAGAGTTTTACATAACTAATCAAGAACTTTTACTAGTTGGATAATTCGTACGAATTAAAGTGCACAACCCTCACTGGGCACTGTGTTTTTGGGTTGCATGCCAGAATACCTAAACTTCATCAAATCGACGTGCCATTGCAAATGTAAGGGCATCTACATTTTGAAGCATCTTTTCTGCATGGTTTATCTGGTCTATCGAACTTTATTAAATGTTCGTAAAATATGTGTCTATTTTATTTCGAAGCTACTGGCTGGCTTAAATATGCATTCTCTACTTGTAGTCTAGTAATCATTATCTTTCACAAAGGGACCACTTAAAAACCCAAGTGAAGCTTCCCTAGACATCAGCCACCTGCCCAACCTAACCTTTGGGTGCATAACTATTCTAGATGATGACGCCACCGAAAAGCTTTTCTTTTTCCGACTCTTAATTTTAAAGACTCTTTGCATATAATACTAGTATAACCAAATTTTGCTTGGAATTACATTAAGTACTTTTGCAACACCATTGGTGAAGGGTATCCAAGATTCGGCAAAGCCGAATATACCACTCTTACTTGTTGATACAAAAATTTTTCCATAGAAAATTTTTTGATACAAAAATACTTCTATAGAAAATTATTTGATAGTAAAATTTTTCTATAGAAAATTTTTTTATACAAAAATTTTTCTATAGAATTGCTTTTGATACAAAAATTTTTCTATAGAAAATTTTTGATACAAAAATTTTTCTATAGAAAATCTTTGATACAAAAATTTTTCTATAGAAAATTTTTGATACAAAAATTTTTCTATAGAAAATTTTTTGATACAAAAATTTTTATATAGAAAATCTTTGATACCAAAATTTTTCTATAGAAAATTTTTGTATCATAAAATTTTCTATAGAAAAATTTTTGTATCAAAAAATTTTTTATAGAAAAAATTTTGTATCAAAAAATTTTCTATAGAAAAATTTATGTATCAAAAAATTTTCTATAGAAAAATTTTTGTATCAAAAAATTTTTTATACAAAAATTTTTCTATAGAAAATTTTTGATTCCAAAATTTTTCTATAGAAAATTTTTGATACAAAAATTTTTCTATAGAAAACTTTTTGATACGAAAATTTTTCGATAGAAAATTTTTTGATACAAAAATTTTTCTATAAAAAATTTTTTGATACAAAAATTTTTCTATAGAAAATTTTTTGATACATAAATTTTTCTATAGAAAATTTTTTGATACAAAATTTTTTCTATAAAAAATTTTTTGATACAAAAATTTTTCTATAGAAAATTTTATGATACAAAAATTTTTCTATAGAAAATTTTTGATAGAAAAATTTCTCTATAGAAAATTTTTTGATACAAAAATTTTTCTATAGAAAATTTTTTGATACAAAAATTTTTCTATAGAAAATTTTTTGATACAAAAATTTTTCTATAGAAAATTTTTTGATACAAAAATGTTTCTATAGAAAATTTTTTGATACAAAAATGTTTCTATAGAAAATTTTTTTATACAAAAATTTTTCTAAAGAAAATTTTTTGATACAAAAATTTTTCTATAGAAAATTTTTTGATACAAAAATTTTTCTATAGAAAATTTTTTGATACAAAAATTTTTCTATAGAAAATTTTTTGATACAAAAATTATTCTATGGAAAATTTTTTGATACAAAAATTTTTCTATAGAAAATTTTTTGATACAAAAATTTTTCTATAGAAAATTTTTTGATACAAAAATTTTTCTATAGAAAATTTTTTGATACAAAAATTTTTCTATAGAAAATTTTTTGATACAAAAATTTTTCTATAGACAATTTTTTGATACAAAAATTTTTCTATAGAAAATTTTTGATGCAAAAATTTTTCTATAGAAAATTTTTGATGCAAAAATTTTTCTATAGAAAATTTTTTTAAAGAAAATTTTTGATATAAAAATTTTTCTATAGAAAATTTTTTGATACAAACATTTTTCTATAGAAAATTTTTTGATACAAAAATTTTTCTATAGAAAATTTTTTGATACAAAAATTTTTTGATATAAAAATTTTTCTAAAGAAAATTTTTTCTATAGAAAAATTTTTAATACAAATATTTTTCTATGGAAAATTTTTCGATACAAATATTTTTCTATAAAAAATTTTTTGATACAAAATTTTTTCGATAGAAAATTTTTTGATAAAAAAATTTGTCTATAGAAAATTTTTTGATACAAAAATTTTTCTGTAGAAATTTTTTTTATACAAAAATTTTTCTATAGAAAATTTTTTGATACAAAAATTTTCTATAGAAAATTTTTTGTATCAAAATTTTTGTATCAAAAAGTTTTCTATAGAAAAATTTTTGTATCAAAAAATTTTCTATAGTTAAATATTTGTATCAAAAAATATTCTTCAGAAAAATTTTTGTATCAAAAAATTTTATTTAGAAACATTTTTATATCAAAATATTTCTTTAAAAAAATTTTAGTATCAAAAAAATTTCTATAGAAGAATTTTTGTATCAAAAAATTTTCTATAGAAACATTTTTGTATCAAAAAATAGAAAATTTTTTGATACAAAATCTTTTCTATAGAACATTTTTCGGTATAAAATTTTTCTTTTTCGAATATTTCTTGTAGTTATTTTAAGTTTATAAAAGAGTATTTTGAAAGTAGATATGTTTCGCCTGAATTAGTTAGTATATATTTTATTTGGAACCCTCTTTAATTCGTTGTTCTTATTAAATTCTTAATAATTTGAAACCAAATCCTCACCTCAAACCCCAAGAAATCTAACGAAATTTTCCAGAAAACTAAACATTAAGTGCATGTCGAAATTTATCACATACTCACCCAGTTTTCAAAAATTTTCATATTTAAATATACTTCAAATCCTCCTTTGTATTGTTATACAATTTGTTTATACATGTATTTTAAAAGGATTTTGTGATTTTGTTTTTGTGCAAAAAAAAAACAAAATCTTTTAAAAAAAAAGGAGGAAGTCAAATAAATGCTGATGATGGCATCAACTGATCACCATCATCAGCGAGACAACATCTAAAGCGGGTATTGAATTATCATCAATAAACAATTCGGAATTTGTTGTTTTTTTAACACCAAGTCTAACAAATCAAAATACAATTGAAAATGTTTATTTTTCTCACACACACACAAATCAAAAAAATAGTATCAATCACACACATTTATGCATGAAATGCAAAATCAAACACACACACACAAATAATTTTAAAATCCTCCCACTCGAGATTTCTCCCATCTAACAAGTCAAAATGGAAATTTTGTTTAAACATTATATGTCTATGTGTGAGTATTCTGCAAAATATGTTATTGTAGAGGTAAGTGAGTTAGTGGGACTTTTAACCCATTAGGGCTAGATTAGAATTTTAAAAGTATTGTAAAAATTGGGGAGTTGAAAATAGGAAATAGAGGAGGTGCGGGTAATATGGTATACCTATTGTTTTTATTGTCTTATTTTACATGTGTTGTGCATATTTTCTTTTTTTTGCTTCTTTTATTTAAGGGGTTAATTTAACAAATAAAATTTTTGCAAAAAATAAAACATAAGAAAGAAGTTGAAAATTGTATTATGCCCTATGTATGGTTTTGTATTGTAGATTTTCAAATCAAATTAAGTTAAAAATGGGAAAATAACAAAAGCCACCAAATAACACTATTATTTAAAAACATGAAATCTAAAAACAAAAAAGTGCAAAAATTCAAGAAAACCAATCAAACTGTCAATAATATAGTACCATAATTTGTATCTATCAGAGAAAAACTTATATCTATGAGGAAAACTAAAGAAACGAACTAATGAAAGCAAAAATTTTTAATTTTGAACAAAAATAAAGGCATATAATATTATCACCAAAATGAACTATTCAGTTACTAATTCGTAAAAGCCAAAAAGTTAAAATTTTGAAATCCCTTTAAAAAGTGTCTTTAACATATTTTATCCTTATTTATTAACTTAATTTATATCTTCTTCGATCCTGACATAAATTTTTCCAGAAAAGCAGACATTGGAGAAATAATTTTTCTTGTTAGCACATAAATAATCTCCCTTAAACGATAATGCGACATTTATTTCAATTTTTATTATTTTTTATAAGGCAGAAAAACAAACGAATTAAACAACATTTGCAAAAACGTATTTTATTGTCTTTCAATAAACAATGAATAAATTACAATTCGAAATTGTGATTGAAACAAACACAGACACCAGCTACCTGGAAAAGAACATCGTTTACAAAAAAAAAAATGTGCTGTAAATTAATACTATTAGCATAAATAATCATTTATCACACAAATAAAACAAAATAATGCATGTATGACAATAAAATTACAAGGATAATAAAATATTCATTTACTTAGTAAATTTGCACAAATACATACAATTACCATGGTCCTTGTTAATATGAGAAAAATTTGATTTAACCCAATAATGTGTGTTAAAGCTATATTCAATCACAAAAGAGCTTACAAATAGTTTCTTTTGGTTTTTGAATTTATTTGGAGTTTTTGTGGAAAAAAAGTTTTGTATAAAGGTTATACTAACAGTTTTTCTATAGAAAAGTGTTAGTATAACAGTATTTCTATAGAAAAGTGTTAGTAAACAGTTTTTCTATAGAAAAAGTGTTAGTATAACAGTTTTTCTATAGCAAAAGTGTTAGTATAACAGTTTTTCTATAGCAAAAGTGTTAATATAACAGTTTTTCTATAGCAAAAGTGTTAGTATGACAGTTTTTCTATAGAAAACGTGTTAGTATAACAGTTTTTCTATAGAAAAAGTGTTAGTATAACAGTTTTTCTATAGGAAAAGTGTTAGTATAACAATTTTTCTATAGGAAAAGTGTTAGTATAACAGTTTTTCTATAGAAAAAGTGTTAGTATAACAGTTTTTCTATAGAAAAAGTGTTAGTATAACAGTTTTTTCTATAGAAAAAGTGTTAGTATAACAGTTTTTCTATAGAAAAAGTGTTAGTATAACAGTTTTTTCTATAGAAAAAGTGTTAGTATAACAGCTTTTCTATAGAAAAAGTGTTAGTATAACAGTTTTCTATAGAAAAAGTGTTAGCATAACAGTTTTTCTATAGAAAAAGTGTTAGTATTACAGTTTTTCTACAGAAAAAGTGTTAGTATAACAGTTTTTCTATAGAAAAAGTGTTAGTATAACAGTTTTTCTATAGAAAAAGTGTTAGTATAACAGTTTTTCTATAGAAAAAGTGTTAGTATAACAGTCTATCTATAAAAAAAGTGTTAGTATAACAGTTTTTCTGTAGAAAAAGTGTTAGTATAACAGTTTTTTATAGTAAAAGTGTTAGTATAACAGTTTTTCTATAGAAAAAGTGTTAGTATAACGGTTTTTCTGTAGAAAAAGTGTTAGTATAACAGTTTTTCTATAGAAAAAGTGTTAGTATAACAGTTTATTTTTATAGAATAAGTGTTAGTATAACGGTTTTTCTGTAGAAAAAGTGTTAGTATAATAGTTTTTCTATAGAAGAAGTGTTAGTATAACAGTTTTTCATTTGAAAAAGTGTTAGTATAACAGTTTTTCTATGGAAAAAGTGTTAGTATAACAGTTTTTCTATAGAAAAAGTGTTAGTATAACAGTTTTTCTATAGAAAAAGTGTTATACTAACACTTTTTCTATAGAAAAAGTGTTAGTATAACGGTTTCTCTGTAGAAAAAGTGTTAGCATAACAGTTTTTCTATAGAAAAAGTATTAGTGTAACAGTTTTTCTATAGAAAAAGTGTTAGTATAATAGTTTTTCTATAGAAAAAGTGTTAGTATAACAGTTTTTCTTTAGAAAAAGTGTTAGTATAACAGTTTTTCTATAGAAAAAGTGTTAGTATAGCAGATTTTCTATAGAAAAACTGTTAGTATAACAGTTTTTCTAAAGAAAAAGTGTTAGTATAACAATTTTTCTATGGAAAATGTGTTAGTATAACAGTTTTTCTATAGAAAAAGTGTTAGTATAACAGTTTTTTTCATAGAAAAAGTGTTAGTATAACGGTTTTTCTGTAGAAAAAGTGTTAGTATAATAGTTTTTCTATAGAAAAAGTGTTAGTATAACAGTTTTTCATTAGAAAAAGTGTTAGTATAACAGTTTTTCCATTCAAAAAAGTGTTAGTATAACAGTTTTTCTATGGAAAAAGTGTTAGTATAACAGTTTTTCTATGGAAAAAGTGTTAGCATAGCAGTTTTTCAATAGAAGAAGTATTAGTATAAAAGTATTTCTATAGAAGAAGTGTTAGCATAACAGTTTTTCTATAGAAAAAGTATTAGTATAACAATTTTTCTATAGAAAAAGTTATAGTATAACAGTTTTTCTATAGAAAAAGTGTTAGTATAACAGTTTTTTTATAGAAAAAGTGTTGGCATAACAGTTTTTATATGGAAAAAGTGTTAGTATGACAGTTTTTCTATAGAAAAAGTGTTAGTATAACAGTTTTTCTATAGAAAAAGTGTTGTTATAGCAGTTTTTCTATAGAAAAAGTATTAGTATAACAGTTTTTCTATAGAAAAAGTGTTAGTATAACAGTTTTTTCTATAGGAAAAGTTTAAGTATAACAATTTATTCCACTGTACACCATTTTTCACAATGCATTTCTGTATGTCAATGTCCTAGTCCTAAATATACATACGACACAATTTTCATACATTATTCAACAACATTGAAAGAAAATTGTTGTTTTAGATATCATTCACTTAACAACAATGATACAAAAACAACAATAATAATAAAAAGTTACTATAATGTTTACAAGGAGTAAAGAAGAAGAGGAGATATTGTAGAAAAAATAAAACATTTGATTCAATTGATTGAAATTACTGAAGTATAAAATGCATTTTGATTTTCTTAAAATGACAACAATCTCACAAAATATCAATACATACATATAAAATAACACTTACTCACAGACACATTAAGACAATGACACTAACACATTTTCGGAGTCACATATACATGCATATCAATATTTGTTCAAATCTAAAGATACAATCACATTTCGAGTGTAAAGTCATGTTAATCTTTACGAAAAAAAAAAAGATTCGATTAGAAATGGAACAACATTGCTTTTATTTTTCATGTCTCCAACCCTCTTTTGGGATAGGATATGTCGAAAAGGAAAAAGTTTTAAGGAGTTCTGAAATCTTATTTTATGCTTCTTTATAGAAAACTTTTTTCTACAGAAAGAGGGTAAGAATAATCCTTTTTCTAAAGAAAAAGTGCAATTACAACAGTTTTTCTCTAGAAAATGTATCAGTCTTAAAGCTTTCTATAGAAAAAGTATCAGTATAACAGTTTTTCTATAAAAAATAGGTGTCAGTATAAGAGTTTTCCTATAGAAAAAGTGTCAATAGAACAGTTTTTTCATTGGAAAAAGTGACAGTATAACAAATTTTCCATTGGAACAAGTATCAGTATAATAGTTTTTCTATAGAAAAAGTGTCAGTATAACAGTTTTTCTATAGAAAAAGTATCAGTATAACAGTTTTCTATAAAAAAAAGTGTCAGTAGAACAGCTTTGCTATAGAAAAAGTGTCTGTAAAACAGTTTTTCTATAGAAAAAGTGTCAGTATAACAATTTTTCTATAGTATAAGTGTCAGTATAACAGTTTTTCTGTTGAAAATGTGTCAGTATATCAGGTTTTTTATAGGAAAAGCGTCAGTATAAGAGTTTTTCTATGGAAATGTTTCTTTTAAATGCCTTTTCGGGAGGTAAATATAATCAAAAATCCTCCATAATTAGGGCCCTAAAGATTCCCCCTTTAATATAATTTGCATGATATTATTTGTATTACGGCTAACATAAGGGGTGTGAATAAACAGGAGACATTTACAAAATTGGATACTTTATTTAATGATTACTTTAATTCTTCACACATACATATGCAGTAATATTTGCTTAATTTTTTATTTGCATACATTTGTATGTAATTGTGACCCTATTTCGATAGATTTCTTGATATCATTCTTAATTTTTAGATAAATGTTTAAGACACACATGAGTAATGAAATATTGCAATATTAAATATGCATGAATAAATTGAAAACATATAAAAAGAATTAATTGCATAAAAAGAAAAAAAGTTTTTAAATTTAAAAATATTTATAAATTAATATCCTTTTACTAAACCGGATATTATATATTTATTTTTCAACAAAACTATTTCCGTTTTAACCAAAAATATTTTTTAACTATAAGTAATTGCATTTGCTATAAAAAATGTGTATTCAAAGAAAATATCTATCCTTTGAAAAATAGTTTTTAATATTTTCCAATTGTTAAAAAATCTAGTATTAACTTGAATTTTTAAAAAGAAATTTGTATTTATTTTTTTCCAATTTTCCTCTTTATTTTTCCAGCACCAGCAACAATAACCGAAGCACCTGCTGATAAAGCACAAAAGTGTGATACCCAAGAATGTCAACTGCCATACTGCTTCTGCTCAAAGGATGGTACACAAATTCCCGGTGGCTTAGAAGCCGATAAGGTAAGCTCTTTTTTTTTTCTTTCTTTGTATTTATGTAAATACTAAACTAAAGAGTATCTGTACATGGGGTCCTTAAAAAAACTCCCTTTTCCTTTAGTTAACAATAGAAAAGCAATAAAATGTGTTAGAAAATGTTAGAATAGAATAGCTTCTACTTCGTAGTCCCACAAATTTAATGTTTAGTGGATAATGATGATACGAGCATATTTATTCTATGCAAGATTTAATACATTTCGTTTGCAAATGCGTTTTCCAAAGGGTAATGTGTAGTAGTATTTCGGAGTGGGGAGTAATGGGCTAAAGGGCAATAATACAAAACATTTGGAGAAACTTGTAAATAGTGTCAACGTGTATGTACAGGGATTTCAAGGAGCACGAACTTCTTTTTTTATATTTCAAAAATGATTTTGCCTATCGGATAAATATTATATATGACCTTTATTTGATTTTGTTCAGAAGATATAAACAGTTTAAAATAGAAAATTGTGCATCAAAAAGGTACAAAAAATGTTAATTAAATATAACTTAAAAAAAATCTTAAAAAAAATACTTCTTATTTCTATTTCCATCAAGGGATTTCTTTAACAGAATAACAGTTTTTCTATAGAAAAAGTATCAGTATAACAGTTTTCTATAGAAAAATGTCAGTATAACAGTTTTTATATAGAAAATGTGTCAGTATAACAGTTTTTCTATAGAAAAGGTATCAGTGGATAAGTTTTTCTATAGAAAATGTGTCAGTATAACAGTTCTTTCATAAGAAATTTATCAGTATAACGGTTTTCCAATAGAAAAGGTGTCAGTTTAACAGTTTTTCTATAAGAAGTCAGTATAACAGTTTTTCTATAAAAAAACTGTTAGTATTACAGTTTTTCCATAGAAAGAGTGTCAGTATAACAGTTTTTTCATAGAAAGAGCGTCAGTATAACAGTTTTATATAAAAGAAATTGTCTGTATAACAGCTTTTTTATAGAAAAAGTGCCAGTATAACAGTTTTTCTGTAGAAAAGTGTAAGTATAACAGTTTTTCTACAGAAAAAGTGTCAGTATAACAGTTTTTAAATAGAAAAAGTGTCAGTATAACAGTTTTTATATAGAAAAAGTGTCAGTATAACAGCTTTTCTATAGAAAAAGTGTCAGTATGACAGTTTTTCTATAGAAAAAGTGTCAGTATAACAGTTTTCTTATAGAAAAAGTTTCAGTTTTACAGTTTTTCTATAGAAAAAGTGTCAGTATAACAGTTATTCTATAGAAAAAGTGTCAGTATAACAGTTATTCTATAGAAAAAGTGTCAGTATAACAGTTTTTCTATAGAAAAAGTGTCAGTATAACAGTTTTTCTATATAAAAAGTGTCAGTTTAACAGTTTTTCTATAGAAAAAGTGTCAGTTTAACAGTTTTCTATAGAAAAAGTGTCAGTTTAACAGTTTTTCTATAGAAAAAGTGTCAGTATAACAGTTTTTTTACAGAAAAAGTGTCAGTATAACAGTTTTTCTATTGAAAATGTGTCAGTATAATAGTTTTTCTATAGACAGTTTTTCTATAGAAAAAGTGTCAGTGTAACAGTTGTTCTATAGAAAAAGTGTCAGTATAACAGTTTTTCTATAGAAAAAGTGCCAGTATAACAGTTTTTCTATAGAAAAAGTGCCAGTATAACAGTTTTTCTATAGAAAAAGTTTCAGTATAACAGTTTTTATATAGAAAAAGTGTCAGTATAACAGTTTTTCAATAGAAAGTGTCAGTGTAACAGTTTTTAGAAAAGAAAAAAAGAAAACGTGTCAGTATAACAGTTTTTCTATAAAAAAGTGTCAATATAACAGTTTTTCCATAAAAAAGTGTCAGTGTAACAGTTTTTCTATAGAAAAAGTGTCAGTATAAACATTTTTCTATAAAAATGTGTCAGTATAACAGTTTTTCTATAGAATATTCGAACCAATCTTGGTGTGAGACTAATTTCAACTTTGAAAAATAACTGGCAACCTAATATACAATAATGAATTGCCTTTTTTGGAAGGGCAGTTAGGCCTTTCAAGACCTTTCAATCTCATCTTCTATAACAAACAAGGCCTTGCATATGTAGAAGAGAATCTTTTATATATTTTATTTTCTCTAGTAATTCCTAAAACTTCTTTCGTATGGGTCTTATGTTGCATGTTTCCATACCTTTAAAGTTCTGCTTATTAAACAATACACATATACATTAGATCGTCACTTCTTCTTACAAATTAAATCAAATTTTATATTAATCTTTCATATTAATCCTTAAAATATTAACTTACTACGGTTTGTGCAAGCACTTTCTTCTGGCTAATTAAAGCAAAAAAGATCAGATTTGTAATAAAAATAAGACGTTTTTGTCCTTACTTACTAATTTTTTTTTTCTTTATTTTAAAAAGCAGAAAATAGTAATTTTTAAAAATTAACTATATATCTTGATTAATACAATTTCATTATATATGACAAATTTGTATTCATAATCAAGTGAATGGGAGTGTTAAATCAAACAAACTTTTATTTAAAAGGGATTTCGGTGCATCTTCATTTTTCGAACCGCTCTAATGTGCATGCATTATATTTATTGTTAACTACTATCAACTGCAACTATTGCCACCATATGTGTATACACAATTATTTCGTTTGTTAGAATTCTTTTTCTCTAACTATTATCCAATTTTATCCATTTTCTATTTTATTGATTCGCTTTATTTATTTTGTTAGTTTTTCAGTAACAATCTTTTACTAAAGGAAATTTATTTATTCTACAAAACAATTTTTACTACAATACTAAAAAATACACAGACCCTCACTCATACAAGCACACAAACACTTTACAAATAAATAAAGTCCTGCAGGAGCACAAATAAACATACACACACATATACAACATAAAGAAAACAGGATATTTTATATTGAACAGCTAAAATAAAGTATCAGCAGCAGCAAATAACAAATCTAGAACCAAACAATAACACTAACAACATTTACAAATACATAAGAGATTTTGTTTCTAAGAAATTGTTACTAAAAATTCTACAATATTTTTCAGTTATTGCAAAAATATTGCCGATTGTTTCCTTTTAATGTTGCATGTTGTTTCGTTTTAAAAATGGGAACAATTTTCTAAAATTTTCTTTAACTGTATAACAGCATAAGTTTCCAACATTATGTTTGTGTCACTTAACATCCTGTTAATACTCGTAGTGACAGTTTTCCTTGTACTTAATATTTTCTCGTAACATTTTCATTATATTATACAATTTTTCTTATTGTCTTGTTTAAGTTTGTATTGTATCTTTTAGGAATTACAAACTAAATGCCATTAAGGATTTTATTTTCTTTTCGTTGCGCATTACTTTTGAATGAAATTGAAAAATATGCAAAAAGGTTTGTAGTATAGTAAAAGTGTTTTGGTCCTTTTTTAAGCTGGATTGTGCAAGAAAAAGAAATAAATTTATTTTTAGCTGGAAAATATACTTTACCTGTCAAATATGTATAACTTACTAAATATTAAAGAAAACTAATAGTTTTTTTTTGGATATATAATGGAAAAAACAGTTAGAAGAAGATTTTTTGTTAATATTTCGAGATTTTTTCAATTATGTAAAAATAAATTTAGAAAAGTTTTAACTATGTAAAAATTTCTTTTGGAAATTTTAAGTTATGTAAATTTTTTTTTTAGATATTTTAAATTAGGTAAAACTTTTTCAGAAAATTTTGCATTATGTTTAAAGTTCTTTAGAAAATTTAATATTATGTGAAAAATTTTTGTAGAAAAATTTGATATAAAAATTTCTAAATATAATTTTACATTATGTAGTTTTTTTTAGAGAATTTTACGTTATGTGGGAAGTGAAGGTAGATGAAAACTGAAAATTTGTTTGTTTTTGTTCAGTCGATGATCTACGCTTTTACTTATGGTTTATGAACATAATTCTGAAAAGAAGTGTTTGTAAATTTAGTAATAATGCGAGGTTTTTGATCTGTCTAAATTGGGGATAATCCTCCTGGAGAGATGGCTTAACCAACCATCGAAACGGGGCGAGGAATTTGGTTTCTCCGCAAACATTTTTTGGCTTTTTATCAATAAATTGGTCTGTTACATTAATAAACAAATGTAACAGATTTGGGATCAAATGCGAATACTCTTCTTTTTGAATAATATTTACATTCCCACTATTTTGTTATTTTTTAAAAAAAGGGTCTTTAGAAAATTTTACTTGTGTAAAAAATGTATGTAAAAATTTCAATAGAAAATTTTACTTGTGCAAAAAATGTATGTAAAACTTTCAATAGAAAATTTTACGTTATATAATTTTTTTTAGAAATATAACATTATATGAAAATTTTTTATTTGCGTATAAAAAATTTTAAAAAAAGTTGTGTAAACATTTTTTGAAAATTACATTATGTAAAAATTTCTTTAGACAATTTTACATTATGTAAAAAAATCTTTCGAAAATTTATGTTATTTAAAAATTTCTTTAGAAAATTTCGCATTATGTGAAAATTTTTTAGAATAAATTAAACTTTATATACAAAATTTTTAGATAATTTTACATTTTATAAAAAAAATAATTAAGAAATTTTTACGATATTAAAAAATTTATTTTTAAAATCTTACGTTATGTAAAAAATTATTTTAAAAAATTTAACATAAAGTTACTTTACATATTTTTACATCTTTTTAAAGGACCTTTTGACATCATGTAAACTGTATTTGTAGAATATAAAAGTAAATAAAATTATCTTTAAAATTTTCTATAAAATTAAAGGATTCTGAGTTTTTTGCAATAACAACTAATTTTTAGAAAAAAAATCAAATTTTTGGTCATTATTGAAAATTTCTCCATAGAAAAAAATGTATGTTGAAAATTTTTCTGTAGAAAAAATTTTATAAAGCACAATTTTTTATTAAAAATATTTGTTTCATTAACAAACTTTGACTCTGTAAATTCGAATATATCGAAATTTTTGAAAACTTATATCGTTTTTTATCCACTGATTTGTCATATACATACACATGTTAAAAAAAATATAGCTTTTTTGTCTTAGTAGCCAAAAAAGCAACAACAAAGAAAAGATAAAACTGAAAAATGTTTGTGTGTTTCTCTTCAGATGATAATCTTCGCTTTATGTTGATAATTGTTGGACACAATAATTCTTATTTATTCTGTCCCGCATAAAACATATAATGTGTGGTTTTCGCTCTGTCTAGAATTCCTGAAGAGATGAACCAACCAACCATCGAAGCGCGTCAAGGAAAGGTTTCGCCACCAACATTTTTTGGTTTTTTCAAAAAACTATTTATTACATTAATAAATAATTGTAATAAATTGGATTCTTAGTGCAATACACTACAGTGGAACTTAAAAAAAACTGTTAAAACTGTTAAAAAAAAAAATTTGGTAGTTAAAATCTGCATATCGGCACTTTACTATTTTTCAGATCAAAAGTCGCCAAAATGCAGATAAATCGGCAAATCTGTTAGTCCTGATCATCGGTAACAAAATGAGATTAAAACATATTGTTACCTCTTTATAGAAAAGGAGAATATCAAAAAATATACAAAATTATCGTGATAGTATACATTTATTCAAAAGAAAAATTATACGCACTTAATCCCAGTGTATTACATTTACTTATTTATATAATAGACAATTTAATGATAAAAGCCAAGAAATGTTTCTCTACGCATTTCGGTAGTTGGTTAGGTCTTCATTACGAATTATGTTGGATAATCAAAGGTAAAAGCTCAGATTATCGACTGAACAAAAGTAAACACAATCATCTCTTTTAGGCATCTACACATAGTAACCGATGGCTGCAACAAGAATGTGGGAAGTAGAGAATAATCAAACTGAAAATTATCTGTGTTTACTTTTGTTCAGTCGATATTCTGAGCTTTTATTTTTGATTTACAAACATAATTCGCAATGATTGTGTTTGTAAAATAGTTAATAATGCGAGGTTCTGTCTAAAAGTAGAAATACTCCTCCTGAAGAGATGGCCTAACCAACCATCGAAACACGTCGAAAAATTGGTTGTCCCCACGAACATTTCTTGGCTTTTATGAAAAAATTGTCTATTACATTAATAAATAAATGTAATAGACTGGGATTAAATTCGCATATTTTTTCTTTTGAATAAAAGAAGAATATAAATAATATCAAGCTTCTAATTGGGTTGTGCTTCTTATATTAAATCGGTATTCGCCAAAACTCCGCTCACTTTCTTTCAAACTTATTAATGTGCCTTAATTAATAGTCCTCAAAATTATATTCGATAAGTGAATGATTTTTTATTTTATGGATTTTTCTTTTAAATTTTCCCTTTTTTTAATATATTACCATTTTCAAAAATTTCAACTTTTTTGTAAATTTTCCCCATAATTTAGTAACAACACAACATTAGCAACCCATGTTTATAAATAATTTTCATAACTCGTATCTAAATCTTAATTGAAAAAAAAATTAAAAGTTAAATTTACAATTCACTGATTTTGTAATATATAATCTCTCTGCCATGTAAAAAGTTGATTTTTTTTGCATATTATTTTGTTCGTAAAGCTAAAAATTAATTAAAAATCATTTGCTGCTCATAAATATGTTTATGTTTTTGTATACTAATGTGTTATAATAAATATTTATTTTTTGGTAAAATAAGTATGTAACCAATATTATAATTAAAGCACTGAGAGAAATTTTTTGGTGGAGATAACAAACTTATATCAAATAAGCAGTGAAAATGGAATTTAATTTTTTTATAAATTGAAAAGTTTATATTGAGTAGTTATAAATAATTTTTCTAAACTTAAGGCATACTCTACTCTTATGAATCTAAAGGGTAGTGCAAATTTACTGCAAGTTCACGGTCATGGGTTCGACTTCCGCAAGAGACTTTGGTATCTTGTACTAAGTCTACTCTATTGTATCCGTGACCGCATTTAAACAAGTAGAATGTATATACAAAATAACTGAATTGATATAGAACATATTTTGAAAAACCGAAGGCTTTAGCTATTACTTTGGAAGATTCAAAGAAATACTTATATATGTCATATAAGGTAATTTTGTAGAGTAATGTGTGTCTTAAAGTAATGCATTGAAAAATTTCTTTATTAAACAACTTTTTGAGTGTTTATAAAATTCTGTGTAAATTTACCTCTCCTACACTAAACTCCAAAATCACTGTTATTTAAATGTTCCCATGTAAAAAACGCCCTTCTCATACAAATTACAATATTTAACATATTAAATATGTGCTTACTCACGCATTAAAATTTATTTTACCTTTCACTTAACTTCCTCATCATCAAGGCCTTCTCATGTCACCCCTAACCCCCAACATCCATCTATCCATCATATATACTCGTACATATTTATTTCCACTCTACCACAAAAGCCATCTACAATATTACAAATTAATATTTTAAGCTGTTTTTAGGGAAATTATGGTTTCAAAATTATACTAATGACAGGCATTCAAAAATTAAGAGCGAAAGACAAAAAGACAGACAGACAAATTTTATATATTTCACAAAACCAACCAAAAACTGTTGAATTTTCAGTTTGCTAATATTTTATGAATTTATCTAGAAAAAAAAAAAGAAAATTTCTTTTATATTCACATTTATTTCACATGAAAATATTATAATAATACTTTGTATTTAAATTAACCACAAATGAGTGGTTGATTTGGTGTATTAAATTTTATGGAGGTACTTTAAAATACACACAAACAATATGAGATCTTATCATATCAATATAATTACTATTACACTAGGCGAATTCACAGGTAAGAGTTTTATATTTGGCTGTGCCGAATCTTATATACCCACCATCATATTATGTTAAATTTAGAAACATATCTCACATATCTACGAGTATGCAGCTAATTCAAAATTAGGACCAAATTCTTAAAAATTTGTTACTCTAGTTGGTATTTTTGATAAAATCTTTGGGCTAAATTCGGTTGCAGTTGCTTTTTAGTTTAACAGTTAAAATTATTTAAGTGATTTTCCTGGTATATACTTTGCACAAAATTTGGTCTCATAAACGGGTATAGTTTTACATTAGTAAGCTGTAGAATACTTTTCGTTGTGCTAAATAGTTAGGTCAAACACGTTGCACAGTGGTTTGAAACCAAAAAAAAGTGGTAATAACTCTGTATATTCTAAACTATAAGTCTGATTGCATCATTTCTAAATTTTGGATTTATGGTTACCCTGTGTTTACACAGGGTCGGCACAGTTTCCGTTTTTTATACTTTTAACTAACATAGGTATTTTTTGTCCATGTGTAGCTCTAACGTTTTAAAAAGAAAAAGCTTTCTACTTTTATTTAAATTTTTATCAAAAATTTTTATAAAGAAAATTTTTTATCAAAAATTTTTCTATATTTTTTTATCAAAAATTTTTCTATAGAAATTTTATTATCAAATTTTTTCTATAGACAATTTTTTTCATTAAAAATTTTTCTATAGAAAATTTTTTTATCAAAAATTTTTCTATGGAAATTTTTTCTATAGAAAATTTTTTTTATCAAAAATTTATGTGAAGAAAATTTTTTTATCAAAAATTTTTCTATGGAAAATATTTTAAAAAAAATTTTATAAAAAACTTTTTATCAAAAATGTTTCTATAGAAATTTCCTTATTAAATTTTTTCCATAGAAAATTTTTCAATAGAAAATTTTTTCATCACAAATTTTTCAATCAAAAATTTTTTTATGAAAAATGTTTCTATAGAAAATTTTCTTACAAAAATGTTTCTATAGAAAATTTTTTTATCAAAAATTTTTGTGTAGAAAATTTTTTTATCAAAAATTTTTCTATGGAAAATTTTTTTATCAAAAATTTGAAAATTTTTTACAAAAAAATTGTTTATCAAAAATTTTTCAATAGAAAATTTTTTTATCAAAAATTTTTTTATGAAAAATTTTTCTATAGAAATTTTTTTATGAAAAATTTTTCTATAGAAATTTTTTTTTTATCAAAAATTTATGTATAAAAAATTTTTTATCAAAAATTTTTCTACGGAAAATATTTAAAAAAATTCTATAAAAAATTTTTTATCAAAAATTTTTCTATAGAAATTTTCTTATTAAATTTTTTCTATAAAAAATTTTTTTATTAAAAATTTTTCAGCAGAAAATTTTTTCATCACAAATTTTTCAATCAAAAAGTTTTTTATGACAAAGTTTTCTAATTTTTTTTATCAAAAATTTTTTTATAGAAATTTTTTTATCAAAAATTTTTCTGTAGTAAATATTAAAAAAAAATCCTATAGAACATTTTTTATCAAGAATTTTTCTATAGAAAATTTTTTATCACAAAATTTTCTATAGAAAATTTTTTATCACAAAATTTTCTATAACAAATTTTTTATCAAAAAGTTTTCTACCAATAATTTTTTTATCAAAGATTTTTCTACCAAAAATTTTTTATCAAAAATTTTTTTATCAAAAATTTTTCTACCAAAAATTTTTTTATCAAAAATTTTTCTGCAAATGATCTGAAAATTTTTTGATATAAAAATATTTTTTTCGAAAAATTTTCTAGAAATATAATTTTTTATAATAATAAAAATTTTTCTAAAGAAAATTTGTTATCAAAAATTTTTCTATATTTTTTTATCAAATTTTTCTATAGAAAATTTTTATATCAAAAATTTTTCTATAGAAAATTTTCTTACAAAAATTTTTCTATAGAAGTGCAGGAAGATGAAAACTGAAAATTGTTTGTGTATTGTTCATGATCGATGATCTACGCTTTTACTTATGGTTATGAACATAATTCTTATAGGTTTTGTTTTTAAAATAAGTAATAATGCGAGGTTTTCGATCTGTCTAAATTGGGGATAATCCTCCTGACGAGATAGCCTAACCAACCATCGAAACGCGTCGAAGAATTTTGGTTTCTCCGCAAACATTTATTGGCTTTTTATCAATAAATTGGTCCGTTACATTAATAAATAAATGTAACAGATTTGGGATCAAATGCGAATACTCTTTTCTTTGGAAAATTAAAAAAAAATTTCAAAAATTTTTTGTATAGAAGATTTTTTTATCAAAAATATTTCTATGGAAAATATAAAAAAAAAAAAACTTCTATAGAAAATTTTTATCAAGAATTTTTGTGATAAAAAATTTTCTATAGAAAATTTTTTTATCAAAAATTTTTCTACCAAAAATTTTTTTATTAAAAATTTTACTGCAAATGATTTTTTTGATATGAAAATATTTTTTTCGAAAAATTTTCTATAAATATAATTTTTATAATAATGAAAATTTTTCTATAGAAAATTTTTTATCAAAAATTGTTCATTATCTTTTATATCAAAATTTTTAAATAAACAATTTTTCTATAGAAAATTCTCATATCAAAAATTTTTCTATAGAAATTTTTTAATTTATTTATTTATTTTATCAAAAATTTTTTCTATGGAAAATTCTTTAAAAAAAAAAATTTTATCAAACATTTTTCTATAGAAAATTTTTTCATCAAAGATTTTTCTACCAAAAATTTTTTATAACAAATTTTTTTATCAAAAATTTTTCTATAGAAAATTTTTTATCAAAAATTTTTCTTTTTTTTTATCAAAAGTTTTTCTATAAAAAATTTTTTTATCAAAAATGTTTCTACAGAAAATTTTCTTACAAAAATGTTTCTACAGAAAATTTTCTTACAAAAATTTTTCTATAAAATTTTTTTTCCAAAAATTTTTTCATCAAAAATTTTTTTGTAGAAAATTTTTTCATCAAAAATATTTCTATAGAAAATTTTTTCAACAAAAAATTTTCTATAGAAAATTTGTTTATCAAAAATTTTTCTATACAAAATTTGTTTATCAAAATTTTTTCTATAGAAAATTTGTTTATCAAAAATTTTTTCATCAAAAATTTTTCTATAGAAAATTTGTTTATCAAACATTTTTCTATAGAAAATTTTTTTATCAAAAATTTTTCCACAGAAAATTTTTTATCAAAAATTTGTCTACAGAAAATTTCTTATCAAAAATGATTCTATACTAAATTTTTTTTATCAAAAATTTTTCTATAAAAGATTTGAAAATTTTTTGATATAAAAATATTTTTATCAAAATCTTTTATATAAATATAATTTTTAACGAACAATTTTCCAAATAAAAATATTTTTATTAAAAAATTTTCTATAAAAAAATTTTTGGATCGAAAAAAATATCTAAAAAATATAAAAATCTTAAATTCTTTAATAGTAGAATTTATTTGTGTTTTGAAAAATATTCCCAATACTTACAAAAATATTCCCAATGTTTACACAAATAAAAGTGTCGTGGCAACAATGTTCGTGATTATATTTCGTTGTTCTCTCGAATCATGTATTTTGTTGCTATAAATTGGATTTTGATTTGTTTCTTGCCTATTTTGTATTTGTCTTTTCTTTCACAAAGCGGCACCAATCAGCTCTGTTAACATCCAAATTCCAAATGAATGATCGTGGTATTTACGAAAATTAAAAAAACTCTTCGGCTTCTGGTGGTATGGACTGCATACTTCTGCTTTTATGTCATTAGATTATCCTAAGAGTATCCAAAGTATCCATCCAAATTCCAAATATATGATTTTAATACTCATTTTCACGAGTTTTATTAATGATCGTGGTATTTATAAAAATTAAAAAAATTCATCGACTGTTGGTGGTATGGGTTATGTGTTTTAAGTTATTTCATTTCAAAAATAAAAAAATCATTTTTCTCTTCGACTTTTTTTAGGTTTTGATCCATTGTACATTCGATATTAAAACCATAATTTTTTAAAAAATTCTCAGGAAACAAAATAGTGTAATCCGTTTAAAATATCTGAAATCGTTTAATGTTGAGAAATTTCCAAAGTCAAATATTTTTCGCTGATCGAAAAAGTGAATTTTTTTGGACAAAAAAATGGTATAAATTTTGTACTTTTAACGAAGAACAGACAAACAGACAGATGGACAGACAGACAGACTCCTTTTGGTTTTTGAGCCAATATTAATTCTTTTTGATGGTGGATATAAAAAGCATTATTGAAAATATATGGCTGACATTGTTATAACGATATTCTGTGTAGATCAATATAATAAAAAGTGGATCTCAAACCTATATTTCTATACGTTACAAGCATCACATTTTGGATAAATTTTTAACATGTCCCCTGGTAACCACTCATTAAAATTACACCGAAGTAGTTTCCTATATAAAAATCTTAATATGTCGAGCTTTTCTTACATAAAAGTTTTTAGTTTTAATTAGAAGCTTTAATTCATTTTAGCTCCTAAATTGTGTTTTAAAGTGTTTATAAAATCATATAATAGCTTAAACAAGAATTCAGTTAATTTTGTAAAGATTTGATTGAAAGCTTTCATTTTGCTTTTAAAAGCCTTTGAATGATGTTTAAAAGCTTTTTAAGCTATAAATAGTGCTTTTATTAACTAATATTTTATAGCATTGATATTAGTTTAATTAATTATGTATATACAAGTTTTGATAAAAAGCTTTCAATTCATTTTATATTTGAAAGCTTTTAAATTATATATTCAAACATAATTTTCTTATTAAGGACATTATTTACTAATATTATATTTATTATAAATCTCCTTTTTTCTCTTCGTTTTAATTGATAAAAACTGTTTTGATTTTTTCTAATAATCCCTTTAAATTACACTTATCAATCACTTTTAATGCAAATCTCTTCATTATTATTAATTTAAAATCCTGTTTCTTTATGTTTGCTTTTTTTCTCTGCAGATTATACAGAATTATTGAAATGCTTTTGACATGTGACTTAAAATTGAAGCTTTTTGTATTTAGTTTTGTAACATGACATTTGAAATTAATTTTATTAATCAATCGAACATGTCATATTTTGTAATTGTTAATGTTAAATTTGTGTAAATTGTTATTTTGTGTTGATTTTGATAATAGTTTTCGATACAAATTCATAACATAATTATAATTGAAGTTACATACACAATTTACACAACGATTAAATATAACAAAAAACACATATGTATTTAATAGGGTGGTGGTAATTTGATGAAAGGATTTAGGAAATTGATGTAAGATATTAGAAGTCGATTGCTTAAAATAAGGGAGTTTGGTAAAGTTAATACTAACCCCATAATTCATAAACGAAAGATGAAGCTATAACAAACTTTTAATTTAAAATTTTGATAATTTTATAATTCATTTATGAAGTGGGGGGTTGTATTATAAAAAAGCTTAAAGCTTTTAAAAAATCATCAAATTTAAAAGCTTTCTATTGAAAAACTTTAAATGGCTTTAATAATATTGTTACGTTTTTCCGTTAAAAACGTGGAAGGAATTCTTTTTGCAAACAACCGAAAACAAAATTAAAGCACTTTATGTTGTTTTACAAAGTTGTATTTTTATTACCTTCAGAGTTAATCACTTTAAACACACTTTCACAAAACTGCTTAACAAATATTATTAGTCACACTGTTCTCTTACACGCGTCTCAATTAAAACTGTTCCACGATATCAGTTCGTCACCCTTTGATAATAGAGAAGAGAGTTTTTAGCATTTTCTGCAAACGTAAACAAAGAGCTGCTGTCATTGATTACACTAACAATACATTCTGACATGATCAAGAACACGCTCAAACATAGATTATCTGAAGTTAACAGTAACAGAGAGAGAATGTAGATAAAAGAGAAAAATGTTGCTAAACTCTTTACAGCAAAAAAGAGAAACATGTTGCTTATAGACATAAACAGAATAACAACAACATCAACAGAAAAAAAACTAGAAAACTAGGGGAAGTAGTGAACTTTGCACAATGTGTCGGATAACTTAAAAATTCGTGACAATATAATTGAAAAGCTTTATAAACATTTGATGCCTTTTAGTCCCATTAAATCTTTATTCATTTCAAAAGCTTTCTGTAAATCAACACAAAGCTTTTTTAGGGATTGTAAAAGCTTTATTTGCCTTAAGTGCTTTACTACTGAAAATATGAGTTTTCAGTTTTGCTTCTTCTAGACTGAGTGTTTCTTATCATTCCTCGATATTAGCTGCCCCCTTAATGTAAAACATTTTCCTACTAATGAATTATCTTTAATTTAAGTGCATTTATTTACACAAGTAAAATTCAATGAAGCGGAATTTTATAATATGTAAAAACTAAATGGATTTACTTAATACAAACTTAAAATTTTACATATTTAAGCAGATACTTAACTAAATACCTGAGTTTGAAATGTAAATGACTTTCTTAAAAAATAGACAGAAAGAAACTTTTAGAACTGTATTTTATATATTTAGGTAGTTTTTGGAACCTTTTTGAGCTAAAGTGTACGTAAGGGTTAATTTATATAAAAATGTTACTAAAGGATCATTGGAACGATTTGTTGAATTTTCATTGAATTATAACATGTAATTTCTAGTAACTTAAAAACGAAAATAAATTAAAAATTTTACTTAAAAAGTTTTACTGTAGTGTATTGCACTAAGATCCCAAATTTATTACAATTATTTATTATTGCAAGCAATTTTGGTGGGAAAACCTTTCCTCGACACGTTTCGATGGTCGGTTAGCCCATCTCATCAGGAGGATTATCCCTAATTCTAATTATATTGATGGACAGAATAAACAGGAATTATTATTGTGTCCACCAAATATCAACATAAAGCGAAGATTATCATCTGAACAAAAATTTTAATTTTGACCTGGTAATAAAAGGGTTAATGACATACGATTCCAACCAAATTTCTAACATATATTTATACGCATTAAAGCAATAATAATTTCAGTACTGCTTATATAAACTGCTAATATATAACAAGTCACGTGCTAACTTTTTTGAAAAATTGAGTTTTAGTCGAAATCTTTTGGTTTTAAGTCGCAGGTACAGCTAAGCCGGTAGAGATATCGATCTAGTTCTTTCTTAGTAATAATCTGCAGAGCGTTCTTACTAACACTTTTGAACTTTTTTACTGTTTTTGAATTCGTTTAACAAACTATTGAAAAACCCAAAAAAGGAGTTTGAAAACGGTATGAAAAAAAAAGACTTTTTTCGTCCTATGCAAAAGTGACAACGTTGTAACAAAAGTTGTACAAAGTTTAATTTTTACCATTCGTCTGTCTGTCTGTCTGTCTGTCTGTCTGTCTGTCTGTCTGTCTGTCTATCTGTCTGTCTGTCTGTCTGTCTGTCTGTCTGTCTGTCTGTCTGTCTGTCTGTCTGTATGTCTGTCTGTCTGTCTGTCTGTCTGTCTGTCTTCCTGTCTGTCTTCCTGTCTGTCTGTCTGTCTCCCATACAAAACTCTTATGAAAACAGCCTAAATTCCAACTCAATTACACTTAAATGCCAAAAAATATTAAAAACTTTTATAGTTATGGCCACTGAACTTAGCACATAAAGTCAATACCAGCCAATGTGCAAAATTTTGTCATAATCGGTCACCTTTTGATCATAGCTCCCATAAAAAAACTTACGGAAACACAAAAATACCAAAAAGAAATGTGATTTCTGTCCTCCTGTCTAGAAAATGAAAGCTCGATATCGCCTTAACCAAAAGAACTATAGAAACAATATTTTGCAAAAGTATTTTCGATATGTTGAGAAAGTTCTGTATTGAAAATGGGTGAAATCGGTTCGCATTTAGTTAAAGCTCTTATATAACCCTACCGCGGGAATCACATTAATGCTGATAAATTGAATACAATTGTTATAGATATGATGACTTTTTTTAGTACAGAAAAGTTTTGTGCAACTACTGATCAGTATATATCATAGCTTGAATATAAAAACCGCTCCCGAAAACCACTAAAATGCCACAAAACCAGTTAAAATTTATTAAATTATAAACTAGGTACATTCATTATATTAAGATTTCACCTATAAAATTAGATAGCTATCAATCAATGTTTAGTCCAGACGCTATTTCCTTACAAAATATATGGACCAGCTTGTTACTATCAACATGTTATGAGACTTATTTTTGTGCAAAGTAAATACTAAAAAAAGCTACTGCAACCGAACTTAGTCCAAATATTTTACCAACAATACCAGCTTGCGCGCTAGTGGGACACTCTAACATAAATATAATAAAATTTCTAAATAAAAACTAGTTTTGAGTTAACCACCTATGCTAGGGTCCTAGGTTCAGTTCGAACTAGAAGATCTAATCGGTTTACTATACCGACATTTTTTTTTTTATATAAAAAGTTTAAAATTTTTTTAAAATTGTTAAAGCTTTCATATTAAGCTTTTAAAAATTGTTCAAGACCAGATAACAATGTCCACTAACTAAACAACTTCCTTTTAAATTTAATCCCTCTTGTGTTTACTTCAACCATTAAACTTGCCATTAAAACTCAAACAATAGTCCTGCTAGTAATAATATTAGTTTCCATCACTCAAATGATCCATTACAAAAGTATCATTGAACCAATATGAAAATAACAAAATATAAAAAAATCTTAATAGGAAAAATCTCACCATAAAAACAACTAGACAAACAAATTTTATATAAATTCTATTTGAAAAGTAATGCAAATTTCAAAAAACAACAGAATTGAAAGTAAAAAAAAAAATAATTTTGAAATCAAATAAAAAGGCATTTCAATATTTATGCAAAAGGAATGAATATAAAAATAAAAAATAGGAAAAAGTAAGCCAACCATACAATTTGAATGCGGCTGAAGAAGGAAAGAAAAAGAATATGGAAATAAAATAAAAATAATATTTGCATTTCTATTATGCGAATATTTAAGGCGGTGGAAATACTTTAGCACATTTTCTTATTTTATTTTTCAGTTTTTTTTTTTTTTTTACACAACATAAACTGGGCCGTGTATTTACGCTATTTGAATAGTGTCAGTGGGAATCTGAAAGCTGAATCTGTCAATGGATTCTCAATAACATTTCATCACCATCATTTTGGTAAACTACATAGCGTTGGAATGCACTGAATAAAGGAGATGATGATGAAAAAAGATTTTTACGTTCTGATAATACTCTACTTTTATTATAAGAGTTCTTATTTCAATCGTCTTTTAGTTGAGAGAATCCCTGTTTTTTTTTTTCTATAAAATAGTCGTATTTTTTACTTTAAAAAGTAAACGAAGTCTATTTGTGGGTTTAAAATGGTTTGTTTTTAAAATCTAGAGCTTTTATTAAACACCCTACGAAAGTTGAGTAGGTAGTAGCAATGGGGGAGAGCTTTTGAATACTTGAAGCAATAAAAGTTGTAATGAACTTAAAATTTCGATCGATATTACACAAATCTATTCTTGTTAGTAAAGCTTTTTCGTTTGATATCTTCTAAAGAACTTAGCATTTCAGCTATAAGTAAAAGCATAAGTATTAAATTGTGTTAAGAGCTTTAAAGTCAAAATATGTAAGTAGCATTTAAAGCAACTTAAGCTTCCAAAAAGTTTCTATTTGTAGTAAAACTCTAATTAAAGTAAAAATATTAAAAATGTTAAATCTTAAATGTTTAAAAAGCTTCTAAGCTAGTTATTTTAAAGTTAGAAATATTTAATTTAGTCTTATGTAGAAAAACTTTAAAGTTTTAAATAATTTTAAAAAAGAAGGCTTTCACAGTTAAAACAACCTTAATATACAATTTGTAAAATATCTAAATATTGATAAATTAAATCGACAAAATTTAAATAAAGCTTTTGAAGATAATTATATTTATAAAAGCTTTAAAGTTTAATAAAAACTTTAAATCTTCAAAGTCAACTAAAACGTCAAATAACGTGTTAACGATAACGAATAAACTAAAGCTTTTTTATAATGAAAGCTTAAAGTGTTGACACAGAAATTCTAAAGCTCTAATGTTGGTAAGACTTTTAAAATGTATAAATAAAAATAGTTATAACAAAAATATAACTGCTGTGCCTTATAAAGCTTTTTACTATCTAAATGTAGAAAAGTTCTTAAGTTAAAAAAAAAAAACTTTAACAAAAATACTGTTGTTACAGATTATGAAGATTATTTACTCAATAAAACTTTAAATAGTGGCACAGAAATTACTAAGGTACCAATTATGATTGAGCTTTTAAATCGAATAAATTAAAATCGTGTACAAGTCATTATTACTGAAATATATAGGTTATGAAGCTTTTATACTATGCATTATTCATTTTCTAAGTGAAATTTTGCAAAACTTTTATTAAAGCTTTTAGTTGCAGTGAGAAGAGTTTATTTATCTTTATAAATTCATCAAAAAACTGTCAAAGATTGTACATCTTTTAAAGCTTATAGAAGCTTTAAAGCTATTTTCTTCTTAATAAAGCTATGAAAATAATTATAAATGTTCTCAACATAAACAAAAAATTTTACTTTTACAAAGCTCTTAAAAAGCAAACTAGTAAAAAGTTTTAAAACTTTATAAAGTTAATTTATTAATAAAATTTGTAAAAGCTTTCAACGAATTCTTGGACCTTAAAAGTTTTTTTACAAGTAAACTTTCCCAGGATAAATAAAAGAAATTTAGCAATAAAATTTGTGAAAGCTTTCGAAGATTTCTAGGACTTTAAAAGAGGGTTTCTACAAGTGAACTTTCATAGAATAACTAAAAGATCTTAAAGCTTTTAATATTTCAAAACTTTGCTTCTTTCGGCAATCTAATAGAATTTAAGTTTTATGATGAAATTAAGTTTGATAAATAAAAAGTTTCACTTTTAAAAGATTTTCATTAAACACTAAAAGATCTTCAAGCTTTTAATATTTTCGGAACTTTCCTACTTTTAATAATTCACTAAGTTTAAAGCTTTATGATAAATTAAAGTGTTTTAAATAGAAAAGCAATACTTTTATAGGTTTTTCATGAAACACAAAATAAAAGCTTTTAGCCAAAAAAAATATAAAACATTTTTTTTAAATTAAGTTTCTAGAGTTAGCTTTTACTTGTCTAAATTCTTTGAAATACACTAAAGGTTTTATTAAAACGAAAAAGCTTTTTTAAATTTTAATTGTTTAATAAAATATATATACTAAAGATTTTAATGATAATGCTTCTTAACAAAAGCGAAAGCTATTAAAGCTTTTAATAAAATGTATATATTAAGAAGAAATTTAAAGTAATGTTTTTTCACTGTTAAAGCTTTAATAGAGAAGTTTAACATAGTCTCCTAAGTGATATTCTTTCGAAATATATAAGAAAAACAATTAAACCTTCTCTTATTATTGCTAAAAGCTTTTCATAGTAGAGCTGTCAAAGTGATTACAATTTAAAAAGTCAATACACTTATACATATAAAAGATTTTTTTAATTCTGATTTTGAATTTTGTGTTTAGATGGAGCTTTTAAAACTAATAAAAACTTTACTATGAGTTTTGTATTCAGATAGAACTTTTAAAACTAATGAAAACTTTACTATAAGATACAGAGTATTAAAGTAATTGTTGTATAATAATGATGATGAGCTTTCAATATAACAAACCTCACTACGATATACACACTTTGAATGTTTCGCTTATATCTTTCAAGTCAATATAATAAACTTTAATGTCAAAGCTTTTTCATAAACCTTACGAAATATATTTAGCTGATGTTTCTTACTATTCTAAACCTACATTTTAGGATACATCGAAAAGTTTTGATTACTACACACTTCACCTTTTTGTGAGTCTCATGCTATTTTAGATAGTTAAAAATATTTTATATGTAAACTTTTTTCAATAGAGACGTAGTGCCCCTAAAATTCGTTAAAAGCTCTTTGGCTTATTCTCCATACCACTTAGATGTACTCTCAAATTTTCATATTGATGGCCTTCTTTAGTATAAATATTTTGAGTTGTTTTTTTTCAACTTATTTCTGGAGTACTCGTCGTAATAACCTTTAAGTGCAGTCGAATATTTTTGATTTTAAGGTTTTCACGTTTTTTTTTTTGCAACGAGCTCTTGTTTTTGCCTCAAAAAAATGAAGAAAAAACTTGAAAGTTTTTATTTCATATTTTGACACTTTCCAATGGATTTGGCGCATTTCTTTTTTGTGCTTTAAATAAAAGAAATTTAGCAATAAAATTTGTGAAAGCTTTCGAAGATTTCTAGGACTTTAAAAGAGGGTTTCTACAAGTGAACTTTCATAGAATAACTAAAAGATCTTAAAGCTTTTAATATTTCAAAACTTTGCTTCTTTCGGCAATCTAATAGAATTTAAGTTTTATGATGAAATTAAGTTTGATAAATAAAAAGTTTCACTTTTAAAAGATTTTCATTAAACACTAAAAGATCTTCAAGCTTTTAATATTTTCGGAACTTTCCTACTTTTAATAATTCACTAAGTTTAAAGCTTTATGATAAATTAAAGTGTTTTAAATAGAAAAGCAATACTTTTATAGGTTTTTCATGAAACACAAAATAAAAGCTTTTAGCCAAAAAAAATATAAAACATTTTTTTTAAATTAAGTTTCTAGAGTTAGCTTTTACTTGTCTAAATTCTTTGAAATACACTAAAGGTTTTATTAAAACGAAAAAGCTTTTTTAAATTTTAATTGTTTAATAAAATATATATACTAAAGATTTTAATGATAATGCTTCTTAACAAAAGCGAAAGCTATTAAAGCTTTTAATAAAATGTATATATTAAGAAGAAATTTAAAGTAATGTTTTTTCACTGTTAAAGCTTTAATAGAGAAGTTTAACATAGTCTCCTAAGTGATATTCTTTCGAAATATATAAGAAAAACAATTAAACCTTCTCTTATTATTGCTAAAAGCTTTTCATAGTAGAGCTGTCAAAGTGATTACAATTTAAAAAGTCAATACACTTATACATATAAAAGATTTTTTTAATTCTGATTTTGAATTTTGTGTTTAGATGGAGCTTTTAAAACTAATAAAAACTTTACTATGAGTTTTGTATTCAGATAGAACTTTTAAAACTAATGAAAACTTTACTATAAGATACAGAGTATTAAAGTAATTGTTGTATAATAATGATGATGAGCTTTCAATATAACAAACCTCACTACGATATACACACTTTGAATGTTTCGCTTATATCTTTCAAGTCAATATAATAAACTTTAATGTCAAAGCTTTTTCATAAACCTTACGAAATATATTTAGCTGATGTTTCTTACTATTCTAAACCTACATTTTAGGATACATCGAAAAGTTTTGATTACTACACACTTCACCTTTTTGTGAGTCTCATGCTATTTTAGATAGTTAAAAATATTTTATATGTAAACTTTTTTCAATAGAGACGTAGTGCCCCTAAAATTCGTTAAAAGCTCTTTGGCTTATTCTCCATACCACTTAGATGTACTCTCAAATTTTCATATTGATGGCCTTCTTTAGTATAAATATTTTGAGTTGTTTTTTTTCAACTTATTTCTGGAGTACTCGTCGTAATAACCTTTAAGTGCAGTCGAATATTTTTGATTTTAAGGTTTTCACGTTTTTTTTTTTGCAACGAGCTCTTGTTTTTGCCTCAAAAAAATGAAGAAAAAACTTGAAAGTTTTTATTTCATATTTTGACACTTTCCAATGGATTTGGCGCATTTCTTTTTTGTGCTTTTAATTTAGCTATAAAAAATCATGAGGAATTTTTTGAAAATATATTTTAAGCCTGTTACGGTTAAAGTGCATTAATCTTTTATTCTTTTTCTTCTTTTTGGTTTGGTTTTTGTTCTGCGGTTTTATTCATAAAATTAAAATGAGAGTAATCTGTGATATTGGGGTCATTTTTATGCGTTTTTTGTTTTCTGTCGTTTGTTTTTCCTTCTTCCTTTAAGTGCAACATTATTGATATTGTGGCCATTAAGAATAATGAGAAGGATAATGAAAAAATTAAGGAAGAAAATATATTGTTTACTGTTGATAAGGAAATCAAGTGCAATAATTTTAAAAACTTTCAGAATTTCGATAATAAGGGATTAAGAATTAAAATAATGAACAAAAAATTAAAACATATAAGAATTCTTATAAAAAACATTATTGAGACTAAAAGAAGAATAAGAAAAAATTTTTGATCGCAAAGTTTTATATAAATAAATTTTGAGACGAAAAATTTTCTATATACAAAATTTTGAGGGTAAAAAATTGTACATAAAAAATTTAAAAACCAAAAATTTTATGCATAAAAAAATTATTGAAACAAAAATTTTGCATCTAAAAAATTTTAAAATTTTCTATTTTAAAAATTTTTAACTTTTTAACTTTCTATGCAAAAATTATTCAATTTAAAAAAATTTGAAGACAAAAATTTTCTATTCAAAAAATTTAAAAACTAAAAATTTTCTACAATATAAAAAAAAATTCTGATACCGAAAATTCTTTATATTAAAAATTTTTAATATTAAAAAAATTTTGAGAACAAAAATTTTCTATATAAAAAAAATTGAGATCAAACATTTAATGTATAAAAAATTTTGACACAGAAAATTTTCATTATTCAAATTTAAAGACGAAAAATTTTGTATATAGAAAATTTTGAGACTAAAAATTTTCTAAATAAAATTTAATTGAGACTAAAAACTTTCTATATAAAAAATTTGAGACCAAAAATTTTCTACATAAAAAGTTTTAAGACCAAAAATTGACACCAAATTTAAAAACGAAAAATTGTGTATATAGAAAATTTTGAGACCAAAAATTTTCTATATAAAATTTATTTGAGACTAAAAGTTTTCTATATTAAATATAATTAAGACTAAAAATTTTCTACATAAAAAGTTTTGAGACCAAATATTTTCTACATAAAAAATTTTGAGACTAAAAATATTTTATTTACTAAATTTTTAGACCAAACATTTTCTTTAAACAAAATTTTCAGACAAAATATTGAGGCCAAAAATTGTCTGTAAAAGATAAATTTAAAAAAATTTTCACATTAAAAATATTAGGACCAAAAATATTAAAACCAAAAATTTTCTACATAAAAGAAATTTAAGACAAAAATAAAAAAATTATAACATTTTGAATAAACAAAAATTTTGATGACATAAAATTTTCTATAGATAAAAGTTTTTAAGACGAAAATTGATAAAAAAAAATTTAAGACGAAAAATTTTGTATAGATAAAAGTTTTTAAGATACAAAATTTTCTATAGTCAAAAATTTTTAACATAAAAAAATTTCTATAGACAAACATTTTTAAAACAAAAAATTTTCTATAGACAAAAATTTCTGAAATAAAAAATTTTCTATAGTCAAAAATTTCTGAAATAAAAAATTTTCTATAGTCAAACATTTTTAAGACCAAAAATTTTTAATAGACAAATATTTTTTATAGACAAAAATTTTACGGACGAAAAATTTTCTACAGATACAAAATTTTTAAGATGAAACATTTTCTATCTTTAAGAAGAAAAATTTTCTATAGACCAAAAATTGTCTATAGATCAAAATTTTAAGACAAAAAATTTTCAATAGACAACAGTTTTTAAGAAGAAAAAATTTCTATAGACACCAATTTTTAAGACAAAAAATTTTCTATAGACAAAAATTTTTAAGATGAAAAATTTTCTGGAAACAAAAATTTTTTAGAAGAAAAATGTTCTATAGACAAAAATTTTATAGCCGAAAAATTTTGTGTCGACAAAAATTTTTAAGATGAAAAATTTTCTATAGACTAAAATTTTTAAGATCAAAAATTTTTATAGACAAAAATTTTTAAGACGTAAAATTTTCTATAGACAAACATTTTTAAGACGAAAAATTTTCTATAGACAAAAATTTTTAAGACAAAAGATTTTCTAAAGTCAAAAATTTTAAAGACGAACAATTTTGTATAGACAAAAGTTTTTAAGTCGAAAAAGCTTTAAAAAGTCAAGAAATTTTAAAACGAAAAATTTTCTATTGAAAAATATTTTTAAAACCAAAATATTTTCTGTAGACAAACAGTTTTAAGATGAAATATTTTCTATAGACAAAAATTTTTAAGATGAAACATTTTCTATAGTCAAAAATTTTTAAGACAAACAATTTTCTATAGACAAAAATTTTTAAGACTAAAAAAAATTTTCTATAGACAAAAATTTTTAAGACGAAAAATTTTCTATACACAAAAATTTTTCAGACGAAAAATTTTCTATACACAAAAATTTTTAAGACAAAAAATTTTCTATAGTCAAACATCTTCAAGACTAAACATTTTTATAGACAGGAATTTTAAAGAATAAAAATTTTCTATAGACAAACATTTTTAAGACGAAAAATGTTCTATATGTTTTTAGACTAAAATAAAAAAATTCAAATTTGTCAAGTTTTTGAAATTATTTTAAAATGTAACTCATCTAAATTTCAATACTAATATATTTCCTTTCCCCCATTTATCTTTTCTTAGATTCCCCAAATCATCATGTTGACATTTGATGGTGCTGTCAACTTGAATAATTATGATCATTACAATAAAATCTTCAATGGTAAACGCAAAAACCCCAATGGCTGTAACATTCGCGGTACATTCTTCATGTCTCATGAATACAGGTAAGTTCAAGGAAATAATTTCTTTAAAAAGTTTTCTCCAGTATTTGATTAATATAACAAATATATTACTACTTTCATTGTAGTTAAAAAAAAAAGTACAAAAATATTTTCGGGAATGACTGTAATTATCCAGAAAAGTTTTTGTAGCAACTTATAAGGTTTTTAATAATTTCATAAGAATTATTTCTCATTTTAATTGAGAAAACATAAAGTTGTATTTCTTAAAAGTTTCCACAAACCTTCAACTATTATTAAAAGTAAGAAAGAATACTAAAAGTTTTTACATACTTTTTAGTATACTTTCTTACTTTTAACAATAGTTGAAGGTTTTTGAAAACTTTTAATAAAAACAAACCCAATTTGAAGTTTTCATAAAATACAAAAATTAATATCTCTTCATAAAATACAAAAATTAATATCACTCATACGTCACATATCACAGAGCATCATATTACTCATACGTTAAAAAATAATAAATAACACTCATACGCTCTAGTTAACAAATTAAAATCTTTATTAAAAATGATAAATTCTTCCATTTAAAGAAAGCCAAAGTCCTAATTTTTAACTTAAAAAAAAAACTATTTATTATATGAAAACTACCACAAAAAAAAATCTTAAAATCTTCACAAATTTCACCAAGTCCTTTTTTGAAAAGACCAAAAAAAAATTTGCCAGAATTTTTATAAAATTTATAGCAGCTATAAATATTTATTTTTCTTTTTTTTACATTGTTCAAGTGATAACATTCTTGTGCAAAAAGAGCAATGAATTGTATATTTATGTCTTTATTTCAAAGAATATTTGGGTAAACGACAAACAATATTTTCCCAAAAGTCTAAAAATATAAAAACAATAGAGGGAGAATAAAAATGATTAAATACATTTTTAAGTGCAAAAATATTTATGAAAATTTATTTTTATCTTTTTGCTGCTTTCCACTAAAATTAAGTGATTTAAGGGCATTTTTAACTGGTTCTTTTTGTCTACAATTTACTGCAAAATGTTGATGGCCCTTTTGTTGGTAGTTTGTCATTTTAAGAAAGGCACATTTTTTAGAAGTAAATTTTTAGCAAGAAAAATCTATTCCACGGAAAATTTTGTATAGGAAGCAATTTTTAAAATGAAAAATTTTCTATAGATGTTTAAGTCGAAAAATTTGTTATAGGCAAACATTTTTAAGACGAAAAATTTTTTAAGGACAAATATTTTTAAGACGAAACATTTTTTATAGACAAACATTTTTAAGATGAAAAATTTGTATATTTTTTACAAACAATTTTTTATAGACAATAATTTTTAAGACAAAACATTTTCTATAGAATTTTTTTTTTTTTTTTTTTTTTGAAAAGTATTTTATTTACAAGTTTTTATATTACAATTTAAGTGCCTCAGCGTCATTATGACATTATTGAGGCGAGTTGGCAAACATTTTTAAGACGGAACATTTTTTAAAGGCAAATATTTTTAAGACGAAAAATTTTCTATAGAAAAAAATTTTTAAGACGAAAACTTTTCAACAGTCAAAAGAAGTTCTATAGACAAACATTTTTGAGGCGAAAAATTTTCAATTGACAAAAATTTTCTATCGCCAAAAATTTTTTATATTCAAAAATTTTTAAGACGAAAAATTTTTATTTTTTTACGAACAATTTTCTATAGACAATAATTTTTAAGACAAAACATTTTCTATGGACCAAGATTTTTAAGACGAAAATTTTTAAGTTAAAAAATTTTCTTAGATGAACATTTTTAAGACGAAAAATTTTCTATACTTAAAAATTTTTAAGACGAGACATTTTTTATAGATACAAATTTTTAAGATGATAAAGTTTGTTTAGACTCAAAATTTTAAAACCAACAATTTTCTATTGACAAAAATTTTAAAGAAGAAAAATTTTCTATAGACAAAAATTTTTAATACCGAAAATTTCCTATAGATAAGCATTTCTAAGGCAAAAAATTTTTTATAGATAAAAATTTTTAAAACGAAAGATTTTTTATAGTCAAAAATTTTCTATAGACTCAAAATTTTAAGACCAAAAAATTTTTTTTAAGTTAAAAAATTTTCTATAGACAAAAATTTTTAAGGCAAAAAATAATCCATAAACAAAATTTTTAAGGTGAAAAGAATTTTTTTAAGGTGAAAAGAATTTTAAAGATAAAAGATTTTATATAGAAAAAAAATTTAAGATGAAAAATTTTTTACTGGCAAAAGTTTTTTAAACGTTGAATTTGATGTAAAGAAAAATATTCTATAGAAAAAAATTTTTACTATGAAAAATTTTCTATAGACAAAAGGTTTTCTATAGATACAAATTTTTTTAAAGACAAATATTTATCATACACAAATTTTCTTAAAATAAAAAATCGAAAAATTTTTTATAGGCAAAAATCTTGAAGATGAAAAATTTTTCTTCAGAAAAAAATTTTCCAGACAAAAAATTGAAAAATGTTCTATAGACAAAAATTTTGAAGAACAAAAATTTTTTATAGATATAATTTTTTGGGACGAAAAATTTTTTGTGGACACAAAAGATTCTATAGAAAAAAATTTTTAAGACAACAATTTTTTTATACACAAAAATTTTATAGTCTTAAAACGATAAAATTTTTCAATTTTTGAAGAATATAAATTATTTTTTAGAAATTTTTCTTAAAGTAGAAATATTTTATATTACAGATTTTATTTAAAACATATTCTATTGAAAATTTTCTTGGAGACACGAAATTTTCTATAAAAATTTTTGCATTGAAAAATTTCAAAAGAAAATTTTATATCTGAAAATTTTATATGAAAGTTTATATTAAAACATTATCTATTAAAATTTATCACAAATTCTTCTTAGAATTTTTTACCTCAAAATATTTTCTAAACAAAATTTTACAATAGAAAATTTTCTATAAAAAAAAATTTACACAGGAAAATTTTCTAAAAAATTTTCTACAAAAATTTTAAAAAATTATCTATAAAAAATTTTACATTAAAGAATTTTCTATAAAAAATTTTTCATTAAAATTTTTCTATAAAAAATTTTACATTAAAAAATTTTCTATAAAACATTTTACATCAGGAAAGTTTTTATTAGAGCTTACAATATTTTTGATATTAATTTTTATAGCAAGTTTACACATGAAAATTAAAAACATTTTACATCAGAAAATTTTTTATCGAAAATTTTACATAAAAATATTTTGTGTTTGAAAATTTTATATTAAAAACTTTTTATAAAAAATTACATTAAAATGCAAATTTCATTGAAAATTTTTTAATAAAAATTACATTAGAGAATTTTCTATTACATTCGAAAAATTTTATATGAAATATTTTAAATTTTTTTCTATGGAAAAATTTACATCAAAAATTTTTTATAAAAAATTTACCCCAGAAAACAATTTTTTCATAAAAAATTTTAGATAAAAGTCCAAAATATTTGTTTATGTTAATTTTTTATAGTAAAAATGTTCTATAAAAAAATTAACACCAGAAAGGTAAAAACATTTTAAAGCTAAAAATCTAAAATTTTTCGTCAGAAAATTTTTATATTAAAAATTTTTTTATGAAAAATTTTACATCTGAAGAAATTTATACGAAAATTCTTCTATATCAAATTTTATTTTAGAAATTTTCTATAAATTCTTCCATATAAAATTTGCACCGAAAATTTTTCTATGAAATTTTTTTTTATAAAATTTTAAATCGAAAAATTTTCTATAAAAAATTTTGCATCTGATAATTTTCAAGAAAAAATTTTCAATTAGAAAATCTTCTAGAAAAAATTAACATCTGAAAATTTCATATATGAAGTTTTCAGATGTAAAATATTAGAAATTTTTCTTTAAAAAATTTTACATCGAAAAATTTTCTATGAAAAATTTTTCATCCAAAAATTTTCAATAGATGTATAGAAAATTTGTTATGTAAAGTTTAATATCAAAAAATTTTGTATTAAAAAAATTTTACAGCAGAACATTTTCCAAAGCTTAATTTTAAAGGAGAAAATTTTCTATAAAAAAAAAAACATTCTATAAAAAATTTATAAATTTTACATTAGAAAATTTTTTATAAAAATTTTGCATCTAAAAATTTTGTATAAAAACTTTACATCATTTAATTTTTGCTTGTAATTTTTTTTATAAAAAACCTTGATTTAGATTCTTTAAATATTCAAATATTTAATCCAATTTATATAAGTACAAAATTTAATTTCCCAAAATTCTCTTTTACTTAAATTCAAAAAAGAAGTTATGAAAGAAACCGCAAAAATTAAACCGCCAGTAACATTTCAATAACAAATCCCAAGTTTGGTTAAACATTTTTGAAAATTTATGCAATTTCATTATATTCAGACGAGTATTCAAAATAAATTTTCATTTATAAGTTTTTATTCTTTTTAACCAGCCATAGAAACAAAAAAGTATAAGACAAAAAATAATGTTGAACTTAGGCAAAGGCAAAAAAAAAAAATCTAAAAATCTAAAATCAATAACCTACCTTCTATAACCTTCCTTCGATCGATTTATATCTGGCCTTTCATCGTTTAACAAAGAAACTTCTGATTATTTTTAAGAAAATGTCCCAAAAATTCCTCATTGAATATCTGTGGTAATGAACATAATGACTTAAGTCGATTTTCGTGTTTTGAGATATTAAGTGTTTTGTACACAAGATACTAGAGTTTTGTATAGAAAAGTTAAAATAGTTTTATTAATAATGACATTTTATACTTGAAATTAAGATGAGTTATAGATCTTAATGTAGAGAATAAGAATATGTAATAAAATGAAAAAAACACTATTGTCAACTTAAGCCTTTCATATCTTTCCCGTAGCCCAGTGTTATTAAGAAAACCGCATGTAATACACGCAAAAACAATAGAATGAAATGAGAACTTACTAAAACTTTTCTAATATTAATTTCAAAAAATCCTGTTGAAAATAAAATCCTGCTGGTGTTGTGTAAACAAGCTAGTAGGTGGTTTTCCTTTCAAAAAAAATATATATTACACAAACCAAATTAACAACATTTCATACAATTTCTTTGGAAAAACTTTATTCTATTGTTTTACCAAAAAAAAAACTCAAGAAAAAACCACTCATTCACGCTTATAATTTAACCAAGTTTTAAAAACAGGAAATATGCAATCAACCAAAGGATATAAGAGTGAGCACAGGAGCTCTGCTGATACTAAACAGATAATTTAAATGGGAAAAACTGAAAGAAACTGAAATCCAATCATATAAAACAAAAGCAAAGCATTTATGTGTAAAATTGTAAAATATTAAACAGAAAAAAGTAGAATAGAATTTTGTTGGTTATTTCGGCTTGGTTAACATAGATTCAAAAATATGAAAATACAATAGAGTAATGGAAAAGATTTTATAATTGGATTACAATGATCTCGAATAAAGAATATTGTATTTGCTGGTTTTTATTATAAATTGTATTGTTTTGCAAAATTTTGTTTACAAAATTTTGCATCCATTTACTACAGACGTTATAAACAATTATTATCGCTTTTGAAATATCTTTATTTGAAATTAACATACATTCATTTGTTCTACAACACTTTCGCGGTTCTTATGCTTAAAGTCTTTGAAAGGCTTATTGAGAAGTAAATTAATGGCTCGCCGGGCTTTTGTGCAGATCGATAAGTTTAATTAGAATTTGTTAGTAAATTAATTTGAAACAATAGAAGGAAGTAACATGGAAATTTACTACAAGACCTTGTAGTAAATTAAAACCTTGCAAGAGTAAATTTAACAGAAAACAAGTAAGAAAGTGCTATAGTCGGTCAAGCTTGACCATACCATACCCCTTACCACTAAGGTCAAAAGTTTCTTTTTCCTGTATAAAGACAAATATTTGCTAAATTTTGCCATCATACAAACATTTTCTCAAAACATATACATTATGTCATGGAAACCAATTTCATTGGTATTGGTTTTGAAAACGACAAAAAAAACAGAGACCGGAGATCGTTTTATTTTTTAAATCCATCAAGTATAAATATCATTGCCGATGAAAATTTATTTTCATTTCGATCGAAAAATAAAAAAAGAGGGATTTATATTTGAAATATAAATATCCCTCATGATGAAAATTTTAAATATCTATAACGATAAATATCCGAACAGAAAAATATTTTATTGATTGTTTTATTTTTGAACTTCTGTTTTGACTTTGAAAAAATAAAATGTTTATGAAATTTCAAAATTTTCAACAATGAATATATGAATGTTTTCAATTTATTGCAATGTTTTAGGACATCGAAGTTAAAGATAATAGTTCTAATAGGAACTATTGCTGGTTTCTTTGATCCGCGTCGCTATTCCTAAAAAAATAACCTTTAAACGTTTTAAACGCACTTAGACAACGACCATTTGTTGCCCAAACCCATTTCAATATAAAATTTGCAACAATAATTGAATTTTTTGCTATTTAAACGTCCTAAATACGCTTTATACCCGGACAAATACAGAAATAAAATTTGAATTTTTTCAATCAAAATTTATTTTCATCGGATGAAAAAAGATGAAAATTATTTTGAACTGTATTGATAAATATCCCAAACGATTTTTTTATATTTTATTTTCATCGGATTGAAAAAAGAAACAAAATTTTTGAACAAATAAAAATCATGAGGGATTTTTAATATTTTTTTAAACTTCAATGATTGTTTTTTTATGGATTTAAACATGAAAATATTGTTTTAAAAGTATTAAAATCCGGTCTCTGCAAAAAAATTAAATTGGTGTCATGAATTCCAATATTAATGTTCAAACTACATTTTCTATTGGTTTTATGTGTCACAGAAAATAATATTATTGGTTTAGTATTGGAAATAAACCAAGCAACTTACAGTTAACAGATTTCATTTCAAAATTGGTCTATCAATTTAAAACAAAGGCGTTCCTGGCCAACTGGTGCCTTTTGCGATTTAAAGATCCACTAAGAACAGATTTTTGAAAATTTGGCCCTGTGGGGGATAAAAAAAGGAAAATTCAATAACGCTATAATTCCCAAACTAAAAACAATAGAACCAAAATTGAAATCGAGTTTGGATCAGTTACAAAAGTAATAAAAAACAACAGTACAAGTGGTAAGTACTTTTCGAAAAAAGGGGAGAAAAAGAGAAAAAATATTTTTGGTACTTTTTAGCTTTAACTTTCAAATATAAAGAGATAGGTGAAAAGTTTACATAGCATTTTTTATAATATAATAAAGTAAAAACAAGTTTTGGTACATAAAAAAATATCAAAAATGGGGAAAATTGTAAGGCTAGAATATTCTTTGTGTAGAGGTACTGGTGAAGCAAATGCATATCAACATATTTGTTTGCAATTTAATAAATATTGCATGTAAGTGGCAATCGTCCTTTGATTGGCTGTGGTTTGTTTCTTGGTGTAGGTAGATTACATTTTTTCCAGTCCGCAATTCGGTGATTTCAAGATGTTGGGATATACAAGCTTCATTTGTCCAAATAGCAGCGTTTTCTTTATACCTACACCAAAAACATCGCAAAAAACTGAAAGTTTTTTTTCAAATAATTTTCCAGGGTTTAAATTTACTACGAGTTTTGTATAAAAATTGTTGAATATTCCATAATTTGAAATGAAAACTAAAAAAATATTTCAATTCAAATAATTTTCGGCAATAAAAAACTATAAATATTGAAACTAAATTTAAAATTCTTTGGAAAAGCTATTTTTTTAGTTTTGCTATAAAAATTGCTAACAAAAAAATATTTTCTGATAGTAATATTTTTTTGTAGCAAGAATTTTTCATTTCAAAATATTTTACTAAAAAAATATGAAAACTTAAAATTTATGAAACTAAAAAAATATGAGAAATTTTGAAATTGAAACTACCAATAGCAGACTAAAAATTTTTTAACTACAAAATATGAGGAATTCAAATATTACAACTTAAAATTTCTTTAAATTATAATATTGAAACTTGATTGCAGGCTTTAAATTCTGAAACTTAGAAAATATAAGCATTCAAAATTTTAAAAATCCAAGATTTAAAACAAAAACTTCTTAAAATAAAGGAAATAATCAACAAAGTCAAACTAAAGCGCCAATTCTAATATATGTCATACCTCTATTTCTTAATGAAAACTTGTATTCCGCAGAATATTTGCATTTTCTTTTATATTGAGTAAAGTCAAAATTGAATCAACACCCACCAGCCAACTTATGCGTCGAATGTCGTGTTTAAATATTTGCTAAATTTTGCCATCATACAAATATTTTTTTAAAACTTATATATTTAAGCTGTTTCCGTCATTTGGACTTATATGAGAGCTAGGGTCAAATGTGGACCGATTATCTCGAAATTTGGCAAATTGATTATAGTTGTTACAAAAATTATGTATGCAAAAAATAAACTCAAAATTTTCATTATCTTTAGATTTACGAGCGTTTTAGTGATTTTTTGTCTCATTTAGTGCGTTTTTGAAGAAGAGTTTGTATGGGAGCTATGGTCAAATGTGGACCGATTTCAACGAAACAGTACAGTGATTTAAGTTTACATAAGCAGTATCTGTTTTAAATTTCATGAAAAAATATTGATATTTGTGGCCAATATAGCAATTCCGGGAAGTGGGACCTATGTGAGGTACCATAAATAATTAACCGATTTTGACCAGTTTCAATTATCTGTGCCAAATTTCATCAAATTATCTTTAGAATTGCGACCTGTAGTTTGATTACAAGGTTTACATGGGGGTCCAGCAAGCCAGCCGTCCAGCCAGACGGACGGACGGACATCGCTAAATCGACTCAGAAAGTGATTCTAAGCCTATTGGTATACTAAAAGGTGGGTCTAAGACAAATATTTCTATGCGTTACAAACATCAGCACAAACTTATAATACCCTTTCCACCTTTAGTGGTGAAGGGTATAAATATTGTTAAATTCTTATAGACAAATTTAAATTATTGATAATTTTATAAGAAGATTTTTGGTTATCCATAATTCTTTCAATAAATTTTATTGATATCGGTCATTTCTTTAAAAAATCTGTTTTTTCGTTTTGTCCACATAAGAAAATAAAAGTAAAAATTCATGTTTTTGTGCTTTCATAGGGTTTTAAAAGACTTTTGCGATTGTGTCTTGTATATTAAGTATGTATTGTCAAATATGAGCCAATTCCTACAAAATAAGGTATACTGGTTTCTGTTACCATAGGTAATATTTTTACGCTGAACATTAATAAAATACAAATAATTTGTGGCTGTAAAGGGCCAAAAACTCTAATTCGGAAAGGCATCCCTATGTGAGGTACCCGAAGTAGTAATACTTGTACAAAAATTCAGCCCGACATCGTTAAATCGACTCAGCGAGTGATTCTGAATCGATCGGTATAGGTGGTTCTCAGACCGATATTTTTATGCGTTACAAGAATCAGCAGAATATACTGATTCTACCTATGGTGGTGACCGTTTTATCGTTATCGTTTATTATCGTTTTAGCTATGTCCATCTTTCTGTTGAAATCAACATTTTTCTTAATTGTATTCGCATCTTCAGCAAATAATACAAATATGAAGTACTTTTTTGTCTTAATCTTCCAAATTTCATTTGAGTTTCTTTTTGATGATCAATTTGTAATTTTAGTTTTTGGTTATTGAAACTTTTTATTCCTCATATTTTTTTCAATTCAAGAATTCTTCGTCTGCAATTTTAATTTCAACAATTTAATTTGAAATTTTTAGATTCAATATTTGAAATTTTTTAGTTTCAATATTTGAATTCTTCATATTTTGTAGTTAAAAATTTTTAGTCTGCTATTGGTAGTTTCAATTTCAAAATTTCTCATATTTTTTTAGTTCATAAATTTTAAGTTCAAATATTTTTTTAGAAAAATATTTTGAAATGAAAAATTCTTCCTACCAAAAAATATTACTACCAGAAAATATTTATTTTGTATGCTACCAACAATATGAAAATATTCGAAAACCCAAAATATTTAAAAAAACTAACAAAAATTGCTCTATGAATGAAATATTTTTTGTTTATGCTATTTGAAAAATGAAAAATTTTTCATATTTTTCCGTAGCCTAAATTTAATATGAAAAACTATTTTACCAAATATTAAACCCTGTAATTTTCTTTAATAATTTTTATTTTATTTTTTTATTTGATTTTTGATGTTTCAAAAAAATTCAAATGAAATAATAAACAATTGATTCAAACATTTTGTTTGATTTAAAACCAATAAGAACAAAACCGACTTGGATTCATGACACCAAATATAACCAGTATTGGTTTTCAAAACCGAGAAATTTAAAAACTGACTTGGTTTCTATGACACCCCTGACTATTTTGGTTTTTGAAATTTTTTTTTGAGTGAAACGAGAAAAAGCTTTTAAAATTTTGGTTCGTATATGAAATGTGTAGACGAAAGTAAATGTCAAATTAGGTAATTGAATTATTCTAATCGTCTGGGAAACAAAAATAAGTTTGTTTATTTTTTTGAAAAGGTTGTGGGAGGGGGAATAGGTGGAAAAGTGTTTGAGGACATTTGATTTGAACTTCCCTATATTGCAACTGACTTCCGCGAGAAGTAATTTCCGCAAATGAACTGTACAGCTAAATAACGTATTTTCCCAGTAGTGTTGTTCTGTCTACTGGCCAATGGACTACGAAGGGATGAGCTCTAACATATGTTTTGCGTAAGAATTTCGAGTATAGGGAACGAGTTCCCTGATTTCGTCCAAAATAGTAACTATAGAGCAATAGAGTTGGATAACCTACTGTTTGCTCTCACCTTCACTAGCTCGAGAACTTTAAAATAGACTTTGAAGCACCGGCCCATACATGAGAGTTATATTCCATTTTTGGTCGGATATATGTAGGTGGTGTAAATAGAACGGAGATTAGATGAAGTAAAGTATCTCGTAAACCGTATCTCTTACTTGAAAATGTGATTTGTCCAACAGACATCACATTGAATTCCCATGCCCAGAACATCGTTTTATCATTACCGCGACATCCGGTTCTACGTACCGGAATGACCCGAAGTTTCCCGGCCAAGGGCTGTCAACTCAGCAACCATAGAGTACCGCATAGAGTGCGATCATATGTTCTACTAAGCACAAAAAAAATAGAAAAAATAGAAAAAATGTATAATTACATTTCCTATATGAAGATGACGTCTATTAAATGTACCTTTGACGTCTCTTAAATGTACTTGACAGTTTCGTCCACAGTCTATTTAGTTGTGGTTTATGTCAGCAACAACATATTTACAACATCGTTTTATAAAATTATTATTTAAAAACAAATTTTCATTTAATTTTGAAAAAAATTTTAAATGTTATTATTTTTTGTTTTTATTTATTTTTGATTTTATTTTATTTTAGGATGAACATCATTTTATAAAAGTAATAAAATATATCATGGCAATACTATTATTTGATATTTCATTACGAAGCTTTTATTTCTAAACGAAAAAAGAAAATGAACTCAATTTAGAGCTTAATCGTTTGCCTAGTATTCGATTGCCTTCTAACGTGTACAAGTTTTGTGAACAGGCTGTTAAGCTGTTTCCGCCATTTGAACTTATATGAGAGCTAGGGTTAAATGTGGGCCGATTATCTCGAAATTTGGCAAATTAATTACTGGTGTTACAAAACCTATGCAAAAAATTAACTTGAAATTCTCATTATCTTTAGATTTACGAACGTTTTAGTGATTTTTGTTCCATTTAGTGCGTTTTGATAGAAGAGTTTGTATGGGAGCTATAATCAAATGTGGACCGATTTCAACGAATTTAATACAGTGATTTTGGTTCACAAAAGCAGTGTTTGTTTTAAGTTTCATTCAAAAATATTGATATTTGTGGCCGATATATCAATTCCGGGAAGTTGAACCTATAGGAGGTACCATAAATAATAGACCGATTTTGACGAATTTCAATAGCCATGGTCCCATTATCAAAAAAATAATCTGTTCCAAATTTCATCAAATTATCTTTAGAATTGCAACCTGTACTTTGATTGCATGGTTTACATGGTGGTCCAGCCAGACGGACGGACATCGCTAAATCGACTCAGAAAGTGATTGTAAGCCTATTAGTATACTAAAAGGTGGGTCTAAGACAAATATTTCTATGCTTCACATACATCAGCACAAACTTATAATACCCTTTCCACCTATGGTGGTGAAGGGTATAAAAAGGAGGTTAAAGAACGTAGCCTTGCGTTACCCCAGGATTAGTCTTAATTTTGTTGGATTATATTACATCTATAACAACTCTTAGTTAGCGAAACTATACAAATCGAGAGACGTTTTTATCGTTATCAAAAGCAACAAGTTTTGATAGAAGTGCACTTCCGTCAAATGAACATTCTATTCACACTAAATCCCGTTTCACACGAATCAGGTTTACTTGATCAGTTTTTCTTTAAATTTCTTTTGAACCTCCATTCCCGTTCACACACAAACATTTTCTTCATCAGTTTTCATATCATTTTCCTTAAATTTCATACAAATTTTTTTGGTCAATTTAATTCTGTCATTTTTTTGTCATACAAATCCAAGACTTGATAAGCCAAACCTGATAATTTTTTTGATAGAAAGGCTAGCAAGTTCACCATAAAGCGGCAAGTTTGTAAACTACTTAACAGATATTTAACCAAAAGGTTATTACCCTCACATTTTTTTTAAGAGTAGGAAACTACCTCTTGCTGCCCCTAGGAGCAGTAAGAAGAATTTTGGAGACGTGGAAGGATGAGTTATCTTCGTTTTGAGTGTCTGATGGTTCTTTGTTTCATAATTTTATATTGACCTTTAATTTGACTGTGATAGCATTATTAGCATTATTATCTTACTCTCCTTATTTTTAAAACTTTTCAAAAAATCTAAACCCAATCAGTAAAATCTTTCTTTTACGAACTTTTCTAATAACTTCACACATTTTCAAATCTAATTTTTTGTTTTGCTTAAATTTAATTTCCTAATTTCATCTAATAAACTTCACACATTATCAACTATTACATCACTCACTTTTTGGCTAAGCACGTTTCTCTTACACATGCCTGAACATCACCTCACCTTAATGGTGACTTAAGTCTTGCCCAGTATCAAAAAAGAATATGTCACAGATTAAAGTAAAACAAAAGAGAGACCAAAAAAAAGTGATTATAATATACTTTTAAAATCTAGTTAGAGTTTCATTTGTAAATATATTTCAACCACAATCGCAGTAGCGTAACGACAACTGCTAATAAAGGAACAAAATATCACAAAGGGAAATGTTGGAAAGGGCCTTCGATATAAGAAGCCTTAAAACTTTAAAAAGTCACTTAAATACCCCTATGATTATAAAACTATTGATAAAACTTTTTAGAGATAAACATTAGTCCGAAATATAGTAAAAGTCGGTCCATATTTGACCCTACCTCAAATGTACTTAAATCTCGAAATAAAAAAATTACTACAGATCAGAGAACTTCAAAATCACGGGATTTCTTGATTTCATTCAGCACAAAAATTTTTGTTCATTTTAAAGAATAAAGAAAAATTCAACGTGATTAAAAATCATATTCATTCTACTGTACAATCAAATTCTGATTTTGTGAATAATTAACAAAAGCATTTTATGAACAAGTTCGCACAGGCAAGAGAAGGGCTTGCAGTAAATTCATCGTGTCCAAACGATCTTATTCTCATTAACACACACAACATGTTTGAACCGAACGTCTATATGAATTGAGCAATATAATATGCCAACAACACAAACAACATTTACAATTCAACATTGATAAGTGAGCTTATTTGAATTTTTCATCATATTGAATTTGTTTATCAAAGGCAAAATTAGAAGGAATACGCATTGGAAAATGCAGTGGTTTATAAGATTTTTTTTTATTAGTTTGGTAACTTTTTAATTGACGTAGTAAATAGAGAAAAATGTGAATGTATAATTATTATATATATTATATAACAATTATATAACATTATAATTGTATAATTGAATAGAGCAATAAGAGTTATTCAGAAAAATATATATATATATATACAGTGAGATGGAATATATAGAAAAATTATTTTTATGCTAAACATTCAATCGTTTTTATAGAAAATATTTTATTTTTTAAGTAAAAAATACGTTTATATTTTCTTTATAGAAAAAGTAAGTTTTTCAATAGAAAAAGTAAGTTTTTCTATAGAAAAAGTAAGTTTTTCTATAGAAAAAGTAAGTTTTTCTATAGAAAAAGTAAGTTTTTCTATAGAAAAAGTAAGTTTTTCTATAGAAAAAGTAAGTTTTTCTATAGAAAAAGTAAGTTTTTCTATAGAAAAAAAGTAAGTTTTTCTATAGAAAAAGTAAGTTTTTCTATAGAAAAAGTAAGTTTTTCTATAGAAAAAGTAAGTTTTTCTATAGAAAACGTAAGTTTTTCTATAGAAAACGTAAGTTTTTCTATAGAAAACGTAAGTTTTTCTATAGAAAAAGTAAGTTTTTCTATAGAAAAAGTAAGTTTTTCTATAGAAAAAGTAAGTTTTTCAATAGAAAAAGTAAGTTTTTCTATAGAAAAAGTAAGTTTTTCTATAGAAAAAGTAAGTTTTTCAATAGAAAAAGTAAGTTTTTCTATAGAAAAAGTAAGTTTTTCTATAGAAAAAAAGTAAGTTTTTCTATAGAAAAAGTAAGTTTTTCTATAGAAAAAGTAAGTTTTTCTATAGAAAAAGTAAGTTTTTCTATAGAAAACGTAAGTTTTTCTATAGAAAACGTAAGTTTTTCTATAGAAAACGTAAGTTTTTCTATAGAAAACGTAAGTTTTTCTATAGAAAAAGTAAGTTTTTCTATAGAAAAAGTAAGTTTTTCTATAGAAAAAGTAAGTTTTTCTATAGAAAAAGTAAGTTTTTCAATAGAAAAAGTAAGTTTTTCTATAGAAAAAGTAAGTTTTTCTATAGAAAAAGTAAGTTTTTCAATAGAAAAAGTAAGTTTTTCTATAGAAAAAGTAAGTTTTTCTATAGAAAAAAAGTAAGTTTTTCTATAGAAAAAGTAAGTTTTTCTATAGAAAAAGTAAGTTTTTCTATAGAAAAAGTAAGTTTTTCTATAGAAAAAGTAAGTTTTTCTATAGAAAAAGTAAGTTTTTCTATAGAAAAAGTAAGTTTTTCTATAGAAAAAGTAAGTTTTTCTATAGAAAAAGTAAGTTTTTCTATAGAAAAAGTAAGTTTTTCTATAGAAAAAGTAAGTTTTTCTATAGAAAACGTAAGTTTTTCTATAGAAAAAGTAAGTTTTTCTATAGAAAAAGTAAGTTTTTCTATAGAAAACGTATGTTTTTCTATTGAAAAAGTAAGTTTTTCTATAGAAAAAGTAAGTTTTTCTATAGAAAAAGTAAGTTTTTCTATAGAAAACGTAAGTTTTTCTATAAAAAAATTAAATTAACATTTTCTTACAAAAATTACCTATTTTGTCTAGGCAATACGAATAGACATCAAAAACCAATGTAAACTAAAATAAAAAAAAGATCTTACCTTTGAACAAATTCATACACAATGATTTCTTGCTTTTTGCATTTCAATGTTTATCAGATTTTTGTATGTTTAGTGGAAAAGCAAAGCACACGAATGGACGTTTGATTCGACCTATGACAAAAATAAGACTGTATTCAACATGCGAGTTGTTCGATTGCCTTAAAATGAACAACATGTATACAAGTTCGAACAAGTTTGATTAATTCATTCACTCCCAGTTTAAAGAAAATCATTTTCAATGAAGGGAAATATGTTCGGTTGCTTTAAAATGAACAGCAAAAGAGTGTGTGTAGGCAAGTTTGATCTTTTACAAATAAAAGACAAGTTTTTTGTGCCTTTGTTATTGTTGAATGTTTTTTAATCAGCAAGTGAAGTTCTCTGCTACAGATGTGTCTTTCAGAATGAGTAATTTCTGTTATTAACTCTTATATTCCTCCCGACTAGGTCCCTTTTAACGACTTCCTTCTCAATCCATCTTCATTTACATGTTATCAATAAAAATTCAAACCACAAACAAAATATCATTATGCAATATTTTTTTTATTTTACTGTTTTACTAAACAAGTTAAAAAGTTAAAAGATAAAGTTTTGTTTGATGATAGAGTGTATACAAAATTAAGACTTTTATATACAAACATTCTCACAAATAAGCAAAAGTACACACATACTTTTATACAAATATATATAAACATAGTACATATCCTTAGTGGCCGGAAATTTGTTAACAACTGCAACACCAACCTGACAACCAACATGTTAAATGAAATCAAAATATTAGTTAAAACAACATAACATAAAAAATTCAAAAAACTCTACAAAAAAAACCCAGAATTAAATTTATTTTTTCTGTTTTCTGAGTTTTATTTCAATTTTTTTGTGAATAATTTAAAATGTTAAAACACGTCACACAATATGTTTACCTCGAACATAAATGATGGCACAAGTTGGAGAAGGAGTTGGAGCAGAAGAAAGAGCAGAAAAATAACAACAAACTACAAATTATGCTAAATTAATAACAACATTATACGAGTAGTCAAAATTTTAAGAAGGGAATGGACTGTGGATCTAAGCAGAAGAAAAATTCACAAATTTTGTTAAAATGTTTGATGTTTAAATTTTGTATAAAAAATGTTCGATATTAAAATTTTTTATAGAAAATTTTTGATTTAAAAATTTTTATAGAAAATTTTCGATGTTAAATTTTTTTTAGAAAATTTTTGATGTTAAATTTTTCAATAGAAAATTTTCGATGTTAAAATTTTTTATAGAAAATTTTCGATGTTAAATTTTTTTTAGAAAATTTTTGATTTAAAATTTTTTAATAGAAAATTTTCGATGTTAAAATTTTTTATAGAAAATTTTCGATGTTAAAATTTTTTATAGAAAATTTTCGATGTTAAAATTTTTATAGAAAATTTTCGATGTTAAAATTTTTCATAGAACATTTTCGATGTTAAATTTTTTTATGGAAAATTTTCGATGTTAAAATTATTTAAGAAAATTTTCGATGTTAAAATTATTTTAGAAAATTTTCGATTTAAAAATGTTCGATGTTAAAATTTTTTTTAGAAAATTTTCGATGTTAAAATTTTTTATAGAAAATTTTCGATGTTAAAATTTTTATAGAAAATTTTCGATGTTAAAATTTTTCATAGAACATTTTCGATGTTAAAATTTTTTATGGAAAATTTTCGATGTTAAAATTATTTAAGAAAATTTTCGATGTTAAAATTATTTTAGAAAATTTTCGATTTAAAAATTTTCTATGTTAAAATTGTTTATAGAAAATTTTTGATATTAAAGTTTTTTACAGAAAATTTTCGATATTGAAATTTTTTATGGACAATTTTCGATGATTTTTATTTTTTAAAATTTTAAAATTTTTGTTAAAATTTTTTATAGAAAATTTTGTTAAAATTGATTTAAACATTTTTTAAAGAAAATTTTCGATGTTAAAATATTTTACAGAAAATTTTCGATGGAAAAATTTTTATAGAAAATTTTTGATGTTAAAATTTATTATATAACATTTTCGATTAAAAATTTTTTTATAGAAAATTTTCGATGTTAAAATTTTTTATAGAAAATTTTCGATGTAAAAATTTTTTATAGAAAATTTTCGATGTTAAAATTTTTTATAGAAAATTTTCGATGTTAAAATTTTTTATAGAAAATTTTTGATGTTAAAATCTTTTATAGAAAATTTTCGATGTTAAAATTTTTTATAAAAAATTTTCGACGTTAAAATTTTTCATAGAACATTTTCGATGCTAAACTTGTTTATAGAAAATTTTTGATGTTAAAGTTTTTTACATAAAATTTTCGATATATAAATTTTTTATGAAAAATTTTCGATGATAAAATTTTTTATAGAAAATTTTCGATGTTAAAACTTTTTCTACAAAATTTTCGATGTTAAAATTTTTTAAAGAAAATTTTCGATGTTAAAATTTTTTATAGAAAATTTTCGATGTTAAAATTTTTTTTATAAAAAATTTTCGATGTTAAAATTATTTTAGAAAATTTTTGATTTACAAATTTTCTATGCTAAAATTGTTTATAAAAAATTTTTGTTACAATTTTTTTATAGAAAATTTTCGATGTAAAAATTTTTGATGTTAAAATATTTTACAGAAAAACTTCGATGCTAAATTTTGATAGAAAATTTTCGATGTTAAAATTTTATATAGGACATTTTCGATTAAAATTTTTTTTATAAAAAATTTTCGATGTTGAAATTTTTTATAGAAAACGATGTTTACATTTTTTGATAGAAAATTTTCCATATTAAAATTTTCTTAATTGCAAATTTTTGATGTAAGAATGTTTGATGTAAAAATTTATTATAGAAAATTTTTCAAATTCAATATTTTTGATTCGAAAATCTTTTATAGAATTTATAGATTTAAAAATTATTAAAAGAAAATTTTCAATTGTAAATTTTTTACAGAAAATTTTCGATGTAAAAATTTTTTCAGAATTTGAAAATTTTTTAAAGAAAATTTTCAATTTGAAAATTTTTTAAAGAAAATTTTCGATGTTAAATTTTTTTTTTACGGAAAATTCTAGATATTGAAATTTTTTATAAAAAATTTTCGATATTAAAATTTTTTATAGAAAATGTTCAATGTTAAATTTTTATAGAACATTTTCGATTTAAAATTTTTTTTATAGAAAATTTTCTATTTAAAAACTCTTAATAGAAAATTTTTGATGCTAAAATTTTTTGTAAAAAATTATCAATATTTATGGAAAATTTTCCATGTTTTTATAGAGAATTTTCAATATTAAATTTTGTTATTGAAAATTTTTGATGTAAAAATTTTTTATACGAAAATTTTGATAATTTTTTTTAAAGCAATTTTTGATTCAAAAATCTTTTATAGAAAATGTTCAATTTAAAAATTATCAAAAGAAAATTTTCAATGGTAAAATTTTTTACAGAAAATTTTCTATGTTTAAATTTTTTATAGACATTTTGTTTTATTTTTATAGAAAATTCTCGATGTTAAAATTTTTTACAAAAAATTATCGATGTTATAGAAATTTTTTTTATTTTTATAGAAAATTTTCGATTCTAAATTTTTTTATAGAAAGTTTTCGATGCAAAAAGTTTTTACACAAAATTTTCGATGTTAAAATTTTTTAGAAAAAATTTCCGACGTAAAAATTCTTAATAGAAAATTTTCGATGTTAAAATTTTTTTCAAAAAATTTCGATGTTAAAATTCTTTATAGAAAATTGTCGTTATTAAAATTCTTTATAGAAAATTTTCCATGTTAAAATATTTTATAGAAAATTTTCGATGTTAAAAAAGAAAATTTCAGAGGTAAAATATGTATTTTACAGAAAATTTTTGTTAAAACCTTAAAAAGTTTTCTCGGAAACTTTTAAAAATCCTTTAATTTATCTTTTCGAGTCCAATTTTTAAAATTTCTTTAAACTAAGAAGATAGTTCTTAAATATATTTTTTTCTCACCTTTCATCTCCTCTGCCCCACTGTCTAACGAATGAATACATGTTGCTGTGGTCAAACATCATTATGTTGTGATGAGAATTTTCGTTTTTATTTCATTTTAAGACAAAGTTTTCGTTAACTGATGAATTCCTGGAAAAGAGGAAGTTGTAGATTATGAATCTAACAAAAAAAAGAACGACAGCTGTTTTGAGTAGCTTTTCTTCCATTTTTTTTACTTTTGTCTACCAAAGTTGTAGTATGAGAGGTCATTACAAAAGTTTTAAATTTATTTCAGATTTTGTTAAACATTCTCCGGTACAAATAAATGGATTTTTTTTTATAATTTTCTGATTTACATGCCCATTCTATACTATTATGTGGCTATGTAAACATAACTTTTTTTTACCCAAAAAAAATATCTTCCCAGGAATAACTTTTTGAAAGCTACGCATACTTCCGTTTGCCATATGCATTTAAAAACTCTAGATATTTTTTTTATACTCATTTACATACATTTGGGCCAATAAAAACAAGTTAAGGAAATATAAAGTTAAGCAATTTGTTAAAGAAAAATTAAATAAAACAAGGAAGGAAATAAAAACAGCCCTTTTCAACAAATAAAAAACATCATTATCATCACTCCCTTGATAAATTTTCTGAAAAATTGTGTTTTTTAATAAAGCCGGAAGTGTGAATAGGCTTTAATGTAAATGTTATTTTTAACAAACAATTCCAGTTTTTTAGAAACGTAAAAAGGTTTCTAAGCCTAATTAAAGAAAATACACAAAAACTTTTAATCTCTAAAGTTTCTTTGCCTTCGTTTTGCTCTAGTTACTTTCCAATACGTTGTAATAAATTTAGGCCAATGCGTAAAAACTGCATCAGAAAAAGTATTAAGTTTTTAAATTAAACTTTTTATAATTAACAAATAACAGTTTTAAACCGAAAATGTTTTCACAAATACTTAAATTGTTACTATTTTCATACTTATTATCTTTACAAAAAGTACCATAAGCATTTATTTATTTTTTATGTGTCTTAATAAACAATATTTTCTGTGTAAAAATTGTATATAGAAAATTTTCTATGTAAATATTTTTTTATAAAAAAAAATTTTTAGATGTGAAATTTTTCTTAGAACTTTCAATTTAAAATTTTTTATCAAAAATTTTCGATTTTAAATTTTTTATAGAAAATTTTCAATGTTAATATTTTTTATAGAAAATGTTCGATGTTAAAGTTTTTTATAGAAAATTTTCGATGTTAAAATTTTTTATAGAAAATTATCGATGATAAAATTTTTGATAGAAAATGTTCGATGTTAAAATTTTTTATAGAAAATTATTGATGTTAAAATTTTTTATAGAAAATTTTCGATGTTAAATTTTCTATAGAAAATTTTTGATATTAAAATTTTTTCTAGAAAATTTTCGATGTTAAAATTTTTTCTAGAAAATTTTCGATGTTAAAATTTTTTATAGAAAATTATCGATGATAAAATTTTTTATAGAAAATTTTCGATGTTAACATTTTTATAGAAAATTTTCTAAGTTAAAATTTTGTATAAAAATTTTCGATGTTAAATTTTTTTTATAAAAATTTTCGATATAAAATTTTTTTAGAGAAAATTTTCGATTTAAAAATTATTATTATAAAATTTTTGATGTAAAAATTGTTTATAGCGATTTTTTTATGTTAAAATTTTTATATAAAATTTTCTATGTTAACATTTTTATGGAAAATTTTCTATGTTAAAATTTTTTATAGAAAATGTTCTATGTTAAATTGCTTATAGAAAGTTTTCGATGTTAAATTGTTTAAAGAACATATTCGGTGCTAAAATTGTTTATAGCGAGTTTCTGATGTTAAATTTTTTTATAGAATGTTTTGGATTTCAAATTTTTTGTGGATGTTAAAATATTTAACAAGTAAGAGTGGTATATTCGGCTTTGCCGAATCTTGGATACCCTTCACCAATGGTGCTGCAAAAGTACTTAATGTAATTCCTAGCAAAATTTGGTTATACTAGTATTATATGCAAAGAGTCTTTAAAATTAAGAGTCGGAAAAAGAAAAGCTTTTCGGTGGCGTCATCATCTAGGATAGTTATGCACCCAAAGGTTAGGTTGGGCAGGTGGCTGATGTCTAGGGAAGCTTCACTTGGGTTCTAAAGTGGTCCCTTTGTGAAAGATAATGATTACTAGACTACAAGTAGAGAATACATATTTAAGCCAGCCAGTAGCTTCGAAATAAAATATACACATATTTTACGAACATTTAATAAAGTTCGATAGACCAGATAAACCATGCAGAAAAGATGCTTCAAAATGTAGATGCCCTTACATTTGCAATAGCACATCGATTTGATGAAGTTTAAGTATTCTGGCATGCAACCCAAAAACACTGTGCCCAGTGAGGGTTGTGCACTTTAATTCGTACGAATTATCCCACCAGTAAAAGTTCTTGATTAGTTATGTAAAACTCTGAAGTTAGCGGACTGATTTAGGTCAAAGCTTTAACAATGATAAGCCTTAAAATTATAGGGTATACACTCTTAGTTTTAGATACATACGTGAAATATATAGCTTTTGAATGGATGGATATCAGCTTTGTCGGAAAAGTTATTAAAGATTTACTTATTAATCTGAAGTTAGTTAATTAATTAAAATGAACACTTCATCAATAATATTTGGGATGTATTGTTCTTTCGATCTGTCCGATGGATGTTTGGAAAGTTTTGCACTAGTTCCTTGTGCAATTTTAATGTGATTTAATTTATCAGCATTAAATCGATTCCCGGTCGGGGTTATATGGGAGATTTCACTAAATGTGAATAGAGCTCCCCCATTTTCAATATCGAACTTTTCAAGAGATCAGAAATACTTTTGTCAAATGTTGTCCCTCTAAAAAGTTTATTTTAGACGCTATCGCCCTGAATATCAATATTGTACAACGTCTTTATACTAAATGTCATCATCGTATCTTAGCCGAAGTTATACGGGATCAATTGTCAAACGTGAATGGATTTCTCCCAATTGCATTTAAAAAATTTAAATTGTCGTTGATATGTGAGATACTTACATACATATGTAGGTTTTGAACGGATATCATTGCATTTTTGTACTTCCTAGGAAGATTACCTATAATTTGATATATAATACATTCTCAAATGTTATCATAATGTTCAAAAGTCAGACACAAAATTAAGATTAATGCAGAGTGTCTGTCTGCTAAAATCAGATTTGTGGAGCTCCTGGATCTTACACAAAATTTTAGGATATTGTCCCACCCTGAATTTTATCATTGTCGATCAAAACACCATCGCTTAAACGCTAAATTATATCTACCACAAATTACCGAATGCATCAGGATTTAGGTAATCCCCTGCGAAGGACGCTATTTAATTTCATCAAAATAAACACCTGAGATATCGACAAAACAGGAGCTCCAAAAACTTGACTACAACAGAAAAAATTACATACAGGTAGACGGACGGACAAAAAAACAGACGGGCGGACGGACGGACGGAGGTCGCGAAATCGATTCTCCTGCCGATTCAAAGTTGATCGGTACAGTTTGAATGGTATTCGTAATCAGATTTGTGGAGTATAGATTTTAGAAAATCCTCACACAAAGAACGATGTCAAATTTCATCACAATCGGTCCATAAACACCTGAGATATCGCTGAAACAATACTTACGAAATGTAAACAAAATTTCTTAGACACGTACTCTGAGCAATTTGCTGTACATCAAATGTAGTGTTATTGCGATATCTCAATTGTTTACGGACCGCTTTTGATAAAATTTAATAACGTGCTTGGCGGGGGAATTTCCTAAAATCTGATATAAAATTTATGTAGGTCCGTACTAAAGGAGGATGGTTTTTCCTATTTCTGCATTTCATTTTTTCAACAAACATTCTCTAATGCGAACTTTGGGCAATTTGCGATACATCAAATTCAATGTTTTGGCGATATCTCAGTTGTTTATGGACCGATTTTGATAAAATTTTACAGAGTGTTTTGGGAAACTATTTCCTACAATCTGATATATAATATATTATCACATGTACACCAGGAGTATCTTTTTTCTCTTGTTATTTAAAAGTGTGTTTCAATCAAAAATTTTAAAATTTTCGTCTAATTTTTGGTATTTTTTCGATATTTTCGGTGTTTATAAACCGATTTTAATGAAATTTAATAGCGTTCATTGCGGGAGAATTTCCTAAAATCTAATATATAATTTATGTAAGTCCATCCTCCAGGGGCTTCAGAAACTTGATTTCAACAGACAGACAGACAGACGGACGGACAGACAGACAGACAGACAGACAGACGGACATCGCTTAATCGATTCTCCTCCCGATTCTGAGTCGATCGGTATAATTTTTATGGGGTCTACGATCACTAATAAAAAAATTACAAACGGAATCACAAACTTATAATACCCTTTCACCTATTGGTGAAGGGTATAAAAAAAAATTTTAATGTTAAATTTTTTATAGAACACTTCGATGGTAAAGTTTTTAAAAAAAAATTTTCGATATTAAAATTTTTTATTGAAAATTTAATTTTTAAAGAAAATTTTTAATGTTTTAATATTTTATAGAAATTTTTCGACGTTATAATTTTTTATACAAAATTTTCGATTTAAAAATTTTTTAAGACAATTTTTGAGTTTAAAATATTTAAAAGAAAATTTTCGTTGTTAAAGTTTTTATAAAAAATTTTCGATGTTGAAGTTTTTATAGAAAATTTTTGATGCTAAAATTTTGTACAAACAAATTTCGATTTTAAAATTTTTTATAGAAAATTTTCGATTTAAAATTTTTTTAGAAAATTTTCATTGTCAAAATTATTTTCAAGAAAATTTCGATGCAAAACCTTTTTTTTTAATTTTCGATATTAAATTTTTTATAAATAATTTTCGATACTAAAATTTTTTATAGAAAATTTTTGATTTTAAAATTTTTTTATAAAAATCAATGTTAAATTTTTTATAGAAAATTTTCAACGTTTTTATAGAAAATTTCTTTACAGAAAATTTTCAACGTTTTTATAGAAAATTTTCAATGTTAAAATTTTCTATAGAAAATTTTTGATGTTAAAATTTTCTATAGAAAATTTTTGATGTTAAAATTTTCTATAAAAAATTTTTGATGTTAAAATTTTTTATAGAAAATTTTCTATGTTTATAGAAAATTTTTTGTAGAAAATTTTCAATATTAAATTATTTATAGAACATTTTCGATGCAAAAATTTTGTTTAGAAAATGTTTGATACAAATTTTCGATGTTCAAATTTTTATAAAAAATTTTGAAAATTAAAATTTTTTATGTTAAAATTTTCATAGAAAATTTTTAATGTTAAAATTTTTGATGTTAAAATTTTCATAAAATATTTTTAATGTTAAAATTTTCATAAAAAAAATTTTGGTATTAAAATTTTCAAAGAAAATTTTTGGTATTCAAATTTTCAAAGAAAATTTTTGATGTTAATTTTTTTAGGAAATTTTAAACGTTAAAATTTTTTAAAAAAATTTTTGACGCAAAATTTTTTTATGTTAAAATGTTTTTATAAAATTTTTGTTTTTAAATATTTATAGAAAATTTTTTATGTTAAAATTTTTATAGAAAATTTTAACATAGATTTTATAGAAAAGTGTTTTTGTAAAAAATGTTTGATATTAAATTTTTTTGTAGAAAACTTTAGATGTTAAAATTTTAACAGAAAATGTTCGATCTTAAATTGTTTTACAGAAAATTTTCAATGTAAAAGTCTTTATAGAAAATGTTCGATGTTAAAATTCAATGTTAAAATTTTTTATAGAACATTTTTGATGTTCAAATTTTTTATGGAAAATTTTCGACGTTAAATTTTTTTATAGAAAATGTTGATAGTCTAATCATTAGATTAGATTACTCAACATAAAATACTCCAACAAACATTTCCAACATTACACTTACAATTCACTCTGTTACTTAACCAAACATTTAACATAATGAAAAGAAAATGCATTCCTACTCCCCTGAAAATTACCAAAAATTTTCCTCAACATTTCAAAATTCTTTCCCAGAAAAACAACAAAATATCATTACATTTTGTTCAGGATTAAAAGGTGTCAAAATGTCATTAAGAAGTTGCATCAACAGCAGCAGCAAATGCAACTGCTGCTGGTGATAGTTGTTAAGACTCTCTTGTAAAAATAACTATTGAAATCTAGATGTTGTTGTTATTGTTCTTGTTGTTGATACTTTTAATGTTACCAGCCAAAAGCCACATAATGCTTATATTGAAAGCCCAACAAAAGCAACAACGAATGTCGAAAAACCGAAAACAAAAACAAGTGTTAACAAAAGTTTTCAAAGTAAATTAAGTTGAGATGTTGGCAGCAAGTGCAACCCACAACAACAGCAACAACGACTTAAACAATTGCTGGAGTTTGAAGTAAACAAATATTTACGCAAATGCACACATTCAAACAAAAGGATACAGATTTCAATTAATGTAGAAACAGGTTGTTTTGAGGGATTTTTGGGGTACAAAATGTAAAAATGGTTTAAGCAGATTATGGGAAATAGACAAAAAAGAAACAAATAGGAAATTGTTAAAACCTTTAAAGTAGAAAATCTAACCAATTTCATGGAGCCGATAGTTTAAGTAAAAGTTTCACCCACAACAAACAGTATGTTACAAAAGTATTCGGACAAAGTTGTTAATAGTACTTTTAATTGCAAAAACAAAATCATTTTTAAATATTTCTCATTTATTGTCCAATTAAACCTAAATGACTTTAGTAAATGTCACAAATATTCTTTCATAATTTCATTACTATAAAATTTATGACTTCCTAAAGACAATTTAATTTTAATCACATTTCCTCTAGTTATTGCAGTTTTTATGTTGTTTCTTAATTTAAACAACATTTTAACATATTTTGCCAACAAACATTAAAATTTTTGCAACAAAAAATCATAAAGTGTCAGATCGTACAAGAGCAAGAACAACACAACACAACAATGACAAACAAAATCAAAATAACAAAGTGTCATTTTCAAATCTCATAAGTAACACTGCAATTAGAAGTTCTTTGAAGCCACAGCAAAACCCATATAAGGATAGAAGGAAAAAAAACTAGAGACAAAACTAGGAAAAAAAATACAATAACAAAAAGCGTCATGAGACTAAACAATAGAAAAAGCTGTAGCAGCAACAAGAAAACATTTAGACTATACAGAAGGCAAGCTGTTATTATGTCAGAGCTGGTATTTAAGATTAAATGTATTTCGAGGACTTTTCAGTAAAAGCTTTTGCACTGAAAGTTTTTAAAATATTTAAATATAAAGTGTTGCAATAAATTACACTTATTACTTAATATAAAAGCTTATAATCAAAATATTTATTAAAAAGAAGTGCTTTTGGGTCAACAGCTTAAAATCGACAGATCTACTGTAAAAGCTTTTTCAATAATTTAAGAAGCTTTTTACTAAATTAAGAACAAAGTTTTGGTCTGATGCAAAGATTAGAACTTATACACTAAAACCTTTAAATTGTATTGAACTTCAGAACAGAGTTCCACAACACAAAAAGCTTTAAAGATATGAAAAACAATTTTCAAAAATTTGTGCGCTAAATGCACAAAATATAAAATATATATAACATTTAGTGCAAAAGCTCTAAATTTTATATGTAAATACATAACTATAAAGAATTATAGCTTTTATCCTTTTTCCAACATTTGTTGAACTTATATAATATTATCTAACAACTTAAGGCTTAAAGGTTTTATAGCTTTTAGGCATAGCTTTCAACTTTATATACCAAATACTTAAATGGTTTTATTACACAAAGCTCGATAGAAAGTTATTTAAAAGCTTTTATGTATAAAGATTTAACTTAAAGTTATTGTTATTGAAAACTTGCGTAGTAAATATCTTTAAAAGCTTTTAGAAGCATTTTTACATTTTTAAACTAAATATAAAAGCTTTATAATAATAAAAGATTTATGTTAAAAAAATTATATAAAATGCTTCACAATGCGTACTAAAATACATAGAAAAAGGTAGGACACAGCTTTTTAACTTTTAATACCTAATTTATTATGTTGTGAAAGCTTTCATTACACAAAGCTACAAAAATCTTGCCTATTAAAGGACTTAGTTTTAAAATCTCTTAACTATCTTATAAAGTTATCGAAGATACTATATTAAGCTTTAAAAGTTTGTACTAAAATATTTTTAAAAAAAGCTTTATTAAAAGCATTAATTTACTTAAAAAAAAGCTTTTTAGTTAGAAGCTTTATACTAAAAACATTAATAAATTAAAAATATAATAAACGTTTTTGCAATTTTCCAAATATTTATACTTATATTAAAAGCTTTTTATGAAATAACTTTAATTAACTTTTTATAGTCCAGAAAGCTTAAATAAGTATACACAATAAAAGCTTTTGTTTTTGTTATTAAAATCATTGATTAACTTAAAGAAAAAGCTTTATAATTGAAAGCTTTATGATAAAAACATAAATTAATTAAAGCTTAAATAAGATTACACAATAAAAGCTTTTGTTTTTACTAAAAGATTTTTGAAAAAAGCTTTATTGATAGCATTGACTAACTTAAATAAAAAGCCTTATAATTGAAATCTTTATACAAAAAACTTAAGTTAATTAAAAATATAATAAAAGTTTTTACAAATTTGCAAATGCTAATACTTAAATTAAAAGCTTTTTATGAAATGACTTTAATTTAAATTTTTCATTCCAGAAAGCTTTAATAAGTTTACACAATGGAAGATTTGGTTTTAAATAAAAGATTTATACTATTAACTTAAATTAATTAAAAATGGAATAAAAGTTTTTACAAGTTTGCAAATTTTTTTACTTAAATTAAAAGCTTCTTATGAAATGACTTTAATTGAAAGTGTTTCATTCCAGAAAGCATAAATAAGTTTACGCAATAAAAGCTTTTGATTTTACTAAAAGATTTTTGAAAAAAAGTTTTATTTGAATAATTGATTAACTAAAAGAAAAAGCTTTATAATTGAAAGCTTTATACTATAAACTTAAATTTATTAAAAGCTGTTTATGAAATGACTTTAATTAAAAGTTTTTCATTTTAGAAAAAAAAAGCTTTATTGAAAGCATTTAAACTAACTTACAGTAGGAGCTTTATATTTGAAAGCTTTAGACTAAAACCTTACATTAATAAAAAATTAAAAAAATACAAGTTAGCAAATGATTATACTTAAATTAAAAGCTTTTTATAAAATGTATTTTATTAAAAGTTTTACGTTCCAGAAAGCTTAAATAAGTTAACACTATAGACTTTTAAAAAAGCATTGATTAACTTAAAGAAAAAGCTTTATACTAAAAACTTATATTAATCAAAAATAGAATAAAAGCTTTTACAAGTTTGTTGCTTGCTTTACTTAAATTAAAAGCTTTTTATGAAATAACTTCAATTATATGTTTAGACAAGTTAACACAATAGAAGCTTTTGTGTTTAACAATTTATAATTATTGGAAATACATTTCAGTGCTAAAATAAAAAAGCTTTGTTATCGAAAGCCATAAACTTTTTCTTTTTTTAAGATTAAATTTTTAAAATTTGTATTTTTACAAAAAAAAATTATTTCAAATTACTTCAATTTACGTAAGTTAAAGCTAATAGCTTAGTATATAAAGCTTTTATGTACCAAAGTTTTAAAGCTTTTATTTCACGGTACATTTTTTTTAATTTATTTTCTCTTTTTTATTAAAATTTAAAATTTTTCTAAAATAATTCCCTAAGGAACTTGCAATTAACATTTTTTTCTCAAAACTTATTAAAATACAAGAAGAGAAAAATTTAAAGCTTTTTGGTTTTAAAAATTAAAAAAAAAGTTTACTTAAATATATAAGGCATAGAATAAATAAATACCTAGAAAGTCAACGAAACGTCAAAGTACACCTGGGACCTGTCGATAGTACGGATCAGTAATAGTGTATTGGTAAGCCTAAAAAGAGCTTTTACTTTTCTTAATGAATACAAACAGTTGCACAAAAAAGTATGATATGATGGGACGAAAATTTTCTTCAAGATTTTTTCCGTAATTTTAAGAAATTTTCTTGAGAAATCCATATTTTAAGGTATAGAATGAGTTTTACTTGATTTTAGGATAATTAAAATCTATAAACAATTTTTTATTCTAAATTTCATTATTTTTTTAATACCAAAAATTGCAGCCCTACTTGTTCAATACAAATTAAGCAAAAACAAAAAAAAAGAATGTCGAAAGAAAACAAAATAAAAAATTTTCAGTTTGTAAAAAATAAAAAGTGTTTCGACATCAAAATAATGTTAAAATATTTAAAAAAAAATAACATTTTATGTGTGCAATTTAGAACAGTGCGTTTCATTCAAAATAACGCGTAATTTTTCAAACAAAATTTTGAGTACAAAAAGCTTTTCTTTTTGTCAAAAAAGCTTTCATTTCGTGTACGTGTGATTTAGTAGAATACTAAATTTTAGTGGATCAGCTGACGACCTTCTATATATTCTTCTATGATATAAGGTTCAATGATATAGGTTTAAAACTTTTGATAAAGTTAATATTTTCTATTAAAAGCTATACATAATTTCAATTTTGTTAATAAATATGAAAAGCTATCAACAAGATTCAAAACTTTTATTAGATTTTAGAGTCAATGTAATCTTACAACATTAAAAAAAGCTTTAGTACAAATATTTGAGCAATATTAGGCAAAAAGCTTTTTTGTATTAAAAGTCTTAATTCTTAAATTTTCTTTACGCTTTATTTCCCAGCTCTGCTTCGGGTCTAACACAACAATTTGATTTTCTAACATTAAATTTTCCCCCACAAACTTATGCAAAAATACTCATACAATGGAATTTTGTCGTTTACGAGCATTTTTTGTATGAAAGTGTTAAAGTTTATTGCTATTTATTCAAATGTGTGTGTTTTGTTTAAGGCGGTAGGGGTGTTAAATGATAACAAGTTTAACCAAAAGTTCAAACCTTAGGGAATCCAAAATTCTAATGAAAAATCCAGATGATTTAAGAAGTTTAAATTAACAAAATTAAGAAAAATATATTGAATTAAATAAATGATAACATTTCTAATACGAAAGTCATATTTATTTAATTATTATAAATAAAAAGTATTTACAAATTATTGGCAATACCCAAGAGGAATTCTACTATGATAAAAAAAAAATAATACTAGATTTTAAATCAAATTTTTCATAAAACATTTTAAAGGTTTAAAATTTTTTAATAAAAAAAATGATAAATAAGTTTAAGTTTTCTAAACTTAAACAATTTAAAAAAAAAAAAATTTAGAATCAAACACTCAGTAACCAAGATATCTAAATGCTTCTAAAAATTATCTTTAATTAAAAGATAGTATTTAAAATGTATCAGGATATCAATAAAAAAAAGTTATTTCAAAAATCAACATATACAAAAACTCCTGTTAGAACCAAAAATATCTGTTTTCCATTTTAAGAAAAAGCTTTTAAAAACTATAATCACTTACACATAAATGTTTTCCCAAAAAAAAATAATCTAAACTGAAATTTACAGATAGATCCATTAAATACTTAACCTTTTATTATCATAGTTTTTGTTGGGGTCAATAGGAGAGAAAGAAACTGAATCATTAGGAATGAAATCTACTCCTAAATGTATACTATAATTTTCAAGAGTTGGTTTTAAAGTTTATGTAAGAATGTGTATGTGTGCGTATGTATCTTGCTATGTGTTTCTTTTCTAACAATTCTCCTAAATGTCAAATAGTAACGTCTAGTTTTTATTGTTGTGGCTGTTTCTGTGGGTTTTTGTTTTAGCTCTTTAAGGCCCTTAGGACAATATGATGAAGAGTACAAAACTTAGATGCATTCAACCAACAATAAATTTTTGCTGAAACTAGTTTCCAACAACAACAAATTATTTTTATTCTTTTGAGTTTTTATTTGGAAATATTTGTTTGTTCCTTGTTATTTCAGCAAGGAACGCATTGGACACATATTTTCAAAAAATGTGGAGTTAAAGCTTTTCATTTTTCTTTAGGTTTCTATTCAATTCGTATGTTTGACTACGAGTTGGTGTTTGTTTTTAAATTTAGCCCTATAATTGTTTGCCATTAGTTCAAAGGTACCAAAATGTTTCCTCACAGGACCCTTTACTCGTTGAGTACTATTGTTTTAAGGCGTAACAGGGTATCCTAAGAAGAGGTTATTATACTCTGACAGAATTTTAATACTTTTCGATGTAAAAATTTTGCATTAAAAATCTTTAACATTAAAACTATTTATACAAAATTTCGATGATAAATATATATATTGAAAATTTTCGACGTTAAAATTTGTTATAGAAAATTATCAATGTTAAAATTTTATAACAAAAATTTCATGTTAAAATTCTATGAAGAAAATTGTTAATGTAAAAATTTCATATCGAAAATTTTCGAAGTTAAAATTTTACATAGAAAATTTTCGATATTAAACTTTATATAGAAACTTCTTTATGTAAATATTTTATGTAGAAAATTTTCGATTTTAAATTTTGTATAGAAAATTATTGATGTCAAAATTTAAAAACAAAATTTTCGTTAAAATTTTATATAGAAAATTTTCGATTTTATAATTTATATAAAATTTTTGGTGTTAAACTTTATTAAGAAAATTTTTGATGGTAAAATTTTGTGTAGAAAATTTTCGATATTAAAATTTTATAAAGAAAATTTTTGATGTTAAAATTTTTTATAGAACATTTTTGACGTTAAAATTTTATACAAAAAATTTTCGATGTTAAAATTTTATATAGAAAAGTTTTGATGTCAAAAATTTTGTATAAAAAATTTTCGATGTTCAAATTTTATATAGAAAGTTTTCGATATTAAAATTTTATATCGAAAATTTTTAGTGCTTAAATTTTATATAGAAAATTTTCGATGTTTAAATTTTATATACAAAATTTTAGGTATAAAATTTATTTAGAAAATTTTCGATGTTAAAATTTTGTACAGAAAATCTTCGATGTTAAAATTTTATACAGAAAATTTTCGATGTTAAAATCTTATATAAAAAATTTTCGATGTTAACATTTTATATAGAAAATTTTTTAAATAAAAATTTTATATAAAAAATTTTGTAAATAAAAAAAAAAAAATTTTGTACAGAAAATCTTCGATGTTAAAATTTTATACAGAAAATTTTCGATATTAAAATCTTATATAAAAAATTTTCGATGTTAACATTTTATATAGAAAATTTTTTAAATAAAAATTTTATATAAAAAATTTTGTAAATAAAAATTTTTACAGAAAATTTTCGATGTTAAAATTTTATAAAGAAAAATTTTTATGTTAAAATTTCATATAGAAAATTTTCGATGTTAAACTTTATATAGAAAATTGTTGATGTTCAAATTTTCTGTTAAACTTTATTTAGAAAATTTTTGATATTCAAATTTTGTGCAAAAAATTTTTTATGTTCAAATTTTATGTAGAAAATTTTTAATTTTTTATTTAATTAAACATTTTCGATGTTAAAATCTTATGTAACAATTTTTGATGTTAAAATTTTATATAGAAAATTTTCGATATTTAAATTTTATATCGAAAATTTTCGATATTAAAATTTTATATAGAAAATTTTTTATGTTAAAATTTCATATAAAAAATTTTTGACGTTCAAATTTCATATAGAAGATTTTTGATGTTAAAGTTTTATATAGAAATTTTATATAGAAAATTTTCCATATTAAAATTTTATGAAGAGAATTTTCGATGTTAAAAATGTATGTGGAAAATTTTCGATAATAAAATTTTATATGGAAAATTTTTTATGTCTAAAATTTTATATGAAAAATTTTCGATATTAAAATTTTATATAGAAAGTTTTCGACATTGAAATTTGAAATAGAAAATTTTCGATGTTAAAATTTTATATAGAAAATTTTTAGTTTTTTTATTTTTGATGTTAAAATCTTATACAGAAAATTTTCGATGTTAAAATTTTATATAGAAAATTTTCGATGCTAAAATATTATATAGAAAATTTTCGATTCTAAAATTTTACATAGAAAATTTAAATTTAATATAAAAAATTTTCAATATTAAAATTTTATATCAAAAATTTTTATATTAAAATATCATATAAAAAATGTTTGATGTTAAAATTTCATATAGAAAATTTTTGATGTTTAAGTTTTCTATAGAAATTTTATATAAAAAATTTTCGATGTTAAAATTTGATATCGAAAATTTACGATGTCAAAATTTAATATAGAAAATTTTCGTTGTTTAAATTTAATACACAAAATTTTTCATAGAAAATTTTTGATGTTAGTATTTTATATCGGTAAAATTTTAAACAGAAAATTTTCGGCATTAAAATTTTATATAGAAATTTTCGATGTTAAAAATTTTAAATGGAAAATTTTTGATGGAAAAATTATAAAATTTTAACTTTACATTTAATATAGATAATTTTAGATGTTAAAATTTTATATAAAAATTTTCGATGTTAAAATTTTACATAAAAAGGCTTTGATGTTATTTAAATTTTATACAGAAAATTTTAGACTTTTTCGAAGACTAATACTCATCTAATGATCTTTTACTTAATCTTAGGCCTTAAACTCAATCTAAAGCCTTTACTAAGACCCCTCTTTTAAATGAATTTTAAATTATTTCTTTGCCAGCATAATCATTTTATCATTGTCATCGTCATTATTATGCTCATGGCTAGTTTTAGTAGTTGTACCTTTTTTCGATCTGTTGCTATAACTCATGTTGTTGCTCCTATAGTTGTTGCTCATATTATTTGCCTTTTTGTTTTGCTCATCTTGTTTTTCCCTACTGACATTTCTTAGTTTTTCTTTTTTGCATTTCACCATCATTATCATCATCACAGTCATCATGATGGTCGTTGTTGTCGTCATGACTTCCTGGCCACTTGTTTTCTTCATTTATGTATGAATCTTTGTTTCATTTAAGTATCATCTTTTTCTGAATATTTCTCCATTTTTTTCCTTAGGTATTTATTGTTTTTAAGCCATTGTTTGTTTGTCTGACTTTATGATTTCATTTCAGTTTAACTTCCTGCCCACTTTCTACTGGCATTTTGTACTATATATGTATGTGTGTGTGTTAGTAGTAAATGCCTTTTTCTTTCATCTACTTTTGACTTGTCATTGTCAGTTAACATGTCAACATTGTGCCAAAAAATTATTTCATCTTTCATATATGTATGTTAACATACATTTACACAGATACTCTTTCACTCATACAACCATCAAATTTAGCTTATGAAAACTGAGGGAGTGGTATTTTAAGAACCAGGATAAGGAAATATGTATGTTAGTTATGTGTAGGTTTTTGTGGCAAAATCAACACCAATTAAACAAACTAAAATATTTGGAAAGAAATAACATAAAACTTAAAACAAAAAGTTTTTTACACAAATTCTTATACGAAAACATTAAGTATCTTAGACAAAAAAGAGGTAAATTTATAATGATAACAAGAAATTAATGAGGGCTTAAGTTGGCTTAAGCTTTTAAATATGTTGCAGGATATTTAAGGATTTGCTTAGTTTCTTTAAGTTATGGAAAATTTGTATCATACTTACTCTTATTCTAAGAAAATGTCTTATAATAGAAGTTTTTCAATACTAAAATATTTTAGTAAACGTTTTATAAAGAAAATTTTCTATGTTTAAAGTTTTATATAGAAAATTTTTGATGTTAAAATTTAATACAGAAAAAAAGTGGATAAAAAAATGTTGTATAGAAAATTTTTGATGTTAAAATTAAATATAGAAAATTTTTGATGTAAAAATTTTATACAGAAAATTTTTAATCTTAAAATTTATAAAATTTTCGATGTAAAAATTTTAATAGAAAATTTTCGATGGAAAAATTTAAAATTGAAAATTTTCGATGGAAAAATTTAAAATTGAACATTTTTGATGTTAAAATTTATTATAGAAACTTTTTGATCTTAAAATTTATTATAGAAAATTTTCAATGTAAAAATTTAACCTAGAAAATTTTCGCGGTAAAAATTGTATTAAAAAATTTTTGATTTAAAAATTTTAATATAGAAAATTTTTGGTGTAAAAATTTTATAGAAAATTTTCTATATAAAAGTTTTATATATCAAATTTTCCATATCAAATTTTATATTGAAAATTTTCAATGTAAAAATGTTATATAGAAAATTTTTAATTATTTGTGAATTAATTATTCGAACTTTAAATTGAATTAATTGAAAAACTAGGAATAATCAGGCTTGAGTTAATTTTTAATTTTCAAATTATTAATTTGAAAATTTGAAAGTAATAATGTGGAGAAAAACTGAAAAAATTATTTTTGAACGCGGCTAGTGGATTGCAATTTCTGTCCCGCCACAGGACGTCTTGTGGCGCCCTCGACCACAGTCGAGTTATCAAATTGCAGAGATAATCATCAATTAAACTCATTGAGTTTGATCGAACATAACTACGTTTAATTGATTGTGTATTCTCCTATTACTTGTTTTGTTTGATCTTTTCACATTATCTTATCACATTATTACTTTCAAATTTTCAAATTAATTTGAAAATTAAAAATGAACTCAAGCCTGATTAATCCTAATTTTTCAATTAATGAAAATTTTTAATGTTAAAATTTAATGCAGACAATTTTCGATGTAATAATTTTATATAGAAAATTTTCGATGTAAGAATTTATGATAGAAAATTTTTGATGTAAAAATTTAATATAGAAAATTTTCGATGTTAAAATTTAATATGGAAAATTTTAAAATTTATGATATAAAATTTTCGATGTAAATTTTTTTTTTTTTTCGATGTAAAGATTTAATATAGAAAATTTTCGATGAAAAAATTTGTTATAAAAAATTTTCGATGTAAAAATTGTATATAGAAAATTTTCGATGTAAAAATAATAATAATTCGTATTTATTCAGTCCCTCAAATTTCACATAATGTGAGGTTTTCGCTCTGTCTAGAATTAGGGATGATCCTCCTGATGAGATGGTCTAACCAACCATCGAAACGCGTCGAGGAAAGGTTTCTCCACCAACATTTTTTGGTTTTATCAAAAAACTATTTATTACAATAATAAATAATTGTAATAAATTGGGATTCTTAGTGCAATACACTACAGCAAAACTTTTTAAGTAAAAATTTAATATTGAAAATTTCCAATGTAAAAATTTAATATAGAAAATTTTTGATGTAAAAATTGTATATAGAAAATTTTCGATGTAAAAATTTAACATAGAAAATTTTCGATGTAAAAATTAAATATAGAAAACTTTCGATGTAAAAACTTAATATTGTTGTTTAAATTTATTATAGAAAATTTTCGATGTAAACATTTTTATAGAAAATTTTCAATGTAAAAATTTTTATAGCAAATTCTCGATAAAGAATATTTTCGATGATAAAGTTTTATAAAATATTTTCGATGTTAAAATTATAATTATAAAAATTTTCGATGCTAAGATTTCATATAAAAAATTTTCTATATAAAATTTAAACATCGAAAATTTTCGATGTTAAGATTTTATATAAATTTTATATAAAAAAATGTATAAAGAAAATTTTCGATATAAAAATTTTAAATAGAAAATTTTTGATGTTAAAATTTTATATACAAAATTTTCGATGTAAAAATTTATGTAGAGAAAATTTTTGATATAAAAATGTTATATAAACAATTTTCGATGTTAATGTTTTATATAGAGTTTTTTCGATGCTAAAATTTTTATAAAATATTTTCGATGTTAAAATTTTTATAAAAATTTTCGGTGTTAAAATTTTAGATATTTAATTTTTATATAGAAAATTTTTGATGTTTAAATTTTATATAGAAAATTTTTGATGTTAAAATCTAATTTAGAAAATTGTTTATGTTAAAATTTAATGTAAAAAATTTTCGATAAAAAAGATTTTAAAAAGGAAATTTTTGGTGTAAAAATTTTCTATAGAAAATTTTCGATGTTAAAAGTTTATTTAGAAAATTTTTGATGCATAAATTTTAAATAGAAAATTTTTAATATAGAAATTTTCGATGTTAAAATTTTTGTGGAAAATTTTCCATGTAAAAATTTTATATAACAAATTTTCGATTAAGAATTTTATATAGAAAATTTTCGATGTTAAAATTTTTTTTAGGAAATTTTATGGGCTTAAATTTATTTATATATTTATATAGAAAATTTTCAATGTTACTATTTTATATAAAGAATTTTCGATGTTAAAATTTTATATTGAAAATTTTAGATGTTAAAATTGTATATGAAAAATTTTTTATGTTAACATTTTATATAGAATATTTTTGATGTTAAAAGTTTATTAAGTAAATTTTGAAAGTAAAAATTGTATATAAAAATTTCTGGTGTAAAAATTTTATATAGAAAATTTTCGATGTTAATATTTTATTTAGAAAATATTCGATGTTAAACTTTTATTTCGGAAGTTTTCGATGTTAAAATTTTATATAGAAAATTTTCGATGTTCAAATTTTATATAGAAAATTTTTGATGTTAAAGTCTAATACACAAAATTTTTATAGTAACCTTTAATATAAAAAATTTTCGGTATAAAAATTTTATATAGAAAATTTTTTGTGTTAAATTTTACATAGAAAATTTTCGATGTTAAAATTTTATTAAGAACATTTTCAATGTTAAAATTTTATTTTGAAAATTTTCGAGGTAAAAATTTTAAAAAGAAAATTTTTAACATTAAAATTTTATATAGAAATTTTCGATGTTAAAATTTTTGTCTAAAATTTTCGATGTTGAAATATTAAGTAGAAAATTTTCGATGCTAAAATTTTATATGAAAAGTTTTTCATATAGAAAATTTTCGATGTTAAAATTTTATAAAGAAAATTTAAGATGTTAAAATGTTATATGGAAAATTTTCGATGTTAATGTTTTATATTGAATTATTTATTTTTTATTAAAATTTTATATGTAAAGATCTAATAAAGAAAGTTTTCGATGTTAAAATTTTATTTAAAAAATTTTCCATGTTAAAATTTTATTAAGAAAATTTACGATGTTAAAATTTCATTTAGAAAATTTTCGATGTTAAAATTTTATTTTCTAAATTTTGTATGTTAAAACTTTATATTCAAAATTTTCGATGTTAAAATTTTATATAGAAAATTTTCTATGTTCTTACAGAAATTAATTAAAATTCTCTCAGACTAAGTCATACACTAAATAACAATACATTCTGATATTAACTAATCACTTAAATAAAAAAGTCAAATTTTAAATAACAACTCAAATTGAATAAATTTAAATTTTATTAAATCAGGACAATATTTCACATCCTTTAACAAAATGTCAAGCCATTATCTTACCATTAACTTTTTTTATGTCCATTATATTTAAAAAAAATTAACATTTTCTTACAACCACTTTCAATCCAATTAATTATATCCCTTTTGACAAAATGACATTTCTTTTTAATAAGCCAACAATTTAAAAACACTTTTATACTGCATTTATATAACAATTATATCCCTACAAAATGATTTAAAAAAAAATGGAAATAAAGAAATTCTGCCTTAATTTTCCCAGCTTTTGTTAAAAGATAAACAAACACTTTAATTATTTTACAATGATTTTTTTTAACATTTCATTCTTTGGTAAACAATTTAAAATTATTATTTCTTATTTTCATTATTATTCTTAATTGTAGTTTTTCTATAATTAATTTTTCTTTCTTGTTTTCCTTTTTTTCACAGCAACTACCAACAGATCCAACATCTTGGCTATGCCGGTCATGAAATTGCCACCGAAAGTATCTCACAACAATTGGGTCTCCAAGATAAGGGTTACGAGGAATGGGTTGGTGAAATGATTGGTATGCGCGAAATTTTACATAACTTTGCCAATGTCTCCGTTAATGATGTTGTCGGTATGCGTGCTCCTTTCTTGAAACCCGGTCGTAATACTCAATACAAGGTAAGTGTGGGTGGGCGAGTATTGAACTTTTATCATTGGAGCTGTGTAATGAAGTAGCAACATTATTGGTTCTCTCAAACTACAATTGAACAAAGAGCTTTACAAATATTATCCATGTATTCCACTTAATTTTCATTAATGTATGATTTTGTTGTTACTTTTTAATAAAAGTTTAAAAAAATGTTACAAACTTTTCATGCAAGTGTCAATGGGATTCATGGCAGTAAATTTTGTGTAGCTTTGACTGTAATACATTGTTAAAAAGTTATCATGCCAATTTAATTGCCACCCAGTAAACAATATATCTCGAAAAAACTTAATAGCACTTCCTAATGCAAAATTTGCTAAATTAACTATTTCAAATTTTTCAAATATTTTCAAAGAACATTTAAACAACCAAAAATTTGAAAATTTATTTTGATATTTAAATTTAACCGGGAATTTAAAAAAAACTAGATGTTAAAAATTAAAAAAAAAATGTTGCAAAAATTTTTGACGTTAAAATTTTTTATAGAAAATTTTCGATGTTAACATTTTTTATAGAAATTTTTGTTGTTAAAATCTTTTATAGAAAATTTTCGATGCTAAAATTGTTTATAGAAAATTTTCGATGTTAACATTTTTTCCAGAAAATTTTCAATGGTAAAATTTTTTATAGAAAATTTTGGATTTTAAATTTACGATATTTTAATTTATATAGAAAATGATCGATGTTCAAAATTTTAATAAAAATTTTTCAAAGTTAAAATTTTTAGTAGTAAATACTTGATGTTAAAATTTTTGATAAAATTTTTATAGAAAATTTCAAAATTTTTATAGAACATTTTCGATGTTCAAATTTTTTAAGAAAATTTTCGATGTTCAAATTTTTATAGAAAATTTTCGTGCTAAAATTTTTACAGAAAATTTTCGATGTTAAAATTGTTTATAGAAGATTTTTGATGTTAAAAGTTTTAATTTCATTTTTTATAGAAAATTTTCGACATAAAATTTTTTTATAGAAAATTTTCTTTGTTAAAATTTTTAAAGAAAATTTTAGATGATAAAATGTTTATAGAAAATTATCGGTGTTAAATTTTTTTAAAGAAAATTTTTGGTGTTAAAATTTTTTATAGAAAATTTTAGATGATACATTTTTTTTATAGAAAACTTTTGATTTTTTTTTATAGAAAATATTGAATGTTAAAATTTTTTATACAGAAAATTAATTACTATGTTAAAATTTTTTATAGAAAATTTTTGATGTTAAAATTTTTTATAGAAAATTTTTGATGTTAAAATTTTTTATAGAAAGTTTTTGATGTTAAAATTTTTTATAGAAAATTTTCAGTGTTAAAATTTTTTATTGAAAATTTTCGGTGTTAAAATTTTTTTAAAAAATTTTCGGTTTGAAAATTTTTTATAGAAAATTTTCGGTGTTAAAATTTTTTATAGAAAATTTTCAATGCAAAAATTTTTACAGAAGATTTTCGATGCAAAAATTTTTTATAGAAAATTTTCGGTGATAAAATTTTTTATAGAAAATTTTCGGTATTAAAATTTTTTATAGAAAATTTTCGATGTTAAATTTTTTTATAGAAAATTTTCGGTGTTAAAATTTTTTATAGAAAATTTTCGGTGTTAAAATTTTTTATAGAAAATTTTCGGTGTTAAAATTTTTTATAGAAAATTTTCGCTGTTAAAATTTTTTATAGAAAATTTTCGGTGTTAAAATTTTTTAAAGAAAATTTTCAATGCAAAAATTTTTTACAGAAGATTTTCGAATTTAAAATTTTTTATAGAAAATTTTCGGTGATAAGATATTTTGTAGAAAATTTTCGGTATTAAAATTTTTTATAGAAAATTTTCGGTATTAAAATTTTTTATAGAAAATTTTCGGTGTTAAAATTTTTTATAGAAAATTTTCGGTGTTAAAATTTTTTATAGAAAATTTTCGGTGTTAAAATTTCTTATAGAAAATTTTCGGTGTTAAAATTTTTTATAGAAAATTTTCGGTGTTAAAATTTCTTATAGAAAATTTTCGGTGTTAAAATTTTTTATAGAAAATTTTCGGTGTTAAAATTTTTTGTAGAAAATATTCGGTGTTAAAATTTTGTATAGAAAATTTTCGGTGTTAAAATTTTATATAGAAAATTTTCGGTGTTAAAATTTTATATAGAAAATTTTCGGTGTTAAAATTTTATATAGAAAATTTTCGGTGTTGAAATTTTTTGTAGAAAATTTTCAGTGTTAAAATTTTTTGTAGAAAATTTTCAGTCTTAAATTTTTTTATAGAAAATTTTCAGTCTTAAAATTTTTTGTAGAAAATTTTCAGTGTTAGAATTTTTTATAGAAAATTTTTTGTAAAAAATTTTCAGTGTTAAAATTTTTTGTAGAAAATTTTCAGTATTAAAATTTTTTGTAGAAAATTTTCAGTTTTAACATTTTTTATAGAAAATTTTTTGATGTTTAAATTTTTTATAGAAAATTTTCGATGTTAACATTTTTTATAGAAAATTTTCGGTGTTAAAATTTTTATAGAAAATTTTCGGTGTTAAAATTTTTTATAGAAAATTTTCGGTGTTAAAATTTTTTTAAAAAATTTCGGTATTAACATTTTTTATAGAAAATTTTCGGTGTTAAAATTTTTTATAAAAAATGCTCGGTGTTAAAATTTTTTATAAAAAAATTTTCGGTGTTAAATTTTTTTATAAAAAATTTTCGGTGTTAAAATTTTTTATAAAAAATTTTCGGTGTTAAAATTTTTTATAAAAAATTTTCGGTGTTAAAATTTTTTATAAAAAATGTTCGGTGTTAAAATTTTTTGTAGAAAATTTTCGGTGTTAAAATTTTGTATAGAAAATTTTCGGTGTTGAAATTTTTTGTAGAAAATTTTCAGTCTTAAAATTTTTTATAAAAAATTTTCAGTGTTAACATTTTTTATAGAAAATTTTTTGATGTTTAAATTTTTTATAGAAAATTTTAGGTGTTAAAATTTTTATAGAAAATTTTCGGTGTTAAAATTTTTTATAAAAAATTTTCGGTATTAAAATTTTTTATAGAAAAATTTACGGTGTTAAAATTTTTTATAGAAAAATTTACGGTGTTAAAATTTTTTATAAAAAATTTTCGGTATTAAAATTTTTTATAAAAAATTTTCGATATTAAAATTTTTTATAAAAAACTTTCGGTGTTAAAATTTTTTATAAAAAATTTTCGGTGTTAAAATTTTTTATAAAAAATTTTCGGTGTTAAAATTTTTTATAAAAAATTTTCGGTGTTAAAATTTTTTATAAAAAATTTTCGGTGTTAAAATTGTTTATAAAAAATTTTCGGTGTTAAAATTTTTTATAAAAAATTTTCGGTGATAAAATTTTTGAGAAAAAATTTTCGGTGATAAAATTTTTTATAAAAAATTTTTGGTGTCAAAAGTTTTTATAGAAAATTTTCGATGTCAAAAAAATTTTATTTTTTTTTTTTAATTTTCGATGTTAAAATTGTTTAGAAAATTTTCGATGCTAAAATTTTTTAAAGAAAATTTTTTGATGCTAAAATTTTTTATAGAAAATTTTTTGATGTTAAAATTTTTTATAGAAAGTTTTCATGTTAAAATTTTTTATAAAAAAATTTTTTGTTGAAATTTTTTATAGAAAATTTTCGATGTTAAGGTTTTTTATAGAAAGTTTTCGATGTTAAAATTTTTTATAGAAAATTTTTTGATGTTAACATTTTTGATAGAAAATTTTCGATGTTAAAATTTTTTATAAAAAATTTTTGATGTTGAAATTTTTTATAGAAAATTTTCTATGTTAAAGTTTTTTATAGAAAATTTTCGATGTTAAAATTTTTAATAGAAAATTTTTTATAACATGATAAAGTTTTTTATAAAAAAATATTTGCTGGGTATAAAAGTGAATTATGAGTTAAAATGCTCTTTTTTGCTTTAATTATTATATTTTGTTATATCATATATTACATGTATCATTACTTAATAAATTACCGAGAATGACAACAGCCTTTTGACAGAGAAAGGATAGATGCCACACATCAGCTATATAAAAGATGTGCAAATAATATAATATATTTTTTTATATGAATCTTTATATTCTTCTAGAAGTATTGGGATAATTATAAAAACTTATATAAAAATTAAACTAACAGTTCTACATTTTAACAAATAACTGAATTAATCCTGGTATTAGATACTGAAGTTATACTGCCACGCCCACTTAAAGGTTGTTATTTATAGCTTTTATTTTCTTACATCAACTTTCCCTTCGGTTTCTCTACCCAATTACATATTTTAACCACTCGTGTTTAAAAACACATATTCAAATACTCATGTTTACTTTACAACATTTATTATGGTCGTATGTTTTTGTCAGTAACAAAATTTTACATTAAATGGACGGCATGATGATGAGTGGGCTTCAGTAGTAACATTGTATGTTAAAATAGTTGCACTTATGTTAACTCATGCATACAGTAAACAATCGAATGAAGTCGCACCAATTTTGTTTTCTAAATTTTTTAGTTACAATAAATTCGAAATTAAACTACTCATTAAAATATTCGTTATTTGTTAAACTTAATGTTGCACAAATCGAGAGCTTACTGTACTTATGCAAATTATACATATTATACACTTACATTTCATATTGGTCCTTGTGTCATTCATACAAAAATTGTAACTTAATTATCATTACAGCATATAAATAGTTAGATATGTAAAGATTGATAACACATCAACATCTCTTAATGAATGAAACATCCATTGTCCTTTTAAGCACACATACATATACTCACACTCACAGACTTTATAACACTTTTACTCGTCTTTTGGTTATTAATAAGGAATGAAAATGTGAACGAAAATAAGTCATTTGTGTGGGTGTTACCTTTAGAAAGTTTTGAGCATTTAAATATAAAATTTTGCAAGACAATTGCTGTAACCTTAACAATAAGTAGAGATGTGGAAGTGAATATTAGCTCACGATCACACACGTAATTGAAATAATAAATGTACTCACTTATTATCACACAAAAAATGAAAAATACTGCCCTCTTACAATCAATAACGAGTTTATTTATTAATCGATCGAAAACTTAGACTTTTAAGTAACTATAACATACCTTAGGGATTTTTAAAATAATTTATTTTGCAAAATGTTAAATAAAACTTCATATCTAACATAATTTTTTTTTTTGTCAAAACATTTAGTTGAAATTATATTCTATTACTATCACGGAACTTTTGACAAATAATGCATTAAACATATAGACAACAGCAGGCTACACGAACACCGACTACAAAAGTCGTTGGATGCAATCGTCGCCTCGTAGTCAGCTACTTAATTATTTTGGGGACGGCAGCTACATTTCGAAACACCTGTTTATGAGTGGTGCCAATATCGCGCTTATAAGATGGACAAAATAACAATTTCAATTTCGATAAAAACGAAATAAATTAATTTGATTAATTAACCTCCGAAATCAACGGTTTTCCTGTACATGATAGTATGTCTACATCAAAAAAAAAATTAAAGAAAGATTTTGGTGTGATCTCCTATAGTTAAAAAGTTATGTGCTTTTTAAATTTAAGAATAATACGGTATAACTTTAGAAGTTTATATCCTTTATTAACAAAAGCTACTGAAAATATCTTTTATATTCTTATATATCCTATATAATATATATAAACTTATTTCTGCAACCGACTTTTTTATAAAAATTCGCATATCTTAAAACAATTTAGATATAAGTATGCTCTTTTATATAATGAATTTTATAAAGGACATACTGGGCTTTTATATAAAATGAACTACGTAGCACTTGTACATGTAGCGTGTGAGTTAGACAGTTTGAAAAATAACTTTTTAAAATTTTACTTATGTATATTGAGTTAGAGTTATATAAATATACATTTTTACTCAATATTTTATTAGATATTATTATATACATTAAATACTCGTATATAAATATTTTATAAGTATGTAAATTGTTTACATAAATTCTCCCCATTGTGTTTATGGTAAATAAAGTCAAGTGGTTAAATCGCTCATTTATTTCAATATGATATGGTGTTGACAGCACTAAATCTATTATTGTCGCCAACAAAAATAGAAAATATTTTAATTTTGGCTACAGCTACAACGGTGGTCGGTAGTCGTGTAGCTGTGTCGACTCTAAAAAATTTATTTCTATTTGAATGCATGTATTCTAATTTTGACAGGTTGTAGCCCGTAGCCTGCTGTTGTCTATGTGTTTAATGCATAAGTTACAATATTGTATATGTTATACATATATCATTTAGATTATCCTAAAAGTATGCTACACAATGTTTCTGAAATATCTTACTTTTCGATCCATATCGAATGCGGCGATTTATCCCCTGATTTTTTAACTCGTACTGTAAATCAATTTTTGAAACATACTCAAAATCTTGGTTAGTAAAACCTCTTGTTTGTTACTTTTTAAGAACACAATCATTTAAGGGTTGCAGTTCATCAGTGATTTAGCATTAAAAGTATTCACGCATAATCACGTCACTCTCGCATCTCTTACGAAATCAAATATTTAAAAAAAAGGGCAAAATTTTTTGATGATGAAAATATGTCATCAACACTTTATGGGTTTAGACAAAATTGCTTATTTGATTACAAATCTTATCTTGTAATTAACATCATCAGCAATTTTAGGATGCAAACAAAAGAAATATTTTGGATAAAATGTAGCAAATAATAGCTACGTAAAGACTAAAGGAATAGAGCAATATATCTTGGAAAAGAAATATAAAATTTTAAAATTTTAAATTAAATTTTTCCTAAATTTGAATTTATTACCAAAATCAAAACAATGCCGAAGACTATCTTTATGCCACCAATATACTGCTCTTATGATCTGAAATCGGTTCTGACGATCAAAGTGTACCTGTACCTAAGATAGTTGTTTCGTCTGAAAAAGGAAACCAACGAAGACCGGCTAGAATATTCGACGAGACACGAGGCCATAATCTTTTATCATGACAACGCTCGCCCATCAAGGCAAGACCGGTTAAAAACTAATTTAAAATCAGTAAATTGAAAGCTTTGAACCGCCTTTTAGCCCAGACCTTGCCTCCATCTGACTAGCATTTCTTACACACTTATCGCTTTAAAACAGTTCTTCTGGCACGGAACTCATAAGCCACTTAAAAGCCACTGATCAATAACAAATAATAGTTTTTACCCCTATTTTTCGCGTTTTGAAAAAAGTACGTGTCTACTTTTTTGTAAATCCAAATTATATTATTACCGCTTTTAGTTTTGGATATACAACGTACTATTTTTGACCTTTTTTTATCCCATATAAGGCCGAATTTCTAAATTGTACCCCGATTTGTGCCTTTTTACCCCATTAATTGCAAAAAAGGTATCAAATACTTATTTCATATTTATTCCATGTCAATCATCCACTCTATACATTTTATTTCTAGCTTTATTGGTTTAAAAGATATGCATATATAAGAAACAAAGTATGAACCCTTAAATTTTAACATTTTTTGGCCCCTAAAACCAAAAAGTACCAAACACGGGTTGTATTTTTTTTCTGTTTATCGATTTCAGTATAAATTTTGTTTCTATTTTTATTGTTTCAAAAGATACTAATGGTTTGGAAAAAGTACCAATCTTTCGTTTCCAGACTTTATTTGTTTCATTTTTGAAAAAGTACTAAACATTTTGGTGTCTATTGCTTTTAGTTTGGGGTGCCGATCAGATGTCCTTAAATTTTCGTTGATGATCTCAACGAAATTTTGCCATTTGGTTTTGTAGATATATAATGACACCGATTTGTCCCTTTTTTACCTACTAACTTAAAAAAAGTACCAAAAACATTTTTGATATCTATTTCATTTTAATCAACCTCTCGATATTTTTTACTGCGTTTACCCTTTTTTACCCTAATTATTTATAATATTTTTCGATAGTGGTTGTACACTTAGTGTCTATACGAGTATTTACTTCATCAAAAGATACTTTTGAGTAAAAAAAAATCAATTTCGTTTGAATAGCGTTTACTTCCGGAGATAAGCGTTACTAAATTTTCCTATTTACCACCTGTTAATGCCAAAAGGCCCTATCCTGCCTTTTTCATTAATATCTGTGATGAGCAAAGAAACCCTATTTGCTCATCATATATATGAAATTTTAGAAAATCGTTTAAAAAAGTATTAGATTCTGTGTACTTATTTCTCTTTGAAATTTCATCACAGATATTTCTTAAGAAAGCTTTTAAGATAATCTATTTTTGTGATTCCAAAAATATTACAAAAAACGGCCACCAGATGGCAGTATTGTTATTTTTCTTATATATGTATCAAATATATCAAATTAGACCAAAGACTCCTGAACAAAATTGCGCAACATTGTCAAACCAAATTGTTTAGTCTTAAGAAATAAAAATGTGATTATCGTGAGTAGCATAAAAATAGCGTCATCTTTCAACAGAATTCAGAAACAAAGAAGTCGTAGAACAAACATTGTTTCTATCACTCTAGTAATTCATTTTCCATAATAAAAAAAAGTTATTTTGTGTAAAAGTTCTTTTTTGCAAAGTTCAAAATTTACTTTGAAGTTTAATTTCCCGCTTTTAAATTAATAATCCTTAAGTTTAAACACGTTAAAAACAATGTTTTTTTACAAATTTAATATGTACTTACAAGTATTAAATATATTTAATTAATTTATTTAATGTGTACTTATTTATAGTTATATGTTTTAATTTTTGTAAAACTTCAACCAACGAAAGACATATAAAGCTGAAAAAACTTTAAAGGAGTTAATTCTTTTATGTTTTGAACAAGTGTTCCTCAAACTCATACTAATATTTATTGTAATTTTGTGTATTTTTGCTACTCTTTGGGTAAAACTAATGTTTGGAATGATTATTTCCGAACATAATTGATCATCAATTCATTAACAAGCGACAAAATGTTCTTGCTTGAATGTTTGTTTATAACAGAGCTCGGCACAAAGCGAACAGAACAAAAAAAATAGTGTGAAGAGTTGCCGTTTTTTATAAATTTAACTTAAATTGGTATTTTCTTCAATGTGTAGTTGTGATGTTTAAAAAAACGTTTTCTACTCCTTGTTTTAATATTTTTATCAACATTTTTCTATAGAAAATTTTTTTATCAAAAATTTTTCCATATGAAATTATTTTATCAAAATTTTTTTCATAGAAAATTTTTTTATCAAAAATTTTTCTAAAGAAAATTTTTTTAAAAATAACAAAATAGTCGGGATGTAAATAATATTCAAAAAGAAGAGTATTCCCATTTGATCCCAAATCTGTTACATTTATTTATTAATGTAACAGACCAATTTATTGATAAAAAGCCAAAAAATGCTTGCGGAGAAACCAAATTCCTCGATGCGTTTCGATGGTTGGTTAAGCCATCTCTTCAGGAGGATTATCCCCAATTTAGACATTCTGCCTACGGATGCAGCAAGGTAGATGAAAACTAAAAAATATTTGTTTTTGTTCAGTCGATAATCTACGTTTTTACTCATGGTTTATGAACATAATTCTTAAAAGTTTTGTTTGTAAATTTAGTTATAATGCGAGGTTTTCGATCTGTCTAAATTGGGGATAATCCTCCTGAAGAGATGGCTTAACCAACCATCGAAACGCGTCGAGGAATTTGGTTTCTCCGCAAACATTTTTTTTCTTTTTATCAATAAATTGGTCTGTTACATTAATAAATAAATGTAACAGATTTGGGATCAAATGCGAATACTCTTCTTTTTGAAGAAAATTTTTTTATTAAAAATTTTTCTACAGAAAACTCTTTTATTAAAAAAATTTATATAGAAAATTTTTTATTAAAAATTTTTCTATATAATATTTTTTTATTAAAAATTTCTTCTATAAATAATTTTTTTAAAAATTATTCTACAAAAAAACATTTCTATAGAAAAATATTTTTATCAAACATTTTTCTTTAGAAAAAACTTTTTCGAAAGAAATTTTTTTTTTGTTTTCATAGAAAAATATTTTTATCGAAAATTTTTTTTATCAAAAATTTATCAATAGAAAATTATTTTATCAAAATTTTTTTATCAAAAATTTTTCTAAAGAAAATTTTTTATCAAAAAATTTTCTATAGAAAACTTTTTTATCAAAAGAATTTATACAGAAAAATTTTTTATTAAAAAATTTTCTATAGAAAATTTTTTTTATTAAAAATTTATTCTATCAAAAATTTTTTAGAAATTTTTTCTTCAGAAAAACATTTCTATAAAAAATATTTTTATCAAACATTTTTCTTTAGAAAGAATTTTTTTGAAAGAATTTTTTTTTTTTTTTTGAGAAAACTGTTTGATAAAAAAAATATTTTTTTGTAAATTTCACAGAAAAATATTTTTATCGAAATTTTTTTTTAACAGAAATTTTTCCATAGAAAATTATTTTATCAAAATTTTTTTCATAGAAATTTTTTTTATCAAAATTTTTTTCATAGAAAATTTTTTTATCAAAAATTTTTCTATAGAAAACTTTTTTATCAAAAATTTTTCTATAGAAAATTTTTTTATTAAAAATATCTTCTATTAAAAATTTCTTAGAAAATTTTTCTACAGAAAAACATTTTTATAGAAAAATATTTTTAGCAAACATTTTGCTTTAGAAACAATTTTTCGAATAAAATATGTTTTTTTAAATCTTCACAGAAAAATATTTTTATCAAAAAATTTTTTAAAAGAAATATTTTTATGAAAAATTTTTCTATTAAAAATGTTTGTATCAAAAATTTAAAAAAAAAATATTTTTTATCTAAAAAATATAAAAATTTAAAATTGTTTAATATTAATTTGTTTCTGTTTTAAAAAAAATTCCCAATATTTACAAAAATATTCCCAATGTTTACAAAAATAATAGTGTCGTGCCATCAATGTTCGAGATTATATTTCTTAACTATGTTGCCATAGTCAAGTTGGTGCCAAGCGGCACCAACCGACTTTGCTAACATCCAAATTACAACTGAATACTCATTTTCGCTAGTTTTATTAATGATCATGATATTTACGAAAATTAGAAAAAGTCTCTGGCTTCTGGTGATATGGGCTGCCTTCGCCTGGCTTATAGGCAGCGTTAAGCACAAAGAGAATAAAGTAATATGCTTTATTGTAAACTTGTCTGAATTTAATTGGTCTGTTTGCTTTTCAACCTGATTTTGTATTTAACGATCGTGTTGCGTCACGAAAATAACGCAATGTAGTCGGCTCCTGGTAGTTAGGTGTGCCGATGCCTGTTTATGAGAGAATGATTTATTTTATTTATTTGTATCGTATCTGTAAGGGTGCGGTTTTAGAGAATACTATTTTATATAAACTAGAATGTAATACGAACACATAAATATATACAAATGGATCCTGCTAAATTTGTTTGTTTATATAAGAGAGTGTTACGGTCGTCTTAGAATTTGTATGGATATATTTTTTGAAACATTTTTTTGATGTTGGTTTTAAAAATCTATGCATTTTCTTTAAAGTATTGATACTTTTAAGATTCTGCCAGCCATTTAGTTTGTTTCATTGTCATACAAATATTGGTCAGTCGCACGTTTAACAATAAAATAAAATAAACCTGTACTTTAGTGGCAAACAACACTTTCATCGATAATTAAAAATACATTAAATTGCAAAACAAAAAAAGTACAAAGAAAAATAAAATAACGATGAGGAAATAATGTAAAAATAGTGTGTGTACATAAGAATAAATATTTATAATTTTTTTTAATATGTAAAAAAATGAATAATGAAATAAGAGAAAAATTATGCCAAAGAGGCCATTTGCCTAGTTAAACTTAAGGCTAGACAATTGGGTGACGATGGAGGGGCTGGCTATATAAAGCATAGAAAAAAATGTTTAAAGGTAAAACAACTTCTAAATTCAAGAAGAATAAAGCTTTCTATATAAAAAAATTAGTTTCTTATTCTCTTCCTATAATTGAGTTTCTATTATACTTGAGCTTTTTTTTAACCCCAATACATGAATTTTAAATATTATTTGTGCATTTTTATTTATAAAAGCTCTGAACACTTGACTATATTTGTCCCTGATTAACATTATCGTTATTGTCGCCAATTTTTATGTTAAGCAATCACCCATAAAGCCGTAGACTGACTGCAATACGCGCATCATCGTTGTAGGTGGCGTATGCATTTAAGTTAATCAACAAAGAAATTAAAACAAACAAACAGCAGGAGCATCAGCAGCAGCAGCAAGAGAGAACAGGAGTAGCGCAACAATAACAAGGACAGCCTCAGAATGATAAACAAACTTTGGACGCTATTTAAACAAAAACAAATGGGTTTGGTTTATTTACGGCAAAAACGAGGCGAAAACTTAAAGTCTAAAGTTCAATAAATTATTATGATTAAAGTTGAGAATTTAATAATTGCCCAGAGAGCTCTGTTATTAAAGGCAAAATTAAATGATGAAAATGCTTTTAAAGCAATTTAAGAAACTTAAAGCTATTGCGAAAAGAGACTAAAAGCTTTTTATGCAAAAGCTTTAAGTTTTTTAAATTGCTAAAAACTTTTTATATCATTTAATTTAGAATATACTTAAGGCTTTTTTGTAAAATCTTTCTTAACATTTGAAACTTATTTATAATAATAATGAACACTCTGAGCCTAAATATAAAAAATACTGTCTTAAGTGATACTCCCGTATAAAAGCTTTTTCAAAGCATTTTTAGTGAACCGATTTTTAAATGTACATATTTTGATATCTTTTTAAAATGTATTTCTTACAAAACTAATCCAAAAAAGCTTCAAGATATTCATTTATTCAATTAACGTTTAACAAATATGAGTGAAGTGTAACAAAAAATAAAACTTTCAAAGTTTAGACAAAAGCAGTCAAATTTAAGGTTTTAACAAAAGCTTACTTCTTAAATGTTATACTAACCTTAATAGCTTTTCTAAAAAGCAAAAAGAATTATCAAAGTTTCGTAATTAAACGTATTTTTTGTAAAAGCTTTAAATAGTTTTACAATATTTTTTCACGCTTTAGGAAATTTAAAAAAAAATTACTTTACAAAAGTTTGCAAAACTTCAAAGTAAAAATAAGTTGCAAAAGCTTTTTATTAATAAAAGTCTTTTAAAAGCTGTAAGAGCTTTCAAAAACATGACGTTAAGAATGTTTTCAGAAATACAAAATAGTGCAAAGTAAAAAAAGTAAAAAAGTTGCCACAGCTTTTTGTTAATCAAAGCCTTTTAAAAGCTTTCAAAAACATGACTTTAAAAACGTTTCTAGAAATACAAAATTGTGCAAAGTTAAAACAAGTTGTCAAAGCTTTTTACTAATAAAATTCTTGTAAAAGCTTCTTTATACATTGGGAAAAGTTTTTCATTTAAAAAATTTAAAATTTTGAAAGCTTGAAGAAAAGTAACTTCAAAAGCTTTTCTAAAAATATAAAATATTTTTATAATAATTTTAAATTAAAACAATTTACATTCTGAAGAGCTTTCCAAAATTTTCTAAATTAACAAAATAACACTAAGCGAACAATAAAAAAAATAACAAAGCTTTTCTAGTAAAAGTGTTTTAAAAAGCTCTGATTCAAAATAATTTTTGATTCAAAAAAACTAAGGGAAAAAATAAAGCTTTGGGCATTGGAAAGAATTCAGAATTCCTTATAAAAATATCTTCAATGGTGTTAGGAAAGCTTTTTTAGGTAAAAACGAAAACTTTGAGAACTTTTCTAAAACATGTCAGCAAAAACTAAGCTTTTGTTTACTTGATTCAAAATAAATTAAAGGCTTTCGGTATTTTAAAGTCAAAAGTTTTTGAAAACAAGTCACTGAAACAGCAAGATTATAAAGCTCCGAATAAATTTCTACTTACGAAATATCATAGAGTTTAATTACTGAAAGCTTTTTAAGTGAAAGTACTTTAAATATTAAAAAAAGCTTTTGAATATGGTTAAAGAAAGTATAAGTGGCCAATGCTTTAAAAGCTTTATATTTTATAAATATTATTAAAGCTCTTTTATATCTAAAAAAACTCAAAAGTCCATTAAAAAATCATTATTTTATTAAATGCAAAGAAAGTTGTTATTAAATAGCTTTTAAAAGTTTTTGATTCAAAACACAAGATATGATAATGATAAAAACCTAAAAGCTTCAACGTGTTGCCAGATTTACATTTTTCTTTATATATTCGAGCTTTCTTCATATAATCATGGAAAATATTATAATCTGGCAGCACTGACTTTACAAATTTTACGTATGTATGAAAGGGACAAACATCCTATATTATAAACCAAGAGCTTTTGAAAGCTTTTTTTGGGAATTGTGTAAAACGGGGCAGCCCCGTTCCAAGAACTTTTTAAAGCTTTTTTTGGAATTGAATAAAACGACGCCGTCCAACTCTACAGCACAATGTGCGAACTGTTATAAAAGAGCTCTTGAGCTTTCACACCGACTCATTATGTGTGAGCGAGACGCAACTATGTTTGTCCCTTTCACACATACGTAAAATTTGTAAAGTCAGTGCTGCCGGAGTATAATTTTTTATATGATTATATGAAGAATGCTTGAATATATAAAGGAAAATGTAAATCTGGCAACACTTCCCGTGAGAGCTTTCAAAGCTGTTTACCACAAATGCAAAATTTTAATGTATGTATATTATAAATCAAGAGCTTTTGGAAGCTTTTTTTGGGAATTGTGTAAAACGGGGCAGTCCCGTTTCAAGAAGTTTTGAAAGCTTTTTTTGGAATTGTATAAAACGAAGCCGTCCAACTTTACAGCACAATGTGCGAACTTTTATAAAAGAGCTCTTGAGCTTCCACACAAACACCGTAAAAAACAAAAGAATTACTTTATCAACTTGTTATAATTTTTTTTTGTAGAAAAGCTTTAAAAGCTTTTAAACTAACATTTAATTTAATTTTAATTTTCTTTTCTAGGTCTTGGAAGATTTCGGTTACATCTATGACAGTTCCATCACCGTACCCCCAGTACCTGTACCCGTTTGGCCCTACACTTTGGACTACAAAATCTCTCACGAATGCAAGAGTGGCACCTGTCCATCAACTACATTCCCCGGCGTTTGGGAAGTTCCCCTTAACACTCACTACGTAGAAGGTTTCGAAGGTGGTCACTGTCCCTACTTGGATCAATGTGTTTTGCACAACTTGGATGAAAATGAAGTCTTCGAATGGTTGCAAGAAGATTTCTCACGTTACTATGAACAAAACAAGGCTCCCTATATGATGCCAGTTCATACAAACTGGTTCCAAACTAAACCCTTAGAAAATGGTTTGCACAAATTCTTGGATTGGGCTTTGGAACTGTAAGTATTTATTTCGTTTAAGAAAAATAATTTAAAAACAAAGTTATTCCCCAATTTGATTAAAAATTATAAAACTGGTGTTTAGTAGACACAACTAAATGAGAAAAAAATACGGCAGCTAAATTGTGTAAATAACTGGCCAGTGTAATTTAAAAGCTCTGAAGAAAAAAAGTGAAAATGAGCAACTGCAAATAAGTTGTGGATAAATTTATAGTAGAATATCCTATACAAACTCCAACTCGCACGTTTTAATGAGAAAAGTTTAATTTTTAAAAATAAAAAAAAATATAACAACTTACCAATTCACAAAAAAAAAAAGCTTTAGCAAACAAATGAAAAAACGAAGTAAAATGAAATGAAACCACCTGCAAGAAGACTAAAACAAAAATTAAAATAAAAATAAAAAAAGTCGTGTAGTTAAATATTGCAGGGATATCTTTATATATAGATAGACCTGCTGCAAAAGCTAAAGAATTGGAAAGGGAAAAGTACTATATACTTAAAGCTTACACCGGATATAGCGACCAAAAGCCGCCATGTTAAAATGGTGTTTGCCAAGCAAACTTCCGTAATAAAGTTTTGCTCAGATAATATCGCCTTTTTTCTACATGAATTTCTCCTCAGTTTCTTCTTTATCGTCATCATCGTCACTCTCTTCACCATCATCTTACCCAACAACTGCAAAGTTGGTTGAGGTAATGAATGGTTTACATAGTAAAAAAAATTAAAAAAATTTTTAAATGAAATGAGAATGAGTAGATTCGAATGAAAGAAGATAAAAAAGTGTTGAAAAAATAATTTTATTATTTTTTTACAAAAAAAAAAAAAATACAACAAAAATGAGATGAAATTAAAAAAATACTGTTTTGTATATGAGATTTAAAACAATTGTATTATGGACATGAAAGAAAAATTAACAATGTTTTATTTTTATACTCATTTGTATAATCACTGAAGGTGACGAATGCTCAAAGGAGTGATGTCGTTTTGGAGGTTTTAAAAAAATAATTTTGTAAAAGCTTTAAAAAAATAATTTTGTAAAAGCTTTAAAAAAATAACTTTGTAAAAGCTTTAAAAAAATAATTTTGTAAAAGCTTGAAAGCCATCAGCCATATCACAGAAATCAATTCCATTTGGAAGTGGAATGAATTCTGTATTTAGCTTCCATACAAATAACTAAACGAAATCTTTTTCAGAATGAAACCACTTTTTATTTTGAAAAGCATCGAACATGGAAAACATAATTAAATTAGAAAATTATATTAACAAAATTCTCCCAATTCGCAAACTAATGCAAAAGAAGTACTTTTCTAATAGAGGACTTTTCAAAACGTCATAATATTTTTAAATTAAAACAGTTTATATCTTAAAAAGCTTTTAAAATTTTCTAAAAGAATAGAAGAAAACTTAGCAAAAGTTATAAAAATAACAAAAATTTTCTAATAAGAGACGCTTTGAATGCCAAGAAAACAGTTATTAAAAAGCTTTTAAAAGTTTTTGATTAAAACCACATGATTCGATAACTATTTAAACTAAAATCATTACTTTTGCGTTATATGAAATTAGTTTAATCTGTTTTTTAATCAAAAAGCTTTTCACTGTATTCTTCAAAAAACACCTCAAAAGCTTTTGTCTTTTACATCTTGATGTATAATTAAAATAGATTTCTACAAAAATTAACATTTAGAATCGAATTATATAATATGTAATTATAACTATAAAAATGTAACTTAGTATTAAAAGCTTTTAAAAACTATTTTTTTATTATATCAGGCACCATAAAACGTAAAAGCGTTACTTCATTCTAATATTTTTTTATTAAGACAATTTAAATCCTAAAGCTTAAGGAAATAACATTTCAGCAAAAAATAAGCTTTTCTTTACTTGATTCAAAATAACTTGTTAGTAAAAAGTAAAGCTTTCAGTATTGGAAAAAGTTCAAAGTTCTCCATAAACAATTTCTAACAGTATAAGAAATTTTAAACGAAAGCTTTAAGAACTTTTAAAAACATGACACAAAACAATAAGCTTTTCTTTACATGATTCAAAAAACTTAAAAGTAAAAAAGAAAGGTAAAGCTTTCGGTATTATAAAAACTTTTTAATTTTCTATAAAAATATTTTCAATAGTATTAAGAAAAATTTTTAGAAAGCTTTAAGAACTTTTTAAAAACATGGCATCAAAATAAAAGCTTTTTCTTACTTGATTCAAAATTACCTATAGGTTAGGAAAAATGTAAAGCTTTCGGTATATGAAAGACAAAAGTTTTTGAAAACAAATTACTAAACCAAAAACATTAAAAGCAAAGTTAATATTTGATAATTTGTAAAGGCTCTTTTATAGAACTTTTCATTAATTTCGTAAGCTTTTGAAGTCTTTTTAAACAAATTGTTTGATTTGTTCTTATATATTTGATAATAAGATAAAGTTTTGATTTAAAAGGTTTTTTTTTTATAAAATAGCTTTTGCATAAATAAGATGTTGAGAGCTTTTTTTACAAATACTATTTTTCTTTGCAATTAAATGTATTGCAACCATATAAAACAGCTCTTGTTTTTACAGGTGATCATATAAAATAAACAAAAGCTTTTAATATTTTTGGCTTATTTTAAATCTTAAACTTTTAACAATATAAAGAATTAAAGTGATTTATATTAATATTATTTAAAAAATATGTTTAATAGTGGCACAAAGCTTTTATTTAAAACTTTTATTTTCATTATGAAAAAGCTTTTGCCTGAAGCTTTTTGAAAGCTTTTTTACAAATCCTATTTATCTTTGCAAGCTAATTTATTGCACTCATATAAAACAGCTTTTGTTTTCAGAGGCAATCTTTTACAAAAAATATTTATCCCAAAAGCTTTTAATAACTTTAAAAAGCTTTAAATATTGTTGTTTATTTTTTATCTTAAAATTTTATCAATATAAAGAAATTAAGTTATAAATCTTAACACTATTTGGAAAAGTTTAAATATTTGATAAAGCTTTCATTTAAAAGTTTTGTTTTCATTATGAAATAGCTTTTACAGAAATAAGTTTAAAAAATCTCAACAGCTTTTTATAATTTAAGGAAGCTTTCAATATTTTTGGTTTGTTTTAATGTTGTGAATATAGAAATTTTTGTAACTAAAGGTTAGAGATTATTTGGGAAAGTTTTAATATTTAAAGCTTATAAACAAATTTTCTTTATTGAAGCTTTACAATTTTTTTCTCACAATTATTACTTTTGCGTTCAATAAAAGCTTTTGTTTATAATAGAATAGTGAACTAAGTAACTGAAGTTTTTATAACTTTTAAAGTAAGTATTTAAAGAAAATATTAAACTCTTAGAAATAATAGTTAAAATTTTAAAAAGAAATTTGATTTTTTTTTTAAATAATCTAAACATTTTTTCAAAGCTTTCAATTTTAATAAAGCTTTCTTACAAATAGAATTGATTTTAAGATTTTATTGTAAATAAATAAATTAATAAGGCGTCAAAGCTTTGAAATTTGTAAAGCTCAAATAAAAGCTTTTAAAATTTTAGGAAAATTTGAAAAAGCTTTTTAAAGACTTTTAAAATGATTTGTTTTTTTTTCACTTAAAATACCTTTTCTCTTAAAAGCTAAAAGTTTTTTTTTGAAATTTAAGTTTTTCTAATAATAACATTGACAAGCTCTCCGCTTAGCTAGCCTTCTCCATGTTACAACTTTCAAACAACCAACAAACATCCATCCACCTTTCTATCTTCCTGTTTTATTTTCATGAAAAATTCAAAATGACAGCTTGACTATATAGAAAATTAACATTATTTTTTTAACAACTTTCGCGCACTTTTTTTTTCCTTTAGTTGTTCTTTTATTTCAATACATGATTTTTTCCCCCCAACGACATCCTGCGCCATTAAAATGCTCGTTCCTGGTATTTTCTACTTTAAATGCTGTAATTCCTAATGAAATAAAAATATCAGTAACAATAGTGTTAAACTTTATAATTTGTTTTAAAAATAAAGAGGAGGAAGGAGTTGCTATAAACAAAAGTCGAAACAGATACTTCAACGAGTCCTGAAGGACTCTTGATAAATTGGCTAGAGTAAATTGAAGAGTTTGAATTAGAAGGGAAAATGAGGGAGATTAGTAAATAAATTTAAAAAAAGCTTTTATTAACATTATAATTGTATATGGGGAGTTTATTTGAAAAGTATTTGGTTTGATTGCACTAAAACGAGAATGGGAGACAATTTTTTTTGCAAAAGCTTCAAAAGGTTAAATAAATTAAATATTTTTCCAAAGTTTTCAGAAATTAGAATTGTAATAAAACTTAGCTTAAATACAAAAGTTGACAGTGGCAAGACTTTTTTTATAAAAAACTTGACAAAGGGAAAAGTTTTCTATAGAAAAGTTGACAGTGGGAAAAGTTTTCTATAGAAAAGTTGACAGTGGGAAAATTTTTCTATAGAAAAGTTGACAGTGGGAAAAGTTTTTTTTAGAAAAGTTGAGAGTAGGAAGAGTTTTCTATAGAAAAGTTGACAGTGGGAAAGAGTTTTCTATAGAAAACTTGACAGTAAAAATAGTTTTCTATAAAAAACTTGACAGTACGAAGATTTTTCTATAGAAAACTTGACAGTGGAAAAAGTTTTCTATAGAAAACTTGACAGTGGGAAAAGTTTTCCACAGAAAACTTGACAGTGGAAAGAGTTTTCTATAGAAAACTTGACAGAAGGAAGATTTTTCTATAGAAAACGTGACAGTGGGAAAAGTTTTCTATACAAAACTTGACAGTGGGAAGAGTTTTCCATAGAAAACTTGACAGTGGAAAGAGTTTTCTATAGAAAACTTGACAGTGGAAGAGTTTTCTATAGAAAACTTGACAGTGGGAAGAGTTTTTAATAGAAAACTTGACAGTCGGAAGCGTTTTAAATAGAAAACTTGACAGTGGGAAGAGTTTTCTATAGAAAAGTTGACAGTGGAAAGAGTTTTCTATAGTAAAGCTAACAGCGTTAAGAATTGACAGTGGGAAGAGCATACTATAGAAAAGTTGAAAGTGGGAAGAGTTTTCTATAGAAAAATTGAAAGTGGGAAGAGTTTTCTATAGAAAAGTTGACAGTGCGAAGAGTTTTCTATGGAAAACTTGACAGTAGGAAGAGTTTTCTATAGAAAACTTGACAGTGGGAATAATTTTTTATAGAAAACCTGACCGTGGGAAGAGTTTCTTTAGAAAACTTGACAGTGGGAAGAGTCTTCTATAGAAAAGTTAATAGTAGGAAAAAGTTTTCACTAAAATGTTTACTATTTCTCAAAATTTTTAAATTTAGCTTTTGAAGATTTCATATAAGTTCAAATTAAATTTCATTCCCCTAGATTTGCCTGTCAATCACATTTCTCGGCAAACTGCCATTTGTTCCCACAGAATATCCTGTTTTAAATATTGCCATTAGTTGAAAACCAAACAGAAACGATGGAAAAAAATAAGTAATTGAATGCTTGAATAAATTTATATTATTTTACTTAAAACTTTCTTTTACTTCCTCGCAAGAGAAAAGCTTTTGTTTTTCTTCAAATTTTTTTGTTTTCCTTCAATTGATTGTAATTTCTTTGACTTATTTTCTTCTATTATACAAACTTCCTTTTTTGCTTTAAGACAACAAGCAAGAATTTGAATAACTAAAACGCAGTCAGTTCAGTCCTTCTTCAATTGTGTCATAGAATTTGAAGCGAAAAAAATAATAATGGGAGATAGAAGCATTTGATGGTGGATGTAATGGCGCTTTAAGCTTATATGGAAAAATAGACAAACAAAGTTCAGATTTTCGTAGGAATTTTTTAATTAGTGCAGAAAAAACAATAAGAAAAAAAAAATAGGAAAGAAAAAAAATTAAATAGAAAAGAAAACTTTGAGACGCGCTGGTTCAAGTAAGTAAAAAAAACAAAAGCAGGAACTTTTTCTTTATTATACCGGGGCAAGGATTATTGACAGCTGGAGTTGAGAAAAGAAGGGATTCTAATAACAAACTTAAAATTTGGGAGGCAAATAACAATGTAGTAGGGAAATAAATTAAAGTAAAATATAAAAGTATAAAAAACAGCATTTTGTGTGATTTTTTTGAAAGTTTTTTAAATTTAATTAAAAAGCTTTTCATAAATCTTTTAATTAATGTATGGAACTTCTTTTTACTTAAATAGCCTATTTTAAGCTTCTTAAACAAAGCCAAAAAAATATTAGAAATATTAGAAAAAACTAACTTTCTAAACAAGCTTTTGAAAGCTAAGCCATTCTATAATTTGATACAGAAAGACTTTTTCTTGTAATGTTTTGAAAAAAAAGTTTTCCTTAGCATTCAGAAAAGCTTTCTGAACTTTTAGTTAAAAAAGCTTCTTATTTTAAGGGTTTTAAACTTTTTTTTTTCAAAAAACATTCTTTATACTTTACAAAAATCTAAAAACAGTTTTTAAGCTTTAGTAAAAGCTCATACAAGCTTTTGCGAATTTTAAAAGTTTTCATTTTACCAAAATAAAAATTAGCCATTTTAAAATTTGAAACTTAAAAATGTTTTCCTTTAATTCTTTTTTTTTTTTTTTGCTAATTTTAAAAAGTGTTTAAGAAGAGCTTTCGGAACTTTTACTTAAAAAAGGTACTTATTTTTAGGATTTTACCCTGAAGGCTTAGCCATTTTAAAATTTGAAACAGAAAAATTGTTTCTCTTAATTTTTTTTTTAATTTAATAATAGTGTTCCTAAATTTAAGAAAAGCTTTCGGAACTATTACTTAACTTTTACTTATTTTTAGGATTATAACATTTTTCCCCCTAAAAACAACCTTTGTACTTTACAAAAAACTAATAACAGTTTTAAAGCTTAAGTAAAAGCTCATACAAGCCTTTGCGAAAGAGTAATTTTAAAAGCTTTTATTTTACCAAAATAAAAACTTGAAGGGTTACCATTTTAAAAATTTGATACAGGAAGATTTTTTCTTTTATTGTTTTGAAAAAAAAAATAAAAGAAACTTTCCTTAATTTAAGAAAGCTTTTGGGACTTTTACTTAAACAAAGTTTTTTCTTTTCAAGATTTCCAACATTTTTAATTTGTAGTACTTTTAGTACTTTACTAAAATCTCAAAAAGCTAATAAAAGTTTGTAATCTTCAGTAAAAGCTCATACAATCTTTTGCTAAGAAATAGTTTTAAAAGTCTTTTGTAAATTATTTTATTTTTCCTTTTATAAACTTTTGAAAAAAATAGCCTTATTAAACTTTTTTAAATAAAGCTTTTCAATGAAAGGTACATTTGCAAAAGTGACAAATAATTTATAAATAAAAGCTTTTTCATATCTGTTTTTATACTTTTCTTAGTAAAACCTGTTACAAATAGCTTTTTTAAGCAAAAACACAGTTAATTATTGGCTAGAAATGAAAATTATTTTTATTAATGTTTCAAAAAGCTTTCTAATGTATTTTTTCTGAAAAAGCTTTTTCCTTTAATAAAAGTTAAAAGTTTTCACTTTTTCTTTTTTTTTAATAAAAAAAGCTATAATTTTGACTAGAATTATCAAAAGATTTATATTAAACTTTATTTTTTTCCAACTCTCTTTCCAGTCCCGACGTTTACATCTTGACCATCACTCAAATGTTGCAGTTCATGACTGATCCCAAAGAAATGCGTGATGTCAACACCATCGAAGCCTGGAAGTGTGACAAGAGTGTCTCTGTTGCCCCTAAACCCTGTAACATCTGGAATACCTGTGCCTTGTCGTTCAAGGTGCCCGAACAAAACGTTACCGATACCCGTTATATGGAAACATGTCGCGAATGTCCCAATGTCTATCCCTGGTTGGGTGATGCCGGCGGTACTGGTGTCCAAGGACGTGACAGTTACATCTTCTCAGGACCCGTACAAGAATCTACCGGTGAGACTGTAGATGAAAACTAAAGCGCTAGACTTGTTGTGCTCTAGACAAGTTCCCATCCAATGAAAAACATCCAATGAGGCGTATTTATTTGCTGTAACACAAAAAATGTGCCAGGATATTTTTAAACATTTTTTTTTTTTTATTTGTTAAATCTATTTTTTGTTTTGTTTTTTTAAGTTTAATTAGTTTTTTTTCAGTTCTTTATAATTTTGTCCTTTTTTTGATTTTTCTTGCAAATAATAAAAATAGTTTTTAAGTTAAAAAAAAAACAAAAGGAAAATTCGTGTCAACTTTGCTAGTAAATAAGTTATCAATAAAACAAAAGTTTACTTTTTTTATAGAAAACCTAAAATAATAAAAAGAAGTTTTTTGTTTTGTTTTTATGTCTCTTATAACTTTCATTACAACACCTTCTGACTCAGTCCCAGCTGAGTTAGAAAATAATAATTTCCTTTCAACGGTTTATTAACCTTAATAACTGCAATAAGACGATCGAGCAAAAAACATTGGAATTTTCCTAAATATATAAAGATTTTCCTTCATTCCTTTTTTTATTTTTAATATTTTTTGTTCTAGACTAAAGACTAAATTCATGCCTCCGAGACAATTCTGGGTTTTTTTCAAAAACACATTCAAACTCTAGAAAAATGTTTGTAATAATGAAAACCGCAAAAACAAAGATACAAAGTGTCTTTTTTATTAATTTGAAAATATTATGTTTGAGCAGAGCTCTAAAAGAATTGATTTATCTGGAAAATTTCTATATTGTAAATATAGAAAAATACATATGGGTAAATCTGAAAAATATTAAACCAAGGACAAAATTTCAAAACAGTCAAAATCACGTATTTGCGTTTATGAAAAAATTTACCATATATTGATCCTGTGAATATATAATGGATACAATTTTTTATTTTATTTTTTATAGTATGCTTTAGATTAGGCTAAAAATATGTAGATGTTAATATAGCATTTTACAGAATAATATGTATAGTAAAGTGTGTAGCGTCCGTCATAGTATTTCTTAAAAAAAATAAGAAATATGCATTTTTTCCTAACAAAAAACATGCAAGTAAAAACTATATCGATCGTCACGTAGCGTCCGCAACAGTTCATTTATGGATTTTTGATGAAACTGGAAACTTTAAAATATTTTATAAAAACTGTTTTATAATCTTCTGATTTTTCTCTACCTTTAATTTTTTAACAATTTTTTTATTACTATGACCGATTTGATGAAAATTACAGAAACACGTGTTGAGAAAAAAGTCACTTCCATTTCTCGTATCGTCCGTCACAGAACTTTAAAAGCGAATATCTTTTTCCTCCAAAAGAAATATGTAAATTAAAAAATACCATTCGATAGCACAATCGACGGGCTAATATATTCGGAAATCTTTGCAAAGATATCTAGTGTAGAACGGCAATGAGATACATTTAAGTACAACAAAATCCGCACAAATGTATCGTCCGTCACGCAGGATTTACCCATATAGTCTTCTACTCTACTTTTACTCTCACTATAGTCTTTTACTTTGACCACAGTCTTGTAGTCTGATAATAACCTTATAATATGTCTATAGACTTACGCCCTAATTCCTACGCGAATAATAAAATTATGAAGCTTAGTCATATCAATTTTTTCTTTTCTGAATTAGGGGATTATATACTAACCAAAAACTCTATAATATGAAGATGTTGCACTTCAATACATTGATTTGTGGTATGGTCGTTTTGAAAAGTCTCATAAACCGTTTTTACTCTAATTCGGAAAAAAACTAATGGAGTTGTTGTTGTAACAGTTTTAAAATTTATCTGTTAGGAGATCAAGACCCAAATGCCAACAAATCCTTATTACTAGCTGAAGTAGGATTGCCTACAGTTAAAAATTTGAGGTGAACATGATCACAAACTGGACATACGTTTGGGACAGGCACAATATATGCTGGACCAAAAGATGTTTAATCTGTTACTCTATCCCGATCTCAGTTGAGCTATAACAACTCTTGTTTTCCGCGGCAAGTTCTTTTCTTCTTCTGCTATGGGCGGTGGGCAATATTATAATACAATATTCATCAACACACATCAATGTGGATAACGAAGTTATTGGATGTGTAGGTACTTTTAATTGTCTTGGAAGTTTGTTATCTACAAAAGGTGGCGCCAAAAACGATATTGAATCGCATAATACCAAGACAAAATCTGCATTCTTCGTTCTCTGAGTTTTTTGGAAATCTCGGGAAATATCAACAACAACCAAGTTACGAATATACTAGTCGAATGTCAAAAGTACATCCTATATTGTGGCTATGTAACTTGGAAATACACAAATGCCATCGATACGCGCCTGCAAACGTTTGCAAACAAATACTTAATATATGGCGACCAAACCGCATAAGATCTACTTAACGCGACAAACGAAATCAGTGCTAATAAAGAGGAATGTCAATGGAAATGACTATGAATAGGCCACACACTTCAAAGGCCAAAATCCAACACTGGGAAGAGGCCGTCATGTTGGTGCACCTTCTAGAATGTGGACAAGGTCAATTGATGCGAAATTGCAAGCAGGAAGCTATTCTTGGAATGACGTAAGATATCACAATAGAGTCTGATATAAAAGGTTGATTGGAGCCTATACTCCATTAGTAGTCAAGGATAGCAGAAAGACGCCGTCGGTCGCGATGCCAAGCTGTAGGTTTTTTTTTCTTTTGTTCAGATGGTATCTTCAGATCACATTCAGTGAAGAAATTGTGGATTAGATTTAGATAAGGGGATGGATTATGACTTTTGTTACGCTGGAGGAATTTCATATGCGTATTTTTATTAAATTGTGTTACACAGGAGGGGGAGTTAAAAATCTGCAAAACTAGCGTTATGTAATATGTGGACAGACCCTAAGGAATCACCTTACAGCATTGGTCTTCTTCATTATGGCCAGTCGCCATTATCGTGCAATTTAAGCCTTCTGCAATCTACGTGGCAATGGCTGTGGTGGTGCTGTGCATTTTGTGGAATCCATGCTGGTGGCGACTTGCTGGTAGTTGGCTGGTCAGCTGGGGTAGGAGTAGAGCCTCGAGTGTCTTTGCGACAGGAGGGTTATTGGTCGTATGATGATTAATAATTTGCGGGTTTCCCATATTCTCCACTTTTGTAGGCCAATCTTTGAGAGATTTTCCTCTACTTTGTCTTTTTATCGAAGTTTCGGAGGACCACTTCTAACATAAGGGGACCCGTTTTTATTATAATTTTAGTTTTCTCATGGTAATGAGAAGTGGGTTACTAACCCGATATCCTAACACATATTTATTTTTATCGTTCTTATATGAGAGCTCGCGGCACATGATAGCTAACTACATTAACGGTTGTTAACGTAGTTACCCGGGTGATACCACGAGAAGGGGAGTGTCTACAGTTGAGATGAAGGATAACAAAGATAAGTCTGATCTTACCAAGTTAAGACCAATCAGAAACGTTAATTGGTAACCAACATCCTCTACATCACCCTAAGTTATGTCTTATTTTTATATATTTTATAATAATTTATCCAAAGAAATATTCCTTTAAAGCTCTGCATATCTATATAGCCCTACATGCCGACTTTTTGTTTTGGATTTAGCGAGAACACAAGCAATAATTGCAAAAAAATATTTCTTCCGGCAAAAATAGGATGAAGTTAACAATGACTGTATTAGATAAATTCAAACAAGGATTTAAAAGTTCACAAAAGTTATTCCAGGTATTCCTTTAAAGGCTACTATTTTGAATTTCTTAAATTAAGAACTAAAGCATATCGTAGGGTGTTATAATAATAAAGCATATGAAAAAGCGTTTCAAGCACGTTTTAGCAAAATTTGTTAACTTAAGCCGAAACAAAATAAGCGATAAATAAAAAAATTAATTTTCTTAATTTTACCGTTCTTATTTGAAAACTTACGGCACGCGTTAGCTCACTACATTAACGGGTGTTAACGTTGTTCCCCGGGTGATACTACGAGGAGATAAGTGTCCACAGTTGAGATTAATGATAACCAAAGATATGTCTGGGCTAAGCAAGTTAAGACCAATTAGAACAGTTGCTTGGTATCCAACATCCCCTACATCAAACATCATTAGTTGCTATTCAAAAAATCTTTAACTTTACCAATTACTAAATAATTTCTGATTTTATCAATATGTTTTTATTTTGAGATCTAAAAATTTCAAGTACGTGATATAAACTTATTAACTCAGCATATAATTAGCACATTCTAACTACATATCAAATATCAAAAAATATTCAAATAACACTAACATAATTTTCTATTAACTTAAAAACTTTACAAAATTAGTTTTAAGGCTAAATTTAAATTTAGCAAACACGTTTTGTAAATCCCAAACTTTGCTTCTTTGAAAAGGAAACAAAAAACTAAAAGCCTATATCTAAAAATAAACAGCCGAAAACAAGTGGAAAATTTTTAAACAATTTTCTAATTATTAAATTAGAAACCTTGGTTTTCTTCCTTTACCCTTTTTGCCTCTTCTACTTCTTCAAGTCTTCATCAATTTTTAAATAAAAATTAGTCTTAACAGCAAAAAGGGTTTTAATACAAAAGTTAACCCCTAAAAGTAGACTTTATTATAATGTTAACATGTATGTATGTAGTCCTTATGAGTACGTGTCAAATGTTTGTAGAAATACATTCCTAGCTATGTCCTTCTGAACAGGTAACACAACTAAAACAACTACATTAACACTATTTCCAAACTAGTCGAGGAACTGTTTGCACTAAACGTGTCTCCTAAACATGTACACAAGTGCGTGCTAGTGTAAAACTAAAATTTACACACATGTCAATATACACACATGCACACATACTTACAGTGTAAATATTTAAATGAAAACATAGACACTCATGTTTTTGACACTTTTTTGCGACTACTGCTGCTATTTTTGGCTTGTAATAGTAGCAACAACTTTGTTAACACAATTATTGTTGTTGTTTTTGTGGATATTCAGAGTGTGTGTTTGTATGCTAGTATAACATGTGACTAGGTGTGAGGTATAATATTAAAAATTTAAAATGAATTGAGACGGGCAGGCTGTGAGTGAGAAAACCACATATACAAAAATCTGGCATGTTATATTTAAGGTAAAAAGTTTGTCATACAAGTAAAGAATTGTAATCATATCCTTATACTTAGACATGTAAGTACATTGACTATATAGGATAGAGAGGCTTAGGCATATGTGAACATGTGTGAGTTTGTAGTATAGTTGTAAGTATAAACATTCACTGTAAAGTAAAATACTATAAAATGTGTTTAAAACTATAGTATAATTGTTAAGATCAAGCTAAAGGGTTAAACTCAGCATTTAGACTTTTCCTTAACACAAAGTCTAATCCTCAGACTACAGCTTTATACTTGTTTCATAGTAATAATCTCTGACTACACATGTAAAATCCTGTAATATGTACTTTAACATATAGTCGGAGTATAAGACTATAGGCTAAGTGGAACACCAAGTTAACGTATTATCCTAGGCACATAGTCTTACCCTCAGACCAAAGCTTTATAGCCCTAATATCTGATTATCATCGTACAAACTTATTCCCGACTATAGTCTCTGATAATAGCCTTATACTCTTACTATAGTAGTATACTTCGATTACAGTGTCTTATACTCCGATTAATGTCCCATATTGGGATTATGATCTTATACTCTGACATTAAACTTATACCCCAATAATATTCTTTTACAGACTAAACTCCGATATTCTGATTGTTGTCTTGTAGTCTGATTTATATCTTCTGCTGAGATTATAATCTTATTGTATATTCTGACTATAGTTTTAAGCTCCTACTATTATCTTATATTAAAATTAAAAGTTTTACTCTGACTTAAAGTCTTATATTCTAACCATGGATTTATTTTCTGACTACGGTTATATATTCCGATTATTGTGCTATATTTTGACTTTAGTGTTATACTCTAGGTTAGGTTAGGTTAGGCAGGATGCAGTCCTTATGGTCCGCGTCACTTGGGTCCAAAAAGAGGTCCCTTTGTAATTCCTGCATGGGAAAGAAAATAAATTTTCTAAACAACCAATAAATTTGAGGCTCAAACTAGAGCCATCCAGTAGCACAAATAAAAGAGCTTATTTTACGAATGTTTGTGTTAGTGTTATACTCTAGCTATAGTCTTATATTGTAGCTATAGTCTTAAACAGTAATTACAGTCTTCTCCTCTGATTATAGTCCAATGCTCTAGTTTTACTTAATTGCATACTATGACTTAATTACGGTGTTCCCCAAGGAAGTGTCCTTGGACCTTTGCTATTTAAAATTTTCATAAATGATGTGAAAAATATTAAATTTAATGGGCAATTATTTATGTATGCAGACGATGTGTGCCTTTTTTATCGCTATAATTACAAGCAAGTTCTTCAAACACAAATTGAATACGACGCTGCTATTTTAATGGAATTCTCGCAATGTAATCGACTGGTTCTCAACTCAAATAAGACAAAGTTTATTATATTTAAACCCTATCGTTCGAGAAATGAGGAAAAAATGACCGTCAATATTGGAGATAACGAGATAACCGAATCGGATACAGTTAAGTATCTAGGAATTCATTTAAACCGTAATCTTTTATGGGATGAACACATAAGACTACTTAAAGCAAAAATTTCATCTGCAATTGGGATTTTATATAAATTTAAAAATAAATTGAATCCTGAAGTCAAAATGCTCATTTACCAATCACTTGTACACTCTCACTTAACGTATCTTCCGATCATCTACGGTTGTAAAACCAATAGTAGTTTGAAATCACTTCAATCTGCACAAAATAAAGCATTAAAGCTAGTTTTTAATTTACCACTAACACACTCTACATTGAACTTATTTAAAAATTATGCGAAAAATGTTCTTCCAATACGAGGACTATATATTCAGAAGCTGTTGTTGTATATGTTTAAAGCTGTTAATAATGGTCATGGAACCATACAGTTTAACCAAAATTTTTTACATACTCAAAGAAATACTAGACAAGCTTCAAATCTGAACTACGTAAGATGTCGATTAGAGTTAACAAAGCAACGAATTTCTTATGCTGGACCGCTTGAATATAATCAAATGCCAATAAATTTTCGTAATGTACAAACTATATCAACTTTTAAACAAAAAATTAAAGAATATTTACTTAAAAACATAGAAACACTTCTAATGTAATTTTTGTAATTTAACTAGTTTTTTTTCTTCTTCTTTTTTAAAATTTATAATACAAATTTGCAAAATGAATTGTAAAGTTGCCTTCTTGCCTCTATAAAGCCTTTAGGGCGCTAAGGCTCAATGAAAATATTGTTATTTACTATTATTTAAATAAAGAATACTAAATTAAAAAAAAAAGTCTTTTTACTTAGAACACAGTTTTAAACTCTGAATATAATTTTATACTCCACCTCATACTGAGATTATAGTCTTATACGAGATTATAGACTTATATTGAGATTATAGTCTGATACTAGGTTTATAGTCTTATACTATGACTATAGTAGTATTTTCTGAAAAGAATCTAATGCTTCGATTATAGTCTTAAGGCAGAATACAATCTCATACTCAGTCTTCTTTTCTTCTTCAGTTATCCTTGACTCCCAGTGGAGTATAGGGCCTCAACCATCCTTTTATATCGAACTCTATTGCTAGATGTTAGGCATACATCATTCCATGAATAGTTTTCTGCTTGTAACTCTGCATCAATTGACGTTCTAGCTGGTGCACCAACACGACGGCCGCTTCCTTGTGGATTCCAACGAAGTGCTTGTCGAGCAATGTTGGTATTTGGCCTTTTTGGGTACTAAGCCACATTAAACATAAAAGCTTTCAATTTATACCAAAGAAGTCAACGTTTGGTATGGATTTAGGTCTGGCAGAGTCATCGTTCCTTATTTGTTGAGAACGATGTTGATCAGACCAGACTGTCATATACGAACTGATGACCAGCAATTTTTGGTTAGTAGTTGATGATCGATTCGAATCCATGGTTATTTTACGGGTAGGTTATATAAATATGAACCGTTTAGACCTTTTTCTTGAGGGGTTTTTAAAAGTCGTATGTGTTTTTGATACTTTTATGACCAAATCGGATCTTGGGCAATACCTAATCAACCCAAACTTTTTTGAATTTTAATATTCCATCTTTTTGTTCTAAAGTAAATTTTGTTGTTGCATATCATCGATTGGAATCCATGGTCATTTTACGGATAGGTGATATAAATATGAGCCGTTTAGACATTTTTCTTGAGGGGTTATTAAAAGTCGTATGTGTTTTTGATACTTTTATGACCAAATGGGATCTTGGGGCGAAACCGAATCAACCCGAACTTTTTTTGAATTTTATTATTCCATATTTTTGTTCTAAAGTAAATTTTGTTGTTGCATATCATTAGGCATATTGAAATTTTCTAGAAAAAAATTGCAATAACTCCAAAACTGTTATATGGATTTTTGGTTTTTGTGACTCTAAGGAAAGCTGTTTTAATTTTCTTCTACATCCAATTATATCTTTCTTAATACAGGAGAATCGAATTTCAAAAAATGTTTTGCGCTCCACCCTAATACTTAACCCTCATCGACTGACGTGATGGTTAGCAGACACCAACAAAGTCAAAGTTTTAGATAAAAATTTATTTTATGCATATAAATATAACTTAAATTAAAACATGTAAGAAAGTGCTATAGTCGGTCAAGCCCGACCATACGATACCCTTCACCAGTAAGGTCAAAAGTGTTATTTTTCCTGTATAAAGACAAATATTTGCTAAATTTTGCCATCATACAAACATTTTATTTTAAAACTTATATATTTAAGCTGCTTCCGACATTTGGACTGGAGCTAGGGTCAAATGTGGACCGATTATCTCGAAATTTTTCAAATTTATTACAGTTGTTACAAAAATTATTTATGCAGAAAATAAACTTAAGATTCCCATTATCTTCAGATTTACGAGCGTTTTAGTGATTTTTGTCTCATTTAGTGCGTTTTTAAAGAAAAGTTTGTACGGGAGCTATGGTCAAATGTGGACCGATTTTAACGAAATTTGGTACAGTGATTTAGGTTTACATAAGCAGTATTTGATTTAAATTTCGAGGTACCATAAATAATGGACCGATTTTGACGAATTTCAATAGTCATTGTCCCATTATGAAAAAAATTATCTGTGCCAAATTTCATCAAATTATCTTTAGAATTGCGATCTGTAGTTTGATTACAAGGTTTACATGGGGGACCAGCCAGCCAGACGGACGAATGGACGGACGGACGGACATCGCTAAATCGACTCAGAAAGTGATTCTAAGCCTATTGGTATACTAAAAGGTGGGTCTAAGACAAATATTTCCATCCGTTACATACATCAGCACAAACTTATAATACCCTTTCCACCTATGGTGGTTAAGGGTATAAAAAGGGTTCTGTCTTGGAAGATATAGGCCATGGAAATTAAAACTGGTAGTCTAAAGAATCATTGAAATTGTGAGAACTATATCAAGTCAGTCTCAGAGTATTGAGTATCAAAATAGAAAAAAAACTACTAAGGTTAAATATGGACTAATAATTTAACAAGTTTTCCTAAAGTCTTAGAGACCTTCATATACGTGTTTTTTTTTCAAAATTTCGAGATTTAAGTAGATTAATGTCATTTCCGGCTGAGCGTCTTATATGGGAGCTAAGGTCAATTGTGGATTGACTGTAATTAATTTTCGTTTATCGGTTTATACAATATTTGCAAAATATTTATCTGTGTAAAGTTTAGCAACAAAATGTAATTATCTTTGGATTTATAAGCATTTTTGTGCTTTTCTGGGTAGTTAAGACTTTTGAAAATGTGTCTTGTATGGAAGGTATGATCATATATGGGACGATTCATACAAAACTAGGTACACTGATTTTGACCGCCATAAGCAATACTTATGCCAAATATTACTAAAATATAATTAAATTCGGGCCTGAAATGTGACAAAAACTCTTTTCTGGGAAGGCATCCCTATGGTGGGTACCCGAAATAGTAAAGGTATAAGGATTGTCCTTGGACCAAAATATAAGTCGGTGCCAAATTTCATCAAATTATCTTTGAAGTTACGATCTGTACTTTGATAACGAGATATCGTTAAATAGATAGTAATTCTGAGTCTATTGCCATACTAAAATGGTCTCAGACCAATATTTCTATGCGTTACAAACATCAGCATAAACCCAATATACCCTACTATTTAAATTTAAAGATAGATATCTCCTAGTTAAAGGGCCTTTACTACTGCAAGTATAGGTATAAATGAGTTTAAGAGAAAAATATATGTTTTAAAACTTGTGATGACAACCATTCGGTTAAGTATAATTTGAAATATTTCAACTGTATATTTGCACATATGTACATAAGTTTGTGCATTTGCATAGTTTGTTAACACATACAGTCTGGCAAAATCTTAAACAGATACAAACGATAGACAGATTGTGTCAAATTTTCATCACTTTAAAGTTTATATCGCTCTGGGTACAACTTTAGCATTTACCTTTAAAGTCATGAATGTCTCAATGTTTAAACTTTACAGTTTAGTCCTGACTACAGATGTGTATGTATGTTTCAGTGTTTGTGTGTTACAGATTTAAAATGTATTTTCTACATTTTCAGCTCTAGTTTTATATCTATTACCAAAGTTAAGTGTTTTCATATTGGAGACATAAATATCTGCGTGTGTGGGTGTGTAAGAATATTTTCTCTAAAACTTTTGGGTGCAGATGTGTATGTGTGTGTTTGTTGCTAGGTATTAATAGGTGTATTGTACATACATACTTTACAGTTACACTTATAGCAACTCAGAGAAAACTTTTCATTTTAATTTTGTTTCATTAGAAAGTTTTTGCTGCAAGAACTCTAAATTCTTGTTCTCGTTTTTGGATTTTTTTTCTTTTATTCTTGTCTTCAGTTTTATTTACCTTTTTAGTAACAAATTTAATTTAAACCCTAATGTAATCAATGGCAAAAGTAAGCTGCTTGTTTTGTATTTTCCAATTGATGTTTCCAGTTTGTAGGTTTAGTTTTCGGCAACAACAAAAAAAGAAAATCTTTTTAAGTAAATGTCTTTTTTATGGTAGTAAAATTTTTGTTAAATTTTCCTCTGCTTCTGTTTTCTTTCATTTGATAATTTATACGAAAATTCTCTCAACAGATGTCCATTAGGCAATTTTGTGTAACTTCTTGTTGGATGAGGCCCTTTTTTTGGGTTATTATACTTAAGCAATATGCACTTAAACAAATAATTAAGTAAATTTTGTGGAAAATCGATTTAAGTTTTTTGGAACATAAGGTGACCTACTAGTATTCAGGTAAAAGGAAATCATGAAAAGTGTGCCAATTTGGTTAAGGAAAAGTTGAAAAAAAAAATTAATAAAAGCTTAATAGCAAAACAGCTGGTTTGGTTCTAGGACATAGGAAAGTCTAAGACTTGTAGCTTTTTGAGGCCATTATGGTGACTAACATTTACTTAAACAAACATTATTTTGTAATAAAAATTGAAAACAAAAAAGTTAATCAATATTTGTATTCCCATTAAACGAAAAACTCGCCTTTAACACAAAATTCCTGTGTCTATTTTTCCATTTAAAATAAATTGATATTGAATTCAATAAAATACTTGTAATTACATGGAAAAGTTAAGAAATTAATAGCAACATTTTGCTAGACTTTAATGACTTTTTACCAACTTGTTGGCCATTAGGTACGCTATAATAAAGAAAAGATATACACAAAGTTTGTTACAAGAAAAGTCAATGGATAAAATTTTTTATTAAAAAAATTTTCATAACAAAATCTTTTCTATAACAAAAATTAAGAATTGAAGAAAAATCTTATAAAAAATCTTTCATAGCAAAAAATTTTCTATAGAAAAATTTTTAATAGCAAAAAATTTTCTATAGAAAAATTTTTGATAGCAAAAAAATTTCTATAGAAAAATTTCTATAGAAAAATGTTTAATACCAAAAAATTTTCTATAGAAAAATTTTTGATAGCAAAAAATTTTCTGTAGAAAAATTTTTGATAGCAAAACATTTTTTATAGAAAAATTTTTGATAGCAAAAAATTTTCTATAGAAAAATTTTTGATAGCAAAAAATTTTATATAGAAAAATTTTTGATAGCAAAAAATTTTATAAAAAATTTTTGATAGCAAAAAATTTCTATAGAAAAATTGTTGATACCAAAATTTTTTTCTAGAAAAATTGTTGATACCAAAATTTTTTTCTAGAAAAATTTTTGATACCAAAATTTTTCTATAGAAAAATTTTTGATACCAAAATTTTTCTACAGAAAAATTTTTGATACCAAAATTTTTCTATAGAAAAATTTTTGATACCAAAATTTTTCTATAGAAAAATTTTTGATACCAAAATTTTTCTATAGAAAAATTTTTGATACCAAAATTTTTCTATAGAAAAATTTTTGATACCAAAATTTTTCTATAGAAAAATTTTTGATACCAAAATTTTTCTATAGAAAAATTTTTGATACCAAAATTTTTCTATAGAAAAATTTTTGATACCAAAATTTTTCTATAGAAAAATTTTTGATACCAAAATTTTTCTATAGAAAAATTTTTGATACCAAAATTTTTCTATAGAAAAATTTTTGATACCAAAATTTTTCTATAGAAAAATTTTTGATACCAAGTTTTTTCTATAGAAAAATTTTTGATACCAAAATTTTTCTATAGAAAAATTTTTGATACCAAAATTTTTCTATAGAAAAATTTTTGATACCAAAATTTTTCTATAGAAAAATTTTTGATACCAAAATTTTTCTATAGAAAAATTTTTGATACCGAAATTTTTCTATAGAAAAATTTTTGATACCAAAATTTTTCTATAGAAAAATTTTTGATACCAAAATGTTTCTATAGAAAAATTTTTGATACCAAAATTTTTCTATAGAAAAATTTTTGATACCAAAATTTTTCTATAGAAAAATTTTTGATACCAAAATTTTTCTATAGAAAAATTTTTGATACCAAAATTTTTCTATAGAAAAATTGTTGATACCAAAATTTTTCTATAGAAAAATTTTTGATACCAAAATTTTTCTATAGAAAAATTTTTGATACCAAAATTTTTCTATAGAAAAATTTTTGATACCAAAATTTTTCTATAGAAAAATTTTTGATACCAAAATTTTTCTATAGAAAAATTTTTAATACCAAAATTTTTCTATAGAAAAATTTTTGATACCAAAATTTTTCTATAGAAAAATTTTTGATACCAAAATTTTTCTATAGAAAAATTTTTGATACCAAAATTTTTCTATAGAAAAATTTTTGATACCAAAATTTTTCTATAGAAAAATTTTTGATACCAAAATTTTTCTATAGAAAAATTTTTGATACCAAAATTTTTCTATAGAAAAATTTTTGATACCAAAATTTTTCTATAGAAAAATTTTTGATACCAAAATTTTTCTATAGAAAAATTTTTGATACCAAAATTTTTCTATAGAAAAATTTTTGATACCAAAATTTTTCTATAGAAAAATTTTTGATACCAAAATTTTTCTATAGAAAAATTTTTGATACCAAAATTTTTCTATAGAAAAATTTTTGATACCAAAATTTTTCTATAGAAAAATTTTTGATACCAAGTTTTTTCTATAGAAAAATTTTTGATACCAAGTTTTTTCTATAGAAAAATTTTTGATACCAAAATTTTTCTATAGAAAAATTTTTGATACCAAAATTTTTCTATAGAAAAATTTTTGATACCAAAATTTTTCTATAGAAAAATTTTTGATACCAAAATTTTTCTATAGAAAAATTTTTGATACCAAAATTTTTCTATAGAAAAATTTTTGATACCAAAATTTTTCTATAGAAAAATTTTTGATACCAAAATTTTTCTATAGAAAAATTTTTGATACCAAAATTTTTCTATAGAAAAATTTTTGATACCAAAATTTTTCTATAGAAAAATTTTTGATACCAAAATTTTTCTATAGAAAAATTTTTGATACCAAAATTTTTCTATAAAAAAATTTTTGATACCAAAATTTTTCTATAGAAAAATTTTTGATACCAAAATTTTTCTATAAAAAAATTTTTGATACCAAAATTTTTCTATAGAAAAATTTTTGATACCAAAATTTTTCTATAGAAAAATTTTTGATACCAAAATTTTTCTATAGAAAAATTTTTAATACCAAAATTTTTCTATAGAAAAATTTTTGATACCAAAATTTTTCTATAGAAAAATTTTTGATACCAAAATTTTTCTATAGAAAAATTTTTGATACCAAAATTTTTCTATAGAAAAATTTTTGATACCAAAATTTTTCTATAGAAAAATTTTTGATACCAAAATTTTTCTATAGAAAAATTTTTGATACCAAAATTTTTCTATAGAAAAATTTTTGATACCAAAATTTTTCTATAGAAAAATTTTTGATACCAAAATTTTTCTATAGAAAAATTTTTGATACCAAAATTTTTCTATAGAAAAATTTTTGATACCAAAATTTTTCTATAGAAAAATTTTTGATACCAAAATTTTTCTATAGAAAAATTTTTGATACCAAAATTTTTCTACAGAAAAATTTTTGATACCAAAGTTTTTCTATAGAAAAATTTTTGATAGCAAAATTTTTCTATAGAAAAATTTTTGATAGCAAAATTTTTCTATAGAAAAATTTTTGATAGCAAAATTTTTCTATAGAAAAATTTTTGATACCAAAATTTTTTGGTATCAAAAATTTTTTTGGTGCGAAAAATTTTTTTATAGAAAATTTTTTGGTATTAGAAATTTTTCTATAGAATTTTTTTTTTTTGGTATCAAAAATTTTTCGATAGAAAAATTTTTTTACTAAAAAATTTTCTATAAAAAATTTTTTTATATCAAAAATTTTCTATATCAAAAATTTTCTATATCAAAAATTTTCTATAAAAAATTTTTGTATATCAAAAATTTTCTATAGATGTGTGTAGTAGGTTTAGCATGTCTTAAAGTCACACTTTATTTCATATTTGTCTTACTTCATCATTCTGCTGGTGATTATTGTTATTACATTATTTATATTTATAATACTCAAAGTAAAATTAAGAAAATGAGGAAAAATTCACAGACATGTGTAATTATTTCTAAGCTTATAAATAACGCATTTTCTAGCAAGCTAAGGGAAAATTTTCACTTTTTTTCATAGCAACAAAAAATCGGTAAAGAAAATAAATTTTTCTTTTTCTTTTTTTTAGTATTAAATTGTTAGAGCAAAAAACTTAAATTCTTTTTTTATGACAATGAGGGTAATTATTTAAAGGAACGACCTTGTCATTTTGTTGTAAATAGATGCTATTAAATTAGACTTACACTTTTTTCTACACTCACACAGACGCAGTCATTCTTCCGCACTTAAACAAACACAAGCATTTACAAATACATGGATGGCATTAAGTAACAGGCCCAAAAACACATTAAAACTCGTAAAAAGCCACAACAGCAAAGTTTTCCCATCTTTATTCTTTTCGGTTTTTTTTTTTTTTTTTGCCCCGAAAAGGTGGAAAATAGAAAGGAAAAAAGTATTTATGTAAAAGGAAAACAACATCTTGTTTTATTCAGGAGATATTAAAAGTAAAACAAAATAGTAGAGGCCTAATAATTGTCGTCTAGAGTAATCACGCCGACGATGACGGCGACGATGATGATGATGGCTCATAGCTGATAATAGGCATCAGTTATGTTGGTGACATTGATAATGCGGGCCCATGATTGTGGCCATGGTGATAATATTGTTTAAAAGGTGATAAACTTTATTTAAATAGACGTTACATTTATTTCGCATTTTTGAGCGTGTTTTGAAATTGAAAAGGTATAGAAATAGATGAATAAGAAATGCCGAGGAACATTAATATGGATTAATGTTATGTTTTGCAAAAGAAAATTTATTTGATTTTAATTTGTAATAAAATTTAAGCACTGTACTTAATGTAAATTAAAAAAGGAATAAGGAATTATACATGTTTCTTAATCAATAGTTATTGTTTTAATAAAGTTAAATTTAGGCTGAATATATGGGGCAATATTTGGAATATGACCCTGTGGGTTGGTTAACAAATTTACTACTGGGGTTCGAGCCTCAGGCATGGCAACATTAAATTCTGTAATTATAAATTTCTATTAACATTATTAATTACCACAGCATTCTCCATTTTTTTAAAACTTTATCGTTTTAAAAAAATTTACTTACAGAAAAATTTTCATTTTTAAAAATTTTTATATTTTTAATCAGCTTAAGGCAATAAGACTAAAACAAGTAAGAAAGCGCTATAGTCGGTCAAGCCGACCATACGATACCCTTCACCACTAAGGTCAAAGGTGTTATTTTTCCTGTGTAAAGACAAATATTTGCTAAATTTTGCCATCATACAAACATTTTCTCAAAACTTATATATTCAACCTGTTTCCGTCATTTGGACTTATATGAGAGCTAGGGTCAAATGTGGACCGATTATCTCGAAATTTGGCAGATTGATTACAGTTGTTACAAAAGTTATGTATGCAAAAAATAGACTCAAAATTTCCATTATTTTTAGATTTACGAGTGTTTTAGTGATTTTTTGTCTCATTTAGTGCGTTTTTAAAGAAGAATTTGTATGGAAGCTATGGTCAAATGTGGACCGATTTCAACGAAATTTGGTACAGTGATTTTAATTGACTTAAGCAGTATTTGTTTTAAATTTCATGAAAAAATATTGATATTTGTGGCCAATATAGCAATTCCGGGAAGTGGGACCTATGGGAGGTACCATAAATAATGGACCGATTTTGACCAAATTCAATAGCCATGGTCCCATTATCAAAAAAATGATCTGTGCCAAATTTCATCAAATTATCTTTAGAATTGCGACCTGTAGTTTGATTACAAGGTTTACATGGGGGTCCAGCCAGCCAGCCAGCCAGCCAGACGGACGGACGGACGGACGGACGGACGGACATCGCTAAATCGACTCAGAAAGTGATTCTAAGCCTATTGGTATACTAAAAGAAGGGTCTAAGACAAATATTTCTATGCGTTACAAACATCAGCACAAACTTATAATACCCTTTCCACCTATGGTGGTGAAGGGTATAACTAGAAAAAGTCATAGATTTTGGTATAAATATATATATATAATTTTGGTATAAAATTTTTTCTAAGAAAACTTTTGACTATTAAAATTTGTTCATTAAAAATTTATGTTTTAACATGTTTCCATAGGAAATTTTTGAAATAAGCATTTTTCTATGCAAAAAAGAAAATTCTACAGAAAGTAGAAAGAAAAAGTTCTTATATTAAAAAAATTTCTATACCAAACAATTTTTTATAGAAAAATTTTTAATATCAAAAAATTTCTGTAAAAGTATTTTAGTATAGAAAATTATCATACCAAAAAATTTTCGTGGTTTTAAAAATTTTTTTTTAGAAATTTTTTTTTTACATAATTAAAATTTTTCTTTAGAAAATTTTTCACTTGAAATTCTTTTTGTTTTTTTTTATATACAATTTTTTGTTAAAAATAATAATAAAAAAAACTTTTAAATAGAAAATTTTTGGCATAAACAATTTTCTTATGGCAAATTTTTAGTTATAATAAAATTTCTCGTAGAAAATTTTTTCGTTATCAAAAATTTTTTTATAGAAAATTTTTTAGTTATTACAAATTTTTCTTTTAGAAAACTTTTGTTACCAAAATTTTTCTTATAGAAAATTTTTCTGTTATCAAAAATTTCCTTAAAGAAATTTTTTATTTTGAAAAATTTTCTTAAAGAAATTTTCTTATAGAAAATTTTTCATTTTAAAAAATTTTCTTATAGAAAATTTTTCGTTTCAAAAAATTTTTTTATAGAAATTTTTTTTTATAGAAAAATTTTCGTTTTAAAAAATTTACTTAAAGAAAATTTTTCGCTTAAAAAAATTTTCTTATAGAAAATTTTTCATTTTATAAAATTTTCTTATAGAAAATTTTTCGTTTAAAAATTTTTTTTTAGAAAATTTATCGTTTTTAAAAATTATTTTATTGAAAATTTTCTTATAGAAAATTTTTTATCAAAAATTTTGTTATAGAAAATTTTTGCTTATCAAAAATTTTCTTATAGAAAATTTTTGCTTATCAAAAATTTTCTTATAGGAAATTTTTGCTTATCAAAAATTTTCTTATAGAAAATTTTTGCTTATCAAAAATTTTCTTATAGAAAATTTTTGCTTATCAAAAATTTTCTTATAGAAAATTTTTGCTTATCAAAAATTTTCTTATAGAAAATTTTTGCTTATCAAAAATTTTCTTATAGAAAATTTTTGCTTATCAAAAATTTTCTTATAGAAAATTTTTGCTTATCAAAAATTTTCTTATAGAAAATTTTTGCTTATCAAAAATTTTCTTATAGAAAATTTTTGCTTATCAAAAATTTTCTTATAGAAAATTTTTGCTTATCAAAAATTTTCTTATAGAAAATTTTTGCTTATCAAAAATTTTCTTATAGAAAATTTTTGGTTATCAAAAATTTTATTATAGAAAATTTTTCAGTTATCAAAAATTTACTTATAGAAAATTTTTGCTTATCAAAAATTTACTTATAGAAAATTTTTGCTTATCAAAAATTTACTTATAGAAAATTGTATTATAGAAAATTTTTCGTTTTTATATTTTTTATAGAATTTTTTTTTTTATAATTAACTTATAGAAAACTTTTCGTTTTAAAAAATTTTCTTATAGAAAATATTTCTTATTAAAAAATTGTCGTATGAAAATCTTTTATTTTAAAAAATTTCTTATAGAACATTTTTCGCTAAAAAAAAAGGTTCTTAAAGAAAATTTTTCGTTTTTCAAAATTTTCTTATAGAAAATTTTTCATTTTGAAAAATTTTCTTATAGAAATTTTTTTATTAAAAATTTATTAATTTCGAAAATTTTCTTAATAAACATTTTCTAGCGAAATTTTTCGTTATTAAAAATTGTTTATTACAAAATTATTTGTTTATATAAAATTTTTTGTGATATTTAGTTATTTTCAAATGTGTAATTTTTATAAATACTTGTACATTAAAACTATTTAATTTTACTATACATGTTTATCTCTGCACTCTAATAAAATTTAATTATTACTTCTAATTATTTTAGTTTATAGATAATTCCCGCACAATTTCTACCATATTGTGATTTACTAAATATTGTTTAAAATAAATTTTCAATATTTTCTAAAAACACTTTATAGTTTAGTTTTATGACCGACTAATAACTAACATAAGTACACAGAATATGAATTTTAAAATTCCCAAAAGGGATTAGGAAAAATTCGATAAATTTTCGTAATTTGTATTCAAATTCCATAATGAAATGCACAAGTTCAAACAAACACACAAACATACTTATTTAATTAATTTTTACTGGTTTCAATTTAGTGACTAATGCCAATGCTAAAATTAGATTGAAATCACATCATCATACATAATTGAGTTTTTTGCGGATTTTTAGTCTGTCTGAATCATTTATTCATTCATTTTCTAAAGTAGTGAAAACCTGATTAAAAATACTGAAAATATGGAATAAATAGGAAAATAGAAAATATACATGTATGTAAGTCAAATGGAGCACAGTGGGATGAAAAGTGAAGTAAATGTTGACATTAATAAAAATACATTAATAAAGAAATTCTCATTCTTATTGAACAACTAACAACTACTCAGTCGTATAAGTGATAAAAATAACATCAATCATATTTCCAGTATGATAATGTTGTCTACGGGTCGTATGATTGATATTGATTCGAACTTATTATTTTAATAATCATACGCCACCGATAATATTCAAAGGAATAAAAACAAGTAAAAATAAGCATTTACTATTTCGACAAAACTTATCGATAGTGAAACAAATAATTTGTATACCCTTCTGCACTACAAGTGAGAAAGGTATATTGGGTTTGTGCTGGTATTTGTAACTCATAGATATATTGGTCTCACACCCATCTTCAAGTATACCATGAAAATCACTTTTTGATTCGATTTTTTTAAATTTGAATTTTTCAATAAAATTTTATTTTTGAAAGAACCTTTTCCCTAACTCTCCACTGTAACATTATTATGCCCAAAATTCCAAATTTTGTTCATAACTAAATCGATTTTTGTTTGTAAATGTTAAAGTTTGCTCACATTTTTGCACTGAATTATTTACAAAAATTTATTATGATTAAATGTCAAATTAATGCATTTGAATGCATTTGAATTATATGATTTCTATTCAATTGGATATCCGCAATAACATTCGCTTTTCCTCACCCGTCAACGCTTAAAATTTGTTTTTAGAAAAATCAAATATTCTCCCTTTAGACCTAAAAATAAACGAAATTAAATAAAATGTAAACTAAATGAAATTTTGTACATTTTTTTTGCATTTAAATATTAAATATTTTTACATAAATTTTTAGATAAATCATGGCAATAATTTTAATAATTGAAAACCTAATGATGATATCAATCTCAACTGGCATCAAATATGCACAAAAAATATAGAATTTTCTAAGTGGTTAAAATTTATTTCTAATTTTGCATAATTGATTTATAAGTTTTTTTAATTTCATAACAATTTAGTTTTATTTTTTTGCTTATAAAATATATAGGAGTTATTACTATTTATGGTGACTTTAAAATGTATGTAAAGAATTTAAATTTTTTTTAAATTTAATCATTTAAACTAGTTCCTTTCCAAAGCTTTATATGTAAATTGTGTTGTAATGTTAAATACTCCTATTTTCTAATGTATTACAAATACTGGGACTAATGTTTTTGACATCAAACATGTTTGAGCAGGGTGGCCATTCTTAAAGATAAAGTTTTAAATAAATTTCATATTCGAAAATACTTTTGATATATAATCTTTTGAGAGAAAATTATCTATCAAAGCCAAATCAAAAAAACTGCAATTAAAGAAAATTAAAAAAAAAAACATTTGATAAATTTTTGATAAACTTTACATTGAAAATTTTCGAAAAATTCATATGAGTAAAAGTGAAAGTTTGCCAAAAATTTAGTCATAAAAATTCTACTATTTGTAACAAAAAGAAAATGGAGTGAAGGTATGAAATATTTTTTGTTTCTACACTGAAAAAGCCTGTTAAAAATAGGAAAAAACATTTCAAATTTTGGGGTACCTCCCAAACAATTCTCTTCCCGGGATATAGTTTTACTTTAATCAAAGCAACAAATTTTCTTTGAAATTTAACACATATAAGTTTTTTGTCAGTGTGATTACTGCTATTGAAACTGGTCAAAATCGGTCTTCTTCTTCTGTTACCCTTGACTTCCAGTGGAGCATAGGCCCTCAACCGTCCTTTATATCGGACTCTATTACGAGATGTTAGATATACATCATTCTATGAATAGCTTACAACTCCTCATCAATTGACCTTCTGCACGATCTAATAGGTGCACCCTCGCACAGTGGTTTTTCTTCATTCATCTAAAATAGAAGGAGTGATCCAACAACGATGAAATTGTGCATACTTGTTCAGTTTTATATAGATAAGAAAAATTCAAATAAAATTTGAAATTCGTCGTCTTCTTAGGATACCTGCCTTGGATCCCCATTTTTTCACCTGTTTATTTTTTTAATGACAAAATTCGACACACGTCTATTAATTAATTCCAAAAAGAATTAACTAATTTTGGTTGAAATTAGTCGACTCTTTGAGGTACCTGTCTTATACCCCAATTTTTTCTTATCAATGTACAAGTCGCGATTCTAAATATAATTTGATGAAATTCAACACACGCCTATTAACTTATCCAAAAATGGGGTACCTGCCATTAATCCCCATTTTTTCACTTATTTTTCTTCTAAATATATGTAAGCCGGGTATCTGCCTTGTACTTACACTTAAATTCAATTTAATTAAAAGGTTACGCCTAAACGACTGCAACACTTTTTGCTTTAATTATGCGTAACAATTTATGTGACTTTTTTCAGAAATTTTTGAACTTTGTTCCACGATCAGTAAATTTCGGTCAATTTATTTTCCTCAATCTAAAAAAGAGATTTTCACCTTTCACATGATTATGGTGGGAGTACCGAGCAAGACCGTGCCAACTTAGTTTTTATCCAAAGAAAAACGAAAACGCTGAACTTTGTAGAGCTTTTTTCATATCCTGATATCTCCTAAACTATATACGAGATTAAGTTATTTTCTTCTGCAGACTTAAACCAAGGTTCTATATCTTTATTAAATCGAAATTAAGATTAAAGCTGTGAAATTAAATTCGATGCATGAGCTAATAAGTTTAATTAAAAATTTCATCACTTTTCGTTTTAGAATATTAAGCGCATTTTAATACCTTTTTTATAACACATTCTATAACTTTTTCTTAAAAACAACTATTGATCCTTAATATCTAGACTCTTTTCTGTAGAACTGCATCATTCGATTTTTTAAAAGTGGTGGCCAAAAATGTCTTCAAAAATGGTTTTTTTCAAAAATGTGCTTTTTATAGTAAATTTTTCAAAAATTTACTTATTATAGGAAATTTTACAAAAATTTACTTCTTATAAATTTTTCAAAAATTTACTTTTTATAAATTTTTCAAAAATTTACTTTTTATAGTAAATTTTTCAAAAATTTTCTTTTTATAGTAAATTTTTCAAAAATTTACTTTTTATAGTAAATTTTTCAAAAATTTACTTTTTATAGTAAATTTTTCAAAAATTTACTTTTTATAGTAAATTTTTCAAAAATTTACTTTTTATACGAAACTTTTCAAAAATTTACTTTTTATACGAAACTTTTCAAATATATACTTTTTATACGAAACTTTTCAAAAATTTACTTTTTATAGGAAATTTTTTAAAAATTTACTTTTTATAGGAAATTTTTCAAAAATTTACTTTTTATAGTAAATTTTTCAGAAATTTACTTTTTATAGTAAATTTTTCAAAAATTTACTTTTTTATAGTAAATTTTTCAAAAGTTTACTTTTTATAGTAAATTTTTCAAAAATTTACTTTTTATAGTAAATTTTTCAAAAATTTACTTTTTATAGTAAATTTTTCAAAAATTTACTTTTTATAGTAAATTTTTCAAAAATTTACTTTTTATAGCAAAATTTTCAAAAATTTACTTTTTATAGTAAATTTTTCAAAAATTTACTTTTTATAGGAAACTTTTCAAAAATTTACTTTTTATAGTAAATTTTTCAAAAATTTACTTTTTATAGTAAATTTTTCAAAAATTTACTTTTTATAGTAAATTTTTCAAAAATTTACTTTTTATAGTAAATTTTTCAAAAATTTACTTTTTATAGTAAATTTTTCAAAAATTTACTTTTTATAGTAAATTTTTCAAAAATTTACTTTTTATATGAAATTTTTCAAAAATTTACTTTTTATAGTAAATTTTTCAAAAATTTACTTTTTATAGTAAATTTTTCAAAAATTTACTTTTTATAGTAAATTTTTCAAAAATTTACTTTTTATAGTAAATTTTTCAAAAATTTACTTTTTATAGTAAATTTTTCAAAAATTTACTTTTTATAGTAAATTTTTCAAAAATTTACTTTTTATAGTAAATTTTTCAAAAATTTACTTTTTATAGTAAATTTTTCAAAAATTTACTTTTTATAGTAAATTTTTCAAAAATTTACTTTTTATAGTAAATTTTTCAAAAATTTACTTTTATAGTAAATTTTTCAAAAATTTACTTTTTATAGTAAATTTTTCAAAAATTTACTTTTTATAGTAAATTTTTCAAAAATTTACTTTTTATAGTAAATTTTTCAAAAATTTACTTTTTATAGTAAATTTTTCAAAAATTTACTTTTTATAGTAAATTTTTCAAAAATTTACTTTTTATAGTAAATTTTTCAAAAATTTACTTTTTATAGTAAATTTTTCAAAAATTTACTTTTTATAGTAAATTTTTCAAAAATTTACTTTTTATAGTAAATTTTTCAAAAATTTACTTTTTATAGTAAATTTTTCAAAAATTTACTTTTTATAGTAAATTTTTCAAAAATTTACTTTTTATAGTAAATTTTTCAAAAATTTACTTTTTATAGTAAATTTTTCAAAAATTTACTTTTTATAGTAAATTTTTCAAAAATTTACTTTTTATAGTAAATTTTTCAAAAATTTACTTTTTATAGTAAATTTTTCAAAAATTTACTTTTTATAGTAAATTTTTCAAAAATTTACTTTTTATAGTAAATTTTTCAAAAATTTACTTTTTATAGTAAATTTTTCAAAAATTTACTTTTTATAGTAAATTTTTCAAAAATTTACTTTTTATAGTAAATTTTTCAAAAATTTACTTTTTATAGTAAATTTTTCAAAAATTTACTTTTTATAGTAAATTTTTCAAAAATTTACTTTTTATAGTAAATTTTTCAAAAATTTACTTTTTATAGTAAATTTTTCAAAAATTTACTTTTTATAGTAAATTTTTCAAAAATTTACTTTTTATAGTAAATTTTTCAAAAATTTACTTTTTATAGTAAATTTTTCAAAAATTTACTTTTTATAGTAAATTTTTCAAAAATTTACTTTTTATAGTAAATTTTTCAAAAATTTACTTTTTATAGTAAATTTTTCAAAAATTTACTTTTTATAGTAAATTTTTCAAAAATTTACTTTTTATAGTAAATTTTTCAAAAATTTACTTTTTATAGTAAATTTTTCAAAAATTTACTTTTTATAGTAAATTTTTCAAAAATTTACTTTTTATAGTAAATTTTTCAAAAATTTACTTTTTATAGTAAATTTTTCAAAAATTTACTTTTTATAGTAAATTTTTCAAAAATTTACTTTTTATAGTAAATTTTTCAAAAATTTACTTTTTATAGTAAATTTTTCAAAAATTTACTTTTTATAGTAAATTTTTCAAAAATTTACTTTTTATAGTAAATTTTTCAAAAATTTACTTTTTATAGTAAATTTTTCAAAAATTTACTTTTTATAGTAAATTTTTCAAAAATTTACTTTTTATAGTAAATTTTTCAAAAATTTACTTTTTATAGTAAATTTTTCAAAAATTTACTTTTTATAGTAAATTTTTCAAAAATTTACTTTTTATAGTAAATTTTTCAAAAATTTACTTTTTATAGTAAATTTTTCAAAAATTTACTTTTTTAGGAAATTTTTCAAAAATTTACTTTTATGGGAAATTTTTCAAAAATTTACTTTTATGGGAAATTTTTCAAAAATTTACTTTTATGGGAAATTTTTCAAAAATTTACTTTTATGGGAAATTTTTCAAAAATTTGCTTTTATGGGAAATTTTTCACAAATTTACTTTTATGGGAAATTTTTCACAAATTTACTTTTATGGGAAATTTTTCACAAATTTACTTTTATAGGAAATTTTTCACAAATTTAGTTTTATAGGAAATTTTTCAAAAATTTACTTTTTATAGGAAAATTTTCAAAAATTTACTTTTTATAGGAAATTTTTCAAAAATTTACTTTTTATAGGAAATTTTTCAAAAATTTACTTTTTATAGTAAATTTTTCAAAAATTTACTTTTATGGGAAATTTTTCAAAAATTTACTTTTATGGGAAATTTTTCAAAAATTTACTTTTATGGGAAATTTTTCACAAATTTACTTTTATAGGAAATTTTTCACAAATTTACTTTTATAGGAAATTTTTCAAAAATTTACTTTTTATAGGAAAATTTTCAAAAATTTACTTTTTATAGGAAATTTTTCAAAAATTTACTTTTTATAGGAAATTTTTTAAAAAATTATTTTTTATAGGAAATTTTTCAAAAATATGGAAAAAATATCTAACAATTGGTCACTCTAATTGGGTAACGATACAAGCCTAAAGTTAGACAACATTTTATATAATAAGTGTGAAAAGAGTAAGTGCTGTTGTAGTTGCACTGCAAACTATATACTACTAAAATGTATTAGTATTAGTAACTAAATCATTTCAATAAAAGCAAGCTCTTAGTTAAAGAGATATGTACTTTAACCAACATTTTTAAATATTCACAATATCTCTTCCAAAAATATACAAAAAGCAAATATTTGTAAATAAATAAATACATTTATCTAAATATAGCACTTATACAAACACAAATACAGTGCAATACACACACATACAAATAAATATGTGCATGTTACAAATACATACATACATATGTATAAACATTATGCACCGACAGACACATGTAAACATTTACACATTTCAAATAAACATTTTAGCAACATGTTTTCAAATATGTTACATTGAATCTAAAAACGAGTATATGTATATCTATTTCATTTCAATTTTTTTCCCCATTTCAAAATTTATTTAAAATTTTGTTGTTATTTAACAGACAATTTTTAAACTACCCAACACTTATGACCCACTAAACTCTACTCATCGTTTGTTAACCAATTTTTGCCAGAAAACAAATTTTAGTTTTAAAAGCCGCTCAACAAAAATGTTAAATGCATGTATATTTAAAATGAATTTTTCAATTTGTGGTCTAAATTTTAGTCCATCTGTTCTATTTCTATTTTTTTTTTTTTTTTTGTGTTTGAGGACTCTTAGCCGACCAACACTTATAGTCATGCGAACATTAATCAATACATCATATCCGTCAAAACTAAAAAGTTTCACACTCAAATCTTTCTAAAAAAAAACATATGAATAGAAATAGTAGAATGTGTAAAACCTACATAAATACATTTATACGTATGTGTGAGTATACATGTGTAAAAATGTTTGTGTTTTTGACTGAATATAAAATATGAATAGTTTGTTACGCGTTGGCAGCTTTTGAAGAGAAGAAAATCAAGTTATTTATTTTTTAACAGGATTTATTGGTTTACTGCCATTTTTGTTTATGAATTTGTGCCATTTCTTTTTTTTGCAAACATTCAGTTAAAATAGAATTTTAGATATAACACGCATTTAAATTTGAGTTAACATTGTAGAAAAAAAAATAGAAAAATGTTATATCGAAAATTTTTTATAGCCAAAATTTATATCCAAAATTTTTGATATAAAATTTACATTTAGATCGAAAATTTTCTATAGAAAAAGTTTAGCCCGAAAATTTTTTATAGAAAAAGTTTAGCCCAAAAATTTTCTATAGAAAAATTTTAGATCGAAAATTTTCTAGAGAAAACTTATAGATAGAAAATTTTCTATAGAAAAATTTTAGATCGAAAATTTTCTATAGAAAAATTTTAGATCAAAAATTTTCTAGAGAAAACTTAAATATAGAAAATTTTCTATAGAAAAATTTTATATCGAAATTTTTCCAAGAAAAATTTTATACAAAAAATTTTTTATTAAAAAATTTTATACAAAAAATTTTCTATAAATAAATTTTATACCGAAAAATTTCTATACAAAAATTTTTTATCGAAAATTTAGCTATAAAACATTTTAGATCGAAAATTTTCTATAAAAATATTTTAGATCGAAAAGTTTCTATAGAAAAATTTTATATCGAAAATTTTCTATAGAGAAATTTTAGATCGAAAATTTTCTATAGAAAAATTTTAGATCAAAAATTTTCTATAGACAAACTTTATATCAAAAATTTTCGATAAAAAATTTTATATCGAAAATTTTATATCGAAAAATTTTATATCGAATGTTTTCTTTAGAAAAATTTTGCATCGAAAATTTTAGATCGAAAACTTTCTAAAAAAAAATTTTACATCGAAAAGTTTTTGCGAAATAAACTTAAAATTTGAAATGACATTTTTTTCGCATAAAGGACAAATTAAAAATAATAGACAATTTGCCATAAATCTCATATTATTGCAAATAAAACGAAAAATTTTGTTTTCAAAAATTTTACCAAATATTTTTCATAGCAAAATTCCTATAAAACGCTACTTTTTTAAATTTCCTATAAAAGGTAAATTTTTGAAAAATTTCCTAAAAAAAACAAAATTTTTGAAAAATTTCCTGTAAAAACAAAATTTTTGAAAAATTTCCTAAAAAAACAAAATTTTTGAAAAATTTCCTATAAAAAGTAAATTTTTGAAAAATTTCCTAAAAAAAACAAAATTTTTGAAATAAATCCCAAAAAAAAAAACAAAATTTTTGAAAAATTTGCTATAAAAAGTAAATTTTTTAAAAATTTCCTATAAAAATAAAATTTCCTATAAAAAGTAAATTTTTGAAAAATTTCCTATAAAAAGTAAATTTTTGAAAAATTTCCTAAAAAAAGTAAATTTTTGAAAAATTTCCTAAAAAAACAAAATTTTTGAAAATTTTCTATAAAAAGTAAATTTTTGAAAAATTTCCTATTAAAAGTAAATTTTTGAAAATTTTCCTATAAAAAGCAAATTTTTGAAAAATTTCCTATAAAAAGCAAATTTTTGAAAAATTTCCTATAAAAAGTAAATTTTTGAAAAATTTCCTATAAAAAGTAAATTTTCGAAAAATTTCCTATAAAAAGTAAATTTTTGAAAAATGTAAATTTTTGAAAAATTTCCAATAAAAAGTAAATTTTTGAAAAATTTCCTAAAAAAAGTAAATTTTTGAAAAATTTCCTAAAAAAAACAAAATTTTTGAAAAATTTCCCAAAAAAAAAACAAAATTTTTGAAAAATTTCCTATAAAAAGTAAATTTTTGAAAAATTTCCTATAAAAATAAAATTTCCTATAAAAAGTAAATTTTTGAAGAATTTCCTACAAAAAGTAAATTTTTAAAAAATTTCCTATAAAGAGTAAATTTTTGAAAAATTTCCTATAAAAAGTAAATTTTTGAAAAATTTCCTATAAAAAGTAAATTTTGGAAAAATTTCCTATAAAAAGTAAATTTTTGAAAAATTTCCTATAAAAAGTAAATTTTTTAAAAATTTCCTATAAAATGTAAATTTTTTAAAAATTTCCTATAAAATGTAAATTTTTTAAAAATTTCCTATAAAAAGTAAATTTTTGAAAAATTTCCTATAAAAAGTAAATTTTTGAAAAATTTCCTATAAAAAGTAAATTTTTTAAAAATTTACTAAAAAAAGTAAATTTTTGAAAAATTTCCTAAAAAAACAAAATTTTTGAAAATTTCCTACTAAAAGTAAATTTTTGAAAAATTTCCTATAAAAAGTAAATTTTTGAAAAATTTCCTATAAAAAGTAAATTTTTGAAAAATTTCCTATAAAAAGTAAATTTTTGAAAAATTTCCTATAAAAAGTAAATTTTTGAAAAATTTCCTATAAAAAGTAAATTTTTGAAAAATTTCCTATAAAAAGTAAATTTTTGAAAAATTTCCTATAAAAAGTAAATTTTTGAAAAATTTCCTATAAAAAGTAAATTTTTGAAAAATTTCCTATAAAAAGTAAATTTTTGAAAAATTTCCTATAAAAAGTAAATTTTTAAATAATTTTCTATAAAAAGTAAATTTTTGAAAAATTTCATATGAAAAGTAAATTTTTGAAAAATTTCCTATAAAAAAGTAAATTTTTTTCTATAAAAAGTAAATTTTCCACTTTCGAAATAAAAATTTGTGTCAAATCGTTAACTACAAAATGTTTGACTGTCAATATTTTAGTAAGTTTTGTAGATTTAAAATTAATTATTTTTCGCATAGATCCACAATTGCAGAACCTTTCCCCATCATTAACTTAATTTTTTTACAATGTGGACTTATTCCACTTTCAAAATAAAGTCTTCATATATAATTGTGTATACCCAATTGTAAATAACTAATATTGGCTAACAATACTAATGCATTATGTTAACTAGACTTTAAAATTGTTATTGCTATTGTTGCTTAAACATAATAAACTTATGTTGCTAATGATGTTCTTGAACAACTTTTAGGTTGTAGTAACTTAAATGCAATATTTTAGCACTTCCTCTGCAACCCCTTTAACAACACATTCTAGTTAACAAATTGTTTTACTAAAATGACACAAGTATACTCGTGCATATATAAAGTTTATACATATGTATATTTATATGTAAATATTTTTACAATTTACAAATGCAAATTTTGTTACTAATTTTTGTGCTTTTTGCACGTGTGGCCAACTCAATTCTGTCAATTAGTCTGTGTGCGGTCGATGCGCATAAATTTTAAATATAAATATTTTTACAAACAAATAAAATATTTACATTTTACTAAAATGCTAACATTTTAAAATAAACTAAATAAGTAATCAGTTGCCTACATGAGATACACTTAAATAAAAATATTGCATTAACATTTTACATATATACATACACGCACACAAATGTTTTGAAATGGTAAGAGGAAACGAAAGAGAAAAGTATGTGTAAGAATTGTTGTTAACTAACAGTAACATATTTCATTTCCGTTTACATATTTAACATAGATACTTAAATTTTTCAGATTTACTTGTGTATTTACATGTATTTGGAGTAAATATTACAAAATTATGTTAGCGGGAATATTTTAATTTTTTTTTTTTTAACAAATCATGTAAAACTTTAGTTCAAGAAGCAGATTTTATTGAGAATTTATTCAAAGTGTAAGATTTATAAAAATTGTTTCTAACTTTTAAAATTTTATGAGTTCATCCATTGGCATTTCTATTGGAACTTTTTTGATATAAAAATTTTCTATAGGAAAATTTTTGAAAAAAAATCTATAGAAAAACTTTTGATAAAAAAAATTTTTGGTGAAATAATTTTCTATAGAAACATTTTTGATTAAAGAATTTTCTATAGAAACATTATTGATCAAAAAATTTTCTATAGAAAAATTGTTGATAAAAAAATTTTCTGTAGAAAAATTTTTGATAAACAAATTTTCTATAGAAAAATTTTTAATAAAAAATTTTCGATGAAAAAATTTTTGATAAAAATTTTCTACAGAAAAATTTTTGATAAAAAAAATTCTATAGAAAAATTTTTGATAAAAAATTTTTAACAAAAAAATTTCGATGAAAAAATTTTTGATAAACAAATTTTCTATAGAAAAATTTTTGATAAAAAAAATTTCTATAGAAAAATATTTATTAAAAAATTTTCTATAGAAAAATTTTGGATAAATTAAATTGTCTATAGAAAAATTTTTGATAAAAAAATTTTCTAAAGAAAAATTTTTGATAAAACAATTTTCTGTAAAAAAATTTTTGATAAAAAAATTAAAGACAAAAAAAATTTTTAATTTTCTATAGAAAAATTTTTAATTAAACAATTTTCTATAGAAAAATTTTTGATAAAAAAATTTTCTATAGAAAAATTTTTGATTAAAAAAATTTTCTATAGAAAAATTTTTGATTAAAAAAATTTTCTATAGAAAAATTTTTGATTAAAAAAATTTTCTATAGAAAAATTTTTGATTAAAAAAATTTTCTATAGAAATATTTTTGATAAAAAAAATTTCTATAGAAAATTTTTTGATAAAAAAATTTCGATAAAAAAATTTTATACAAAATTTTTGGATAAAAAAAATTATATAGAAAAATGTTTGATACAAGAATTTTCTATAGAAAAATTTTTAATAAAAAAAATTTTATAAAAAAATTTTCTATAGAAAAATTTTTGATAAAAAAAAAAATTCGATAGAAGAATTTTTGATAAAAATTTTCTATAGAAAAATTTTTGATTAAAAAATGGTGTATAAAAAAATTTTTGATTAAAAATTTTCTATAGAAAAATTTTTTATAGAAAAATTTTTGATAAAAAAAAATTTTTATAGAAAAATTTTTGATAAAAAAAATTTTCTATAGAAAAATTTTTGATAAAAAATTTTGTATAGAAAAATTTTTGATAAAAAAAATTTTCTATTAAAAATATTTGATTAAAGAAATTTCTATAGAAAAAGTTTTAATAAAAAATTTTCTATAGAAACATTTTTGATAAAAAAAAATTTTAAAAGAAAAATATTTGACAAAAAAATTTTCTATAGAAAAGAAAAAAAAATTATGAAAATAAAAAAAATAATTTTCTATAGAAAATTTTTTCTTAAAAATATTTAAAAATTATCTCTTTCGATAAAAAATTTTTCTATAGAAAAATGTTTAATGAAACAATTTTCTATAGAAAATTGTTTAATCAAAATACAAAAAAATTATCAAAATAAAAAAGAAACGTTTTTTAATAAAAATATCTAAGAAAAATTTTTGATAAAAGAATTCTCTATAGAAAAATTTTTGATTAAAGAATTTTCTATAAAAAAAATTTTTGATAAACAATTTTCGATAAAAAAATTTTCTATAGAAAAATTTTTGATAAAAAAATTTTCTATAGAAAAATTTTTGATAAAAAAAAATTTGATAAAAAGTTTCGATAAAAAAATATTTGATAAAAAATTTCGATAAGAAATTTTTAATAATATATTCATTTTGCTTAAGAATATTCGAAAATATTTGAAGAAAACATTATAAAAACTTAATGCTCTTATTTTTTTTTCTTAAAACATAACTAAAAGATTTATCAAACAAATTCCTCCAAAGGTAATATTCAACCAAATGAAAAAAATTTTGAATAACTAACTAAATCCAAGATTTTTCCTCCTCTATTCCAATTTATAACCAAAAATCCCTTAAATCTAAATTAAAGACAATAGCCTTCGTAAAAAAATTGAAAACGGAAGTCATGCAGAATAAATATATTTTGTTAAAAAAATATTTATAAGCCAAATATTTTTAAAAAATCTCACACAGATACAAATTTTAGTACATGCATATGCATGAGTCTGTGTATGAATAATTTTTATTTAAAAAGATTTGCACTTGGTTTTTGTTATATTGTAAATTTGTTAACTTGCAAATTGTATAAAAGTTTAGAATTTATTTTGTATTATTTAACTTTTTTTCTATGGCATAATTTTTTACAAATGTAGAGGTTCACACCAAATTGGTAAAATTTTAAAAGAATTTTAAATAATTCGAAAAATTTGGAGCCTTATTCTCTTCATAGTTTTAATATCAAGAAATACCGGAAGTGGTTTAAACTGTCATTAATAATACAAATTTGAAAGTTTTACGTTTTATTGGGGACCTCTACAAATAATGTATGTATTTATTCATTAGAATTCAAACACATGGATACTTTCACATAAAGTCAACACTTTTACATGCGTAAATATGGAAACATAACTAAAGTTTTTTTGTTTTATTTATATTTTTTCTATTTTTCTAGTTATTTAAGTAAAATTTCATTTTATTCACATTTTCTGTGTTGAATTTAAAAGTATATGGAATAAAATAACCGAGAAATATACGAAAAATTTCGAAAAAAAAACTCAAGTATGCATGAAATTATTGTTTAATTGCAGCAAACTCGGCCTTTAGATACTCTATCAAAAATATGATCGAGTCAAATTAAAAATTCGATTTTTAAGCCTTACCTTCTTCGATTTCGTTGAACCAAAAACTCTAGAATATAAAGATGTTGCAGTTCCATACATTGATTTGACGTATGGTCGTTTTGAAAAGTCCCACAAAAATAACATAACTTATTGACTAATTCATCATCGCTCAGTCCAAACAGCTAAAGTTAGAACGCTGAAATTTTGACATCAGGTACTTTTTTCGATGTAAAGATCCATTATGAAGGGACTTTTGAAAATTCGGCCTATAAGGGAGTAAAAATAAAAAAATCAGAATGCTCTATCTCTGGAAGTAAACGTGATGGGGCTAAAATTGAAATTTCGTTGGGATCAACTCGAAAATTAAGAAGACATGTGTTTGGTACCTTTTGGCATATGAAACAAATAGGGAGCAAAAAGAGTACCAACCAATCAACAAAGAAACAAATTTAAGTCGGAGACGGTAAACAAGAAAAAACATCAAACACGGGATTGGTACTTTTTAATTTAGGGGGTAAAAACGGAAAAAAATAATTTTTGTATATCACTTGAACCAATAAAGCTATAAATAAATTTAGAGGGAAGTCGATTGCCAGGTACAAAATATCAAACACGTATTTGGTACTTTTTCAATTTAGGGGGTAAAAAAGGGAAAAAATCGGTAACGTTATATCTCCTAAACCAAAAGCGAAAGTTAAATTGGTTTGATATTTGCACTAAAAATTTAAGAACGGAAAAACATAATTTAGGGTAGGTTCATTCTTCCTTATCTTTGTATGAACCTTTAGAGCTAGAAATAAAATTTATAGAGAAGTCGATTGCCAAATACAAAATATCAAATACATATTTCGTACTTTTTTCAATTTAGGGGGTAAAAAAGGGAAAGTTCGGTAACGTTATAGCTCCTAAACCAAAAGCGATAGAAGCGAAAATTAAATTGGTTTTTAGATTCGCAATTAAATTTAAGGAACACGTAATTGGTACATTTTTAAAAAATTCGGTCGTTTATGGCGCAAAACAGGATAGAAAAGGGGAAAAATTAGTAAAATTATATCTCCGCAACCAACATCGATACAAAGATTTAAATGAATTTGGATCGGCTAGAAAAATAAGGGGACACGTGTTTGGTACTTTTTTGGAAATGGCACTAATAAGTGTAAAACAGGGTAAAAGATTTTTACATTTTCGAAAACTTCTTTAAAAAAAACTTCTTGAAAAAAAATTACTTACTGTACTACATTATCTCTTATAGTTTAAGAGATATTTGTCTCCAAACGCATTTTTTTGCATTTTTTGACATGAAACTTGTTCGTTATAAAAATTTTTCTATAGAAAATTTTTCGTTATAAAAATTTCTCTATAGAAAAGTTTTCGTTATAAAAATTTTTCTGTAGAAAATTTTTCGTTATAAAAATTTTTCTATAGAAAATTTTTCGTTATAAAAATTTTTCTATAGTAAATTTTTCGTTATAAAAATTTTTCTATAGAAAATTTTTCGTTATAAAAATATTTCTATAGAAAATTTTTCGTTATAAAAATGTTTCTATAGAAAATTTTTCGTTATAAAAATTTTTCTATAGAAAATTTTTCTATAGAAAATTTTTCTATAGAAAATTTTTCTATAGAAAATTTTTCGTTATAAAAATTTTTCTATAGAAAATTTTTCGTTATAAAAATTCTTCTATAGAAAATTTTTTGTTATAAAAATTTATCTATAGAAAATTGTTCGTTATAAAAATTTTTCTATAGAAAATTTTTCGTTTTAAAAATTTTTCTATAGAAAATTTTTCGTTATAAAAATTTTTCTATAGAAAATTTTTCGTTATAAAAATTTTTCGTTATAGAAAATTTTTCGTTATAAAAATTTTTCTATAAAAAATTTTTTGTTATAAAAATTTTTCTACAAAAAATTTTTTGTTATAAAAATTTTTCTACAAAAAATTTTTCGTTACAAAAATTCTTCTATAGAAAAATTTTTCGTTATAAAAATTTTTCTATAGAAAATTTCTATAGAAAATTTTTCGTTATAAAAATTTTTCTATAGAAAATCTTTCGTTATAAAAATTTTTCTATAGAAAATTTTTCGTTATAAAAATTTTTCTATAGAAAATTTTTCGTTATAAAAATTTTTCTACAGAAAGTATTTCGTTAAACAAATTTTTCTATAGAAAACTTTTCGATATAAAACAGAAGAATTTTCGATTTAAAAATTTTTTCATAAAAAATTTTTTTATAGAAAATTTTCGTTATAATTTTTTTTTTTTTGTTATACAAATTTTTCTATAGAAAAGTTTTTGGTATAAAAATTTTTCTATAGAAAATTAGTTAAAATTTTTTTTGCTGTAACAATTTTTCTATAGAAAATTTTTCGTTTTAAAAGTTTTTTTATAGAAAATTTTTTACCTGACTGAAGAGTATATAAAATTCCCTTTCTATTGATGTATGACATCATGTATAACATCTTTACTTATTTTCGTAGAATAATCTGTTTTGGATCTATCCAAGATAAAGTTAAATAGATCCAAAACGGTTCATAGAATTGTGTACCATATATTTAGTAGGTCGTCTTACTCTTTAAATTTCTGTCCTTCTGCCTCAACCTTCGTATATATTCTAAAATTCATACATTCTCTGGAGTTTTCTAGTTCTATATAATTTTTTATTTATTTCTGGGGAAAAATCATATTCTGCAAATTGCACAATTAAAAGGAAAGTTAAAAACTTTTTAGTTTAATTTTGTTTTCTTCTTTTTTAAATGCGTACATTTGCATACGCAAAGCACAAATGAATATCCTGTTCCTGCTCAAACACATACTCACACATATTTACAAAAATATCCTTGGATATAGGATCCACAATAAGAATGTTTAATAGCCAGCAAACAAAATTTTATCAAAACACTAAATTTATTAAACATTTTCTTAAAATATAAAATTTTATAAAAACAAGTAAGAAAGTGCCATAGTCGATCAAGCCGACCATGCGATACCCTTCACCACTAAGGTCAAAGGTGTTCCTTTTCCTGTATAAAGACAAATATTTGCTAAGTTTTGCTATCATACAAACATTTTCTCAAAACTTATATATTTAAGCTGTTTCCGTCATTTGGACTTATATGAGAGCTAGGGTCAAATGTGGACCGATTGTCAATTAATTTATCAGATTGATAACAGTTGTTACAAGAGTTATGTCTGCAAAAAATAAACTTAAAATTCTCATTATCTTCAGATTTAAGAGTGTTTTAGTGATTTTTGTCTCATTTAGTGCGGTTTTACAGAGGAGTTTGTTAAGGAGCTATGGTCAAATGTGGACCGATTTCAACGAAATTTGGTACAGTGGTTTTAGTTTACATAAGCAGTTTTAGTTTTTAATTTCATGAAAAAATATTGAAATTTGTGGCCAATATATCAATTCCAGGAAGTGGGACCCATGGGAGGTACCATGAATAATGGACCGATTTTGACGAATTTCAATACTAAAAGGTGGGTCTAAGATAAATATTTCTATGCGTTACATACATCAGCACAAACTTATAATACCCTTTCCACCTACTGTGGTGAAGGGTATAAAAATTGTATATTTATAGCAAGTGCAGGTTATGTGGTATAGGCTGGTAATATATAGGACAAAATAAGTATAATGGAAATACGCTTAATAATTAGATGTTCTCAGAAGATGAAATATGAAATTTATTAAAAAAACATCTTCAAATGTGGGATAATACAAAGATGTTTCCTGGGTATTGGTCCCATAGTGTCAAATACATTTTACATGTACATAAGAATTCATATATCTGTATGTATGTATAATGTTATATGTAAATTGTAATATGTATATGTAAAAGACAACAAATTACTTTGTAAATAAAATGTTTTCTAACATGACATCATCTTTTACAGCAAATTTGTCTCTTCACACACACACATGCACAACCTCAACTACATACTTATGAATTGTCCTCTTCCTGTATAGCCATCTTGCATCTCTGGTGATTCTGTAAATACCAGTTATTCCATTTAACCCAAACATGTTCGTACATGGTATGAAGCGTGCATCATTAATATGTAAATATTCGTTAGTTTCAATTACAACCAAACAAGAGCTAAAACAACAACAACAACAATTGTAGCACAATAATTCCTTAAGTAACAAAGAAACTAACTGGGTATCCTTGCTCCTTCTAAATAAGAAAAAAAAACTAAAACTTCTCTTGTACAAAAAAGAACTATTTTTCATTGAGATCCATGACTTTAACAATATTTTGTGCTAAATACAATTTGTAGGAAAAAAAATACTAAATTTGTATTTTACCTCAATTCCTAGAGTCCTTGCTAGGAAGCATTCGTGTGTAAGAGTGCGTATGTACAACATTTTGCTATGGGCATCATTGCATGGATGCGTCTGTGTATGTCTACGTCCTTCTATATGAATGTCACATTCGAGCTTAAGTTGCACAAAATTGAATTTATTACAAAAAAAAACCAAGGATAGTAAAAAGAAAAACTTAAAGGATGTAAAAAAGGAATATGTGGCCTCTGTGTGTGGAGTTGGTTAAATGTTTGATTGTAACTAACATTTTGTTTTAAAACGTTTAACAGATTTATTGAATTTAATCAGTTCGACCAAATCTAAAGAACTTCCATAATACACAGAAAGAAAATTTTCGATATTAAAATGATTTGTTATAACAAAAATTTTTCTACTGAAAATTTTTATTTAAAACAACTTTTAAAATAAATATTTTTCTTTAGAAAATTTTTCGTTATAAAAATTTTTTGCTTGAAAATTTTTTTATAAAAATTTTTCGTTTTGAAAATTTTTCGATTAAAAAATTTTTCTATAAAAAATATTTTGTTATAAAAATTTTTCTATAGAAAATTTATCGTTATAAAAATTTTTCTATAGAAAATTTTTCGTTATAAAAATTTTTTGTTACAAATAACTTTTGTTTAGAAATTTTTCGTTAAAAAAATTTTTGCATACAAAATTTTTCGTTACAAAAATTTTTCTGTAGAAAATTTTTTTATGAAAATTTTTCGATATAAAAATTTTTCTATAGAAAGTTGTTCGTTATCAAAATTTTTTATAAAAATTTTTCTATAGAATTCTTTTTTGTAAGAATTTTTTTGTTGTTAAGTATTTCTATAGAAAATCGTTTGAAAATTTTTTATATAAAATTTTTCGCTATAAAAATTTTTCTAAAGAAAATTTTTCGTTATAAAAATTTTTCTTTACAAACATTTTTTATAGAAAATTTTTCGTTATAAAAATTCGTTATAAATTTTTTTTCTATATAAAATTTTTTAGTTATAAAAATTTTTCGTTTCAAAAATTTTTCTATAGAAAATTTTTCGTTATCAAAATTTTTTTATAAAAATTTTTCCACAGAAAGTTTTTCGTTATAGAAAAATTTTTGTTAGAAAATTTTTTGTTAAAAAGTATTTATATAGATAATTTTATGTTATTAAAATTTTTTTATAAAAAATTGTTTGTTAAAAAAATTCGTCTGTACAAAATTTTTCGTTATAAAAATTTTTCGTTAAAAAATTTTTCATTATAGAAAATTTTCCATTTTTTGTTATAAAAAATTATTTATAAAATATTTGCAACTAAAATTTTTCTATAGAACATTTTTCATTATACAAATTGTTCTATAGAAAATTTTTCGTTATAGAAATTTTTCTATAAAAAATTTTTTTATAAAAATTTTTTTGTTGAAAAAATTTTTCTGAACAAAATTTTTCGTTATAAAAATTTTTCTATCGAAAATTTTTTGTTATAAAATTTTTTCTATAGAAAATTTATCAAAATTTTTTAGAAGAAATTTATCTTCTCTAAAAGACTTACCAGAAATCCAGCACTCAATAATTTTCATATTTTCCGATTTCTATATTATAAGTATGTTTGTATTTGAAAAAATATCTTGAAAACATTTTACGTTTTAAGCCAATAACTACGATGACTTTTTTTGATTAAGAAAAATATTATCTTATAAGGACTATATAGAAAAAGAAGATTACTTAATTAACATTTAATCACAAATGGAAGCATGAGAGAAGAATGAAGCTTAGACAGCAAATGACCAAGTACAGTAGATATATTATGTACCACATGTAAGGCCGCCTCCAAACCAAAAAAAAACAACAAACCAAAATTACAACTAATTGGAACTTTGCTTATATATAATACCAGTAATTTCACCATCCTTTTGGATAATACAGCGTCTGCAAAAGAGATTTACAACCATAAAGAAATGGTATATGGCTAGTAGTTGGTAAAAACTTACTTGTTCCCACTGTATAAAACAATTGTGGGCGGATTTAGATTTGGTTCTAGTTTACAAGCCTGTTCCGATAAAGCCATTCCAATACCAGACATTTTTGGATTTATTTTACCTTTAGCTAGAAAAATTTATAAAAATTAGTTTTAAATAATGGAAAATAAATGAAACAGTCATGGGTGTTACCTCCCAGACAAAGTCCCTGACGATTTGTTATTAGAACTCCCACAGTTTCGGGCTGCGAGTTTCTGCAATAAATTATTTGTCTTTTAAAACGTATACACTTTATATAATTGTTTTAATTTTACTTACATATCACTTAAAACCTTTTCTAATTGTTGTTCCATCTTTTAGATTTGTATAAAATTTAAAAAAATCTTACAAAAGTTTAGTTTTTCTTTAGAGATTAGCAAGTGATAAACAAAAAATATTAAACAGCTGTCATATTCTTAAATAGAGATGACAGCATAACGATAACTTTCTTTCTAATGCACAGTGTTGTGTTTATGTGATTCAAGTGTTGGAAAGTGAGATTTTAAACAACCGTTAATTTAAAGGAGAAAGGACATACAAAATTTTTAAGCTTATAATCAAATGCTTAAAATAAATTTTTAAATAAAAATAATTTATAACTCGAAATTTTGGATGAAAAATCTAAATTCTCTAAATTTTCTCAATAAATTTTCCACAAAAATTTTTATATCAAAAAATTTTCTTTAAAAATTTTGATTTCGAAAAATTTTCTATAAAAATTTTTATATCGAAAAATTTCCTATACAAAAGTTGTATATTTACAAATTTTTTATACAAATTTTTTATATCAAAAAATTTTCGGTAAAAATTATTATATCAAAAAATTTTCTATAAAAATTTTTATATCAAAAATTTTCTATAAAAATTTTTATATCAAAAAATTTTCTTTCAAAATTTTTATATCAAAAAATTTTCTTTAAAAATTTTTATATCAAAAAATTTTCTATAAAAATTTTAATATCGAAAAATTTTCTATAAAAATTTTTATATCAAAAAATTTTCTATAAAAATTTTTTTATCAAAAAATTTTCGAAAAAGTTTTTATATAAAAAAAACTTTCTGTAAAAATTTTTATATCAACAAATTTTCTATAAACAGTTTAATATCAAAAAATTTTCTATGAAAATTTTTATATCAAAAAATTTTCTATGAAAATTTTTATATCAAAAAATTTTTTTCCTGTAAAAATTTTATTATAAAAAAAATGTTCTTTCTATAAAAATTTTTATATAAAAAGCGTTTCTATAAAAATTTGTATATCAAAAACTTTTCTATAAAAATTTTTACATCAAAAAATTTTCTATAAAAATTTTTACATCAAATAATTTTATTATCAAAAAATTGTAATAGAAAATTTTTATTTAAAAAAATTTTCTATAAAAAATTTTTTTATGAAAAAATTTTCTACACAAATTTTTATATCAAAAAAATTTCTACAAAAATTTTTATATCAAAAAATTTTCTATAAAAATTTTTATATCAAAAAATTTTCTATAAAAATTTTTCTATTAAAAATTTTGTATATGAATTTTTACACCAAAAATGTTTGTATTAAAAAAATTTTCTATGAAAATTTGTACATTAAAAAATTTTCTATGAAAATTTTTATATTAAAAAATGTTCTGTACAAATTTTTATATCAAAAAATGTTCTATAAATTTTTTTTTATCACAAAATTTTAGATAAATATGTTTATATCAAAAAATTTTCTATAAAAGTTTTATAAAAAAATTTTGATATCAAAAAATTTTCTATAAAATTTTTATATAAAAATATTATCTATAAAAATTTTTTTATCAAAAACTTTTCGATAAAAATTTTTATATAAAAATTTTTTAAAAAAATTTTCTATAAACACTTTAATATCAAAAAATTTTCTATAAACATTTTTATATTAAAAAAAATTCTATAAAAATTTTTATATCAAAAAAATTTTCTTTCTGTAAAAATTTTATTATAAAAAAATGTTCTTTCTATAAAAATTTTTATATAAAAAGCGTTTCTATAAAAATTTTTATATCAAAAACTTTTTTATAAAAATTTGTATATCCAAAAATTTTCTATAAAAATGTTTATATTACAAATTTTTCTATAAAAATTTTTATATCAAAATATTTTCTATAAAAATTTGTATGTCAAAAAATTTTTATACAAACTATAATAATTTTCTATAAAAATTTTTACATCAAAAAATTTTCTATTCAAATTTTAATATCAAATAATTTTATTATCAAAAAATTTTAATATGTAGAAAATTTTTATATCAAAAAATTTTCTATAAAAATTTTTTTATCAAAAAATTTTCTACAAAAATTTTTATATCAAAAAAATTTCTACAAAAATTTTTATATCAAAAAATTTTCTACAAAAATTTTTATATAAAAAATTTTCTTTAAAAATTTTTATATCAAAACATTTTCTATAAAAATTTTTTTAAAAAAAAGTTTTCTATAAAAATTTTTATATCAAAAAATGTTCTATTAAAATTTTAAAATCGAAAAATTTTTATTTTGCGAAATTTCTATAAAAATTTGTATATCAGAAAATTTTCAATATCTCACACATACTTTGTTTTACCTAAATATAAAAATAGGAATCGCTGCTAAAGATCCTAATAATTAAATAAAAATTTGTTTTTTACGTTTTCTTATAATATTAATATTTAGTTTTATTATTGTTACTACTTTATAAATTTCTAATTTGTTTTTATTAAATTTTATTTATAAAATTTATGTATTTTTTCAAGATTTTGGAATATTTCGTTCTATTTATTTTTACTTTTATTTAAAGTGCATGGGGTAAAAATAAACAAAACAAATCTTATTTCAAAAAATAATATTAACACATCTAAAGTATTAGGAAAATACTATAATTTTTCCTTACTCTCTTTTTTTTCATTTGAATACAAATATAACTTAAAATTCTATAAAAAAAAAATACAAAGATGTTTTAAATGTTTCACATATAAAGACTCCAAAAAGCATCAAACACAAAAAAGGAAACAATTACACATTTGCCATATGTGTAAAAGAATAGGGGAGTAGGATAATTGGAAATATATTAGAGTGGAATATTAATTAACTTTTCAAATAATATTGATGAGAAAATTATACAACTAAAAAGTAATGAAGATTATTAATTAAACAATTTCATATTTATCAACGAATAAAATATTTTCTGTTGAATATTTGACACCGCTATCGTTGTCGACTAAAACAACATCCTTGGCTTTCAGAGCAGCATATGGAGTTTTTGAAACAAATGAAACCTTAAAGCAAAGTATAACAAATTTGTAGTACAAAAAGTTTTTCTTTTAAAAGAACTAATTAACTTACTTGCACCGGGAAGAAATCTCCTGGTATAGATGAATTACAACTGAATTCCATGGAACCTGATTTATTGGCAGCATCAATAACAGGCAAATTCCAGGTAAGAGCATGTTTACGTGCATCATAGTTATAAGTGCCATCATATTCGGCTACAGATGGTTGAACATTCATGCTGAAAAATATTTACCACATTTTATAAAAACTTTAATTTAGATTTGAGCTATTCAAACTTACGGCAATGGTATTATTATAGCAACATCCTGTAATTCCAAATGTTGAGCCTCTAGCTCATATTCAATATTTACATCACAGCCACCCTCGCCATTTTCCGAAGGCCAACAATTAACTAGTATAATAATTAAGTTAATTTCAAATTACTTTTTTAAAATATTTTAAGACTCACTTGTGAGGGGAATAGCTGCATCATCTTGTGTAACAAAACGCCACTTTAAAACACCTACATCAGTATTCATTGGGAAAGGTTTAGCTGGATTCTTTAGGCCAATTATTGAACGAGTTTTGAATAGTTCCTTGTCGACATTAGGATGTGTTTGCAATTGTATACCATGGGTATCATTATTTTCCAAATGCACTTTAATGCGACCCAAATTTTCATCGGTAATACGTAAAGTCAGTAGACCAGACAGTTCGAATTGCTGCAAACCACCATCACGACCAATACGAACCACAAGTTTATCTTCCATTTTCAAGTGAACGCTATCCGTATGTACATCCGAAACTATTTTGGCCTTAGCAGAAGCAACAGCCGAACTAACACCACCAGCTGCTGGTGTTAAATTGGAAATTTTTTCTCCCTCAGATTTGAGTTGATCGACGAAGCTATCCACATCCTTAGTTTTGCCACCCAGTTTAAGGGCATTTCGTGATACAGGTTTTCTTAAAATAAATCAAATAGATACCTATAGTTATAGTTTATTAATGAATTACAAAAAAACTTACTGTGCCTTAGGAGCAATTGGTTTGTTGTCTATTTCAATGGAGGGAGCACTATTAAAACCTCCCATACCACCACTGCTGCTATTACTGTTCGAGCCAAAGCCATCTGAACTGAAACCACCACTGGAACGTCCACCCATACCGCCGACGGGACCTCCACGTTTAGCAGACTCCATACGTTGTCTTTGCAACTCTTTGGCCTTTTCACGCATTCGTTGTTTAGCCTCGCGTTCTTGACTTTGTCGTACGGCTTGATAGATTTTCTCGTCGTTAGAGTCCATTTCTACATAAGTTTTAATTTGAGCCAAATTAACACTTTCCCTATAACCCAAAGCAACAATCTCATCAAAGGCGAATATCAAATTGAAGGCATTCTCTAAAATTTCCTTTTCCTCGAAAGTGTGACAATATTCAGGAATAACCTTGGAAAACAAGCGCAATGTTTCTAAATCCTCCAAAATATTACTGGCTTTAGTAGTTATCAGCAACATGTATAGCTTTTCCATGGGCTGATAGACATAACGTACGGAATCCGTTTCCACATAGGTGTGCTGCTTTCCGGCTGTCATAAGTTTGGGAAAAGCCGCCAGTAAACCCTCAATGCGGGCCTTAGTCATCTCCACAAATTGACGTGAAATAATCACTAAAAATAAAACGAAATATATTATATTGTTATAGGTACCATTCCAATGCATCAACAAATTTAAACAACAACAAACCTTTTCCATTTTTGGTACACACCGCAGCCGCTATCAGAACCTGTCGCAATTCACCAGAAATTGTTTATCATTTTTTTCAGTCTCTTTTACATTTTTCTCAAAAATTTTCTACTTACCATTTTTTCGATTTGTTAGATAAACTTTTGAAATATGAAATTTTTAAAGAATTATTAATTTGTATGACTTTTTATTGCAAAAAACTATGAAAAAAAATACTTTTGTGCAGGCTAGCTGACGTGTTCGATTAATAATTTTCTTGCAATGAAAATATGTCAAAACTGTCAGTTGTATGTATTGTTTTCTTTGGGAGTGATGGCAACACTTTGCATTAAATGACATTTGGAAATGTCATTATTGTTGTTTTTACATGAAGATGCCAGATAAGCACTAAACGGGTTACTCACCCGTTTAAGTATTTTTTCGTGTAAAAATTATAAAAATGTTTATTGAATTTCGTAACTATATCTCGAAAATTTATATCTTTATACAAATTTCAATATTTTTAAATCAGTATTCTGAAATTTGTCGATGACATGTAACTTTTTTACAAATCACTCGACCATCTGGCAACAAAGAATTTTCTGGCATCTCTCAAATTTGACAGTTGAGAATTCAATTTGGCGCATAAAGGCAAAGAAAAGCGCAAATATCGTAAAAAAGTTGCGAAAGTTTTCCAAACAATAATAAAAAATTAAGTTGTAATAATATTTATCATATTAAATAGATTGTATACCCACAGACAATCCAAATGAGTTTGGACGATTCAATAAACGCGTATTTCGTTGCAACCGGCAATGCCTCAGATGATGAAAAAGTTGGTAAAGACTTTAAAAGAGCTTTGACCTACCTCCAAAACCATATTCCTGAGGACAACATACGACAAATAAAGGCAAGTGAAGGATTTCCCCTGATAGCCTCTGGCAGGCTATCGAAGAAGGATGTTTTCATATTCGACCGTTTCGAAGGCGATTTCTTTCAACAATTGCAACAGACAAAATCAATTATAATTGGGCCTCCTTGTTTGATCAATTGTTTGTTGAAGAATCAGGAGATACCTATGGGTACAAGTCCCGTGTACACCACGGCCATGCGGGATTTGCAAATATCGGCCACTGGCATAACGCCTCAGGAAAAAGAAAAACTTAAGGGTTTGATACACTGGATGGGTGGATATTATTTCCAGAACTTTAGTAGATCTATAACACATTTAATATCGAATACCATTAAATCGGCTAAATATGAGCATGCCACATTAAATGGTATACCAGTAATGCATACGGATTGGGTACAACGTGTTTGGGAGAGGAGTTGTGCTGCTGAGGAGATATCCGCAACCGACGATGAATTCGATAAATATAAATTACCTATATTTTTTGGAACTAATATCACTTGTACAGGATTGGAGAATGATAAAAAAAATGAGGTAAATACTAGTTATTTATTGAATGTAAATAGCTCATAATACCGGCATATTATCTTAAATAACTAAAGTATGAACTTATATGTAGACTTTTGTAAATGAAAAACTTTTAAGGTTGTTGGTCCATGTTTGACTTTAATAGAGAAATGTATAAAATAGTTGGGCCTGGCCGAATATAACATTTTCTTGCTTTGTTCTGTATGGTCTCCAGGTTAAAAAAGCTTTTTTGAATGTCATTTGTTTCCAAACATATAGGACCATAATACATTAAACAAGTAAGAAAGTGCTATAATCGGTCAAGCCCGACCATATGATACCCTTCACCACTAAGGTCAAAGAAAAATATTTGCTAAATTTTGCCATCATACAAACATCTCAAAACTTATATAATTAAGCCTTTAAGACTTATAAGAGATCCAGGTTCAAATGTGGACCGATTGTATCGAAATTTGAGAAATTAATTACAGTTGTTACAAAAATTATGTATACAAAAAATGAACTTAAGATTCTCATTTATAGTATTTTTTTTTTTTGTCTCATTTAGTGCGTTTTTAAAGAAGAGTTTGTTTGAAGAGCTATAGTCAAATGTAGACCGATTCCAACGAAATTTGGTACAGTGATTTTAGTTTACATAAGCAGTATTTGTTTAAAATTTCATGAAAAATATTGATATTTCAATTCCGGGAAGTGGGACCTATGGGAGGTACCATAAATAATGGACCGATTTTGAGGAATTTCAATAGCCATGGTCCCATTATCAAAAAAATTATTTGTGCCAAATTTCATCAAATTATCTTTAGAATTGCGACCTGTAGTTTGTTTACATGGGGGTCCAGCCAGACAGACGGACGGACTGACATCGCTAAATCGACTCAGAAAGTAATTCTATACTAAAAGAACAAATTTATAATACCCTTTCCACCTATGGTGGTGAAGGGTATAAAAATTGTTTAAAATAAAATTAATTTTTGGTGTTGTGTAGTGTTTCTTATTAAAATATATCTACTTATACCTTATAAGGTCATGCGATTTGTAAACGAAAACGGTGGCACCTACCATCGTGCCTTTCGCTCCCAGCTAGTTGATATTGTTATTACCGAGAAGGACAAAACAAATTCTGAAAAATATGCTGCTGCAGTTCGTTACAAAAAGGACATACTTCTTCCCGAATGGATATTTGATAGTGTTCAGAAAGGGTTTGCTTTACCCACAAAACCATATCAGGTGAAATCCTTAAAAGTTTCCACTCCTACTAAAGGTGACCAGAGTATAGCAGATTTTACCGCAGCCGATAATACTCATCTCTCGGATATATCACGTATAAGTACGGTCGGATCTAGGCGCCATGATATCAGTACCGTAAATGATACTATATGTTCCTCAATGAATGACACACAAAGTGGGGCTACTTTTGTGGCACCAGCACCGCCGGTGTCAAAAGATTTGAAAAAGGATCTTTTGAAAAAAGCTGGTTCTGGAACTCACTACAAGCTGGTATACGATGAAATATGTCCGAAAAAGGCTAAAAAGGCCGGCAGCTTCTTAGATGGTTGTTGTATATATTTGAGCGGTTTCCGTTCTGAGGAAAGAGAAAAGTTGAATCGCATTCTAAACGTAGGCGGGGCCACACGTTATGATGCAGTCAATGAGGATATTACTCATATAATAGTGGGACAATTGGATGATAATGAATTCAAAAGCTGGAAAAAGGATAATTTGTTAACAGGTAATTAGAATTCAGCACTTTATAAAACAAAAATATAATACTTTTACTTTTATTTAAGCTGTAAATATTGTACGCTTAGATTGGCTACAGGAAAGTATCAAACTCAAACAACCTGCTAGTGAGGCTATCTATAGAGTTTCCCTACCTACATCACGCGAACCAGATGCTCCATCGCCTTCGTCAAAAAAGACACTGCGTTCCATGAATCACAGTTTTAAACAACCTGAAAAACCAATAAAGAAGAAATTATTCTCTAAAGATTCTGAAAAGGATGAAATAAATCTGGATAAAACTGCTACTGTCGAAAAACCTGTAGCTTCATCTACAGAACATCTAGTAGAGGCAGATGAACAAGATTTGATTGCTCAATACTCACAAGAAAATGTACCCCAAGCTAATATACCTCAAACTTCTATGCAGAATGATGATTCAATAGCCTATCCTATGGCTTGTTCAACACAATTAACACCCAATGATCCAGCACCACCATCGAAACCTGCAGCAGTTCCTGTGCAAGCGAATCCTTCGGATATGACTGACAGCACTGGCATAACCATTGATTATGAAAATTTAGATTTTTTTCAAGGATCATCTTTGTACATTGATAAAGATCATTTCCCAGAAGAATTTTACACACAGATGATTTCTGAGTGTGAGGCAGCTCAAGGTAATGTTGTTCCTTCAACCTTTCGCGATCCAGTTGATTATGCAATTGTTTCATTTGAGAAATCATTGGATCCGGGTCAGTTACCAGTTAAAGCCAGGCATATTGTGACAGAATTATATGTGGTAAGTTTTAGTATTGAAGTTAAATTTGTTTTTGTTTATTATATACAATTTACTTTGAAAAATCTTTTTCATAAAAGAAAAAAATCTACGAGATACTTATATTTTCATTTGATACATTTAGGAAAGTTGTATGAAAGCCAATAAATTAGTTCCTATCGAATACTATCACAAACATATACCACATAATGCCGACGCCCGGCCTCTGGAGGGCATGACAATTGTTATTTCTATTTACTCTCTATTAGAAAGAGATTTTATAGATTCTATTGCTCAAATATTGGGAGCAAATGTCAATAAAACGTTTGTGAAAAAAGAAAAACCACTGCTAATATGCCCTTCAGCCGAAGGATCAAAATATGAAGGTGCGATTAAATGGCGTTATCCTGTTGTAACATCAGATTGGTTGCTACAATGTGCAAAAGATGGAAAGAAAGTACCCTTTGGCTCTTACTTAGTAGGAGATAGTCCAGATGATTTTCCAATATCACCTACATTGAGAGAGCGTAATACTAGTAAGACTGAACCTAAAGTAACACCTCCAACACCAATTACACCCATTAACATGGATGTTAATGCTGTGGAAAATAATATGGAAAGTGTTGAAAATTTAAGACAAAGTAGTACAAACAATAATACAAACGAAACCTTTACCCCCTTAAGAAATAAGAGAGTATCTGAATTAGCAGGACCAGGCAGAACTACTAGACAATCTTTATCGAACTCGAATAATACGGGTCCAGACTCTCCCCACACACCCATCAATACTTACGCTCAAGCTTCTTATAACTTTGATTTCATTGATCTTATTTTGGGAGAAATAGAAAATGAAGAAGAGCGTGAGTGTTTAAGAGAGGTTATTAACGAAATGAAAAATAATCAAACTCCCGAATTGGAACGCATACGTAGACAGGCCTGTACTCCTATTAATCGCAAGTTACCGACACCTAAAGGTATACCAGATTTCTGTACTACACCAGAGTTTGAAAAGCGTATGGCTGATGAGTTTGAAAGGCGATGGCGTTTGCCCACGAAAAAAATGAAACCTGATACTCCGATTGATGAGATACGTAGAAGGGTAATGCGGGCAACCTGCAAAGCTATGGGTATACCTTACAGTGATGATGATGAACAACCAGGTACATCTTCTAGCAAGAAGTCTTTAAGAAATGTTGTAGATTCCAATACAACTACTCCATTAAATAATAGAAATACGCGTAGTTCAGCAGTTGCTCCAAGGTCAATCTTTGCAAACAATACTCCATCCAACAACACTACTGTGAATCACAATACCAGTAGCAATAATTCTTTCAATTTAGAAACAAATGAAACCAGAAAATCAGATACTTTTGTACCTAGTACCCAAACTCCCAATAATTCCATGACCAGACGAAGTATGTCAAATACCACTCAATCACCTAGTGGTTTAGGTCAAAGAGCCTCTTTAGTGGGAAAATCTACGATAAATTTTGATAAAATCAGTTTTGAAGAGACAAATGTGGCGGAAAATGCTACAAATGCAGCGTCTACTACAAAAGTTGGGACATCTATAAACGCCACATCATCACCAGAACTTAATAAAATTACCGAATATTTAAGGAGATGTGATTCAAAGCGCCAGAGTTTAAAACGTTCACATCAAAGTATAGATCGTCCTGCAGAATCAATGGAAACAGAAGCTCATTACGTTCAACCTTTTGAGTCGGAACAATTGAATACGCAAGATTTAGTTGGTTGGCGTGATCCTGCTGAATTTGGAGCACAAAGACGCTCAAGAGTGACAGAAAAATCAATGCAATATAAAGGCACACCACGTTTTAGCATTTCGTGTTCTGACGAGGAAACCAGAGACGATGTTATTGGCAAAATATTGCAGTTAGGAGGCGAGGTTAGTAGTTTGAACTATTTTATCTTAAATGTTGGTAATTCATTTAAAAACAATTTAAATTATTTAAAGGTTTGCGAAAATTTAGTAAATTTTGATCCGGAATGTACACACTTTGTCTGTGAAAAACCCAATCGTGGCGAAAAAATGCTTGGTTGCATTTCCTCGGGCAAGTGGGTTTTAAGCCTTAAGTACATTGAAGAGTGTTTTGCCAAGGATGTGTTTATTGATGAGGAACTGTATGAGTGGGGCAACTGCAAAGCTCTCAATCTACCACAACTTTCACCAGACGAACAGCTTATTGCTTTAGCGGCTCATCGTTGGCGCAAACAATTAGCTCCAGATGCCTATGGCAATCAAAATGGTGCATTTACAGGTATCAAAGCCATTTTACGTATTACGGGCCGTAACATTGATGCTCTCAAAAATGTGATTAAAGCTGGTAAAGGTGAAATTGTTGAAGCAACATCTCCCTACTCTGCTTGTCCGGCATCAGCAGCAGCCACTCATTGTTTTGTGGACTTTAAAAAGTGTCCCCTTAATCTGGAAGACTATCAATTTTTTAAGAATCAAAATATATTTACTCTTTCCCAAATGTACATTAATGCATTTTTGATGAATGGCGCTGAGGTGGACATGTCTAAGTATGAGTTTTTGGAGCAAATGATTAAGTAGGATCTAATAACTGTTATAATATTGAAATTATTTTGTAATTTTTTTTAGTATTTTTAAATCATATTGTCATCATGGTTATCACTATTTTTGTATCATCTTAATGATTAAATTTTTAAAGTTAATAAAGTATTTTCGTTTCATTAAAAAAAGTTTGGTTGTTATTTTATAAAAAAGATTAGTTCTAGTTGGAATCTAAATTCCGGAATGACAGTCCTTTGAAAGGTAACCGTAATAACGAAACGATTCCTACCTATTTAAATATACCTGTGCCCAGCACCAATATAAATGTCATAATTTTATATTAAAATTAATATCTGACTTTGATATCAAGTAAGTTGACCGGTATAATTTAATGTGTATAGCAGGGGGTTACCCCGTATCTATATTCGAAAATAAAATTCTTCGAATTTGTATGTTCAATGCATTATGTTTCGAAAAGAACTTCTTTTGAACTGAGATACGGTGTAACCCCCCAGACCAATATGTTTCAGCGTTACAAACATCACCACAAACCTTATATAACCCACCAGTTATGGTGATGTAGGGTATAAAGACTGTTATTTTGGCTCATATAATACAAAAAATGGAATATAGAAATTTATATAGAAAATTTTTCGGTATAAAATTTGATATAGAAAATTATTCGGTATAAAATTTTTTTTAGGAATTTTTCCGTATAGAATTTTATATAGAAAATTTTTCGGTATAAAATTTTTTATAGAAAATTTTTCGGTATAAAATTTTATATAGAAAATTTTTCGGTATAAAATTTTATATAGAAAAATTTTCGGTATAAAATTTTATATAGAAAATTTTTCGGTATAAAATTTTATATAGAAAATTTTTCGGTATAAAATTTTATATAGAAAATTTTTCGGTATAAAATTTTATATAAAAATTTTTTCGGCATTAAATTTTATATAGAAAATTTTTCGGTATAAATTTTTATATAGAAAATTTTTCGGTATAAATTTTTATATAGAAAATTTTTCGGTATAAATTTTTATATAGAAAATTTTTCGGTATAAATTTTTATATAGAAAATTTTTCGGTATAAAAATTTTTATAGATAATTTCGGTATACAATTTTATATAGAAAATCTTTCGGTATAAAATTTTTTAATAAAAATTTACATAGAAAATTTTTCGGAACAAAATTTTATATGGAAAATTTTGCGGTATAAATTTTTTTATAGAAAATTTTCCGGTATAACATTTTATACAGAAAATTTTACGGTATAAAATTTTATACAGAAAATTTTACGGTATAAAATTATATAGAACATTTTTCGGTATAAACTTTTATATAGAAAATTTTTTGGTATAAGTTTTTTATAGAAAATGTTTAAATAAAAATTTACATAGAAAATTTTTCAGAACTAAATTTTTTAATGAAAATTTTTCGGTATAAAATTTTGATATAGAAAATTTTTCGAAACAACATTTTTCGGATCAAAAATATTTTTTCTATAAAAAAATTTTTGGGTATAAAATTTTATATAGAAAATTTTTTGGTATAAAATTTTTAGAAGTTTTCAATAAGATTTTTTTTTTCAAAGAATATTTTTAGATATTTTTTTATAAACAAATTTTCATTAAATTTCTTTATACAAAAATGTTCTTCGATAAGTTTTTTTATAGAAAGATTTTGAACAAATGATTTTATAGAAAAATATTTAATAAACAACCCAATTATGAACATTCCCAGTAAGTTCAATTCCCCATGAGCACGTTTTTCACGAAAAATTAATTCCACCATTATAAACGGGGAGAATAGTTTAATGTGAAAGGGAACTTCAGTTGAAAATTTTAATTTTTGGCCATTTTCGAAATTTCTTTATAATAAGGGAGAAAGGAAAAGTAAAAAAATTCCACGTGGGATTTTATTTATTATTGGAACAGAGAAAAGTGGAAAAAATCACCGGAAATCTAGATGAACATTTGTTTATACAGTTTATCAAATAATGCTGTAGAAACATTTTCAATTAAACTTTATTATGGAACAATTTTTATTAAATTTTTCTTATAGAACAAATTTCTGTAAAAAATTTTTATAGAAGAATTTTTGCTTAAATTTTTTTGAAGAATTCTTTTTTCCATATTTAGACAATTAAGAGATCAACCACAACAATAATGGGATAGGGTCGAATCTATATTCTTAAGGTTTTTTTTTTAATTTGGAGTAAAAGCTTGTATAATTATTAAACTATGCATTTATTACAATTTGATCATAATATTTTGTGTTTAATTTCGCATACAACAGTTGCTTTCAAATATTTTCTAATGATTAAGGAGTTTTGGAAAATAAGCAAATAAATTAATACCTAATATTTTTTATATTTTTATTTTAATTGTATTAAATATTGTTAATATATTTCTATGTATTCGCAATTTTATAAATATCGAAAAATATTTGATATTAATCAATATAAATTCAAGATAAATTACTATTGTTATGTTATATGTGTACGTTTGAATATATAAATCGTTAAGAGAAGATAAATAGAGAGTATACATATGAATTTATTTAAATATCTTTTGAAGCAGCAATAAAAATCTTATTTTTTAACATGCCAACAAAATAAATATTGCATAAATCATTGCTTGAAGTAATTGCAAAAGTGAATAACGGAAAATTTAAACAAATAATAATAAAAACAACTTTTTCGACAAAATTTTAAAGAAATAAAAAAAAAAACAAATATATACTAAAAAATTAGAGTTAAAGAATAATTTAAATACACGTTATTAACTTAATGAAACTTTATAAACAATATAAACATAATACCATTAAAATCAAATATATATGTAAATAACATTGGAGAAAAAAGTTGATTTCTTGGCCAATTAAAATGTTATGAGCATTCCTAGACGCATTTTATTGATCTAAATAATCCATAGTTTTAATAAATTTCACTACAGATCCAAATAAGGTCCAATGAAATTGTTCTTCGCCATCTAATTTTTCACCAATAAAACATGTTATATACTCAACAGTTGATAATAAATAAGGAGGATTAGCCTGTAGATAAAGAAGATGTATATAAATAAGATAACTTAACTTTTTAAATACAACAAATGTTCATACCATTATAACAACATAAATAAGAACGGGTAAAATATCATCAGCAGCTGGTACTCTACCACTGGAAATGTGCAACAAGCTCATTATACTAGAAATACATCTAAAGAAATTTGATTAAGTTAAATTTACTTTATCGTTTAATTAATTTTTAATATAATTAAATTATTTACCTTATAACACACTGTAATTTTTCGCGAGGTGTTTTATAGGCAGATATAAAAGTTAACTCTTGTTGAGCAAAACTCCATGGAGCCTCGGCTAAATAAATTTGAGGTATACATAGAGCTGGATGGGATGGTGTAATAATATTTTGCAATTTGCGTATATGTTCAGATAAAACTCTAAAAATAAAATAAAAATAAGTTTTTTTTTTAATAGTAAAATTTAATAACTAACTTTAAATTATTTATTATTCAAGCTCATAAAAATATTTTCAAAAGAAGATGGTGCTTACATCTATGAGATTTTTCAAAAATAAAAAAGTGATATTTAACTTACGTGTCTCTTGATAAATCGGCATCCTCATTGGGAAACATAACCTGTTGATACATACTTTGCAAAAGCATTCTTTCTAATGACATGCGTGCCTCCATAGCTTGCCATTCAGGCATACCATTTAAAATGCCTCCCACATTTACAAGTTCCTCCATCAGACTATCAATAAATTCTTCAATCAAATCAATTTTATCATCTGACACTGTTAGCCGGGCAAAATCTTCTTGGAATGATTCAATTTTATCTTGTCTTTTTTCAAAAAACAAACGCATACACACCGCCATTAAATAACGGTTACATGTAGAACTTTCACTTCTTAAACGCGATTCGTATTGTTCGATGTTTTCCATAATCATAAGAAGATTTTGGCGATACCGCATTAAATATTGTAAATAACTTTGCCTTTTTTGTATGTCATTTTGTAATTCTTCCATAATTTTGGTATGTTGACTTATATCCAATTGAGATATGCATCGTATGGCTTCAGAGACATAAGAAATTTGTTGGAAGTTTTGCAAATTAATAGCTTGAGCCAATTGGATTTGAAGATATGTAAGAAGGGGAGAAGTATTGGTGTGCTTGAAAAAAAACAAGAAATTTTAAACATATGTTTATTTCTCAAATAAGATGTGCTATAGAAAAACCTACAGTTGTATGGCGAAAATCTCCCGAATGCAAATCAGTCTTGGATAATACGGTACGTATCTTTTTTTTAATGATGTTAAAAGCCATAATTTTATCATGGATAGAAGAATGTTGATTGACACTGAAATCAATTAAAATAAATGTATACATGTTTTAGTTGCAAAAAATTATTCAATTAACTTACCTTTGCGGTCCATTTATATCTTTTGCAATGCCACTCACAGTCAAGCCTCCAACTGCTCCAGCTCCATTGCCAGTCGAGGAATTTGTAGCTTCGCTCGAAGTACTAACTTTACGTCTATATTTAGCCAATATATCTTCACTCATATCATAATAGCCCGTACCACGTTCTTGAGCTGTAGTCGTTGCGCAACTTACCATATTGGCACTTATATCTAATGAAATCTCAGAGTTATTGGCTGAGAATGAAACGCTACGTGAACTTTGGGAGATGTCATCACAGTTCGTTACCGTGCTGTGGTGTCTAGATTTGTGGCCACGTCGATGTTTGAAAATACCCTGTTTTAGTTTATTAAATATACCGGAATTAGTGGTAGTTAAACTAGAAGAGGTGGATGGACCATTGGTACGTAAGGGATCTTGCTGAAAATGTGATGAGTTTCTATTATGTCTAGCAGATGAAGAGGATGCAGATGGACCATGAGCTTTATCAGCAGATGCATCAAAGCTTATACTTTTTGGTATAGCTCCGGTGGATTTTGTGGGTTTTTGGGAATTAGATGTTGCAGCAACCATTATACCGACTGAGGATGAGGCTTGATTGGTGGGTGTGTTGCGCGACGTGTCGCCGCCCTCATTAGCATCATTTAAATCTAGATCGGAAGTTCTGTTGGTTAAGAGCAATATTTCTTGCTCTTGTTGCTGCTGTTGTTCTCTTTTGTCGTCATCTGTTTGTGGCGAGATATTTGGCAAAGCTGATATCCTTTTAGGAACGGAGTTCAACATAATTTCATGATTTTCATAATTCAAAGATTGATGTCTTCTTAGGGAGGGTGTTAAATTGGAACCACTCTCAGAACTTTCACGTCCACCTTTTAAAGCCAAAATGCCATTACGACGACCATCTACAGCTGAATTTCTTTGTAGTGTGGATCTGTCTCGACGTTCTACCAAATCATCTTGGAAAATCTCCAATACAGGAGGTTCTGGAGGTGGTATTGAAGGCGGCGTTATGTTTTTGTCATCACAAAAATCAGAAAAATCTATAAGATCTTTTGATTCATTACTGGCATTACTTTGATGTCGTTTTTTACGATTTCCTCCAAAGGGAGAAGGAAGTTTGACCATCGCTCCTTGCTCTTCCAGATTTGAACTTTGATTCGAAATACTACTCTCTGCGGATGCTTGCCTTCGCATACGTTGTGATGTGGACGACGGACCGGCCTGTAAAAAGTTATCCTTTTCTTTTTCACTCGCTATTGATTTATAATTTTGCTGAAATGTGTTTTCCAATTGATTGCTTGTCCTTACCGAACTTCTAGCTAATGAAGAACCATCTCGGTAGTGATGATGATAATGGTTATTATTTGTAACTGAAGCAGAATTATCATCATATGAATTAATGGCATCATAAAATGCAGAATCCTCTTGTGAACGATCACTAGCATTACCACCACTGCTACCGCCACTACCATGAACATCATCAACACTACCAGAGGTGGGTACATTAGCTACTGGTAGTTTATGAGCTCCTTGTACATTAGATGATGGAGATCTAAAACTACGACTATTGCGAGCTGTTGAGTAATGAGCATTATTAGATGATCTTTGTTGACGACTCGTAGGTGCCGATATAGCAGCTGCCAATTGGTTTCTTTCCCTTTCTGATATCGTACCAGAGTCTAATATATCTGATCTAGCTGTAATACTCACATTATCATCTGTATCAACTTCATTTAATTTCTCGGAATCTGATGCCAAAACGTCAGTACTCCAATTAGATTCTGATCTTTGGTCTGTGGCATCCAAATACCCGCCTCTCATACCACCAGCCCCGGATAGAACATCGAAGTTATTATCTCCTGGTAATACTACAGCGGCGGGTATCAAGGGTGTTGAAAAAATTCTCTCGCGCTCTCTTTCTGTTGTATCTATTGTCTCAGAATCGCTTGCCAACACATCAGTTGACCATGTGTCCGAAATTATCGAAACAGTTTCATCACCTTCAAACTTTTTTATTTCAAATTTACAAAACTTGTCCTGAATATCAGAGCGTGCTTTAGAAATAAGCTTTTGCATTTGAGGTGTGGGTAAAGCATGATTTATAGATTCACCATCTGTCACCTGGGACGAAGGTGTATCTCTACCGCTGATATTTGGAGTACCTCTGCCAGATACGTTTGCCGATACCATGTCAGACAAATTGTCATTCTCTGCATTCTCTTCCAACTCTAAAGAACTTGTTACTGAATGATTTGAGGGCACTTCACTAACAGCTTCTAAATTGTCAGAATTGCCAACAGAAGCATCATCATGTGACAGAGAAAATCTTGTAGTCTTATTATGCATGGGCCTTAGTATGTCTGACATACCGTCGATGCCATCAAAACCATTTACTACTGACGACTTGTCAACTGTTGATTCCTGTTGGTAGTTTTCAGCATCTACTAATTCTCCATTAGATATTTCTTGTCCGATGCTATTCATTTTTAGAACTTCTTCTTCCGAAAGAGGCTGTAGTTTTTGTTCAACTCCATTGTAAAGATTAAAAACCAAAACAGACTCATTTTCGAACTCCGGCGTTGAAAATGATCTTACTGGCGACGAATGCTGTGAGTTATTGTGGGAACCAAAGTTATCTAAACCATTTCCATTCGAACCACCACCATTATTTTGACCATTGACAACACCATTAATATCCTCAGAAATGTTATTGTGTCCATTTGCAGTTGAGAAACTCATGCTTTTTGCTATTTTGCTTTTCGTGGTTTTACTTAAATTTTTTAATGATTGCTTAGATTTGTCTTTGACAGGGCTTTCACCCTTAACGGAATTGTGGTTACCCTCAGCAGTATTACCATTGACGACAGGATTTTCCGGCAGATGCTTTAAAATCTTTCTTAACTTTTCCTTTTCTTCCTCTGAGATGTCGAACTCATCTGTGGCCGTTAATATTCTATAGAATTCGGTGAAATAATTTAACTCACGTTGTGTAGTTAACAAATGTGTTCTCTCAAAATCACTTTGCTGCGCCAATATTGCAACAACATCCTCTCCAGATTGCGTTACTAACAACAAATCAATTAACTTGGTTACATTATTCGATTCAAATTTTGCATACAATTCTGTAAATTTAGCATCGATTTCATCATGTTTTGCTAAAGCTAACATCTGAATTATTTGTCCAATTTGAATAAGATTAAATCTTACTTGTTCAGAAATGGGAGCATCTATTATGCCCATTACGTCAGGACTTACAATGGCAGGACAAATAAAATGTGTAAAAACCATGTCAGTAATAATTTCATTAATTACTTTATCTGAAAATTGGTGAGCCTGTTTCAGCTGATGGCACATGGTCTGCACTAACCACCTTAAAGTGGACGGAAATAGAGACCAATTATAAAGAAGATTATCTATAAATACTTTAGCTAATTTGTATAATTGATTAAGGGTTTCGATGTGGAATTTATTAATATTATCTTGATAGGCAGCCGAGGTTTCAGAGCCGAATCTTCTTATTCTCTCTTTCGTTGTAAAACTCTGGACAACTTTTTGTGGATCAACATCTAATATTGTATCTGTTTCACTTAATACACTCATAATGGGTTGGAAAAGAGCCGCAGTTAAAAATATTTTTGCCGAAAACATCGACTCATTTAGGCGGTGATATATGCGAGCAAATGTTGAGGTATTTGCTCTTAACAATCTGCGAGGATTATCACTAACAACAATTTGTATCTCTATTAGTTCCCTTAGAAGTTTCAAAACCATTTCAACATCTTTTGTATTAATGGCATTGCCAAACAGGCCAGTAGTAATTGTTTGAATAATGGAATTCATATGAGCAGGAGTTATATCGGATAAGCTATCTCCGGTTGCCAGAGATAATGCCAAAACATAGGGTGATTTATAAAGGTAGTTAAATAGATCTTCATACGCAATAGCATGCTGTTGTAAAAGTAAATATTTTTTTTATAATTAAATCAAAAGTTTTAATAGTTTTCTTTGTTTATTCTACCTCATAATCCAATACTTTTTTCGCATCGATAAATTTAACATTTTCACAGTTCTTTGCACGGCGGCAACACAAAGAAGGACCCGAGTCGGGTCGAGAAACAATCAAATCATTAAGATTTTTTCTTTGTTGAGCACAAATGTAAGCCAACTATTAAAAAAGTTATTAAAAAGGATAATTTGTTTAAATAGAATATATCGTATTTACCTTTGTTATTGAGGCAGAATTTTCTGCTAAAGTTTCTGTTAATCGTCCAAAAGTTGTCTGTTCCTGTTGTATAAACAATTGCTCTTGACGTAAAGTACGCGCTAAATCCATAACCTCCAAGAGATTCCCTTCCGTATTCGATTCCATTGTGTGATAATGTCTTTGTGTTTTTTCTTTACGTTCAGTTTGATTTTAGTAATTTTTACTTTTTTATTTCTTTTCGATTTGTTTTATTTTATTTGTTTCTCCAATTAACAATTAAGATTTCAATATTATGTACTAGAATGATAAAAGAACACACAAGTACATGAACTATTTAGTTGTTATTATATTTAGATTGATTATACAAATGAATGTATAATGCGGTCATGAACTTGAAAGGGGGTGTATGAACTACATATCGTGTGATAAAGTGAAAAATTTGGTTACTACAATGATTCAAATTTTCAGTTTAAACCCATTAAGTTTTTAATAATTTTCAAATTCCATTAAACGTCCCAACTTAAGTTAAAATTTTCAGGATTAGCAAAAATTTTGACTTAAATATAGGTAAATCTTAAGAAAAAGTTTGCAAAAATTCACTTTTGAGTTCAGCTATATGATTGCACTTAATCGGCTTAAATACTTTCCTTAGGATTTTGTTGTCAAAATTACTACTGTTACATTTTTACATAAGAATGTGGTTATGGTATAAACTGTTAGTGCTGAGTTTAACTAAAAGACTTTCTAAGAGTACTACCGATATTTTTGAATGTCCCTCAGTTCATACTTAATTGTAGAAGCACCGACGATATGAAATAAAACAAGTAAGAGTGTTATATTCGGCTGTGCCGAATCTTATATACCCACCATCAAGTTGAGTTAAATTTAGAAATATGTCTCATATATCTACGAGGGTGCAGCTAATTCAAAATGTGGACCAAATTCGAAAAAAGTTGTTACGATATTTGGTATTGTTAGTAAAATATTTGGACTAAATTCGGTTGAAGGAGCTTTATAGTTATGTAAGTGGTTTCCCTAGTATTTACTATGAACAAAATTCGGTATCGTAACCTGGTATGGTTTTACATTAATAAGTTGTTAAATGCTTTTCGATTAGCTTAATATTTGTTTAGGATAAACACGCTGATAGTAATACGATAGGTCCACTTATTTTGTTAGGAGTTCCTAATACATCTACCGTATATAAAGACTGGACATTGGTGCAATCTTAAGATGCTGCTTGTACCTCCGAATCTTTTTGATTGTAGATATAAAAAGGGGATGTTATATATATAAGAATTAAAGCCAAATGTTGACCGATTGTAACGAAATTTTACACACTGGCTTGTTATTACATAGAGCAAAATTTAGTAGCCATAGCTGTCATAGTTTCTAATTTAATAGCTTTTAACTGGCCTTTGCTACATTTTTTTTTGGTTTCCGGGAGTGGCTTTTATATGAAAGCTATAGTCAAATATGGATTCCTATAAAATTTGATATACTGACCAATAGTTGCAAAAAAAACGTCTCTATTTTTAATTTATTCGACATAGCTATTACAATTGTATTCAATTTATCAGCGTTTATGTGTTTCCCGGATCGGGGTTATATGGGCGCCCTAAATAAATGTGCACCGATTTCGTCCATTTTCAATACACAACTTTTTCAAGATATCGAAAATACATTTGTAAAATTTTGTTCCTCGAGCTCAAAAACCCCCTTTTTCTTTTTGTATTTTTGAGTTTCTGTAAGTTTTTATATGGGAGCTATGTTCAAATGGTGAGCGATTGTGACACTGGTTGGCATTGGCATAAGATTTCCTTGTGCTAAATTTAGTGGCCAAAGCTATTACAGTTTATCAGTTATTGGCATTTAAGTGTATTTTAGGTGGAATTTAGGCCGTTTCCGTAAGTTTTTTGTATGGGAGCTATGGTGAAATGTGAACTGATTTCGATGAAATTACATGCTGCCTAGCACTTATGTAAAACTTCTTCATACCAAATTTTATCATCATAGCTGCTATAATTTGTCATTTATTAGCAAATAAGCGAATAGCCTAGACGAGGAGCTATATTCAAATGTGAACCGATTTTTCCCGATTTCAATACCAAAATTTCCAACAAATGAAAAATATTTATGCTAAATTTTAGTGACCTATATCCTTTCGATAAGGTTTTATCGTGCCGACAACAGACAGACAGACAGATGGACATCGCTCAATCGTCTTCAAATTTCGTAAGGATTCAGAATATACTTCAATTTTGGTTTTTGAGCCAATATTAGGGAAATTACAAACGGAATGACAATCTCAATATACCCTCATTCTTTTTGATAGTGGGTATTAAAAATAACATGTGTATATAGATAATATTATCAGACATTAAAAAAAAACTTAAAAATAGATGAAAAGAAAGCCAACTTTCAAACAAACTATTATGTATGAATTATGATAACGAGAAAAATTGTGCAAGGCGCTAACAAGTACTTGTGACGTATTTCATTCATGTGCTTTAATTACATGAATGTACTTACGTACTCTCAGTATAATTTCATCTCCACAAGAAAAAAATGACTGGACTAGAAGAAATGTGTGATTTTATAATTCTTACAAAGTTAAACAGATGATCATATTCTTTCATAATAGGACAAAAATAGTGTCTATTATTTTGTAGCGATCATTCAAAGTATTAATATGTTCCCTTATTACTCACTATATCGATAATTTGATGCAATATCGTCATAATCCAAAAAAAAGATAGGTTCGAATAAAAAGAATATACAAGTTTTCAACAGTTAAGTTCTGCTGTATATATTTTTCAAATTAAATCAATTTTGTTGTTTTGTGTTAACATACTTTTGTATAAGTTTTGTTATTTGGGAGAGGAGATGGTAGGCATTGAAACCCTACTTCGAAAAAAAAAACGATGACGCCGAATACTAACTGGGTTCGGAATGGGGTTCAAGGACATTCAATTCAAAATATAAATTTTTGTCGACCAGCGTAATTTTCCAAATCATTTACATTTTAAATAGACTTCATAAAACTGTCAATAAAATGAAAACGATTTGTAATATTTTTTACTTTCGGTGCATCTAAATATTTATTTTTTATTTGTTTGTTTAACTAATTAGACATTACTAATTCAATATATTCTAAAATTAATAAAACAGAGAGCGACATTTGCTTAGAGACGAAGACTAACACTAAAGCAAAATTTTACATTAGGTAGATTTTTAAAATAGTGACAAATATTTTGTTTAAAAAGATGACCATAGAAGTTAATAATATATATACGAATTTCTTGTTGATATGGATTATATGGATTTATATGATTCTTCTAAAAGATTAAAAAAAATTTAGATGAAAGTAGTGATCCAAATAAAATCTGTGGTCGTTTAATAAAACTTAAACTTATTTTTTTAAATACGATTTTTTTTTAATATTGTACAAATTCACCTGACATGTATCGACTTTTTTGGGGGGGCTTTCATTGAAGATTTTATAATTGCTTCTGTTATCTTTATGGAGATGTTGGTCCATTAATTAATTTTACATATTGAATAACACTCATATGCCTTTCTTTAATTGTGGCAAGGCACCGAATCGGTAGTTAGTAGGCATTTTTTTTGCATAGCATAGCCTCGTTGATAAGTATTATTAAAATCTTGACCTGGAAGTTTTTAAAAGTCTGCCAGTACGTACGTTTCGTCATCTATCATAATAATAGTAAAAAAATTGACTTAAATTTGTAAGATTGTTTTTCTGCTCCTAATTTGTTTACCGAAATGTGATCTAGAATTTTCTGAATTTATATGACTACATTCCATAACATAAGCCTTGGTTCTATGCTCAAAAATATTAAAGAATTTAATCCTAAGAGCTTTTAGGTGTGTAACATTGCGATGTACAAAAGATGACTAGGTTTTTCAACTCTGGTAAAAAGTATTCTTCTTTGCTTATGTTCATAGAAACGATAGTTATGTTCAGGCGTAGGCAGCCCATACCACCAGAAGTCGAAGAATGTTTGTAATTTTCGTAAATACCACGGTCATTATTTTTCATAAACAATTTTGTATAGAAAAATTTTTGATAAAAAAATTTTCTGTAGAAAAATTTTTGATAAAAAAAATTTTGTATAGAAAAATTTTGATAAAAAATTTTTTATAGAAAAATTTTTGATAAAAAATTTTTTATAGAAAAATTTTTGATAAAAAAATTTTCAATAGAAAAATTTTTGATAAAAAATTTTCCATAGAAAAATTTTTAATAAAAAAATTTTCTATAGAAAAATTTTTGAAAAAAAAAAAAATTTTCTATAGAAAAATTTTTGAAAAAAAAAATTTTCTATAGAAAAATTTTTGATAAAATTTTTAATACCAGAAGCCGAAGAATGTTTGTAATTTTCATAAATACCACGGTAATTATTTTTCATAAACAAATTTTGTATAGAAAAATTTTTGATAAAAAAATTTTCTGTAGAAAAATTTTTGATAAAAAAAATTTTGTATAGAAAAATTTTGATAAAAAATTTTTGATAAAAAAATTCTATAGAAAAATATTTGATAAAAAATTTTCAATAGAAAAATTTTTGATAAAAAAATTTTCAATAGAAAAATTTTTGATAAAAAATTTTCCATAGAAAAATTTTTGATAAAAAAAAATTTTTCTATAGAAAAATTTTTGATAAAAAATTTTTAATAGAAAAATTTTTGATAAAAAATTTTTGATAGAAAAATTGTTGAAAAAAATTTTCTTTAGAAAAAATTTTGATATAAGAATTTTCTATAGAAAAATTTTTGATAAAAAAATTTTGTGTAGATAAATTTTGGATAAAAGATTTTCTATGGAAAAATTTCTGATAAAAAAGTTTTCTATAAAAAAAATTTTGGTAAAAAAATTGTTTATAGAAAAATTTTTGATAAAAAATTTTCTATAAAAAATTTTTCACAAAAAATTTTCAATAGAAAAATTTTCCATAGAAAAATTTTTGATAACAAAATTTTCTGTAAAAAAATTTTTGAAAAAAAAATTTCTATAGAAAAATTTTTGAAAAAAAATTTCTTTCTTTGAAAAAAAATTTCTTTCTTTGAAAAAAATTTCTATAGAAAAATTTTTGATAAAAAAATTTTTCTGTAGAATAATTTTTGATAAAAATATAAAAAAAAAAATGGAGTAAAAACCTTTTTTTTTTTAAACGTTACATTTTTTAAACTATACATTGAAAAATACCTAGTTTAGTTAAAAGTATAAAAACGGCAATACTCCGACGCGTGGTTATGTTGGAGTCAATACAGCTTTTCATAATCGAATACGTATTCTGTGCTTTTTAGAAATTTTTAAATTTGAGATGTAAATTTTAAAGTGGCCCTTAATTGCAAAACGTTTGCTTCTAGTTTATTTATATGAGAACATTTCGTTTGCAATTTGATAATTATTTGCCAAAATTCAAGTCACACTTAATGATGTGATATGTACTAAAAAGTGAAATAATTTTGTTTGTATTATTGCTCACATTAAAAATACATAATGTACAAAGTTACAAATATACAAAATATAAAATATAAAAGAACATTAGTACACATTTTTTGTAATTGTTTTTATTATTAAAAGCATTTTAATTGTTGTATATATAGGACAATTTTATGTACAATCTCTAGAGTCTTATCAAGATTCAAATACCTTTATTACAGATATTTGTTGAAAAACAAAATACAAAATATATTTTGATGTTTTTGAATAATTGTTTTTTATTGAGATTTTTCAATTAACAAATAAAAGTTTTACAGTGATTTCATGCTTCGGCTGATGACAGGAATTCTATTGTATTTAAAATATACATATGTATCTATGTATATTTAAATGTTTTAAAAATAATGACGAGTTTCATTGTATAACATTAGTTGTGTTCCCGTACCATTACGAAAATACCCAAACCAGTCCGAAGTTACCCACAATTCACCAAAATGTGTTCCCGCACTCTGTTTTGATTTGAGTCTTTACTAACTTGTGGGAGTCATTTCATTTCCTCTCTTACTCAAAACTACACTGGCTGTTTCTTTGAGTAAGTTTTTTCTTTTTTAAGTTTACTACATCTAGAAAATTTCCATTAATGGAGTTGCAAATTTTCCATAAATTAAGAAAATAAATTCAAGGCTCATATATACACTATGAGTAAATTCTTATACTATTTGAATACTTCAACGACTTTGTCATGCAAAAATCCAAAAATTCATTTTCAAAATCTTTTCTTAGAATTTATTTTTTTAAATACACAATATTACACATAAATATTTTACACCCCTTAATTGAATACAAGATATAACATGTATCATGATTAAATGTTTATTTTGAATAAACAAAATAATTTTTTTTGCAAAATTTTGACATTGTTTTAATAGCAGAAAAACGTTTAACTATTCAAATAAAAATACATGCCGTTATACAAAACGTAAATGACTTTAACGAATCAAAAATATAAACCAACTTTTTTGGATTTCTCACAAAAATTATAATTTAACCAATATTTGGAATGAATTCATTTTCTATTTTCAAAGTGAAAATTACTAGGTATGTATTTTTTGTTTCCTATATATTTTAACAATTTAGTAAACATTAATTTAAATTAAAAAAGTAAATATAAATAGAAAATACAGTTTTATCATATATTAGAGCCCTTAAATTTTTTAGGGGACTCAAAAACAAGCGAAAATTTTAAACCATACCGTTACAAATCTGTGACACGCCTGTATATTTATTTTAATTTAATTTATCATTTAGCTTTTCTTTTAAATAATAAAATACAAACTAGATAAGGCCGTTTGAGTTTTAGGTAATGATACATTTTGAGTTTAAAGGAAAATATTTGTAAAAACACAAAAATGTGAGTTACCTACAAAATTAAATTTGTGTATAATTAGCTTGTTGGTCAAAATGGAACATAGTGAAATTTTACTAAGAATTTGACTTCCCTCAGTTTTAACAAGTGTTTTTTTTTCAACTTAAAAAAATAATTTTTTCTATAAATTTTATGTGATGTAATGGAAATCGATCGATTTCAGATATATTTTTGAGACAGTTTTTCCCATTTCTAGACAAGGCCAAAAGAAAGATAAGATATCAGTTAAAAGAATTAAAGCCCTATTTTTTTGTTTTTTTTTTTTGGGAAAATAACCAAACATTTAAAAATATATCTGAAATCGGTCGATTTGAAAACAATCGATTTCCATTATATACCGGTATATATTAAAATTTAGGCCCCCAATTCAAAAACGGGTTTTAGGGGATCTTAATATAATGTTAATGTTAACTCGTGAATTTCCAATGTGTGGAAAGGTTGCTTATGTTACAAGAATTTCTAAAAAGGTAGACGCTAGCAATCCCGAAAATTACTGACCAATAGCAATTTGTTTTGGTGAAAGTTCTTATTGCTTTTTTTCTGGATTTGTATCGAGTTTCCTCAAAGACCGCACAATAAGAGTTTAGGTAAAATCCGGGGATACTCTCTGGTAAAATACCCGGAGTCTATTAATCTACTTTAAAACAGGGAGTTTGGATTCAGTATTGTCGCTCTACGGGGGATGTATTAGCCATCCTATCGGAAAAATGCAGCTGTTTTTTTTACAGTTTTGGCGAAAGTAAAGTTATAGTGGGATATCATCCCACGAGTTTAGGTAAAATTCGGGGATACTTTCTGGTAAAATACCCGGAGTCTAATAATCTACTTAAAAACAGGGAATTTGGATTCAGTATGGTCGCTCTACGGGGGATGTATTAACCATCCTATCCTATCCTATGCTGTTGTTCTTTTTACAGTTTTGGCCAAAGTAAAGTATGTAAAATCTATTGGTTCGTATAAATTTCGTAAATATAAACATATCGAAAAGATTTTTACTCATTCGAAAACTACTTAAGGAAAATATACATACTGTACTACTCTATATCAAATAGTTTAAGAGATATTTAACGAAATGTCGCTTACGATTATTTAAATCTAAGCCCCGTTTCACATGAATCAGGTTTACTTGTTCAGTTTTTCTTTAAATTTCTTTTGAATCAGTTTTCATTTTATATTCCTTAAATTTCATACAAATTTTTAAAATTTTCGTAAACTTGATAGTACGGTCAGGTTTGCTCAATTTTAATTCTGTCAGTTTTTTCTGATACAAATTCAAGACTTGATAAGCAAAACCTGACTAATGTAAAAGTAGACTATGGGCTCGATATTTCTAACTTTCTATTTTGCAGATGATAGCAATATTTGCATTTGTATTTACATATTTAAATACAGGCCAAGCATATTGGAGATTTATGTCATGAGGTAAAACATAAATGAAACTTTAAATTTTCACCTAAGTTCAATCTCCAATTGGTTTCTTGCTAAGAGGTCCCAAAGCTGTGTGTAAACACGCATGATGGGTGGTACTCATATTGAGAAATTTGAAACTATTGATGTTCTGGGTCATGAAAATCCATTCCGATCTCTGTTAAACTAAACACATTTTCAAGTACATTGTCTTTCATAATCCAATAAAATTCCTTACTATTTATACCACCCATATCCGACTGCAAATACAATACAACTCAAATACAGCTTCTCGACCGAGTACAAGAGACAACTCTTTAGATTAAATCAAACATCGCCGCAATCTGGGCTGTGTATGACTGTTTCTTAAGGAATGTGCTTAAAAGAAATAAAGCATTTTGTTCCTGAAACCCTTACATTTCTTCGAGGAACACGTAATCCAACAAGAGCTCATTCCTTTGCGATCGTAGGCCAGAGGATCCTTCGAATTCTTAAAAAAATGTTTCATTTATCAAAATACAAGGGCTGGTCAATTATTACTTGTACGAAGAACCGACTGTCGAGATAGAATCAAATGTTATGTGGACATTTGCCTGAAGGCCTATACCATTATTAATTAACATTAGGAAAAAGTTTATTTAAAAAATGATACTTATTCCATGATTTCAAATATGTTACAAATGGAATACTTAACTTTATATGCCTCAACCTCCAAACAGATAAATTTCGATTATTAAATAATGAACAACGAAGAAAGAGTAAGAGAAGCAAAATAAAAACAAAAATAAATACAACCACTTAATACACATAAACATAATCACACACATACACACTTGTTTAAGTGTACAGAAATGAATTGAATAAAGTGGGATTGATGCATTTCCCGTCAATCAAATTTAAGACACAGACAATATTAAATAATGCTAAATTACGTTTTTTTTTTGTTAATTTACTTAATACAAAACAAAATAAACTGTTTTATATTTAAATAATAAATCTGCAATGATTTGTCATTTAAAGGAACAAAAAAATTAAGTTGGTATGAATGTGTGACCAACAAAATTTTCGCATTTGGGTAGGATTATTCAGGAAATTGTATAGATTTAAGAAACTATTACATTTTTAAGCCTTTCTATTTAAATAAAAACACATAAAATGTTTTGGTTTAATTATTAAATAGAAAAATTTCACTATTTTGCATTTTTTCCGCAGAGAAGCACTAGCGCTCCATTGTCTACATTTTTTTTAGTGCGATATGTTGTTGTTTTAATTGCGTAGCACAATTTATTCCTGTGTAAAATTTTTTGCATAAATTTCTTAATTTACATACTTTTTAAGCTTTATTCTACACAATTTTTTAATTGAAATACGATTTTTGGCAAATTATTCACATTTTATATATATTTCTTTGAAATAAACTTGTTTTCAATTTTTATTTTGCAATATTTTCAAGAGATCCGTCTGATATAAACCGAGAGCAAAATAATTTTTTTCGACACTGAATTATCGAAATAAAATGTCAGAAATTTGACAATTACAAAGTAATGCCAAGTTTATGATACATATATAAAAATACAAGATATCGCAAAAAACACATCACTATTTTATAAACTTATAAAACAGCTGAAAAACAAAAAAAAAGACGCGTTGTTGTTAATTTTATAACACAAGCAGATTTCTAATGAGCATTTTAATTTAATTTCTTTCGAATTTATACAAATACTTTAACAATGCCAAAGGTAAGAAGATCACGTAAACCCCCTCCAGATGGTTGGGAATTGATAGAGCCCACTTTAGAGGAATTGGAACAGAAAATGCGTGAGGGTGAGTAAACAATTTTTGCATTACAAAATATTTGATTTAATGCGCTTTCAATACTTCATGTTACAGCCGAAACGGAACCACATGAGGGCAAACGTATTACCGAATCGTTGTGGCCCATTTTCAAGATTCACCATCAAAAGTCACGTTACATTTATGACTTGTTCTACCGTCGCAAAGCCATTAGCCGTGAATTGTACGACTATTGTTTAAAGGAAAAAATAGCTGATGCCAACCTCATTGCTAAATGGAAGAAATCGGGTTATGAAAATCTTTGTTGTCTCCGCTGTATACAAACGAGAGATACAAATTTTGGTACAAACTGCATTTGTCGTGTACCCAAATCGAAATTGGAAGAAGGACGTATTGTGGAATGTGTACATTGCGGTTGTAGAGGATGTTCCGGCTAAACTTGCCGTCTTAATCGTAAGCTAGATTAGCTTGGTTTCTTTTGTAATAGTAGTTGTAGAGTCGTAGGCTGTTTAGCATTTAGTTAATAACAAACAATTTTCCACATTTTCTTATTGCAGTAAATAAAGATAATTTTGATTATTTAAATAATGTGCATTCCAGGACTTATTAATTTTTATTAAATTTTCTGTGAAAAATTTTTTAATAAAAACTTTTACTGAAAAAAATTTTAATAAACAATTTTTATAAACTTTAAATGTAAAATTTTTATTCCAAAAAATTTATTCCTAAAAATTTTTATACCGAATAATTTTAAATGGAAAATTTTTATTCCAAAAAAAATTTAATATTGAAAAATTTTGAATAAGAAATTTTCATACCGAATAATTTTAAATGTAAAATTTTTATTCCGAATAATTTAAATGGAAAATATTATTCCAAAAAAAGTTTAATGAAAAAATTTTTATACCGAATAATTTTAAATGTAAATTTTTTATTCCAAAAAAAAAAAAAAAAATTTATTCCCAAAAATTTTTAATGAGCAATTTTCATACCGAAAAATTGAAAAATTTTTATTCCAAAAAAAAATTTATTCCCAAAAATTTTCAATAACAAATTTTCAATAACAAATTTTTGATAAGAAATTTTTGTACCCAATAATTTTAAATGTAAAATCTTTATTCCAAAAAAAGTTTTTCCGAAGAATTTTTATTGAGAAATTTTTATACCGAATAATTTTAAATGGAAAATTTTTATTCCAAAAATTTTAATATTGAAAAATTTTCAATAAAATTTTGTTTAATGAGAAATTTTTATAGCGAATAATTTTAAATGGAAAATTTTTATTCCAAAAAATTTATTTCGAAAAATTTTAATATTGGAAAATTTTCAATAAGAAATTTGTATACCTAAAAATTTTCAATCTAAAATGTTTATACAGAAAAATTGTTATAGAATACTTCGGTTTTAAAATGTTTTATTAAAACCGAAGTATTCTATAACAAAAAATTTATAGAAAATTTCTCAGTCTTGAATGTTTTATAAAAATATATATTTTTTATAATATAAAATCATTTCGACTTAAACCTTTTTATCTAAATTTTTTATAGGGAATAATTTGGTCGAAAACTTTTTTCCAACTAAAGTTAAAAAAAGTTAAGAACCAATAATTTTTAGATTGATATATTTTCTATGAAAAATTCAAAATTCAAACAATTTTCTATAAAAAATGTTAAATCAAAAAATTTTCAATACAAAAATTTTAACAAAAAAAAAATTTTGGCCAAATTATTTTCTATAAAAAACATTTAAAATTGTTTTCCAAAAAAAAAAATTGTATACAAAAAAATGTTGGGTTAAAAATATTACTAAAAAAATGTTTATATCTACTTATATAAATTAATTGCAGTTTTAAAAAAATTTGACCCATATGTTTATTTTATTTAAAAAGTTTAGATCAAGAAATTTTATAAAAGAAAAAATTTCTGTACAAAAATTAAAACCAAAAAATTTCTAAAATAAAAAGAAAAAAATAGTTTATAAAAAACATTTTTAATGTAAAATTTTTCGACCGAATCAGTGCATATAAAAAAATTTTAGATTTACTTCTATAAATAAATTGTATTTTCTATAAAAAAATGCAGACCGAAAAATTTTCTATAAAAAAACAAATTTAGAAAAAAATAATTTCTAAAAAAAATTTTAAACCGAAAAGTTTTGGACCAAAAAGCTTTATAAAAACAATTGAAGAAAATTTTTCATTAAAAAAAAGTAACTTGAAAATAAAAAGAATTTAGAACTGACAAATTTTATATAAAATAGGCATTCGAGAAAAATTATATACCAAAATATTTTCAAGAAACAATATTTAGACCGAAAATATATAAATCTGTGCAGTGCTGCCAATTTACTAAACAAATTGGCAACTCTTGTCATTTGTTTACAGTTATCGACCCTTTTCACACAATTGTCATCACTAACTAGAATTAATTGAATTGCTGCTGCTGTAAACATTAACAAAAAAGTGAAATTTTATTTTTGCTAAATTCTAACAACAAGAAAACAATTATGAAACAACAATGTCGTTGTTGTTTAACAACAGATTCTCCCTACTTCCTGGATATTTTCGAGCAGCATAAATCTGGGGTAACGTTTGCCGAGGGTATAAGCTGCTTGGCACAAATACAAATTGAGCAAAACGATGGTCTACCTCAACAAATCTGTTCTATTTGCTACGAGGATGTAAAGCGTTTATGTGATTTTGGTATGAACGTTCGCTTGGCTGATGAAAAGTTAAGACATCTCTTGGAAGATAGTAAAGATCAAATAGAAGATGAACAAATGGAAAATGTTCAAGTATTGGAGCATGAATACTTTGCATCAGTCGATGAGCGCAGCATGCAAGGAGTTTGTGTTATGGAAGAGATAATGGAGCATGAAACGGAACAAGAAAATGTGCTGATTGTGGAGGTATTGTAATAATTAGGAATACAAACAAATGTTTACTAATTATTTAACTACTTAAATTCTTAGGAAATTCATGAAGTGAATGAAATCAATATGGTCGAAGAAATCTTAGATTTACCCAAAGAGGAACCCATCCAATCTTACGATAAAAAAGAAAGTCTTTTAGAAGATCTAGCTCATGTCGCCGCTACTCAGGAAAATGTAACTATCAATCAGCAACAAACTTTAATCGAAGATGACTCCTACTTCCCGCAAGATGAAAACGATGAAGACTATATGATAGAATATGATCCAAATGAAATTAAAACATTTAAGCCCTTAAAATGGAAATGTGGCGAGTGTAAACTAATATTACGTGGTGATGTATCATATGAGGGCCATATGAATATCCACAAACAAACTAGACCCCATAAATGTGCTTTATGTCAATCAGAATTTAGATGTCGTACAGCTTTTAGACGCCACAAAGAACTTAGACATACAAAACCCATTAAAAGTGAAGAAGAACAAAGCCAAATAACCTACATATGTGTGACCTGCAATTCACATTTTTATGCTGAAATCATATTTAGTCTACATCAAGCAATGGTGCACGGACAAGGTGATAAATGTCCCTTCAAATGTCCAGAAGCTAGTGTCACTAATTTAAGGGATCATATCGATTGTAGTCATAAAAATGAATTGAATTTCACAGTTGTTAATAATGATTCTACAACCTTATACCAGTGCTTTCAATGTGCAGCAACATTTGAAAATAGCAGTTTATTAGAAAAACATTCTAAATTGTGCCAAATAATAGAGGACACGCTGATACAAGATGAAAAAGGTACTGTTATAGAAATAATAAACTTTGAGGACACCAACGTTTCGGATCAATGCAATATTTGTAAAAAGAAATTACTTCGAAAAAATCTACAAAGACATATGGAACTGCATATGCGTAAAGAAGAAGAGAATAAATCGGTTGAAGTAGCTAAGTTATATCTGTGCTCAGCTTGTCGTAAGTATTGCTATAATTTTTTTACTTTTAAAGCTTCAAATTCCCTTAAAATTAGAATAACAACTTATTAGGTCAGCTACAAAAATCGAGTCTTAGATCGTTAAAAAACCAATTTCATTTAAAGTTGTCACAAAAAGTTTATTTTTAAAACCAAATTTTTTAGTTATGAAGATGTTGCAGATTATGAGCTTCTAAATTTTTTTAATATTCCTCTTTTGTGCTAGACAATTGGCTCATACATTACATAAATATTTAAGAAAAAGTCTAAAAATGTTAATACAGGACTAGATATAGACATGAATTATGAGGTATGTGAAGGAAATTCTTCGTTTTTAAATCGATCGATTTCAGATATATTGTTGAGATCATTTCGATTATTAGGTAATATCAAGCATTTAACTATGATCTCAATTTAATACAATTATAAGATATTGTAATAAACAATTTTTTGATAAAAGTTAAAGTTCAAGTGAAAATCTTTAAAACAAATAAAATTATTAACGTAAAAACTAAACAAAACTAATATATGTTTATACAACTTGTAATCAAACATCATAGCACGTGAATTTAAAACTTTCAAATCGCGCGCTCAGCATGAAAAAATTCACCATGCCGATCTCTCAGATGTAGTTTACGTTTGCACGGATTGTGATCGTCAGTATGCTTCGCAGTATCTACTCGATACGCATCGCAAGCAGGCGCATAAAGAACGTGATAATGTCTGCAATATTTGTGGCAATGCATTCAAACTGCGCAACCAACTGGTAAATCATATGAAACTGCATCTGGAAAAGAACATACCATGTCCGCATTGTGATAAAAAATATGCCCGACAATTTGATTTAAATGTACATCTCAGATCACATACTGGCGAACAACCGTACGCTTGTCATTTGTGTGAGAAACGTTTTGCCATTAAAGTGCGCCTGACGTATCATTTGCAAAAGCACTATGGCATTAAACACTATTGTAAGGAATGTGGGGCTGAGTTTAATTCCAAGCAAAAACTAAAAGCTCATTCATTTAAGCACACCGGCATGCCATATCGTTGTCAACTGTGTGATGATCATGGTTTCGCGACACGTAATACGTAAGTGTTTTTATTTGTATTTTATTTGTATTTACTAAATTTTTGCTATCATTTTTTAATTCTTTTTAGCTTCAAACGCCACTTAACTCGTGTCCATCAGGCTTCTATATCTGAGGAAGATCTTAATGAAATGTTTCAAAAGAACACAGGCAAAAGTGTCAGTATCAAACAGGTTAATGAACAGAGTATGGTTGTGAGTGCTAGTGAAGATGAAAGCCAAGAAATGATAGAAATAATAGCTAAATAACTAACCTACTAATATGTATATCTATTGTAAATTTTATTATAACTTTTAATTATTCTAAATTATGCTGTTTAATTTTATGTGATTTAAAAACCACACAAAGAAATTTAATGGAATAATAAAGATTAGTCCAACTACTACATTTAAGTTCTACAAATATAATATTTTTATTTAGAAATAATTAAGGGAGGGTATAATTAAAAAAAAAAAAAATTTCACAAACATTTTTTCTATAAAAATTTTCGTTGCTAAAGTTCTAAAAATAAAGAAAATAATTGATTTCTCATAGATAAAAAGTTTGAAAATGAAACGAAATTGGACGAGCATCTTACAACATCTGATTGCTTCTACAACCTAGTATCTAGTCTAATACATCCATGCTCTGAATGCAATGAAACATTCGAGGACATAAAACTCTTAAAAGAGCACAAAAAATCGTTGCATCAATTAAAACCTGCCTTTATTTGTAATATCTGCGGCAATAACTTTGGTGGGCGTGCTCACTTATCCGCACACAAGAGATTGCACAAAGAACGTCCATTTAAATGTGATCAATGCGACAAGGCGTATCCACGAAGGGCTGAGCTTGATATTCATATACGCACTCATACCGGAGAACTACCCTTTAAGTGTCATTTGTGCGACAAACGTTTCGCCATTAAAGTAAGACTGACTTATCATTTGCAGAAACATGAGGGTGTGACACATAATTGCAACTATTGCTCGGCGGTTTATGATAATCGAAATAAGCTGAAAGCTCATCTTTTTAAACATACTGGGATGCCCTATAAATGTGAGATTTGTCCCGATTTGGGTTTTGATAGGAGAATAAGGTTGGTTGAGTTTTTTCTTAAGCTTCAGTTTTATCATGATATTTTTTTATTTTATTTTTTTTCAAGATTTGCTAATCATATGAAACGAGTTCATAAACGAGTATTAAATGAAGATGAACTGACTCAAATTTTTGCAAAGAACACTGGAAAAATTGTGCATTTTAAAAATCCAGCAAATTGAATGTAAGTTGTAGTTTTTTAGTTTATATATAAAATTTCTGATAAGAAGTACAATTTTTGATATAAAGTAAATTTTGTGTTGAAAGCTATAAATCACCTCCTTTTTTTTGTTACATGCGCCCCCTTTTAAAAGTACGCCCCTGCGCCCCCTTTTAAAAGTACCAAAACCTAGATAAAATATACATAAAAAAACCTAGATAAAATATACATATTTTGTATATGTACCAAAACACCTTTTTGTTAAAATTTCCTAAAGATCGAGGTTCAATTTGTATTTTCTTTATTAATTTTTGCAAAGAAAAATTTTCTATAAAAATTTGTATACCAAAAAATTTATTTTATACCCAAAATTTTATACCCAAAAATTTTCTATAAAAAAATTTTTGTACCGAAAAATTTTCTATTTAAAAATTTTTATATCGAAAAATTTTTTATCATTTTTTATACCAAAAATTTTTTATAAAAAAATTTTTGTACTGAAAATTTTCTATTAAAAAATTCTAATACCGAAAATTTTCTCATAAATTTTACACCGAAAATATTCTCTTAAAACATTTTTGTACCGAAAATTTTTTATTATAGATTTTTTTTACACCGAAAATTTTCTATTAAAAAAAATTAATGTCGCTAAAATTTTTTATACCAAAAAATTATTTATTAAAAAATTTTTATACCGAAAATTGTCTATGGAAAACTTATGGCGAACATTTTCTATGAAAAATTTTTTATACAAAAAATTATATATCACGAAATTTTAGACCGAAAATTTTCTATTAAAAAATTTTTATACAAAAAAAATTTTCCTATATTGAAAATTTTCAATTAAAAATTTTTTATACCAAAAATTTTCTATTCAAAAGTTTTATATTGAAAATTTTATATTAAAAAATATACCGAAAATTTTTGATTAAATACTTTTTATACCGATAATTTTCTATCAAAAATTTTTATATTGAAAAATTTCTATAAAAAAATGTTTATGCCGAAAATTTTCTATTAAATTTTTTTTTTAAGTTTTTAATATCGAAAAAAATATTATATTTAAAAAGTTTTTGTACTGGAAAATTTTCATATTTTTTTTAACATTTTATGCAAAAAAGTTTTTTAACTGATAAAAATTTTCTGTAAAAAATGTTTTGAACCGAAAATTTTGGATAAAAAATATTTTTACCGAAAAATTGTCTATACAAAATTTTTTACTAATAGAATATTCTTTAAAAAAAATTTTTGTAATGAAAATTAAAAAAAAAAAATTTTAGATTGAAAAATGTATAATATATTTAAAAAAAATGACATTAAAAATTTTTACCAAACAATATTCTATTATACAATATTTTCTGGATATTTAAATAAATCATCTCTGGCGTTGTGTGTAATATGGGATCTATTTAACCAATTCTTACCAAATTTGTACCAGCATTTCTGTTTGTACATACAATACCTGTATTTGTTTATTATTGAAATTTATGTGATTGTGAAGGGAAAAATCTCAATTATGGGAAGCCGGTTCAATAATGAAATAATGAGCCGATTTTGGCCAATTTCAATAACGATGGTCCCACTATAAAAGCAATGATTGCGACAAATTTATCTTTTAAATTGACAGGTAGGTAGTCATCCGAGCGGACAAATGTCGTTAAATCGTTTCAGTTGGGTTGAGTGTATCTAATGTTAAGATTATTTCAAATTTAAATAATCATAACGGTTGAAGTAGAAAATCGTAATCGGTGGCGCCATCTATATGTCAAATATTGAAATATTTGATGCTATCAATTCACTCGGGCTTGACAGACATAAACTTTTTAAACAAAAAAATAAGCAATTCATCAAGCCCGCCTAAAAAGTAAGCATGAAAAGGTACTATTTTAATTCCAAACACAGACTTGCATTTCTTGGTAGCATCTGATGACAAAAGCAGAAGAAGAATTTCATATTTTTTGAGAAATTTTGTTTTGAAAGTGACACGAAGACAATTGTTATTTCTTGTTTTGTATAAATTTCACGACTTTTCCTTAAAAAATGTCTGCAATTGAACAAATGCAAGCGGTAATCGCGGATATGAAAGAAGAAATGGCACAGCTACGCCATGAAACCCAGGTAGCTAGACAACGCATCGAGAAAATGTCCGCAGAAGTCGTTGACTCAAATCCCTACAGCCGCCTTATGGCTCTACAACGTATGGGAATCGTTAAGGAATATGAACGTATACGTGAGAAGGCTGTAGCCGTAGTGGGTGTGGGTGGTGTAGGCAGTGTCACTGCAGACATGTTGACCCGCTGTGGTGTGGGCAAACTTATACTTTTCGATTATGACAAAGTGGAATTGGCCAATATGAATCGTTTGTTCTTCACACCCGACCAAGCGGGTCTTTCTAAAGTGGAAGCTGCAGCAAAAACCTTGACTTTTATTAATCCTGATGTCACTATTGAAACACACAATTATAACATTACCACTGTAGAGTCATTTGATAAGTTCCTAGACACTATTGCTCATGGTGGTATGCAAGCGGGACAACCTGTTGATTTAGTTCTGAGTTGTGTGGATAACTTTGAAGCTCGCATGGCCATTAATACAGCCTGTAATGAACTATCCCTGAACTGGTTTGAATCGGGTGTATCCGAAAATGCTGTTTCCGGGCACATACAATTTATAAGACCAGGTGACACGGCCTGTTTCGCTTGTGCTCCTCCCCTAGTGGTGGCCGAGAATATTGATGAACGCACTTTAAAAAGAGAGGGTGTATGTGCCGCCTCTCTACCTACTACCATGGGTATTACTGCCGGTATGCTGGTGCAAAATACTCTCAAATATTTACTTAACTTTGGTGAAGTATCCGATTATTTGGGTTACAATGCTATGAATGATTTCTTTCCCAAAATGTCTCTTAAACCCAATCCTCAATGTGATGATCGCCATTGTTTGAGTAGACAAAAAGATTTTCAGGCAAGACCTAAAACTGTTGTCGAAGTGGAACAGATTGAAGACGAGCAGCCTTTACATGATGAAAACTTATGGGGTATTGAGTTAGTGGATGATTCTCAGCCTCAGGATGTAGCTGTTAAAACCGAGGATACAACTGTAAGCTCTGGTTTGCGTTTGGCTTATGAAGCTCCTGTTAAAGACGAAGTCAATCAAGCAAATACTGTATCATCTGCAGCTGATGTTAATTTAGATGATTTAATGGCTCAAATGAAATCGATGTGAGAAAACGAGTTTGTGATTATTTGATAATAAGGATTCCATATTGTAATAAAGTTTCTTGTTGTATTTATTTTGTGTGCAATTTTATAAATGTTTTGCTTTTTATACAAAAAAGAAAAATTCGAAAAAATTTAATAAAGTGCTTTTTATTTTAATATTAACTTTTAAAATACAGATGGAAATATTTTAAGTTTTTTGATGCTGAAGAAGAAATCAAAAATTTTCAATGAGAACTTTTTTTCAAAATTTTGTCTGCGAATGAGAATTTTTTATAACGAAAATTATGAAAAATTTGTAGTTTATTATGAAAATTTATTTAACAAAAAGTTTTGCGGGTTGAATGGAATTATACCACTTTTAAAGCAAACATTTTAAAATATTAAGTTTCTTAATTGATAAAATGTACGGGACTTTTAAACTGGTTTCAAAACAAATAAAATTTAAATTTTTGGTTTTGTATAAAAAAATGTTTACTTTTGAATTGAAAAATGGTATGTATGGGACTTAATCCACTTTCAAAACAAATAAAACGAAAAATTTTGCTAAATATTTTTCAAAGCAAGGAAGTAAATTTTCGAAAAAATTCCTATAAAACTCAAATTTTTTTAAAATTTCTTATGAAAAGTAAATTTTTGAAAAATTTCCTATAAAAAATAAATTTTTGAAAAATTTTCTATAAAAAATAAATTTTTGAAAAATTTTCTATAAAAAGTAAATTTTTGAAAAATTTCCTATAAAAAGTAAATTTTTGAAAAATTTCCTATAAAAAGTAAATTTTTGAAAAATTTCCTATAAAAAGTAAATTTTTGAAAAATTTCCTATAAAAAGTAAATTTTTGAAAAATTTCCTTAAAAAGTAAATTTTTGAAAAATTTCCTATAAAAAGTAAATTTTTGAAAAATTTCCTATAAAAAGTAAATTTTTGAAAATTTTTCTATAAAAAGTTAATTTTTGAAAAATTTCCTATAAAAAGTAAATTTTTGAAAAATTTCCTATAAAAAGTAAATTTTTGAAAAATTTCCTATAAAAAGTAAATTTTTGAAAAATTTCCTATAAAAAGTAAATTTTTGAAAAATTTCCTATAAAAAGTAAATTTTTGAAAAATTTCCTATAAAAAGTAAATTTTTGAGAAATTTCCTATTAAAAGTAAATTTTTGAGAAATTTCCTATAAAAAGTAAATTTTTGAAAAATTTCCTATAAAAAGTAAATTTTTGAAAAATTTCCTATAAAAAGTAAATTTTTGAAAAATTTCCTATAAAAAGTTAATTTTTGAGAAATTTCCTATTAAAAGTAAATTTTTGAAAAATTTCCTATAAAAAGTAAATTTTTGAAAAATTTCCTATAAAAGTAAATTTTTGAAAAATTTCCTATAAAAAGTAAATTTTTGAAAAATTTCCTATAAAAAGTAAATTTTTGAGAAATTTCCTATTAAAAGTAAATTTTTGAAAAATTTCCTATAAAAAGTAAATTTTTGAAAAATTTCCTTTAAAAAGTAAATTTTTGAAAAATTTCCTATAAAAAGTAAATTTTTGAAAAATTTCCTACAAAAAGTAAATTTTTGAAAAATTTCCTATGAAAAGTAAATTTTTGAAAAATATCCAATAAAAAGTAAATTTTTTAAAAATTTCCTATAAAAAGTAAATTTGTGAAAAATTTCCTATAATAAGTAAATTTGTGAAAAAATTTCCTATAAAAAGTAAATTTTTGAAAAATTTCCTATAAAAAGTAAATTTTTAAAAAATTTCCTATAAAAAGTAAATTTTTGAAAAATTTCCTATAAAAAACAAATTTTTGAAAAATTTCCTATAAAAAGTAAATTTTTGAAAAATTTCCTATAAAAAGTAAATTTTTGAAAAATTTCCTATAAAAAGTAAATTTTTGAAAAATTTCCTATAAAAAGTAAATTTTTGAAAAATTTCCTATAAAAAGTAAATTTTTGAAAAATTTCCTATAAAAAGTAAATTTTTGAAAAATTTCCTATAAAAAGTAAATTTTTGAAAAATTTCCTATAAAAAGTAAATTTTTGAAAAATTTACTATAAAAAGTAAATTTTTGAAAAATTTCCTATAAAAAGTAAATTTTTGAAAAATTTCCTATAAAAAATAAATTTTTGAAAAATTTCCTATAAAAAGTAAATTTTTGAAAAATTTCCTATAAAAAGTAAATTTTTGAAAAATTTCCTATAAAAAGTAAATTTTTGAAAAATTTCCTATAAAAAGTAAATTTTTGAAAAATTTCCTATAAAAAGTAAATTTTTGAAAAATTTCCTATAAAAAGTAAATTTTTGAGAAATTTCCTATTAAAAGTAAATTTTTGAAAAATTTCCTATAAAAAGTAAATTTTTGAAAAATTTCCTATAAAAGTAAATGTTTAAAAAATTTCCTTTAAAAGTAAATTTCTGAAAAATTTCCTTTAAAAGTAAATTTTTGAAAAATTTCCTATAAAAAGTAAATTTTTGAGAAATTTCCTATTAAAAGTAAATTTTTGAAAAATTTCCTACAAATTTTTTTATAAAAAGTAAATTTTTGAAAAATTTGCTATAAAAAGTAAATTTTTGAAAAATTTCCTATAAAAAGTTAATTTTTGAGAAATTTCCTATAAAAAGTAAATTTGTGAAAAATTTCCTATAATAAGTAAATTTTTAAAAAATTTACTATAAAAAGTAAATTTTTGAAAAATTTCCTATAAAAAGTAAATTTTTGAAAAATTTCCTATAAAAAATAAATTTTTGAAAAATTTCCTATAAAAAGTAAATTTTTGAAAAATTTCCTATAAAAAGTAAATTTTTGAAAAATTTCCTATAAAAAGTAAATTTTTGAAAAATTTCCAACAAAAAGTAAATTTTTGAAAAATTTCGTATGAAAAGTAAATTTTTGAAAAATATCCAATAAAAAGTAAATTTTTGAAAAATTTCCTGTAAAAAGTAAATTTTTGAAAAATTTCCTGTAAAAAGTAAATTTTTGAAAAATTTCCTGTAAAAAGTAAATTTTTGAAAAATTTCCTATAAAAAGTAAATTTGTGAAAAATTTCCTATAAAAAGTAAATTTGTGAAAAATTTCCTATAAAAAGTAAATTTGTGAAAAATTTCCTATAATAAGTAAATTTTTAAAAAATTTCCTATAAAAAGTAAATTTTTGAAAAATTTCCTATAAAAAGTAAATTTTTGAAAAATTTCCTATAAAAAGTAAATTTTTGAAAAATTTCCTATAAAAAGTAAATTTTTGAAAAATTTCCTATAAAAAGTAAATTTTTGAAAAATTTCCTATAAAAAGTAAATTTTTGAAAAATTTCCTATAAAAAGTAAATTTTTGAAAAATTTCCTATAAAAAGTAAATTTTTGAAAAATTTCCTATAAAAAGTAAATTTTTGAAAAATTTCCTATAAAAAGTAAATTTTTGAAAAATTTCCTATAAAAAGTAAATTTTTGAAAAATTTCCTATAAAAAGTAAATTTTTGAAAAATTTCCTATAAAAAGTAAATTTTTGAGAAATTTCCTATTAAAAGTAAATTTTTGAAAAATTTCCTATAAAAGTAAATTTTTGAAAAATTTCCTATAAAAGTAAGTTTTTGAAAAATTTCCTATAAAAAGTAAATTTTTGAAAAATTTCCTATAAAAAGTAAATTTTTGAGAAATTTCCTATTAAAATTAAATTTTTGAGAAATTTCCTATTAAAAGTAAATTTTTGAAAAATTTCCTATAAAAAGTAAATTTTTGAAAAATTTCCTACAAAAAGTAAATTTTTGAAAAATTTCCTATGAAAAGTAAATTTTTGAAAAATATCCAATAAAAAGTAAATTTTTGAAAAATTTCCTATAAAAAGTAAATTTGTGAAAAATTTCCTATAATAAGTACATTTTTAAAAAATTTCCTATAAAAAGTAAATTTTTGAAAAATTTCCTATAAAAAGTAAATTTTTGAAAAATTTCCTATAAAAAGTAAATTTTTGAAAAATTTCCTATAAAAAGTAAATTTTTGAAAAATTTCCTATAAAAAGTAAATTTTTGAGAAATTTCCTATTAAAAGTAAATTTTTGAAAAATTTCCTATAAAAAGTAAATTTTTGAAAAATTTCCTATAAAAGTAAATGTTTAAAAAATTTCCTTTAAAAGTAAATTTCTGAAAAATTTCCTTTAAAAGTAAATTTTTGAAAAATTTCCTATAAAAAGTAAATTTTTGAGAAATTTCCTATTAAAAGTAAATTTTTGAAAAATTTCCTACAAATTTTTTTATAAAAAGTAAATTTTTGAAAAATTTGCTATAAAAAGTAAATTTTTGAAAAATTTCCTATAAAAAGTTAATTTTTGAGAAATTTCCTATAAAAAGTAAATTTGTGAAAAATTTCCTATAATAAGTAAATTTTTAAAAAATTTACTATAAAAAGTAAATTTTTGAAAAATTTCCTATAAAAAGTAAATTTTTGAAAAATTTCCTATAAAAAATAAATTTTTGAAAAATTTCCTATAAAAAGTAAATTTTTGAAAAATTTCCTATAAAAAGTAAATTTTTGAAAAATTTCCTATAAAAAGTAAATTTTTGAAAAATTTCCAACAAAAAGTAAATTTTTGAAAAATTTCCTATGAAAAGTAAATTTTTGAAAAATATCCAATAAAAAGTAAATTTTTGAAAAATTTCCTGTAAAAAGTAAATTTTTGAAAAATTTCCTGTAAAAAGTAAATTTTTGAAAAATTTCCTGTAAAAAGTAAATTTTTGAAAAATTTCCTATAAAAAGTAAATTTGTGAAAAATTTCCTATAAAAAGTAAATTTGTGAAAAATTTCCTATAAAAAGTAAATTTGTGAAAAATTTCCTATAATAAGTAAATTTTTAAAAAATTTCCTATAAAAAGTAAATTTTTGAAAAATTTCCTATAAAAAGTAAATTTTTGAAAAATTTCCTATAAAAAGTAAATTTTTGAAAAATTTCCTATAAAAAGTAAATTTTTGAAAAATTTCCTATAAAAAGTAAATTTTTGAAAAATTTCCTATAAAAAGTAAATTTTTGAAAAATTTCCTATAAAAAGTAAATTTTTGAAAAATTTCCTATAAAAAGTAAATTTTTGAAAAATTTCCTATAAAAAGTAAATTTTTGAAAAATTTCCTATAAAAAGTAAATTTTTGAAAAATTTCCTATAAAAAGTAAATTTTTGAAAAATTTCCTATAAAAAGTAAATTTTTGAAAAATTTCCTATAAAAAGTAAATTTTTGAGAAATTTCCTATTAAAAGTAAATTTTTGAAAAATTTCCTATAAAAGTAAATTTTTGAAAAATTTCCTATAAAAGTAAGTTTTTGAAAAATTTCCTATAAAAAGTAAATTTTTGAAAAATTTCCTATAAAAAGTAAATTTTTGAGAAATTTCCTATTAAAATTAAATTTTTGAGAAATTTCCTATTAAAAGTAAATTTTTGAAAAATTTCCTATAAAAAGTAAATTTTTGAAAAATTTCCTACAAAAAGTAAATTTTTGAAAAATTTCCTATGAAAAGTAAATTTTTGAAAAATATCCAATAAAAAGTAAATTTTTGAAAAATTTCCTATAAAAAGTAAATTTGTGAAAAATTTCCTATAATAAGTACATTTTTAAAAAATTTCCTATAAAAAGTAAATTTTTGAAAAATTTCCTATAAAAAGTAAATTTTTGAAAAATTTCCTATATTAGACTCGTAAAAAAATGATTTAATCTAATTTCAAAAAAAAAAAAATAATAAATAAATAAATTATTATTTTGTTTGAAGAAACATTTCCTTTTGAAATTAAAAATGTATGGGACCACTTTCAAAACAAATAAATTTGAAAAATATATGGGACTAAACCACTTTCAACATAAAAATTAGTTTCAAATCGTTAACTAATGTTTGACTTTCAATATTTTAGTAGGTTTTGTAAATTAAAAATTAATTATTTTTCGTAAGTAAGATTCACAATTGCAGAATCTTCCTCCATCATTAACATATTATTTTTGGAATGTGGACTTATTTAAATTTCAAAATAAAGTACAAATTTTCAATAAAAAAAGATTTTGCGGAACATATACATTTTTTTAATAAAAATTTAATACCGAAAAGTGGTCTATTAAAAAATGTTATTCCGAACCTTAACTCATTCCGGAATTCAACTACGGAATCGTTTCAATTCCGAACGGAATTTGTGACATGCCTGATAGTTTTTGTTCGGTAAATTTTTTGTCCATAAAAAATGTTCGAAATCATTTTTTTGAAAATCTATGAATAAGATTTTTTATAATTTTTTTTTGTAGAGTCAAAACAAAATTTTTTTAACACGTACAGAACCTCAATATCTCCTATTCAGATTAAGGTTTATGTATTCTCCAAGTCCATATGACTTTAGTTCAGATTTTATGGTCTAAATTATGCTTTTTTCAAGATCTTTTTCATAACATACAGTTTTTCATTGCCTATACTTTTGATACAGTTATCTCATTTTTATGAACCTAGAGTCTAGGTCCTAGACTTATATTTTTAATGGTTCGTTCTATCTTCAGTGTTATTTGTTAAAGCAAAGGTATAGAGCAATTAAAAATTTTCGGAATCTATAGAATTTAAAACCATTTTTATCGGAATTTAACTACGGAATGGTTTCAATTCCGAACGGAATTTGTGACATGCCTGATAAGTTCTACAAAATGTCTATTATTTCACGTTCCCCTCAGTGGACCACTTTTTATGATACATATTTTAAAACAAAAATTTTTCGATTCTTCAATTTTTTTTTAAATTGCGATGTAAATAACTCCAAATTAAGTGTAATTTTGGATGTTGATCGTTGAATGATATTGAAATATGTATGAAAATATGTATGTAGAAAATTTTATATAAAAGAAATTGAGTTCCAGTTACAAAATGATTTTTATTTGAATTACATCTTTAACACTAAAATACATACATATTTATTTATGGAGCTTAAAATATAACAATGAAGTTTCAATAAATTTTTACCCAAGAAAGTCAATGATCAATTCTTAAATAAATGCAAATTATATAAAACTAAAGAAATGTTGAAAAAATACAATACAATACAATAAAATATTACAAAATTAAGTAGAAAAATACATAAAATATAATAAAATTACGGAATTAATTAATGAAAATAAAGAATAATGTAAAATAAACAATTAAAAATTTAAATATTGGTACTAATAGATGATGGATTAGACAAATTGGTGGTGTTAGTTGCTGTTTTAGATGTTGCGGCTCGTCGAGGTTTGAGGCGTATATTAAAACCTTCTTCACGCTTTAAAATAATATCTGCCTGCAGTTTAAAGTCCTCTTCAGTCATATCGGAATAAACCCGGAAGTTGCGTAAAATGGTCGACAGTAGGATTTTTAATTTCAACATGGCATATTTGCGACCTAGAAACATAAGACAAAGAAAGTTTAAATAAAGTTTTCTAATCAACGCATATGAGTTACCACTTACCCACACAACTTCTGGGACCTGCAGAAAATGGTACAAAAGCATAATAGTGACGATTCGCTTGGCGTTCGGGCAAAAAGTTATCGGGATCAAAAACATTTGGATTTTCATAGACCAAAGGATTGCGATGCAATTTTATAGTGGCCACTGTAATGGTTGCTCCCTTGGGTATAACATAATTATTCGATACCAATTTTAAATCCTCTTGCAGTTCCCGGGCTATAAGCGGTACCGGTGGATACATTCTCAGGGTTTCCATTAAACATCTCTCTAGATATTTCATTTCTAAAGTATCCTGAAAGGTACATGATCTATCTGAATCCTGGAATATTTCATCTAATTCAGCTATGACCCTATCCTGTATATGCTGATGTATACCCATGAGCGATAGGAAAAATGAAGAGCCCGCCGCTGTTGTGTCATGTCCCTCGAACATTATTGTATCCACTTGTTCCTTGATTTCCGTATCTGTAATGGCGGCACCATTTTGAGCACTTTCCAATAGTAAATCCAAAAATGCCAGTCTCTTCTTCTCTCCCACATCATTATCTTCCACATCCAGGTCATCCTTTAAGCCCTCGGCTTGTCCGAATGATAAACCCTCTACGGAGGTTACTTTTTCACTTTTATTATTCGTGCCATTTGAGTTCAGACTTTCCGTTATCAATTCACCATCTTTGGTCCATTCATATTGAGCCAGTGAGCCCCTAGTGCCTTTTGTAAAAGCTTCTTTTTTATTTTTGATTACCTTTTTCGTAAGACCATGAATAATATTCAATAGCTTTCCCTGATCCTTATAGTATTTCGTGAGTGTAAAGAGAAATTCACTTCGCAAGAAGAGACTGCGATGTCTCATATGAAGAATGTCACACATTTTCATTACAGCCAAAGCGTATTCATAGCCGGACTTGTCTTGGGTTTTGCGAGATACACCCATTGCGGTTTCTGGAATGAGAGGAAATATAATTAATTTAAAATTTTAAACAACAATTTAACATTTTTATTTGAAAATTTTTACTGTCTATTTTTTTTTTTGAAAAAATGTAATTTTGAAATTTTCTTTAAAAGTTTTTATGTATAAAAAAATTTTCTATAAAAAATTTAAAATTTAAGTTTTATAATGAACACGAAAAATTTTATGTTAACATTTTTAAATCCAAAAAATTTATGTTAAAATTTTTAAATCCAAAAATTTTATGTTAAAATTTTTAAATCCAAAAATTCTATTTTAAAATTTTTTAAAAATTTCCAACAAATCTTAATTATAACTTCTCGATCAAAGTCCCTAGTCATGCATTGCAACATTTTAAAAAAAATTGTTGTAATTGAATTTGAAAGTTTGACTGCTTTACATTTTACAATATGTAAACGTAACTTCATTTAGTTTGTTTTTTAAAGAAACCATTCAGGTGTTTTCCTGACTAATTACTGTAGCAATAACTTTTTATTTTCCTTAATCTACAATTGATAAGTTTCTTCAACTTAATCTTGCATCATAACGACACGTAACGTTCAAATAAATAAATGAAATTTCATTTGGGAAAAAATTTCAACTGGACAACTACTGAAATTCATATAAATTTAAATTTCGTAAAAGTTGCAAAAAGGAAAAATTTCAAAGAAAATTGGCCAAGAGAAAAAAAGTTTGTAAGCGGAAATGTTTTTACTCATATAATTTTTAGTATTAAAGATAAAGTTTCCTCCTCTGCTTCCTGCTTAATTTTGTCCAAAACAAAAGTTATACAATAATGAATAATTTCAAGAACTCATCTTGATCCGATCCTCCTTTTTTTTTACCAAATTCTATTAGAATGTCTGTTTTATTAAGTAAAATGGATTTACTTCTAAATGTTATAATATATGCTATAATCAGTTTTTATTGTAGGGGGTGAAACTCCCTCTGCTCCTATCCTGCTTATTTTTCACCAACCTACACTTTTTATTAATAAAAGATTAATGTATAAAGTTTGAAGACTTTAACTTAATGTTCTAACAATATAATCGGATAAGTATTTCATTTTTAGGGGTCAAAGTTCTTCTGCACCTATTCTACAACATTTGATCCAAAATACTACCATTGACCAAAAATTTGAAATGTTTAAAGTTTCTTGCTTGTCTAGTTTATCAAATATTCAATGATAAATAATAAGTACTGATTTCGTAACAAACCAAAACGTTTTAGAAATAACTTGTAGCAAGCTTACTTACATAAGCGTTAAGCTTATATTGGGTTTATATAACTCAAGCGGCTGACGATTGAGTGAAATTTACATGTATTTTGTTTTTGTTACAATAAAAAAACACATGTAAATTTCACTCAATCGTCAGCCGCTTGAGTTATATAAACCCCACATTACAAAAGGCTAAGTGAAAAAAATGAACAAAACTGAAGACTTATGATAATATTACTTGTATATAATATGCAGTATTATTTTATAGCAATTGTTTTTTCCAGTAGCGCGTAACTACGAGTAGCCCGACGTGCTAAACCATATTTTTATAATTCTTCTAGGAGAACTGGCGGCATATGTTAACGGGTGTTAACGTAGTTCTTCGGGTGATTCCACTAGGAGGTCGGTGTAAATAGTTGAGATGAAGGATAGGGATTTTAAACCTACTAAAATAGGCTGCATAAGTCGTTACGAAATCTCATTAATTTCAATTCAGATGTGTACCGCCGTTTTATAGCAAGTATAGCCTATTTAGCATACCAGAATTCCCAAGTTCGATTCCGGCTAGACCCACTTGAATAAAATAAAATTTAAAAAAAGCGGCAGCCCATACCACCAGAAGCCGATGATTTTTTTTTTTAATTTTCGTAAATACCACGATCATTAATAAAACTCGTGAAAATGAGTATTAAAATCATTCAGTTTGAATTTGGATGTTAACAAAGTTGGTTGGCGCCGCTTTGTTAAAGAAAAGGCAAAAACAAAATAGGCAAGAAACAAATCAAAATCCAATTTATAGCCCCAAAATACATGGTTCGAGAGAACAAAGAAATATAATTTCGAACATTGTTGCCACGACACTATTATTTTTGTAAACATTAGGAATATTTTTGTAAATATTGGGAATATTTTTGTAAATATTGGGAATATTTTTCAAAACAGAAATAAATTCTACTATTAAACAATTTTAGATTTTTATATTTTTTTTTAGATATTTTCGACCCAAAAATTTTTTATAGACAAATTTTTAATAAAAATATTTTTCTTTGAAAAATTGTTCGATAAAAATTATATTTTATAGAAAATTTTTTCATAAAAATATTTTTCTGTCAACATTTTCGATAAAAATATTGTTATATAAAAAAATTTTCAAATCTTCTATAGAAAAATTTTTGATAAAAAAATTTTCTACAGAAAAATTTTTGATAAAAAAATTTTCTATAGAAAAATTTTTGATAAAAAAATTTTCTATAGAAAAATTTTTGATAAAAAAATTTTCTATAGAAAAATTTTTGATAAAAAAATTTTCTACAGAAAAATTTTTGATAAAAAAATTTTCTACAGAAAAATTTTTGATAAAAAAATTTTCTACAGAAAAATTTTTGATAAAAAAATTTTCTATAGAAAAATTTTTAATAAAAAAAATTTCTATAGAAAGATTTTTGATAAAAAAAATTTCTATAGAAAGATTTTTGATAAAAATATTTTCTATACAAAAATTTTTGATAAAAAAATTTTCTATAGAAAAATTTTTGATAAAAAAATTTTCTATAGAAAAATTTTTGATAAAAAAATTTTCTATAGAAAAATTTTTGATAAAAAAATTTTCTATAGAAAAATTTTTGATAAACAAATTTTCTATAGAAAAATTTTTGATAAGCAAATTTTCTATAGAAAAATTTTTGATAAAAAAATTTTCTATAGAAAAATTTTTGATAAAAAAATTTTCTATAGAAAAATTTTTGATAAAAAAATTTTCTATAGAAAAATTTTTGATAAAAAAATTTTCTATAGAAAAATTTTTGATAAAAAAATTTTCTATAGAAAAATTTTTGATAAAAAAATTTTCTATAGAAAAATTTTTGATAAAAAAATTTTCTATAGAAAAATTTTTGATAAAAAAATTTTCTATAGAAAAATTTTTGATAAAAAATTAAATGTAGACGAGCTTTTGAACCGTGGACCGTTTTGAAACGTGAGTCCACCACAACAAACCGCAGACCAAACAGAGGGTCTATCGCAGCAAATTTGAGTCAAAGATTGCCTTTGTGGGCTTGTGACTTGTTCTTAAACTTCAAGAAGTGGCTCATGTATATTTTGAAGACCTCTACAAAACATATTTTTCGAAAGTTTTAAAAAAATTGGGTAAACGTTGGACTAAGTGTTTACAATTAAAAGAAGACTATCCGGTATGTGATGGAAATCGATCGATTTCAGATATATTTTTGAGATAATTTTCGACAAAAAATTCAAACTAAATGAAAATAATTTGGGGGAAATAACCGAAAAATAATCTCAAAAATATATCAGAAATTGATCGCTTAGAAAACGATCGATTTCTATCACATACCTTTATGTTAAAAAATAAATTTATTTTTGGTATAAAAATCTATTTTTTAATCAAAAAGACACGGAGTTATTGACCTGCCCTCGTATAAAAATTTTACTAATTGAATGAAACGTTTACCTTTAAAGCTTAAAATGACATGATTAAATACAATTTAGGCGCTTTAGCTTGTCAGCTACATATAGGGTAAGACTTTGCTGGGTTCCTAGTCATTGCGACATCGAAGGCAATGAAACTGCTGACGAAATCGCAAAACATGGCTCAAGTCAGGAACTGATACTCTCGGTGACAGAGATAGCACCACCTATATGTCACCTTTTTATGGGCATCAAGCCTTGGATCGGTCAGGAAACAGCTAAGAACTGTCATAACTTGGCCACTTGCATAATATCTAGGACCTTATGGCCCAACTTAAATATACGCAAGACCAAGTTCTTGCTAGGTCTTAGCAGAACCAGTCTAAGGAAATGCATAGGTTTTCTAACTGGTCACTGCGCCCTGAATTTTAGGCTAAATTGATGGGATGGAGCAACTCAGGACATTTGCAGACTATGCTCGGTCGCGGATTCGTCCGAAACGGTCAAGACAATCCTCTGCCATTGTCCAGTGCTCCAAAACCAGAGACTTAAATTTCTAGGTAATAGATTCCATGAGGAACTGGGCGACATACATCAATGCGAACTGACAGACGTTGTAGGTTTTATATTGGGACTCAGATGGCTTAGATAGGCAGGTCTGTTACCCTAGCGTTTTAGACAATACTTCTCTTCTCCACAACTCCCTTTCTTTATCTCTAACACTGTCTAGAACTTCTCCCTTCATTCTTTTTTTCTTTCTCTTTCCGCTATCGTTATTTGCTTTCAGAAAGGATCACAATAGACCCCAAGGTCGACAAGTGAAGATGCCACTTCCCTGGCATCACCTTTTCAACCTTACCTTACCTAGGAGCTTCTGACTTAATCGCTATAACTTCTTTTTCATCACAATAAATTTGAAGGTTTCCAGATTTTTTATAATAAAAGGTTATTGGACTCTAAAAAGTTTAGAAATGTTTCAATATTTCAAATAACAATTTCGTATAACAATTCGTATTAATTCTGTCCCTCAAATAAGATATAATATGTGGTTTTCGCTCTGTCTAGAATTAGGGATAATCCTCCTGAAGAAAATGGCTAAGCAACCATCGAAACGCGTCGTTCCCCACAAACATTTTTTTGATTTTATCAAAAAAAAAACTATTACAATTATAAATAATTGTAATAAATTGGGATCTTAGTGCAATACACTTTTACTTTTTAACAATTTTAATATTTTGATTAAAAAATTGTAAAAGAAAAATCGTAAACAGCCTTTGCATTTACTTAAGTGACATAAATCAAGTGTAAATTATTGAGTAGATGAAAAATTGAAAAAAAAATTATAAAGCACTAGATAAAATGAATACTGAAATTTTCAAACTGGACTTTGATATCCTGAATGTTTCATTAATTTCAATCTATTTGCAATTTCAACAAATTCGCAGACCATAAAAATTATTACAATTTCTGTGCTATGGCCCCAATTTCTATTAACCTAAATAACGTTAATAATTACTTTTTACTAAAATAAAATATTTTAATGTTTTATTTATACAATATTTTCCAATTTCCGAATTGCAATTACATGCCACAATCCGCCACTGCCTAACACTATAAAGCAGTTGTGGTTACATTGACCTCACCATATTGTAAATTTCCTTTAAGCAAATAGTTTGGTTTGAAAACTATTGAAACTATACGAAGAAATAGCAGCAAAAAAGCTATAACAAATAACCATTTACTATGTAGTCGTATTGCATAATATACACAGAGTTTTTCATTTCTTTTCTACATTTACATTTCTTTATTTAACTTTTGTGTCCAAGCTGGAAAACAAAAAAAAAAAACGTTTCGAACAAATTGCAAACTTTTCATTACTTTGGCCTAAATAAACAGAGAGGAGCCAAAAGTAACCAACCAACCGACCACCTAACCAAGAAACCTGATTGTAAGCCATGAACGAACTTATATTACAAGTGTGAGTCCATCATCAGTCCAACAAACGTGCGAATTTAACCTAAAGCAGAAACAAATAAAAACTTGTTATCATGACGTAGATCCTCCCTGACAAGAAACCGAAAGAAATAGTCAAGCTCCAATGAATGAATGAGTTGTGGAAAAATACAAAAGAAAATAAATTTTTTGCGCAAAAAAAAAAAACGAAAATAATAAAATTTAGTGAAAAACTAAAGAAATTATATTTCAGTTGAGTTTTTCTAAAGCCAACATTAACTCTTTGTAAATAGTGGTAAAACAGTTTGGAAATTATGTAATTTGTTGGTTTGAATGTGGGGTTGTGGAAACATTTGCGAAATTTCAGGATTTCCCAATGTTTTATAATTTAAGTGAAAATTAAGGTTTGGTTACAAAAATATTTTATTTATTCGTTTATGAATTAGGAAGTTATCCTTTAAAACAAAAATTTTCGAAAACGTACGGGACCAAACTATCTCGAATTTCGATGCTCATACAATTTTTATACCCTTCACCACCATACCATACCTCCCATACAAAACACATTCTCAAAAGACGTTTATATACTTACACATAACAGCACAAAAACGTTAATAACTCTAAAGATAAATGCATTTGACTACTTAAACTTTGGATAGACAAATATTTTGTAAACATAAACCAATAATCAAAATTTGGTAACAATCGGTCCAAAATTGACCCTTGCTCCCATACCAGGCCCTTGGCCGGAAGATGTAAATCTCGAAATTTTGAAAAAATAGCACATAGTATGTGTATATATGTCTCTAAGACTTAAGGAAAACTTGTTTAATTGTTTGCCCATATTTGACCTTAGTAGTGAAGGGTATTATATAGTCGGGCTTGACCGACTAAAGCTTTTCTTACTTGTTATACTTACTTAATTGGCCTATATTTACAACCTGTTAAGGTCAAAGACAGAGCATTTTTTAAAATTTTATGCGCTTTGGTCTTGTGCTCATATTCTAAAATTTCGTTATCCAAGCTTTAAAAGATTTTCTTCTACTTGGTCTTTCCATTCTGCTGGAGCAGTTTCATCCATACGCACGACATGTCCTAGCCAACGCAGCCTCTGCTGGTTAGTGCGTTTATACAGCTCATGGTCAATATTAATTGTTGACGCAGAAGGGTCCAAAGATTTTTGGTAGAATCTTCCTCTCAAAAACTCCAAGAATAGCTTTATCTGTCTGTCAAGTGGTTATAAGTGGTAATAACACTGGCATTATAAGGGTTTTAACGAACGTAATTATGGTTCTTGCAGAGAGGGCTTTATTTCTTAGTTGCCTGCTTAGGCCAAAATACCATCGATTGACAAGTTTGATTCTACGTTTGATTTCGAAACTTATGTTGTAGTCCTATAATATCGCCTAAACGAAAAGAGCTAGAGCAAGAAAACTTGTCAACAGTATTTCTTTAAAAAGTTTGGTATTGAAATTAGGCGAAATCGGATGACATTTGAGTATAGCTCCCATAAAACCCGGGAATTTCTTTAATATAGATAAATCGAATTTTAATATGTCAAGTTAATTTGAATCAGAGAAGTTTAATGCAACTATTTCTCAGTATTTACAAATTTATGGGAATCGGTCGTCATCTGACCATAGCTCTCATATAGATCCTAACCTCGTAAGTCAGTTAAATGCTAATAAATATCAAATTATCGTAGACGATTTTGCGAAAATCGGTCCACATTTAAGCAAAGATGTCGCCACAAAGAGAAAAGAAGAAAAAAATCGTCGGCAGAGTTGCCGTTTTTTATACTTTTAACTAAAATAGGTATTTTTCAATTAAAAAATTTTTCTGAAGAAAATTTTTTTCAAAAAGAAGTGTATTTGCATTTGATCCCAAATCTGTTACATTTATTTATTATTTATTATTGATAAAAAGCCAAAAAACGTTTGCGGAGAAACCAAATTCCTCGATGCGTTTCGATGGTTGGTTAAGCCATCTCTTCAGGAGGATTATCCCCAATTTAGACAGATCGAAAACCTCGCATTATTACTAAATTTACAAACATAACTTTTAAGAATTATGTTCATAAGCCAAAAAGTAAAATCGTAGATTATCGACTGAACAAAAACATACATTTTTCAGTTTTCATCTACCTTCACTTTTTATCAATAAATTGGTCTGTTACATTAACAAATAAATGTAACAGATTTGGGATCAAATGCAAATACACTTCTTTTTGAATAATATTTACATCCCGACTATTTTGTTATTTTTTGAGAAAATTTTTTTTATCAAAAATTTTTCTAAAAAAAAATTTTTTTATCAAAAATTTTTCTAAAAAAAATTTTTTTTATCAAAAATTTTTCTAAAGAAAATTTTTTTATCAAAAATTTTTATAAAGAAATTTTTTTTATAAAATTTTTTTTATCCAAAAATTTTTCTTAAGAAAATTTTTTTATCAAAAATTTTTCTATAGAAAATTTTTTTTTATCAAAAATTTTTCTATAGAAAATTTTTTTTATCAAAAAATTTTCTATAGAAAATTTTTTTTATCAAAACATTTTCTATAGAAAATTTTTTTTATCAAAACATTTTCTATAGAAAATTTTTTTTATCAATAATTTTTCTATAGAAAATTTTTTTACAAAAACTGTTCTATAGAAAGTTTTTTTATCAAAAATTATTCTATAGAAATTTTTTTATCAAAAATTTTTCTATAGAAAATTTTTGATCAAAAATTATTCTCTAGAAAGTTTTTCATCAAAAATTTTTCTATAGAAAATTTTTTCATCAAAAATTTTTCTATAGAAAATTTTTTTATCAAAAATTTTTCTATAGAAAATTATTTTATCAAAAATTATTCAATAGAAATTTTTTCATTAAAAATTTTTCTATAGAAAATTTTTTCATCAAAAATTTTTCTATAGAAATTTTTTCATCAAAAATTTTTCTAAAGAAAATTTTTTTATCAAAAATTTGTCTATAGAAAATTTTTTTATCAAAAATTTTTCTATAGAAAATTTTGTTATCAAAAATTTTTCTATAGAAATATTTTTTATGAAAAATTTTTTTATAGAATCAAAAATTCTTCTTTTTCTATAAAAATTTGTTCATTAAAAATTTTTCTATAGAAATTTTTTTCATAAAAAATTTTTATATAATCAAAAATTCTTCTATACAAAAGTTTTCTATGGAAAATTTTTTGTCAAAAATTTTTTTATGGAAAATTTTAATATCGAAAATTTTTTATATAAAGTTTTTTTATCAAAAATTTGTTAGAAAATTTTTGTACAAAAAATATTTCTATTGGAAAATATTTTTATCGAAAATTTTTTAATACAAAAAAAAATTTTTATCGAAAATTTTTTAATAGAAAAAAATTTTGATCAAAAATTTTTCTAAAAAAAAATGTTTTTATCAAAAAATATTTTTATAAAAAATAATTTTTATCGAATAATTTAAAAAAAAAAAAATATTTTTATCAAAAATGTTTCTATAAAAAAGTATTGAATCAAAAATATTTTTTTATCTAAAAATTAAAAAATCTAAAATTGTTTAATATTAGAATTTATTTCTGTTTTGAAAAATATTCTCAAGAATGTTTACAAAAATAATAGTTCCGTGGCAACAATGTTTGAGATTATATTTCTTTGTTCTCTCGAACCTATAAATTGTATTTTGATTTTGTTTCTTGTATATTTTGTTTTTGTATTTTCTTTAACAAAGCGGCACCAACTGACTTTGCTAACATCCAAATTCCAACTAAATGCTTTTAATACTCATTTTCACGAGTATTATTAATGATCGTGTTATTTACGAAAATTAAAAAAAGTCTTCGGCTTCTGGTGGTATGGGCTGCCTACGCCTGCTTATAAATATTAACTCTCTAAAGGGACATAACGATCAGAATAGGATAAATAAAATCTAGTTTTCATTTGGGGTCACAATTAATGACTAAAAATAAAAAATACAAAAAAAAATAATATTACCTCTGCCTCCAGCGTGAATATCTATTATATATGCCTTCTAATGAATGTCTGAATCTGATGGTAAACCTTTTAACAAATCCAGTATCAACTTTATTCCATATTCTTTTAATACTTTCTTGCTCATTTTCAGACAACCTCTAATATAAAAACAGTCATTCTTAGGGTTAGAGGGAATATTCTACTTGTTTAAATTGTCATGAAAATTATTTTATTCGAAAGAGAATATTTTGGCATTATAATTTATGACTTGTGGCTTATGACCGTCTCGGCTGGCTCGGAACAATCGCTTCTAGCTTATAGGCGCTCCGCGGCGTAGACATGAACTTTACATATCCCCTCAAAAAAATAGTCTAGCGGTGTTTAACTTAAATTTTTATACTTCCTCTATAAAATATACCATTTCTTCTATCTTATCTCTTAAGGATAGTTTTTATATTTATTAGAGAAGTTTGGACAAAGACGGAATAGGAGGACAGCTTTGCCCCCCATACAAAAAATAACATTAATTGCCTTGTCCTCCTGATACTATTACTTAACAATGGAGTTAAAACCTTATTTTTAACAATGTACAAAGTTGGATCATTAGGAAACATGTTCCACGCCATAACATAAAGTTTAAGAATCACTGTTATGCTGCTGCTGTAAAAGTGTTATACAGTATTTAATGATACTCATAAAAAAGAAAAATTACAGTTCAAAATAATTTTATTGAACATTGTTGAAATGACTGCAAATTGCACGATAATGATTGTTTATTAAAAATTTTTCAATAGAAATTTTTTTCATCAAAAATTTTTATATAGAATCAAAAATTCTTCTATACAAAAGTTTTCTATGGAAAATTTTTTTTCAAATTTTTTTTTATGGAGTTTTTTAATATCGAAAATTTTTTATATAGTTTTTTTATCAAAATTTTTTTAGAAAATTTTTGTACAAAAAATATTTCTATTGAAAAATATTTTTATCGAAAATTTTTCAATAGAAAAAAATGTTGATCAAAAATTTTTCTAAAAAAAAAAAATGTTTTTATCGAAAAATATTTCTATAAAAAATAATTTCTATCGAATAATTAAAAAAAAAATAATTTTTTTTAAAAATGTTTCTATAAAAAAGTATTGAATCAAAAATATTTTTTTATCTAAAAAATTAAAAAATCTAAAATTGTTTAAATCAGAATTTTGAAAAATATTCCCAAGAATGTTTACAAAAATAATAGTTCCGTCGCAACAATGTTTGAGATTATATTTCTTTGTTCTCTCGAACCTATAAATTGTATTTTGATTTTGTTTCTTGTATATTTTGTTTTTGTATTTTCTTTAACAAAGCGGCACCAACTGACTTTGCTAACATCCAAATTCCAACTAAATGCTTTTAATACTCATTTTCACGAGTATTATGAATGATCGTGTTATTTACGAAAATTAAAAAAAAGTCTTCGGCTTCTGGTGGTATGGGCTGCCTACGCCTGCTTATAAATATTAACTCTTTAAAGGGACATCATTTGGGGTCACAATTAATGACTAAAAATACAAAATACAAAAAAAAAAAAACATAATATTGCCTCTGCCTCCAGCGTGAATATCTATTATATATGCCTTCTAATGAATGTCTGAATCTGATGGTAAACCTTTTAACAATACCAGTATCAACTTTATTCCATATTCTTTTAATACTTTCTTGCTCATTTTCAGACAATCTCTAATATAAAAACAGTCATTCTTAGGGTTAGAGGGAATATTCTACTTGTTTAAATTGTCATGAAAATTATTTTATTTGAAAGAAAATATTTTGGCATTATAATTTATGACTTGTGGCTTATGACCGTCTCGGCTGGCTCGAAACTACCGCTTCGAGCTTATAGGCGCTCCGCGGCGTAGACATGAACTTTACATATCCCCTCAAAAAAATAGTCTAGCGGTGTTTAACTTAAATTTGTATACTTCCTCTATAAAATATACCATTTCTTCTATCTTATCTCTTAAGGATAGTTTTTACAGCTTTGCCCCCCATACAAAAAATAACATTAATTGCCTTGTCCTCCTGATACTATTACTTAACAATGGTGTTTTTAAACCTTATAAAACCTTATTTTTAACAATGTACAAAGTTGGATCATTAGGAAACGTGTTCCACGCCATAACATAAAGTTTAAGAATCACTGTTATGCTGCTGCTGTAAAAGTGTTATACAGTATTTAATGATACTCATAAAAAAGAAAAATTACAGTTCAAAATGATTTTATTGAACATTGTTGAAATGACTGCAAATTGCACGATAATGATATAGTCTAACCATTTCTTTATTGATAATTTTCGTTACGCTTTTACGTGAAAATTTATCGCTTTTAAAAACAAAAAATCAAACATTTGTTTAAAGAGGATGTAATGGGTGATTTTTTTAGAGGTATAGAACTTCGAATTGAAATAAAACACAAGAAAATCGTTTTAATGTCCATCAATTTGGCTTTATTAGAAGGATAATTTTATGCCATTAATGTTTAAATATGATTTCGGGCATGTGGCCGCCGCGGCTGGCTCGAATAAAGCCAATTCTACAGGTCCAATTTTCAACAACTTTTTCGAGCATATGGGGCCTTATGTTGGCAATAACGCCACGAATGTTGGCTTCCAAGTCCCCTAACGTTTCTGGTTTGTTGGCGTAGACGAGCGACTTCACATATCCCCAAAGAAAATTATCCAGTGGTGTCAAATCGCACGATCTTGGTGGCCAATTGACCAATTTGCGATGAAATTCAGCATCGAGATCAATCTCATTTTCGGCCCATACACCAAAATCACTACGCATTGCATGGTCTCGCGGCTTTAATTCTTGCACAAGCTGGATCTTGTAAGGTCGCAAGCCAAGATCTTTGCGCAAAATCTTCCATAAAGTTGATGGACAAAGCTCCAATTGCTGTGCACGGTGGCGAATCGATTCATTTGGGTCCTCTTCAACACTTTGCTCTACAGCGGCAATTGTTTCTTCGGTGCGCACTGTTCGACGTCGCTGCGGATGCGTATTATCACATAGAGTAAACGTAGTGCGAAAACGATCCATGGTTAACCGAATTAATTGCTCTGATGGACGATTATGTCGACCATAAAATGGACGGAGCTTGCGGTAAACTTTGCGAACTGAACCATTATTTTCGAAATAAATTTGCACGATTTGCAAGAGTTGTTCTTTTGTCAACCTGTTCATGATGAAATGGCAAACCAAACTAAATATTAATCACTTGACAGCTGACAAAATGGCCGCCAGTTAAAAAAGTGATGCCAACTTAAAGTTCTATACCTCAATAAAAAACACCCGATATTTGCTAAACGTTTCACACCTATTACAACACTATTATAACATTTGGCATTTTATCAAAATTGTGGAAACTTTTTGAAATTTTAAAAATAACGGACAATGTCATTAACATATATTTTTATTGCGATTTGATAAGGCAGTTACAAAATTGTCTGTTAATTAATTATGCAATAAAGGCAATTAAAAATGTGCGTGAAATTTGCCTCAAAATTGAGGCAAAATGTAAAATTTATTTGCAAATAAATCAAATTAATTGCCACCTTAATTGAGATAAATGTTAACTAACAGAGGAAATCTATGTTAATTATACATTTGTAATGGCTATTGTTAAATATTTTCTAAACACACATTTTCCATACACAAAAGCAGCTGGTCATTATTATCAATAATAATAAAAGAAATTTCGCTATGTAATTTTTCATAATTTCTATTCATATCTAATGGTCTTTTATTACTTATTGCGAGTACATATGTTTTTGAATACTTACCCAATAAAATTTCAACAGTTGCCTCACTCATATAATCATGACAATCAAAAGTTTTGCCATTCTCTGCCTTAAGTTTACGCACAACATTACGCGAATTTTCATTGAAAAGATCAATGAAACTCTTCAGCACGTTCAAATGGAATGTGGGTGCAATCAATTTGCGATGTGAACGCCATTTGTGACCTGGAAAATACAATATTATGTGTTTTTAACAAAGGAAAACATTACTAAATATTTATTACGATATTATATTACAATTAGAATATTTTTATTGTTATTTAAATACATTGTGATTACAAGCAAAAATATGCAAATTGTTACATCATTCTATTAAATTGTTTATTCATTATATTAAGGAGTGCTTAAACAAATTTCGTTGTGAATTGCGGTTTGCAAGGAAATATATGTCGAATTTGATTTTTAATTCCTCTTTATGGAAATTTTTTATTTGATACATATTTTAAAAATTCTATTGAAATTCAAAAACTTGGCAATTGAAACATTTACTACTGTCTACTTCCTTGTCATCAGCAGTCACCGACGTCAGCATCATGATTCTAACATAATATTTTTCAAGTGACAGTTTTGAAATTTAACAACTGTCAAGTAGTATATTGAACTTTCTTAATGCTGTGAAAAGAATTGGAAGTTTGAAACTTATATTATGTAATAACTTACCAGTACTTATCAATAAACCATCTCCTAGCCATGGTTTGAAAAATTTATACTCTGAAGCTTTGTCTATGTACACCTGACTGCTTAGCAATATTTCTACGTCTCTGGGGTCGTAAATAAATATCACCAATTTTGGTCCAATCCACATTTTGGCCACATGTGGGAACTCCGCGCTTTTGCGTATGACAGTTTTAAAAACAGCTGAAATGTAGAAACACAGTATTAGTATTTTTATAGAAAAATAGGCCTTAAGTTTTATAAATTTTTTGTTATATATTTCGAACAGAGCTTCGAAAGGCTTAATTAAATATTAGCTTAATTCCTAGGAATTCAAAAATGATTTAACAATACCTTAAGTTTAATTCCCATAAAACAATTCAAAAAAATGTGTTGATTTTTAATTCTTAGTGAATTGATTCACATGAGAATTTAAAATCAACTTGAATGAATAAAATGTTTCTTCATTCCTCTACTCCAATTTGAATTAACATTTTTTATTCTTAATTAAAACCAGTCCAAATTGAATTACAATATTTTTTGGTAATTCATTTTGTGCAAATCATTAGGGTGGATATAAACTAAAGATACTTGATTTTAAATCAAAAACTTAAATTCTGACTTTTTCTGGGGAAAAGTTTTGAAAACTATACCACTCATTGAATAAAAGTATATCAAACCAAAAAAACGAAAATTGAAGTTTTAATTTATAGGGTATTATTGGATCAAGTATATTATTGGATCAAGATATAAAATAGAACAAAATTTATCATAACCTATTAAAATATTCTTATGTTTTATCAGAAAGCATACACATTTTATAAAAGTATGCATGTATTCTTTAATGCATGTATTCTTTAATTTTCGTTCAAAAAAAATGGAACTACCCTAATGTGGCTATTTCACGGCAAACTCGTGTATATTTTGCATTTATTTGTTAAACTATAACTTTTAAAAGATATTTAGCTATGCAGGAATAGAGTATTATTAATGGTCTTCAATTTATAATGACTTTATCTTTACCAGAAATTCAATGAATGAAGGAATCTGCTTAATATAAAATTTATTTTAAAAAAAATTATAAAAAGAATTTATTTTTTGTGACATTAGTTTTTGTAAATACATACATATACATGTAAAATGTGCTGATATGTAAGAGTATATTATCTCTGGTTTTGTTGTGTTGCTGCGAAATAATGTATTTTATATATTTTCGAATCTGTGTGAGATTATAGATTATGTGTACAGAAAATCTTTAGTTTTATGTGTATCTATATTTTATTTTAAATAGTTTTTCTGATCTTATGACCAATAACAAAGAATTTTTTATTTTTTTAAATTTCGCCTAAGTCAACTTAATAAGTTTTCGAATTTTTCCACAAAAATGTTATTTGTATATGCCCTACAGGTCTAAAAAACATCGGTCCCTTCGCAAGAAGATATATTACATAGTTGAAATACATACACAGTTATGATGGAATTAGAATAGAATTACAAAATTCAGTATAATTAGAAAATGTATATATACATATGTATGTATGTCGATAATGAATAAATCACATTTTAATCATATGACTTTTCATACATGTTTTTTAAACAAAGTGGACTTGGTTTTGTTAAAATCGAATAGGAAATCATCTCAGCTTAAAAACCCTTTTTAACCCAATAACTTAAGAAAGAGTCAATTCTTTATCCTCTAAAATGGGGACTTTTTGTTAATGGGTATTAAATGATATTTAATCCCTAATGCAATCCTGAAACTTATTTTATGGTTAAGGACTTGTTTCGTTGAGATTTATTTTATTCCGCTCATTTATAGGTATCATATATTTTTGAACTGTAGGGTTCGTTTGAATATATTTATTTTTGTATGCCTTTACAAAATGATTTGTTTATAAAATTTTTAATTATTTTTGTATTAGATTAAGAATTGAAATAATTTAAATTAAATCTAACTGATTTTAAATTCCCTAAGAATTAATTCTTAAAAGTTAAGGCTTATGACTTGATTCAGGTGAATGTATTATGGAAATGATATAAACACTAAAATGAATTTGATTTTAAAATATGGAATTAGGAATTGAGCCTTTCGAACCTCTGATTTCGAACCTTATTGGTTTAAAGTTGGAAAATATAAAATTTTAGCTAAATGCTATATTTTGTTTCAAAACTTTGTCCCAAAAGGGTCTAAATAATATTAAATAGTGCAGTATTTAATATTTATCATTAAATATTTGATAAACTAGCCCCCTAATTTATACACGAATAATAAAATTATTAAATTTAATATTGAAATTAAAGGAAATTTCTATGAATAATTTGATTTATAGACTTGTCATAGCATTATTTTTCGTTTCTGAATAAGGGAAACGAAAAATAATGTTAAGAAAAGTTAGAAACTTCAATCTTAAAAGAAGTAAATTCTTTAGAAAAAAGTAAAAAGATCGAAGCATAGGAAGAAGGCCCCTTACAAATATAATAAGACTAAAAAGGTTAACCAATTTTGATAAAATTTGAAATGAATCACAAATATAGAATATTGGAGCATTGTAAGCTTTATTCCCTCATACAAGTATAATTCACTGTGCGCCAAGGAATTTTTTCCCGAATGAGACTAATTGTAACTGATAGTAGGCTATTAGTAGAGCAAAACTCCTGAAAGACTTTGAAGAGTTAGCTCGAACTTTAAAGTTATAGCTCTTTGAGGTTGGGTTATTTTAAAAATTTTTTCCATATATATTTTCTATGTGGGGTAAATCTGTAAACAAATTTAAATGCTATAATCAAGTATTTTAATCATATTTTAATCATATTTTAATCATAGTTATTATTTTTATAATTTTCATGAATATAATTTTAAGTTTTATCTCATTTTCTCGCAAAATGTGGGAAAATTTCGAATAAGTTGGCCCACAAAAAGTTAAATTGGCCGTAGAGGGAAAATATTTTGTAAATTTTTTTCTAATTCAAATAGGCCCGAAATTTTATTTATGGGTAAAAATAGGACTTTTTAAATTTTCAAAAATTTCTTTATTAAGAAATATTTTTTTGAAATAGGAAAGAAGTTTTATTTTACTGACAAAATATATCTTTCAATGAAAAATAAAACGTTAAAATCTCATGAATAGTATATCAGAAATTTTTAGTTTTGAATCATACAAATTGACTAAACGCTACTATTTATTCATGTATTGACTCTTTCTTTTGTTAAGAAAATTACATAAAATAAGAAAATTTTGTTTTTAGTATAACCTCCTAATGATATAACAAGCTTGTTAATCAAAATTTCCATAGAAATTTCCTACTATAAAGCTTTGATCATTTTATTATTTGTTTATAAATAAGGGAGATTAGACTTTATTCTTAAAATGAAAAATGTTTCCTAAGAGAGAAAAAAAAAATACATTAAAACTTATATAGTTCACCGGTTTTTGTCTTCTAAATCGATTCTGGGTAGCAAATTTGGAGTACATTACTTTTAAATAGTAAGGAACTACATAACCCCCTCCACAATTAATTTAACACTCACTAAAGAAATTAAAATAGGAAATGTTACTAGATTCAGCAACAAGTCGATATAGTAAATTTCACCTAATTTTAGTATAAATACGGAAAAATGGGGAATAAAGTATAGTACAAATTCACAAAATTTATAAAAAGTAATTTATAAAATTGTATTAAGACTAAAATATGCAATTTCAACTGTTAAATTTATTCACTGATTTATTCTACATGAAACTTATATCGGAAATTTTATACCCAAATAACCGAACTTCAAATAGCTGTAACTTCAAAACTCGAGTCAACTTTTCAAACCCCATTTAGGGTTTTGCCTTCTATCATCTCCATTGGTCTCATTCGTGAAAAAATCGATGGGCCCTAATTTGGCGCACAGTGTTTTCAAGTATCCTTATATTTCAAAACTTCTTCAATCGACTTTTTGGTCAGTACGGAAGAACTTTGTCCTCCCTACATATTAAATACTTATTAGCATGTATCCTTAAAACTTTTGAAAATTAAGTCTTAAAACTTTGTATATTAATCAATTACACTACACAACAAATGAATATCTTTTGAAAACTGCAAGGTCGTGACTATATGGGTCATATTCTACTATCAAATTGAAGTAAAACTATACTTAGTTTTCATGAAATTTAAAACATGTAAGCCAAAATAACTGTATCAAATTTCGTTGAAATCGGTCCACATTTGACCCTAGCTCTCATATAAGTCCAAATGACGAAAACTGCTTAAATATATGAAGACCTTATTTTGAAAGTGGATTAAGTCCATTTTTTTAAATTGAGATATAAAGGGTTTTGCGGTTTTGTGTTTTGACCAATTTTAGTAAATTAAATCTTAAGTTTTGATTAAAACCTATCAAATTAATTCATTCATAAAAATAAATTTATAAAAACCATTTGTTTTTTTCAAAACAAACATTTAAAAATATTAATTTTTTGAATCAAAAAATGTATGAGACTTAAACTGTTTTAAAAATAAATAAAATTTAAATTTTTGGTTTTGTATGAAAAAATTTATACCTTGGAATTGAAAAATGGTTGGGACTCAATCCACTTTCAAATCCAATAAAACAAAAAATTTTGTTTCAAAAAATTTTGCAAAATATTTTTCATAGTAAAATTCCTATAAAAAGTAAATTTTGAAAAATTTCCTATAAAAAGTAAATTTTTGAAAAATTTCCTATAAAAGGTAAATTTTTGAAAAATTTCCTATAAAATGTAAATTTTTGAAAAATTTCCTATAAAAAGTAAATTTTTGAAAAATTTCCTATAAAAAGTAAATTTTTGAAAAATTTCCTATAAAAAGTAAATTTTTTAAAAATTTCCTATAAAAAGTAAATTTGTGAAAAATTTCCTATAAAAAGTAAATTTTTGAAAAAAAATCCTATAAAAAGTAGATTTTTGAAAAATTTCCTATAAAAAGTAGATTTTTGAAATATTTCCTATAAAAAGTCAAATTTTGAAAAATTTCCTATAAAAAGTCAATTTTTGAAAAATTTCCTATAAAAAGTAAATTTTTGGAAAATTTCCTATAAAAAGTAAATTTTTGAAAAATTTCCTATAAAAGGTAAATTTTTGAAAATTTTCCTATAAAAGGTAAATTTTAGAAAAATTTCCTATAAAAAGTAAATTTTTGAAAAATTTCCTATAAAAGGTAAATTTTTGGAAAATTTCCTATAAAAGGTAAATTTTTGAAAAATTTCCTAAAAAGGGAGTAACTACACTTTCAGATTTTTTAACAGGAGAAGCAAAAAACATTATAACTTTTAAACTCCAAGAAATATTAAATACAAATTTTGAAATAGGGTCAACAAAGTATCAACGAAGAAATTAAAAAATGATAAAAATCGTTTAGTTTTTGAGCAATTGCGAAAAAACAAAAGGGCTTAACTACAAGTTGAATATTTCGTAAAACCAAAAAGGGCATACCATGCAAATTTTGACCAAAAATTTACATCTTTCAAACTGCATAAAGTTTTTTGTCAATAATATAGAGACGGGTCTTGAAAATAGTAACAGTTTATTTTTAAAAATGATTAAGTTTTAAATAATTAGACTAGACTTATTTCAGAAATAACCACGTAACTTTTAAACTGTCAAAGATACTTCAACAAAAGTTCATTTAGTTAGAACAGAGAAGCATTAGAGTTGCTTTGTAGACAAACAGGCTAATGTATGGTCGGAAAACGAACTTATGGCCTTTTAAAAATTTTAGTCTCTGATATTAATTTCTTATATGATAAGCAAAAAAAAACATCATAACTTTTAAACTAAATGAAATATTAATTCCAAATTTGAAGTTTGGCCAATAAGGCAACAGCAAAGAATTCTTAAACTAAAAAAACGAGTAATTTTTAAGTAATTGCGAAAAAACAAAAGGGCGTAACTTCAAGCTGAATATTTTCTGAAACCAAAAGGGCTTAACTACCATACAAATTTTGAGCATGTAGTTAAGCCATTCTGTTTTTAGTGAATAAAATCCCTTTTGTTGGCCGTATTCATCTAAAATTTTGCAGATTGATGTATCTTAGGCTGCTTCATCATAATAAAAAAAATCCTTTTAAATTTTTGTGTTAGTTGCGCCCTTTGTATTTCAGTTGACGATATGTATATTAGGGTTGACGATATGTATATTGGTTTAAAAATCGATGCTCTACATCCTAAGGTGTTCAGAAAAAAATTCCTAGGTCAATGTCCTGAGGTGGCGCTCAGGACATTTATTTCTAGGACCTATTTTTATGGTAAAAAATGGGTTTTAGCTAAATTTTAACCAATAAATTTAGAGTTATTGCAATTTTCCCCAGAAAATTCGTGTCCTTTTTAACATGCCTAAGAATATGTAGCCACAAAATTCACTTTAGAATACAGAAATTAGAAAGAAAGACACTTTTTAATATTTTAAGTACCAAATAGTTCAATTTTGTTATACTGGAAATGGTACTTCTTTTGTAAAGACCGTTTCAAAAATCATTTTTAAAGTTTTAGAAAATTTTGTTAAAAAAAACAAGTAAGAAAGTGCTATAGTCGGTCAAGCCCGACCATACGATACCCTTCACCACTAAGGTCAAAGGTGTTCTTTTTCCTGTATAAAGACAAATCTTTTCTAAATTTTGTCATCATACAAACATATTCTCAAAACTTATACATTTAAGCTGTTTCCGCCATTTGGACTTATATGAGAGCTAGGGTCAAATATGGACCGATTATTATGAAAATTTTCAAACTGATTACAGTTGCTATGTATGCAAAAAATAAACTTAAAATTGTCATTATCTTCGGAATTACGAGGGTTTTAGTGAATTTTGTCTCATTGGGTGCCTTTTGAGAAAAGAGTATGGGAGCTATGGTCAAATGTGGACCGATTTCAACGAAATTTGGTACAGTGATTTAAGTTTATATAAGCAGTATTTTTTTTATCCTATGGGAGGTACCATAAATAATGTACCGATTTTGACGAATTTCAATAGCCATGGTCCTATTATCAAAAAAATTATGTGTGCCAAATTTTATCAGATTATCTTTAGAATTACGACCTATAGTTTGATTACAAGGTTTACATGGGGGTCCAGCCAGCCAGACGGACGGACGGACATCGCTAAATCGACTCAGAAAGTGATTCTAAGCCTATTTGTATACTAAAGGGTCTAAAACAAATATTTCTAAAGAGTGTTCTAAAAAAAATATGCATTTACTATTTTACACAAAATTTATCCATAGTGCAAGAAATAATTTATTTTTTGATCAAGTTAGTTTCTATAGATATGTCAGATACTATTATTTTAGAAATTATTAATTTTTAATAGTTATTTCAATCAAAATGGACTGCGAAAAAAAAGTTCGTGAAAATATAATTAAAACTTTTCAAAAAAATCCGTCATGGACTTTTAAAAAAATAGCTAAAAATTTGAAAGTTGACCCTCGAACGGTTTCTAATGCCATCAGACGGTATAAGGAAAACCTAAGCATTGAAAGAAAATCTGGATTAGGGAGGATAAAAGGTCCTACAGATATTGGTAAGGCAAAAGAAGTCGAGCGACTCTTTCGAAGAGCGCCTAACATTTCTTTAAGAAAAGCAGCTCGTACGGTGAAATGTTCTACGAATTTTGCACATAGAGTCAAAGCTTATGCTGGACTGAAGACATACAAAGTCCAAAAGGTTTCAGATCGCAATGCTATAAAGAACTTAGAAGCAAAAAAACGAGCGAAAAAATTGAAGTCTGATTTTATAAAAAAATACACCTGCTGTGTGATGGATGATGAAACATACGTACTGGCAGACTTTTCTCAACTTCCTGGTCAAGATTTTTATGTTGTTGATAAACGGGGCAATGTTCGGCAAGAGTTTCGCACAAAAAAACAAACAAAATTCCCTAAGAAGTTTCTCGTGTGGCAAGCTATTTGCAGTTGTGGCAAAAGAAGTAAAGTATTTGTGGCATCTGGCACAATAAACACAGAAATTTATATAAAGGAGTGCCTACAAAAACGGTTGTTACCCTTTTTAAGAGAGCACAGAGTGACTACATTTTTTTGGCCCGATTTGGCATCATGCCATTATGGAAAAAAGGCACTTGAGTGGTACTCAAAGAATAATGTCATTTTTGAACCACGAGAGGCAAATCCACCTAACTGTCCAGAACTTCGGCCTGTGGAAAGGTATTGGGCTCTGATAAAAAAGGAATTGAAGAACACAGGAAAGATTTCCAAGAACATGTCCGATTTTAAGCGCAGGTGGAACACATGCTCCAAAAAGGTATGAGAAGCAACTGTAAAATCTTTAATGGGAGGGTTTCCGAAAAAAGTCGATAATTTTGCAAAACTCGAATACTAAGTAAACATTTTAATGCTAAATGATTTTGTATAATATGTCATTATATTTGCGTATTTTGTAGAGTTTTTATATTAAAAGGTTTGATTTTTATTTAAGAAAATCCAACTACAAATTTTATTTAGAGCACTCTTTATGTGTTACATACATCAGCACAATCTTTCCACTTATAGTCGTGAAGGGTTTAAATATTTAAAATTTAAAAATTTTCAATCGGCATATTTAAACGCATATTTAAACAGACAGATATGATATTAAAATCAAAAAATTGAGATCGATATCTTATACGGTTTCGCTGTACCTGCGATTTAAAATCGTAGAATTTCGCTAAAAAGTAATTTTTTGCAATAATTTGAGTAGAAATTTTACTTGAGTTTTATTTTGATAAAGCTCATACTGGATATTATTTCTCAGCCTATGAAGGATGACTACCAAAACTATTTTTTGATATTGGGCAAGCTTAACCCTTTTTTCATCGGTGTCAAAGGTCAATATTTTGATTTTTCATGGCAACATTGCTGAATGTTATGACTTTAGTGACAAATTTTTATCAAAATTATAAAAATAATTATTTTCTTAGAAAGGTTTTATGGTTTTATAAAAAAAAAATATTTTAACCCTCAACAGACTGGGGATTAAAATGAACATTTTTAATGTAAATTTGGCTGTTATTGGTATACACTTTATATAAAATTATATGCAAATTATATATTTAAAATCACCATGCATTTTTGCAAAACTTAATAAATTTATTTTAATTATTTATTCATTTCCAAGGGGATTAAAAATATTAACACACTGTACATTTTTTTTCAAATTAATTTTTAATATTATCCTTTTATTTTTGGAATTTCAAATGTTTTACAGCCGACGATTTTTTATGACATTTTTATTTATTTTGTGATTTTAAAATATTTAACTTATTAACTTTATTCACATACACGAAGCTGGTCCCAGCACATCGAACAAGTGACCCACTATTGGTAATCCTTTGGGTCCTGGCAATCTATCGGCCAACTCGTACAAATGTCGTCGTGATAAACGCCAATACAAAAACCACAATAAAATAGTGGGTAATAATAAAAAATAAAATACACTTCCCGGCGATATAAGATTAGGATCTTTAAGCATTTCTAAAGCCATTTTGAAAGATTTTTTCTAAAACACAGCACAATTATTTTAGTTAATATTCGCTATTAATTTATTATAATTCTTATAATAAAAATAGATTTTTTTTTTATTATTTTCTCAAGTATTTCTAGTAATTTTTAGAAAATTTTTCACAGATTGTTTTTGTACTTTTGGATTTTGCTTTAGTCTTTTAGTTTTTATTTATTTTTTTTTAATATTTGTTGAGTCCCGAATTTTCCCCGTTAAGTTGAAGAAATAGCGCGTTCACAATTAAACTGTGAACGTGCATCCAAATGCAGCTTACTTTTATAGCCTGTGTTTGCTTAATAACCCATAGACAGACACACGATTGTCTGTCTAGTCAGGCCCCAGAGTTAGTTTGTCTCTTAGTTAGTCAATCAGTCGTCGGTTAGTTAGTTTTTCAGTAATTTAGCGAAGTCCCTGGTTGTTTTGTGCACAAAAAATCTACAAAATAATCCATTTATATTATGTTAGTATGAATGTAGTGTAAGTATCTAAATATCTAGTAGATAGAGTATCTACTAGCACTCAACCAACAAAATCGGGTTTCAATCGTAGGCCTTTTTTTTGCTTTCTTGTGTGGCGTTTATTTCATTTTTATTTATTTTATTTGAATATGGATTTGTATTGTAGTGGTTTATGAGTTCATTTTCGTATATGCGGAGGTACATCGAATATGTTTAGTTGGTTGGTCGATTGGTTGACTGGAATCAGGCATAATGAAAATGCATTAATTGTGATTTTAAATACCCTACAATTGGATACAAGTTCTAAAGAGTGCTCTAAATAAAATTTGTAGTTGGATTTTCTTAAATAAAAATCAAACCTTTTAATATAAAAACTCTACAAAATACGCAAATATAATGACATATTAAAATGTTTACTTAGTACTCGGGTTTTGAAAAATTATCGACTTTTTTCGGAAACCCTCCCATTAAAGATTTTACAGTTGCTTCTGATACCTTTTTGGAGCATGTGTTTCACCTGCGCTTAAAATCGGACATGTTCTTGGAAATCTTTCCTGTGTTCTTCAATTCCTTTTTTACCAGAGCCCAATACCTTTCCACAGGCCGAAGTTCTGGACAGTTAGGTGGATTTGCCTCTCGTGGTACAAAAATGACATTATTCCTTGAGTACCACTCAAGTGCCTTTTTTCCATAATGGCATGATGCCAAATCGGGCCAAAAAAATGTAGTCACTCTGTGCTCTCTTAAAAAGGGTAACAACCGTTTTTGTAGGCACTCCTTTATATAAATTTCTGTGTTTATTGTGCCAGATGCCACAAATACTTTACTTCTTTTGCCACAACTGCAAATAGCTTGCCACACGAGAAACTTCTTAGGAAGTTTTGTTTGTTTTTTTTGTGCGAAACTCTTGCCGAACATTGCCCCGTTTATCAACAACATAAAAATCTTGACCAGAAAGTTGAGAAAAGTCTGCCAGTACGTATGTTTCATCATCCATCAAACAACGGGTGTATTTTTTTATAAAAGCAGACTTCAATTTTTTCGCTCGTTTTTTTGCTTCTAAGTTCTTTATAGCATTGCGATCTGGAACCTTTTGGACTTTGTATGTCTTCAGTCCAGCATAAGCTTTGACTCTATGTGCAAAATTCGTAGAACATTTCACCGTACGAGCTGCTTTTCTTAAAGAAGTGTTAGGCGCTCTTCGAAAGAGTCGCTCGACTTCTTTTGCCTTACCAATATCTGTAGGACCTTTTTTCCTCCCTGATCCAGGTTTTCTTTCAATGCTCAGGTTTTCCTTATACCGTCTGATGGCATTAGAAACCGTTCGAGGGTCAACTTTAAAATTTTTAGCTATTTTTTTAAAAGTCCATAACGGATTTTTTTGAAAAGTTTTAATTATATATTCACGAACTTTTTTTTCGCAGTCCATTTTGATTGAAATAACTATTGAAAATTAATAATTTTTAAAATAATAGTATCTGACATATCTATAGAAACTAACTTGATCAAAAAATAAATTATTTCTTGCACTATGGATAAATTTTGTCTAAAATAGTAAATGCATATTTTTTTTAGAACACTCTTTATTTGTGTGTTACTAGGTAGCTTAAGCTTATTTCGTCAGAAGCTAATTAGCTCATAAGACTAAATGTTTTAATTAGTACTGCCCTATTTGATTGGATGCAATTGAGAATTTACAACACACAAACTTTTATATTTTAGTAAATGAGATATGCTGAGATTTACAAATGTCTGGATCAACATTATCAATAATAATAATTTTAAATCCCTACATATTTATTATAATACCCTAACATTTTGATAAATTGTTCTTAGATATTTCCTAATTTTCAAGAATACTGATCTTCTGAAGTTTTGATGATTAATTACGATTGCGAGAGAAGCTAATATATTAAGGAATGGGGTGCGCTACTTATTGACTACATATTAAGTATTATTACAATCTAAATTACAGGCAATACCCCTATGTACATTGAAGCTAGAACAAGCTGTGGCTTAGTTGGTTGGTACGTCGACTACTAAGCGTAACATATCATATACTGCCTGGGTCATAGCCCCTGTCAACGGCAAAACATCAATTACTGTAATTATTAATTTCTATTAAAGATATTAATTATCAGCATCTTTCATCGGCTGTAAGGCAAATACAGCATTAACACGCTGTCGATGTAGAATAAATAAAATTGGCTATAGAACAAAAAACTTAAATAATGCTTCTACCTAAGAACAGATGATGCAACCTCTTACTTACTTAAATGGCTTGTATTTGATCTTGCGCCCTATTCTCAAAATTAGTAGGCCAAGCCTTGAAAGATTTTCCGCTCCTCGGTCTTTCCATCGAAGATTCGGACGTCCTCTTCAACGAGTTCCCTCGGGATCATTTTCGAACACTTTTCTTCTTTCAACTCAGCCGCTGCTGGTTAATAAGATTTATTATGTCGATGACAGCGGTAATCATTGTTGACGCCGACTGGACCAACAAGTTTTAGTTTAATCTTTCTCTCAAAAATTCCAATGGCAATTACAGTGTTAAAATAAAGTTGCATCTCTCCTTTATAAAGAATATAGACCAATTTGAGTGAATATTACTTCTAAAAAAAACAAGTAAGAAAGAGCTATAGTCGGTCAAGTCCGACCATACAATACTATTCCCCACTAAGGTCAAAGGTGTTCTTTTTCCTGTGTTAAGACAAATATTTGCAAAATTTTGCCATCATACAAAAATTTTCTCAAAACTTATATATTAAAGCTGTTTCCGTCATTTGGACTTATATGAGAGCTAGGGTCAAATGTGAACCGATTATCTATAAATTTATCAGATTGATAACAGTTGCTACAAAAATTATGTATGCAAAAATAAATTTAAAATTCTCATTATCTTCAGATTTACGAGCGTTTTAGTGATTTTTGTCTCATTTGACAGAAGAGTTGGGAGCTATGGTCAAATATGGACCGATTTCAACGAAATTTGGATTTTAGTTTACATAAGCATTATTTGTTTTAAATTTCATGAAAAAATATTGATATTTGTTGCCAATATATCAATTCCGGGAAGTGAGACATAGGGGAGGTACCATAAATAATGGAGCGATTTTGACCAATTTCAATAGCCATGATCCCATTATAAAAAAAAAAAATGAATTGCGACCTGTACTTTGATTACATGGTTTACATGGGGTCCAGCCAGCCAGCCGTCCAGATAGACGGACGGATTGACATCGCTAAATCGACTCAGAAAGTGATTCTAAGCCTATTGGTATACTAAAAGGTGGGTCTAAGACAAATATTTCTTTGCGTTACATGCATAAGCACAAACTTATAATACCCTTTCCAAATACATATGATGGTGAAGGGTATAAAAATACATGGGCTTTAAACCCTTTAAATCACCCGGGCCGTAAGTACTCTAACCGGTAAACTAAAAATGGTGGCAAAAACGCTTATTCTTGATTTGCTGTATCGTCCTAACCTATATCCCTATTATGTTGAGAAAGACCAAGCTAATCGTGGGAAATACTTCTTATATGGGACCTTGTTACTTCTGTAGAGATTGGAGAAACACATTTGCAGAATATGAGCAGGAGTTCTACATGCGCAGATGATTTGGCAATATCAGTTATGCTCAAGAACCTACTAGTGAGACCTATCTTCTTAAGGGTTGCTGAAATCCCTTTTTTATAAGACCACACTACATATGCTAATGCATTGTGAAGGAACTAAGCTAAAAAATTATTTTTCTGTCCACACGGCTACAAATGGATGAGATTTTGTTGAATTGGATGTGTTTTGGAGGAATGTTTAGTTTCAGGAATAAATCTCCTACTTCGTTTGAACACATACCATTGTAGTAGCGATAGAACAATGAGTTAATAGAGTTGTCTACTCTACTGTTACCAATTACTACATTCAACCGGATATAAGAGTAGTATTCCATTTTCGGTACGATAAAGGTGGCATAACAAGTAAAGAAATCAGTTGGTATGAATTGTGTCTTACACCGCTTGAGAATTCCGAGACACTTGATGCTTCTTTCGACACTTGGAAAATGTTTTTAGTCCAACGGACAGACATAACACTGAATTTGTATGCACATAACGTCTAGAGTTTTAGATTCCCCAATATTTGTGCAAACCATAATTAAAGCAAGTTTTTGATTCCCCAATATTTGGAAAACCTTTAATTGCAGCTTTAATTCACGCTTTTTTTCAAAAGACTCTATAATATAAAGATGTTGCACTTCTATACATTGATTTGTCGTATGGTCGTTTTGAAAAGTCTCATAAAAAAGAGAGTATACCGCTTTTACTCTAATTCGAAAACAACTAATAAAGACGTGCTCATGAAATTAATGTTTTGGATATTACGGGCATTTAAATCGACCCCATTTGCGGTTAGGTCTGAATTTTTGCGTATTATTCATCTTTTATGTCATGACATTAATCTCAAACATACTTGCCCTATAGTTGAAAGAATATAAATGGTAAATGTTGCTATCAAAAGAGAGTAGATAGGATTGTAAGTTTGAAACCTTGCGGTTTTACAACAACTCTTATAGTTCTAACTATTTTGTCAAGGGTTCCTCAGAAACCCACTTACTTCGAGTTAATTGAAAGGGTCTAGCGAATAGTACGACTTTTATAATGGGTGCCCTTGGCAGCATCCCATTTGATGTATTAAATGTGAGTATGCTTTTCCTCAAGGACCATAACAATTATGACTTTTATCGAAAAAGTAAAAAAGTAACTGTTATTTTTTAACTTTAATTTTAAAAATCAAAAACAAAAGTTATTTTTTACCATTAACATGTTTAAAATAAAATAAAAATAGTAAATTTTGAGAAAAAAAGAAAATTTTGAGAAAATTCCCTATAAAAATAGGAAATTTTGAGAAAATTCCCTATAAAAATAGGAAATTTTGAGAAAATTCCCTATAAAAATAGAAAATTTTGAGAAAATGCCCTATAAAAATAGGAAATTTTGAAAAAAATTCCCTATAAAAATAGGAAATTTTGAGAAAATTCCCTATAAAAATAGGAAATTTTGAAAAAATTCCCTATAAAAATAAGAAAATTTTGAGAAAATTCCCTATAAAAATAGGAAATTTTGAGAAAATTCCCTATAAAAATAGGAAATTTTATAGGGAATTTTGAGAAAATTCCCTATAAAAATAGGAAATTTTGAGAAAATTCCCTATAAAAATAGGAAATTTTGAGAAAATTCCCTATAAAAATAGAAAATTTTGAAAAAATTCCCTATAAAAATAGGAAATTTTGAGAAAATTCCCTATAAAAATAGGAAATTTTGAGAAAATTCCCTGTAAACATAGGACATTTTGTGAAAATTCCCTATAAAAATAGGAAATTTTTAGAAAATTACATTTAAAAATAGGACATTTTGAAAAAATGTTCCTATAAAAATAGGAAATTTTGATAAAATTTCCTTTAAAAATAACTTTATTTCTGTTAAAAAAAGTGAGGAAATAACTTTTATTTCTGGTTCAAAAAATAAAAGTTAAAAAATAGCTTTTATTTTTGACTTTTAAAATAAAAGTTAAAAAATAAAAAATATCTTAGAATATAAATATCTTGACCAAGACCATCCAAATTGTATTTTTGTTTTTTTTTTCTACGACAACTTCTTCTGGTTGATTTTTTTTAATCAAAAATTTTAAAGTAACAGTTATTTTCGGTGCCTGCTTTTCCTACCTTAAGTCTCGATGTCTCCTTACTAGCGTCAATCATGGCTCCCACATAGGTTCACGTAATCTTTGGACTCATAGGATAAAAGATCTTTCCAAAATCCAGATGGTTAAACGATAGTAGTAAGTGATATGTTTTTTGCTAATTTCCGTGGTATCATAATATCCTTCTTAGTTTACGTGAATCATATTACCAGTCTGTCACACTAACGTAACATTAGATTTGATCGCCAAGTTTGCTGTTCGGAACTGGTTGATTTCAAAAAATGTCAACTAAACATTTGCACTTTTATTTTTATTTGTAGTAACTATTGCAGTCGACCATATCCACTTTTTCATAAAATTAATTTCCTTCTGCCTTTCTTTGGCTTGTCAAAGCTCTTAAAGATGTATGATTTATAGTTTTAGGTAATTTATAAAATTTGTCATAGACTTAATTCATAAGTACTCTCTGTAGATTATACACAAATTTAAATATTAAGAAGAATACGTACGACAATTATTTGACGAAATAAACCTTCAACAAAACTGAGAGTGAATTTTGAAAAAATACAAAGTTGCAATGATTTTATGGAAAATTTCGATATTACAAAATAAAAAGAAAACCACGAAATAATTACAAAAAGTTAAACATAAATATTGTGTTGAACTTGACCTGAGGTCAGTCATCCTTGTTCTTTTTTATGTTGGCTAAAATATAAATGTTAAATTAAAAACATTTTTTTTAATTATGTACAAAAACAAGATTATTTATTGTTACTGTTACCAGATCTCGCTAAAAAGGCATAAGAATTTTTTAATAAATTACACGAACGAAATTTGATCCATCGGAAGTTTGGCTTTAACTCTCGTCAGATTTTCAATATTATTTTAGAATGGATTAACCTCATTTAAACACGTTTAAATATCTTACAATAAGTCTTTTTTATTTATGCACATAATTTACAAATTAAAAATATAATTAAGTCCTTAAGTAGTTAATATTTTATGTTTGTAACAAATTATCTTAAAAATTATAGGTACAGTAATAAAAAAATAATAATCTTAGCTTAATAATATGTGTATATCAACAGATATCTTTCGTTTGTTATATAAAAATTACTTTAAATTACAAAGACCTTCTTAAATTATAGTTTATTTTTTATAATTTAGTACTTATTCAATTAAAATGGAAGTTAATTAACTTTCTAACATAAATATTCTTGAAAAAATGTTGTAGTAAATAATTTGTGCAAATCAAAAGTCAATGAAAATGTCGTCAAAACCTGAAATAGAAGTGAAATAGAACAAGAACTCGAATTAAACTAAATTGAACTGGAACCAGATCAAGAATTTTAACCAGGCGTAGGCAGCCCATAACACCAGTAGCCGAAGACTTTTTGTAATTTTCGTAAATATCACGATCAAAATATTTTTCTATGGAAAAATATTTTTCTATAAAAAAATTGTCGATAAAAAAATTTTTCTATAGAAAAATGTTTCTATAGAAAAATTTTCGAAAAAAAAAACTTCTTAGAAAAATTTTCTACGAAACAAATTTTCTATAGAAAAATATTCGATGAAAAAAATGTTCGATAAAAATATATTTTTATAGAAAATTTTTCGATAAAAAAAAAAATTCTAAAGAAAAATTTTCAATAAAAAAAAATTTCTAAAGAAAAATTTTCGATAAAAACAATTTTTCTAAAGAAAAATTTTCTATAAAAAAATTTTTCTAAAGAAAAATTTTCGATAAAAAAAATGTTTCTAAAGAAAAATTTTCGATAAAAAAAATCTTTCTATAGAAAAATTTTTGATAAAAAAAATCTTTCTATAGAAAAATTTTTGATAAAAAAATAGAAAAATTTTTGATAAAAAAATTTTTTCCAGAAAAATTTTTTGAAAAAAAAAACTATATTTTTAGTATAAAAATTTTTGATAAAAAAATTGCTATAGAAAATTTTTGATAAAAAAAATTCTATAGAAAAATTTATCTATAGAAAATTTTTCTATAGAAACATTTTTCTATAGAAAAATTTTTTTATCGAAAATTTTTCTATAGAAAAATTTTTTTATCGAAAATTTTTCTATAGAAAAATTTTTTTATCGAAAATTTTTCTATAGAAAAATTTTTTAATCGAAAATTTTTCTATAGAAACATTTTTTTATCGAAAATTTTTCTATAGAAAAATTTTTTTGTCGAAAATTTTTTTATCGAAAATTTTTCTATAGAAAAATTTTTTAATATTAGTGATTTTTCGACCTTTTTGTTTAATTAAATAAAGAAAAAAAAATTTTCGATAAAAAAAATTTTTCTATAGAAAAATTTTCGAAAATTTTTCTATAGAAACATTTTTTTATCGAAAATTTTTCTATAGAAAAATTTTTTTTATCGAAAATTTTTCTATAGAAACATTTTTTTATCGAAAATTTTTCTATAGAAAATTTTTTTTATCGAAAATTTTTCTATAGAAAAATTTTTTTATCGAAAATTTTTCTACATAAAAATTTCTTTTTCGAAAATTTTTCTATAGAAAATTCTTTTTTTTCGAAAATTTTTCTATAGAAAAATTTTTTTATCGAAAATTTTTCTATAGAAAAATTTTTTTATCGAATTTTTTTCTATAGAAAAATTTTTTTATAAAAAATTTTTTTATAGAAACATTTTTTTTATCGAAAATTTTTCTATAGAAACATTTTTTTATCGAAAATTTTTCTATAGAAAAATTTTTTTATCGAAAATTTTTCTATAGAAAAATTTTTTTATCGAAAATTTTTCTATAGAAAAATTTTTTTATCGAAAATTTTTCTATAGAAAAATTTTTTTATCGAAAATTTTTCTATAGAAAAATTTTTTTATCGAAAATTTTTCTATAGAAAAATTTTTTTATCGAAAATTTTTCTATAGAAAAATTTTTTTATCGAAAATTTTTCTATAGAAAAATTTTTTTATCGAAAATTTTTCTATAGAAAAATTTTTTTATCGAAAATTTTTCTATAGAAAAATTTTTTTATCGAAAATTTTTCTATAGAAAAATTTTTTTATCGAAAATTTTTCTATAGAAAAATTTTTTTATCGAAAATTTTTCTATAGAAAAATTTTTTTATCGAAAATTTTTCTATAGAAAAATTTTTTTATCGAAAATTTTTCTATAGAAAAATTTTTTATCGAAAATTTTTTTATAGAAAAATTTTTTTATCGAAAATTTTTCTATAGAAAAATTTTTTTATCGAAAATTTTTCTATAGAAAAATTTTTTTATCGAAAATTTTTCTAAAGAAAAATTTTTTTATCGAAAATTTTTCTAAAGAAAAATTTTTTTATCGAAAATTTTTGCAATAGAATCTGAATTAGAACCTGAGTAGAACCGAACCCCATTTAAAACAAAAAGTTCAAAGTCATGGCTCACTAACACAACTACTAATTTCTCTCTCTATGAATACGTAATGAGTCCAATTATGGAAATTATAGTTTCATAATCTCCAGAGATTTACCTCATTTCATCAGTTACCTCTCCACATCAACCTTTTAAGATTCAAATTTATTTTGTCATACATTAGACAAATAACAAGAAAAGAAAATTAAATTTCTCAAAGAAATTAATTTAAATTTACAAACGGAAATTACAATTAAGCAGAAAGAAACGTGCTAAAATACAATTAATATATGGTTCTATAAAATGACTTCAAAATGTTCATATACTAGATATGATGTATTCACTGAATACTATTCAGATACAACATTGTTTCAAGTCTATATAATGTCTAGAATTCTAAATATACATACAAAACAATTTAATACAAATTTAGCTTAAATTATAATTATCAACAAATAACAAAAAAAATGTGTAAACAAAATTAATTTAAATTAAATTTAGTTTAAAAATTACTTACACAAAAGGCAGGTTCTTGTAGGCATTTTTCTAAATTTTCAATATAAAACATTTAAGCTTAAACTCTAAACTTAATGATATTATCTAAACAAATCTCAAAGATATCGTTTATTTTTCTATAATAAAAATTTTATGATATTTTTAAAAATTTTCAAATTTTTATAATTTTATAATTTTTTTTTTTTTTTGGTTTTTGAACACTTGAGTGTGTGCGTAGAATAGAAATAAATTTTAACTAGCTATTTATTAATTTTTATCTAATAATTTTTTAGTATATTTAAAAACTAAGAATGTATGATTTTTTTTAATTTAAGATTATTTTAATTTAATATGTATTTTTTAGCTTAAAACTATTTTGAAGATTTTTACAAACTACACCGAAGACTCATAAATAACAATTTGCAAAACTTTTGGTTTATTGTTTTGGGCCTCTTTAACTTCTTTCAAAATGGCGTTTGTAATGGCTTCCAAGGCTGCTATATCCGCATTGTTTGGATCCTTACGTGACATATTCCACTTTGGCATGGAAACCTTGAAAAGAAGAAGTTTTTAAATTTATTGGATCTAAAAGTTTATAGTTTCGATTTGGACAATATTACAATAGGGTTGTGTCAATAATAATAAATATGTTATTTTGTAGGGTAAACATCTGTCATTCAGTATTTTATAGACTCTGAAGTTTAAACACACATTTATTTTAATCGCTTTAATGATGCCTAATATTGTTCTTTCATTTCGATAAACTTCTTTTTTTTATTAAAAAAAACTGCTGCTAAAAGTTATCTATTGAACTTGCGCGATTTAAAAGTTTTGATTGCGTCGCAGAAGACAAGGAAAGGCCTGGTCAGTCGAAAAAGTTAGAAGATAAGAAATTTGAAAGTGACAGACGTTGAATGGTGATATTTACGCGTCGGCGCAAAGAGAACAGAACAAAAAAATATTCGGCAGAGTTGCCGTTTTTTTATACTATCTGTTTTTTTTTTATCAAAAATTTTTCTATAGAAAATTTTTTTTATCAAAAATTTTTCTATAGAAAATTTTTTTATCAAAAATGTTTCTATAGACAATTTTTTTTATCAAAAATGTACCTATAGAAAATTTTTTTATCAAAAATTTTTCTATAGAAAATTTTTTTTATCAAAAATTTTTCTATAGAAAATTTTTTTATCAAAAATGTTTCTATAGAAAATTTTTTTATCAAAAATGTTCCTATAGAAAATTTTTTTTATCAAAAATGTTCCTATAGAAAATTTTTTTATCAAAAATTTTTCTATAGAAAATTTTTTTATCAAAAATTTTTCTATAGAAAATTTTTTTATCAAAAATTTTTCTATAGAAAATTTTTTTATCAAAAATTTGTCTATAGAAAATTTTTTTATCAAAAATTTTTCTATAGAAAATTTTTGTATCAAAAATTTTTCTATAGAAAATTTTTGTATCAAAAATTTTTCTATAGAAAATTTTTGTATCAAAAATTTTTCTATAGAAAATTTTTGTATCAAAAATTTTTCTATAGAAAATTTTTGTATCAAAAATTTTTCTATAGAAAATTTTTGTATCAAAAATTTTTCTATAGAAAATTTTTGTATCAAAAATTTTTTTTTCTATAGAAAATTTTTGTATCAAAAATTTTTCTATAGAAAATTTTTGTATCAAAAATTTTTCTATAGAAATTTTTTTATCAAAAATTTTCTATGAAAAATTTTTTATCATAATTTTTCTACAGAAAATTTTTTTATCAAAAATTTTTCTATAGAAAATTTTATCAAAGATTTTTGTAAAGAAAATTTTTTTATCAAAAAATTTTCTATACAAAATTTTTTTATTAAAAATTTTTCTATAGAAATTTTTTTTATTAAAAATTTTTTTTATCAACATTTTTTCTATATAAAATTTTTTTATCAACAATTTTTCTATAGAAAATTTTTTTATAAAAAATTTTTTAATCTAAAATTTTTCTATAGAAAATTTTTTTGTCAAAATTTTTTGGATCGAAAATATCTAAAAATCAAAATTCTAACTGAATGATTTGAATACTCATTTTCACGAGTTTTATTAATGATCGTGGTATTTACGAAAATTAAAAAAATTAATCGGCTTCTGGTGGTTTGGGCTGCCTACTCCTTGTCATAATCTTTCATTATGACAACGCTCGGAAACCTGTTGCAAGGCCAGTCAAAAACTACTTGAAAACAGTGGATGGGAAGTTTTGGCTTACCCGCCTTATAGCTCAGACCTTGCACCTTTTGACTATCATTCGTTTCGATAGATGAAAAAAGCCCTAACTGAAATTCGCTTCACCTTAAATCAGAAATTGGCTTGATTCATTCATTACCTTAAAACCGGAGCAGTTCATTTGGCACGGAATCCATTTGCTGCCAAAAAGATGTTAAAAAGTAGCGGCTAACGATTTACAATAACTTTATATTATGCTTCTGGCTTATGCGTCACTTCAAGATCTGGTTTAGACATAACTTCTGGTTTTATTATATTTCTGGTCCATGCACTAGTTTTGGTTTTTGCAATAATTCCCTTAGGCACTACCAGATTATTTACTACTTCCGGTTTAAGCTTTACTTCCATCTTAAGCTCTACTTCCATTTAAAGAACAACTTTCGATCGGGGCACTACTAGAATATTTTTCTTATTCAGTTAAGTTAATTTTAGTTAAGGTTCTAAATTGGCTTCCTAATTTAGGTTCCAGTTTAGGTTGCAGTTTAGGTTTAGTTCGTCCTAAAATTCAGATTAAGGTGAATATTTTTGTTCTGGTTAAAGTTTGGCTTCTAGTTTTGAGCCTAAGTTCACTCACGTTCTGATTCTGATCGATGTTTAAGCTTGGGTTCTAATTCTTCTTATATTGTGGGGTTAGCTCGGATTCTAGGTCAGGATATATTTTAGGTTTTAAATCTGGTTCTAGTCTACTTTATTTACTATTTCAGGTTCTAGTTTATTTTCTTAGTTTAGTTTATATTCCATTTATGATTTAGTTCTGGTTACGGTGCCGGTTCAGGTTTTTGTTAGACTTTTACTTTTGGCTTCAGCCAGCGTTGCCAAGTGTGCAGATTTATCTGTTTTTTTTTGCAGATTTTTAAAGCGGAATATAGTGGGTTTTCCACTATTTTCCGCTAGGTTTTTTTCCCAAAAAACCAGTTTTTTAGAATTTATAATTTGTTAGTTTTGCATATAAAAATTTGGCTTTTTTAACATTATATTGAATTTAATTTTAAAGTTGCAGATTTATAACATGAAAAACAGATATTTTTTCGGAATTGTCAGCTTTTGTAAAAAAATATGGCAACGTTGGTTTCAGCTCGAATACTTAATTCTTTTCTTTTAATTCTTCATGATCTGTTTTACATCAGATTCTCATTTCGTTTCTTTTCCTAGTTCTCGTTTAGGTTTTAGTTTAAAATCTACTTCGGGTTTTACATACATAAATAATTAACACGACATTCCAATTGGAGCAAGGGTACTTCTATGAGTCTCAAATCATTGGAAAGGGACCTACGTTTTAACTCTGGCTCCGAACGGGAAATAACCAATGGCTTAGCTGAGTTATGAGGTGAACCACTTTTTTTTTTAATTTTTTATTTTTTCAAGTGGGCCTGGCTGGGGATCGAACATAGGACCTCTGGTATGCTAGGCGGATGACTAACTTGGTATACCACAGCGGGTTTAAGTTCAGGTTTGTTAGCTTCTAATTTAAGTTGTTGTTGTTTTGGTTTAGTTCTACTTCGGTTCCAGATTCAGGTTCTTTAGTTCTAGGTTCAATTTAGGTTTTAGTTCAGATTTAAGCTCAGGTTCTAGTGCAGCATTTAGCTTCAGTTCAGTTCTACATTAGTTCTAGTATTGTTATTTTTCTCCGGTTAAATGTTGGGTCCAGTTCTGCTTTAAGTTTATCTCCTGGGTCAAGTTCTACTTCATGGCTCGAGATCAGTTCCAGAATTAATAAATAAATTTTTGGTATCTCTAATGCTGTCTGCGTAGAATTTACGCTGTTCAAATTAAAATTTAAATTTAACTAATTTGAGGTCATATTATTTTTACTCTACACTACTATTTATTTAGCACTGAGTCGTTAAAATTTGTCGAAATTCGAATCAATATTTATGTAAACTACATCCAAAATCGAGAATTAGTCACCATAAAGAAACATTTCTTTTCACAAATTTTGCTTATATGGACCAAAGAAGATAATGCATATAAAAATAGGTCCACCGTTTAACCGTAAAAAATACACTGTCAAAGAAAAAATACACTGTCAAAGAATATACAATAATCTCAAGAAAACCTTTGTGTGATTACGAAAAAGTCTTTATTATATATTAGTAATAGGTCAAAATTTGATCATAGGGTGTCATATTATCGGATTTGAGCGTCTACAATATACAAATACATAGTATTCTTACTTGACTTGTAAAGAACACCAATTAGACACTTAAAATCTTTAAACTTACCGTTAAAACTTTTTGTAAAGTTGCATAGTCGAGACCAGTGCCAGCAGTCTCGCCTAAGCGTCTCAATGTTTCCGCCATGGGACCAGAAAGTTCCTAATTCGAATAATAACAAAAACAAAAAGCGACAAAGGAAAGTTATTATTTTATTAACAAATTTTCATTACATCAAAGCAAAAAAAGAAGGATGCAGATTTTTTTAATGCATTAAGAACTTACTTGTAATTTGGCCCAACTTGTGGCATATTGACGTCTAACTAATTCTATAATAGTGGAGGTTAAAGCCAAGCCAATTAGGATATATAAAGTACATAAAAGCATATAATTGGGTTTTTCTAAACAAAAAAAGAAATTATAAAATTAATAAAAAAAATTCCTTGAACAAAAATTTCAAATATAATTTTAATACTTGGTACTAAATCGCCAAAACCTATTGTGGTCATGGTTATAAAACAAAAATAGAAACCATCAAAAAATGTCCAATCATCTTCCCACAACAGCAGTAGACCCGCACCTAGAGCTAAATAAACGCAAAGAAATAGTACAGCCAATAGGGCGTAAAACCAAGTTTTGCCAATGAAATTTGTAAATTTTGGAGATTCTGAAAATTTTAAATTTTGAATGTAATTACAATTTTGTTTTTTGTTTTAGCAAAAATAGCAAAGTAGGGACTTACTGGGCATATGTTTACCGAGCACTGATACTGCTGTCGCAAATAAACGGCCCCAATCCGCTATTACCGTTAGCGTAAAGGGAATGCCTATTAATGCGAAGCATATACAAAATGATCTTCCAGCTATCGTCACTGGCACTATATTGCCATAGCCTATGGTCGTCAGAACGGTTGAGGAGAAGAATACTGCCTGTAGTATGCTCCATCTTTCATAGGGCTCGGGAAAGTCTTTTTCCGCCTGTATTAGTAAACCACCTTCAGCGGCCTCCTGGACTGCCTGAAAAAGAGGAGATTAATTTTTTTTGTTATAAGGAATTATTAGTACAAATTTGTGTTAAATCGAAAGATTTATTAAGTACAAGTTAACCAAGTTTAACCTTATCGTACCTATCATTAGAGTAAGGGTAATCTGATGTAGGCTGGTAATGTGGTATAGTTATTTTTTTTTCATAAACTGGCAATATAAATATAACGGTGCGATAACATCAGCTTCTGGTTACCGTCATTACGCATGAACCTCCATTTTTAATATTCACCCATAAAAGTCTAACAAAAATTGTGTGGTAGACTATAACTAGGAGTAGGCAGCCCATACCACCAGAAGCCGATGAATATTTTAAATATTCGTACATACCACGATCATTAATAAGACTCGTGAAAATGAGTTTTAAAATCATTCAGTTGGAATTTGGATGTTAACAGAGTTGGTTGTTGCCGCTTTGTTAAACAAAAGACAAAAACAAAATAGACAAGAAACAAATCAAAATTCAATTTATAGCAACAAAACTCATGTTTCGAGAAAACAAAGAAATATAATCTCGAACATTGTTGCCACGACATTATTATTTTTGTATACATTGGGAATATTTTTTGTAAACAGAAATAAATTCTAATATAAACAATTTTAGATTTTTATATTTTTTAGATATTTTCGATCCAAAAAATTTTCTATAGAAAAATTTTTGATAAAAAATTTTCCATAGAAAAATTTTTGATAAACAATTTTCCATAGAAAAATTTTTGATAAAAAACTTTCTATAGAAAAATTTTTGTAATTTTTTTAAAAAAATTTTTGTTTTTTTAAAAAAATTTTTGTAAAAAGATTTTCTATAGAAAAATTTTTGTAAAAAAATTTTTTATAGAAAAATTTTTGTAAAATTTTTTTAAAAAAAACAAAAATTTTTTTAAAAAAATTACAAAAATTTTTTTTTGATAAAAAATTTTCCATAGAAAAATTTTTGATAAACAATTTTCCATAGAAAAATTTTTGATAAAAAACTTTCTATAGAAAAATTTTTGAAATTTTTTTAAAAAATTTTTTGTTTTTTTAAAAAAATTTTTGTAAAAAAATTTTCTATAGAAAAATTTTTGCAAAAAAATTTTCTATAGAAAAATTTTTGTAAAAAAATTTTCTATAGAAAAATTTTTGTAAAAAAATTTTCTATAGAAAAATTTTTGTAAAAAAATTTTCTATAGAAAAATTTTTGTAAAAAAAATTTTCTATAGAAAAATTTTTGTAAAAAAATTTTCTATAGAAAAATTTATGGTAAGTACATTTTCCATAGAAAAATTTTTGATAAAAAATTTTCTATAGAAAAATTTTTGATAAAAAAAATTTTTTAGAAAAATTTTTGATAAAAAACTTTTTTCTATAGAAAATTTTTTATCAAACATTTTTCTATAGAGAATTTTTTATCAAAAAATGTTCTATATAAAAAATTTTGATAAAAAAAAATTTTCTATAGAAAAATTTTTGATAAAAAATTCTCTATAGAAAAATGTTTGATAAAAAATTTTCTATAGAAAAAATTTTGATATAAAAATTTTTTATAGAAATATTTTTGATAAAAAGATTTACTTGTGCGCATATTCTCCAATTTCGTAGGCCAAGCTTTGAAAGATTTTTCTCTACTTTGTCTTTCCGTAGAATTTTCGGACGTCCTCTTTTACGAGTTCCCTCGAGATCGTTTACTTTAATTGCGGGAGTATTTTCGTCCGTTCGCAGCCAGCGTTACCGCTGACAAATTTGAAAAAGTCGCAAAAAAGTCGCTTTTTTAAAAAAAAGTCGCACAATATACAAAAAATAAAATCGAAAGTTCATACGGGAGCTATGGTCAAATGTTAACCGATTTTGCTCGATTTCAATTCTCAGAAATGAAGAATGTTTTCACTAACTTTCAGTGAGCTACCTCCTTTCGTTTGGGCGTTATCATGATTTCAACAGACAGAAATACATATGGACAGACAGACGGATATCTCACAATCGTCTTAGAATTTCATAAGGATTCAGGATATATATCGCTTTTGGTTTTTGAGCTTATATTAAGGAAATTACAAACGGAATGACAATACCCCCATTCTTTTTGATGGTGGGTATAAAAATATAGTTAGACTTTATTTATGGAAGTTTTAGAAGAGATATTTAAATATGGGCTAAAAGGGTAACGGAAGAAAAGTCGCAGGTTATGTAGCAAATTGCGACTTTAGTCGCATAACGGTAACGCTGGTCCCAGCCAACGTAGTCGCTGCTGCTGGATGCGTTTTATTATGTCGATTTCATAACCACATTAACTGCACATTTAAAAAAATCCTTTAAATGTGACTTAAAATATATTCTTAAATATTTCCGAAATTGTTGTTTCAATATTTTTCTCAAATATATCCATGGAAGCATAACCCATGTATCATGTGGAGGGCTTAATCATATTTTATTCGGACAAAAACTGAAAATTTCCCGCACTCTCTACAACTAAATCTAGTTTACCCTATCTTTCCGAGACTTTATATTGTAAATATGATTAATATAATAAAACTCCTAAATATTCCAATTCATGTCCTTATGAATGTTCGTTTTATTAAAAACAATTGCCCCATTTCATTGATGCAAATATTTTTTATTTTTTAGATTTATGTAGGTTTGTGTCTATGCTAAATTTCCCTCAGAGGGTTAACTAGTTTTGAATATCACCCAAAAGAACACCAGTGAATAAAAATGTGTAATAATTTTTGCAAAATATTCTTCTAAAATCTAGCTTTTGTTTCAAAAAAGAATTTTTCAGAAATATCTAGAGTTTTAAAGAAAATTATATATTTTAAAACAAAAGACTTAAAATTTTTTAGTCTAACTTTTAATTAATGTCTAATTTAAAAACAAAAAATCTTTCCAGACTAAAAAACATTCATTATATCTACTTCTAACACTCCTTAATCTCCTTAGCTCCCTTTTACAAATTATACAATTATTTATTATCCTGTCGCCTCATTCTTAATACCAATTAATAGAGCAGCAAATTAAATGATGTCGAAATTATAAATTAAATGTTTCACTTACTAAAAAGAAAAACACGACACCCGACATTAAGGGTCCATTGTCGTATTGCGTTAATATTGTAGACAATACCATAAATTAGTTGAGCCATTAAAATTTTATTGACTTTTGAAAAGGTACACTTCTTGGTCCTTTCTATAAGTGTTTGGCACAAAAAGAAATTTTTATTTTATGAAGCTCATAAAAATCATAAACTAAAGGAGTTTATTGAATGTAATGTGCGATATTACGATTATCAACTAGAAAAAAACTATTAAGCGTAAAAAAATTTGAAATTTTTAAATTAAATGGGGGAAAGCTATTCTTGTATTTTGAAATGATATCTGGCAAGTGAAAAGAGTTTTTAAAGTAGTGAAAATAATTTTGAAATTTTTAAATTGACTGCTGGAAAAAATTTTATGTTATTCACTGACTAGAAAATTTTCTATACTTTTGGTTTTAAACGAATCTAAAAAAAAAATGATAATAATGAAAATATTCTACAGTATCTTAAAAGATAAAAAATTATCAAAAAATCAAAAATGAGATCGAACATTTTTTTGTCAAAACAATCAAATAAAAAATTAATTGTGTTCTTGTACTAAAACGAATTTACCCAAACCAGTCCGAAGTTACCCAAAACTCACCCAATTGTGTTTTCGTACTTTGTTTTGGTATGAGTCTTTACTAAATTCAGAGAGTATTTTCATTTCTCCTCTTACTCAAAACTACACAGACGTTTTCTTTGAGTAAGTTTGGGAAACACAACTTTTAAGGTGATCCATAAGTAATTCATTGTGGATCAATTTACAATCCAATTGTAAATGATGTAATTCTATCGTTAATCATTTTACAATCCAATAAATAATATAATCCTGTCGTGGATGGATATTGCAATTAAATTGTGGATCATTTTTTAATTCAATCCTGAATGATATAATCCATCATGGGTCATTTTACAATCCAACTGTTAATGATATAATTCCATTGTGGATCATTTAACATCCGAATAGTGTGTGATAAAATCCCATCGTCATTAATGATAAAATCCCATCGTGAATCATCTTCAAATTCAATTGTGAATGATATAATCCCATCTTGGATCATTTAAGAAACCAATCGTGAATAATGTAATCTTATAGTGAATCATTTTGCAATGCAATCGAGAATGATATATGTAATCTCATAGTGCATCATTTAACAATTAATCGTGAATTACTTTACAATGATTATTTAATCCCATCATGGATCATTTTAGAATCTAATCGTGGATCATATAGTCCCCTTAATAATCGAGTTTAAAATTTTTGTGTTATTTGACATTAGAGTGATTCGAAAAAAAGTTTAGTCAGTCACCCCCTATGATTAAATACAATGCAAAAATAAGTATTTTGTCAACTGTGTCGCCATCTTTAGTCCGATCATAACACTTTATATATGACTATAAATTGACGAGGTAGTAAAAAACTATCAAAGAAAGAAATGTAGCCCTTACAGAGCCGCAAACACCGATAAATAAAATATTATGATTGGACATAGTGAATAAAATACTAAAAGGGCGGTATTCGTAGGCGTGGTAAAAAATAACCAAATATTTTTTTTTTTTAATTGCTTTAACATTATCTTAAATCGTAGGGGTGATTGATACCACTTTTTTTGTATGGAATGCGAACCGCTCTAGTACCCAGTTTACAATGATTTATCAAGAACTTTCTGTAAAAATGTAATTTTATCGAAAATAATCACAAGTTTTCTAAGGAAATGAAAAACATCGAAATTTTCATTAAAACGAAAATCATCCTCAATTTTCTATAAAATCAAAAATCACTAAGAACTTTCTCAGAAGTCTAAAATTATCGTAAATATTAAATATGTTATGAAAATTCACCGATTAGTAGTAATTTTATTAAAAATAAAGTTAAATTGCCAAAACATTTTCGTAAAAAGCTTTTTGGGTACCTCCTAAACTATTTTCCTTCTAAATATAGTTTTATCTTTATAAAATTTGGCGCAGACATTGTTTTTGATAGAGGGATCATTGATATTGATATTGGATAAAATCGGTTCATTATTTTGGATATCTCCCATAGGTCTCACTTCCCGATATTAAGATTTTGGCCACAAATTTTAGTATAAAATTAAATTAAAATGAAATTCTGAAGAAATATTGCTCGAAATCGGTCAATATTTTACCATAGCTCACATACAAGACCTTCTGACGAAAGTCATTTTAAAGGGTAGAAATTCAAAAAGTAAATTTTTAAAAAATTTTCTATAAAAAGTAAATTTTTGAAAAATTTCCTATAAAAAGTAAATTTTTGAAAAATTTCCTATAAAAAGTAAATTTTTGAAAAATTTCCTTTAAAAAGTAAATTTTTGAAAAATTTCCTATAAAAAGTAAATTTTTGAAAAATTTCCTATAAAAAGTAAATTTTTGAAAAATTTCCTATAAAAAGTAAATTTTTGAAAAATTTCCTATAAAGTAAATTTTTGAAAAATTTCCTATAAAAAGTAAATTTTTGAAAAATTTCCTATAAAAAGTAAATTTTTGAAAAATTTCCTATAAAAAGTAAATTTTTGAAAAATTTCCTATAAAAAGTAAATTTTTGAAAAATTTCCTATAAAAAGTAAATTTTTGAAAAATTTCCTATAAAAAGTAAATTTTTGAAAAATTTCCTATAAAAAGTAAATTTTTAAAAATTTCCTATAAAAAGTAAATTTTTGAACAATTTCCTATAAAAAGTAAATTTTTGAAAAATTTCCTATAAAAAGTAAATTTTTGAAAAATTTCCTATAAAAAGTAAATTTTTGAAAAATTTCCTATAAAAAGTAAATTTTTGAAAAATTTCCTATAAAAAGTAAATTTTTGAAAAATTTCCTATAAAAAGTATATTTTTGAAAAAACAATCTTGGACTTGTCCTACTATGAAAATAAGTACTAAACTAAAAACTAAAAATATTGTTAATGCGATTAAAAGAAAAACTATCGTCGAATTTTGATTTTTTTGCTTTTTGACTTGGACAAGCCGTTTTCTCAATTATATGAATATTAGTAGTGCAAAACCTTATATTTGGGAAAAATATATATCTCGAAAACTAGAGCCAACTTGAAAAAAATAAAAGCATTTACAGTTTTATCAACCAAAAATTATCTAATAACTATCCCAAATTTGTTTATGTAGTGTTATTTTTAATTTCATGCCTGATGTTGCAATGAAAAGTTTGGTTCGAACTCTTTCTTTTAATAGATTTGAGACTAGTGTTTTCGCAAAGCAACCCTTTGTATGGTTCGAAGGCTCAAACAAGTTTCTTATGAAAAAAAGTTGAAAACTAAAGTAGTGCTGACTGTTAAGGCAGGGCGTTGGTGGTGTAATGGTCAGCATAGTTGCCTTCCAAGCAGTTGATCCGGGTTCGATTCCCGGCCAACGCACACTATTTTTTTTTAATTTTAAAATTTTTTTAAGTTCAAAATTTTAAATTAGATACATAATTAAAAAGTTTTTTTATTCATACCCACTAAATCATAAACGAATAATACAATTTTCAAAGTTCTATTGTAAAAAAAACTTGCATGCGAAATGTGATGCATGTATAAGCTTGTCATATTATTATTTTTCGTTTATGAATTAGGCGTATAATTTTATTTTTTTCTACTTACCTCTTCATACTTCGCCAATTCGAATTTAAACAATTCATCCAAATTATTAACATCCGTATTATTTAATATCACATTTATAAATTTTTCTCTTTGTGCCTTTACAATTGTTTTTAATTCCTGTAAACGCTCCACTTCGGCCGGCCTCTCCAGCTGCCGAAAAATCTGTAAATAAATGAAGAAAATTTTAAATTAAAAATTTATTCCAAAGCAAAATTTAATTTAAACAAAATTTTCTCTCATCTTGCCCGAATGTTTAGTCATTACGAAAATACAAAAGAAATAATTTATCTGTTCAATATCTTTTTGTTCTTCAAAATTTATCTTTTATTTGGATTTAAGTAATCATTCGTCATATTAATATAGAATTACAATTAAACTCTTATTTATTACAAATTATTTCGATTGCATCATTTTTATTGATGAAAATTAAATCGATTTTGAAAGTGATTGATTACTTTTTCAAATTGTATTTTGATCTTTTTTTGGCTGATATATATAAAATTCTGCTGCTTGAATTAACATTTAAAATTTATTGTTTATTTAATATTAAATTATTTCTTTTTTGTTGAGGGTTTTTGCTTTGTATTTTCAAATATTTACAAGTTTAGGGGTTTTTCTATTGATTTTGATTTAAATTTCGAAGATAAGATTTATTGATGTTTTGTGTTTTTATATTAAACAAATAATTTATTTAAATTTTAAAATAACAAGGAATATTTGTTATAATTTCATTATTAATTTAAATGAGTCATTAAGAGATTAATTGGACTAAGTAATGACTTATAAAATATTAGAACCTATGAAATTATAAAACATTTAAGATGATTTCCGATTTCATCGAAAACAATTGAAGATGTTTGTTTTTGAAGAAATTGTTAATGATTTTCAATTTCATATTAAAATTTTCATGATTCATTAAAGTTTTTGATATTACTCGTTTTCAAAGAAAATTTTTTAATATCGAACAAAATATCGAGCCCTTAGATTAAAATGATCGCAAGCGACAGGAAAAATATTGATCGTAAGCGACAAAAAATCTTAATTAGACAACAACGGTTAATGTTTTGGTGCATAATATTTTTGTTCTTTGTTAGTTTGCTACTTTTGACAAACTAATTAAATTTTTTCAAAATGGTTTAGAAGTTATGGTGCAAAGTATTGTATGTGAAGCTTTTTAGTCACTTTTAAAAATTTATTTTATCGATCATTTTAACTAGATTTTCAGTAAATTTCGCTAGTCAACAAAATTCAATTTTTTGCGTAACATCACTCTATTTTTTTTTAATTATTCGTTATGGTCTTCTGATTATAAAAATGGTCAAATTTTTAACAATTGGTTGATTTTTAAAAGTTTTCTTTAAAAATTGTATTTTATTTTATTTTTTTTTTGAAAAGGCTTGTCCATCGATTTTATCAAATCTTAAGAACGGATTGTTTGATTTTGATGAAAGCCACAAAATATAAAATTAAATAAAATTATCTTTAAGTCGTTTTTAAACTATTTTGTAATATGTTTAACTGATTCGGAGTTATGTGCACTTTAAAGTAAAAAATCATTTTTTTTTATAAAAAATTTAAATTTTAAATTTGTTAAAAATGCATAAAAAATCAAAGATGGCAAAAAACTAACATTTTTATTTTATGATCTTAAAACTGCAAATATTTCAAATAAAATAAGGCTTATTTCATAAAAATCCATTAACAAATAGAGATTTTATTAACAATAAAGTAAAAAAAAAAAACATTTTCATTAGAGGTTATATGGGAGCTAGGGTCAAAGGTGGACCGATTTTCTTGAAGTTAAGTAATTTTAAAAGAGTTAATACAAACAATAAACATTTTATTGTCATTATCTTCAGATTTAGAAGCATTTTTGTGGATTTCGACTTTTGTCAGAAGCTCTTGTATAGAAGCTGTGGTCAAATATGCGCCGATTTTAACAAACTTTGCCACCGTGATTTTTGTTTATAGAAGCTATATATCTTTTAAATATGTATAAACAATTTTGTGGCCAAAGTCTCCGGAAGATATTTGTTATTTAAAGTAAAAAAAAAAATTTCACAAAAAATTTTCGTTTTTTATCTTTCAAAAATAAAAAAACGTAGATTTCAAAAAAAATCATTTCTTTACTTGATCTTAAAACGGCAAATATTCTAAATAAAATAAAACTTATATCCTGAAAATCCATGAAAAAATTATGATTTTGTTAACAAAAAAAGTGAATAAGCTAAAACCAACCAATTTTGCATTAAAGCGATTTCTGTCATTGTGTCTTATATGGGAGCGTGGATAAAATGTTGACTGATTTTTTTCGAAATTTAGCAATTTGATTATAGTTTATACAAAAATTATGTGAGCAAAAAATAAACATACAATTTTTATTTTTTTTTTATATTTAGAAGCTTTTTTGTAAATTTCGATAAATTTTGTCATGGTCAAATATGGACCGATTCTTACAAAATTTGGTACCATTGTTTATATAAGCAATATTTTTTTTAAATTTCATAAAATATATTAAAATTTGTGTCCAAAATTCCGATTCCGGGAAGTGAGACCCATGGGAGGTACCCAAAATAATAAACCGATTTAGGCCAATTTTATTACCAATGGTCTCAATGAGCAAAATAAAAGTCTGTGCCAAATTCCATATGTGGCTTTGAGGAACATAAAACTATATTCCGGGAAGAAAATTGTTTGGGAGATATCGCAAAATTTTGAATGATTTTGTTTATTTTTACATTAAATATCTATTTTTTGCACCAAGTCTCATGAAAGTACTCGTATCTATAATATTGTAGTATTTACTTATTTGTTTTTGAATAATTCGGTATGTGATGGAAATCGATCGTTTTCAGATATATTTTTGAGATAGTTGAAAATTTTGGCATTACTCCTTTTGACCGATGCCTTATCTGGTTTATTTTATTGTGGAAATGGGGGATATTATCTCAAAAATATATATGAATTCGATCGATTTGAAAACGATCGCTTTCCATCACATACCGGAATAGGTTTTATATGTCAAAATTGTTTGCTAAATTTGGGTATTTAAATTTTTTTGTAATAAATACTACTTATCAGTGAATCTTATAGTGTTTGGATTATTCATAATTTTACAATCGTCGAGTAACGCCTCTTCAAAAATTCAAAATTTTTTGGAAAAAAAAATCGATAAAACAATTTAAAATTTCTTTTGTTTTTGTACTTACACATAAATAAACAAGTCGGTCAACCCCGACTATATGATACCATTCACTACTAACCCAGCATAACTTTGGTAATGGCAAGTACTCTGATAACTGGTTACCTTGTAACGACTACAACATACCATCCGAATAAATAATAAGTTATTACAGAAGTACTTATTTGTAATTAAGATGGTAATTTAAACTGAATGGCCCCGGTTCAAATCCCACCAAGGGCAACAATTTTTTTTAGTTTTTTTTTTTTTATAAAAAGAGTATTTTTAAATGATTTTTGAATTTTAAGAACTTAAATATTATCTTCTGTAAAAAAAATTGTAAAACTAACTCACGTTAATGAAAAAATACCATCATGAGTCAATTTTGATTATGTAGGGGATGTTGAATACCAAACACGTTTCTAATTGGTCTTAACTTGGTAAGCCCAACTTATCTGGGTCATCCTTCATCTCAACTGTGGACACACACCTCCTCATGGTATCACCCGGGGAGCTAGTTTAACACCCATTAATATTGTGATTTAACATGTGCCGAGAGTTGTCCCATAAGATCGATAAAAATGGGTTAGGATTACGGGCTAGTCCCACTATGTCCCACTACCTAATGTTAGAGGAGGATTTCCGAAACTTCGATAGAAAGACCAAGTAGAGGAACATTTTTCAAAGCTTGGTCTATAAAATTGGAGAATATTCGCACAAGATCGAAATCCATGGAATTCTAAAATATGCTCGGACTTTGACCTTAACAGGTTGTAACATTTAAGTAAGTAAGAGCCAATATAATGTAAAAACTTATACAAAAAAGAAGATTTAAATTGTTTAAGTTTTAAAATAATTTTAAAAAAGTTTTAAAATAATTACAAAAAATCGTATAAAAATATTTTTCCAAAAATTACAACAAAGCAAAAAAAAAGCAGGGAAAAACAAAGTTATTTTCACATGATTTTGGATCTAAAAATAAAAATTGTTTATATTAATTATAAGCTGCTAAGTTTTCAACATATGAAGTAGCTCAGTGGAAGAGTCTCCGCCTAGCAGTCGGAGAGTCTGGGTCCGAGCCCCCATGGGATCATAAAAAAAATTTTGTATTTCGTTTAAAAATATATGTTTTTAATAAAACAACAACAAAAAAGTTGTTGCTGTTGTTGTTGTTGCTTTCAAATTGCTTACCCAAGTCATTACTTTTCTGCAATTGGTAAGTACTTGCCTCCAATGACATCCCCATGTTAATGTAATGACTTAAACAGCGAATGAGTAAGTAGTTCGTGTTTAATAGTTTAACTGTTTAACTCATTATTTGGTAATGAAAAGTTTTACTGGGAAGGTCAAATAGGGACTAACAACTTGACAAGTTTTCCTTAAGTCTTAGAGACATATTCGTGTGCATATTCGTGTGTGCTATTATTTTTTTTTCAAAATTTCGAGATTTTATTTGGCTTGTCAGCCGGAAATGAAAACCTGATATGTGAGCTAGAGTCAATTGGGGATCGATTGTTACCAAATTTTGGTTATCGGTTTACATTTATTAAATATTTAAAATATTTATATTATTAAAATACAACTAAATTTGTGTCTCTACAGGCCAAAATCCCTACAAAAAATCCATCCCTAGGGAGGTACCCGAAATAGTTATCCGATTTTGCCCAAAAGGATCAAAATATGATCTTTGAATTTGCAACCTGTACTTTGATAACAAACTTACATGGATATCCGGCCAGTCAGCCCACCGGACTGACATTGCACAGTGGGATATTGGAAAAATTTATTAAAGATAAGTCCGCAACTTATAAACTGCTGGACATAAAGCTTTTAATATACATCTTACTTTTAAAATATTGAAAATTTTTTTTGTTTGTGCGTTGATGTGTTTTTATTGTTCTTTATCCACTTTAATTTAACTTTTGGCAGAAAAAAATTTATGGAGTGCAATGTTTTTATACTATATCATCTTTGGTTTAACTAAAGTGTAATTTTGTTTGTGGACCAATATAATCAGACTCACTAAGACTATAAAATCGGTCATTATTTACTTCAGCCAGATCACCTAGGTCTCAAAAAAATAAAAGCCCTATTGATATATCGAATATTGACAGTAAAAGTATTCTGTGACAAAAATGTACCGATCTACTGCTTCGTCTACCACCCTCAACTTTTCATTTAACGCAAAAAGCTTTAAAAGTACTTACTCTTAGGTCAGTGATACGAGTATTAAATAAGTTTGAATACAAAAAATTCTTAACAAAAAACCCCAAGTTCTAATTTGTTCTATTTAATTCGATGAATACAAAATATCAGAATCACAAAAGATACGTTGATACATGTCGTTTGCGACTAGACCGTATTTGATTTAAAATGACACAAATGTCATTTATCTGTTTTTTGCTTTTGTATAAAAATCAGGTTGAAATTCCAAAAATATCTTAAGTTTTTCAAAAGATCATTCGTTCGTTCGTTTTTTGTTAAGGAATGCAAAAGTATTAGAGAGAATTTGCAAATTAAATTAAGATTTCCAGTAAATGTCAAATGTAACAAAAGAAAAACATTAATAATAATTTAAAAAATATATAAAAATAAATACAATAAGTAATAAAAATACGAATAATAACAAAAACTTATTAGATTCACGTTTTGAGATTTTTGCTAAAAATAATTGTCATATAAATTTAGCTTAAATTTGAATTTTTCTTATAGAAAAAAATATCACACATTTTTTATATTATTTATGAATTTTTCAAAATATTTAAACAAGTTGTTTATTTGAAACAATTTGCTAAATGTCACATTTGATTTCAAATGGTTAACACAACTTGTCAACCATTAAATTTTTTTTTTTATTTCCCGACCAAAATGTTTTCATTCAAAATGTCTCGAGGAAAATGTGAAGATCATTTATTTAATTTATATTTTGGTTAAATTTTACGATATTCATAAATATCAATGTTTGTCTAATTGTTTTGGCCCAGAGCCAACTCAAATAAATTGAAACCAAAAATTAGATAGGTTTTCAAAAAACATAAATTTGAATAATGAAAAATAAACACGGATAAATAGGAAATAATCTGATCAGACAAATTTGTGAAAATATCAATCACCTGCGATCACTAATAGCACGGGATCGCTAACAAGTGGTTTAAAGACTAATATTATTTCATATATGATCCAAAATATGAAGGCTAATAATAAAGTGTCAAAAGTAAAAACACCTGCAAAGATCTTCCTGGATATATTAAGAATCTAAATACGATCGACACTGGGCACAATGTAAGCATATACTCTATAATATAAAGATGTTGCACTTCCATACATTGACTTACTGTATGGTCCATTTGAAAAGTCCCATAAAGAGTACACCGCTTTTACTCTAATTCGGAAACAACTAATGGAGACGAATATTTAATGGGAGAAACTAAGGCACATGCTCCTTAAATGTATGTTTGTTTGTGCTCTTATGTGTTTCATTGTTCTTTATCCACTTAAATTTCACTTTTGATAGAAAAAAAGTTTGAAGTGTGTAAGTATTTTCAGAGGTCGGCACAAAAGAACAGAACAAAAAATCGTGGGCAGAGTTGCCATTTTATATACTTTTAACTAAAATAGGTTTTTTTAATAGAAAAAGTTTTCTACTCCATTTTTTTAAATATTTTTTTGTAAAAAATTTATTTATAGAAAATTTTATATAATAAATTTTTTCTTTTTTTTTATCAAAAATTTTTCTATAGAAAGAAAATTTTTTTTATCAAAAATGTTTCTATAGAAAATTTTTTTTTTATGAAAAATGTTTATATAGTAAATTTTTTTATCAAAAATTTTTCTATAGAAAATTTTTTTATCAAAAATTTTTCTATAGAAAATTTTTTTATCAAAAATTTTTCTATATAAAATTTTTTTATCAAAAATTTTTCTATAGAAAATTTTTTTATCAAAAATTTTTCTATAGAAAATATTTTTATCAAAAATTTTTCTATAGAAAATTTTTTTATCAAAAATTTTTCTATAGAAAATTTTTTTATCAAAAATTTTTCTATAGAAAATTTTTTTTCAAAAATGTTTCTATAGAAAATTTTTTTATCAAAAATTTTTCTATAGAAAATTTTTTTATCAAAAATTTTTCTATAGAAAATTTTTTTATCAAAAATTTTTCTATAGAAAATTTTTTTATCAAAAATTTTTCTATAGAAAATTTTTTTATCAAAAATTTTTCTATAGAAAATTTTTTTATCAAAAATTTTTCTATAGAAAATTTTTTTATCAAAAATTTTTTTATCAAAAATTTTTCTATAGAAAATTTTTTTAACAAATTTTTTTTTTTAAATTTTTCAGTAGAAATTTCTTTTATCAAAAAATTTTCCATAGAAAATTTTAATAAAGAAATTTTTTTATTAAAAATTGTTCTAAATAAATTTTTTTATCAAAAATATTTCTATAGAAAATGTTTTTTATCAAAAATTTTTCTAAGAAAATTTTTTATCAAAAATTTTTCTATAGAAATTTTTTTTATTAAAAATTTTTTTATGAAAAATTTTTCTATAGAGAATTTTTTTATCAAAAATTTTCGATAGAAAATTTTTTTTATCAAAAATTTTTCTATAGAAAATTTTTATCGAAAAATGTTCTATAGAAAATTGTTTTATCAAAAATTTTCTATAGAAATTTTTTTATATAGATAATTTTTTTTTATCAAAAATATTTCTATTGAAATTTTTCTATAGAAAGTTTTTATCGAAAATTGTTCTATAGAAAATTGTTTTATCAATAATTTTCTATAGAAATTTTTTTATAAATATAATTTTTTTATCAAAAATATTTCTATTGAAATTTTTCTATAGAAAGTTTTTATCGAAAATTGTTCTATAGAAAATTGTTTTATCAATAATTTTCTATAGAAATTTTTTTATAAATATAATTTTTTTATCAAAAATATTTCTATTGAAATTTTTCTATAGGAAGTTTTATTATGAACAATTTTTCTATAGAAACATTTTTTTAATCAAAAATTTTTTTATCAAAAACATTTTTTATCCAAAAATTTTCTATAGAAAAATTTTTATCAAAAAAGTTTTATCAAACATTTTTCTAAAGAAAATTTTGTTATCAAAAATATTTCTATAGATAATGTTTTAGAAAATGTTTCTATAGAAAAGTGTTTTTTGAGAAAATTTTTCGATAGAAAAATATTTTTATCGAAAAATTTTCTATAAAAAATAGTTTTTATCGAAAAATTTTCTAAATAAAAATATTTTAATCAAAAATTGTTTTCATTATAATTTCTATTTTGGAAGATATTTCCAATTCGGTTACATTTTTTTTTAACAATGTTTTCAAAAATAATATTGTCGTGGCAATAATGTTCGAGATTATATTTCTTTGCTCTTTCGAACCATGTATTTCGTTGCAATAAATTAGAATTCGATTTTTTGTATTTTCTTTAACACCAACCAATCTTGGTAACATCCAAATCTTAACTGAATGCTTTTAATACACATTTTCACTAGTTTCATTAATGATCGTGATATTTACGAAAATTGCTAAAAGTCATCGGCTTCTGGCTATATTAATTGCGGAAACGTGGAAAGGGTATATTGGGTTTGTGCTGAATTTTGTATACCAAGTATACCAATCGACTCAGAGTAACATTCTTCGCCGATTTTACGATGTCCGTTCAGCTGGGGTCCATGAAAGCTGATTATGAGCGTATAGGTCACAACTTTAAAGATAATTCAAATTCGGCACTGCCATTTGCTTCGGATGATTTGTATACTTTTTATTTCGGGTGTCTTGTTTAACGATTTATTAAATTGTGTCTTGCTAGATTGCTAAAGTGTGACACTGTGCAGTTTTTACTCCATCAATGTCACAAATGTTGACATTTGTTAAAAAAACACTTTTCGTTAATATCTTAGGCCTATGATCTTGAAATTGTTTATAAGTTTCCAGAACTCTTAAACAAAATTTTAATTAGCTCTATAAGATTTAATGGAAATTTAAAAAAGAATATCTATTATACTTTAATTTGCTGACAGAATTATTATTACTCATAAATTAAAAAGAAATTGTGGGTGTATAAAAAATTAATTTTATTTAGACACTATCAGAAACATTTTGAATTAAAAGTAAAATTTTTATTAATTGGAATTCTAAAAACATTTTTCAAATATTTAGTATTTTTGTTTTGAACATTTTAAAAAATTTAACACACTTTTTGTTAAAATTTTAAAAGTTTACATTAATCAAAATTTGTGTTAAAAAATTTTAATTTGAAAAGTTTGTCTGAGTTTTATTGCTTTCCGAAAAATTTCTAACATAAAAGAGATCAGAATTTTAATAAATTAATGAAGCGACAGATTTTACTCACAAATATTTTAATTAGATAAAGGAGAAATAAATCAAAATTGTTCAGAATTCTGGGTTTTCAAAAAAAAAACAATTTTTATTAAAAAATTCAAATTTGACTGAAAATTATAAATTTCACTTAAAAATTAAATTTTCATTAAAAATTAAATTTTTAGTGATTTTTGAAAGAGAAATTATTTTTAATAAAAATTAAATTTTTAGTTAAAATGTGAATTTGTAGTAAAAATATGAATTTGAAACATTTTATATAGAAAAATTTTTATATTGAAAATTTTTATATTTAAAAATTTCTATAGAAAAATGTTTATATCGAAAAACTTTTTATAGAAAAATTGTTATATCGAAAAATTTTCTATAGAAAAATTTTTATATCGAAAAATTTTCTATAGAAAAATTTTTATATTAAAAAATTTTCTATGGAAAAATTTTTGTATCGAAATACTTTCTATAGAAAAATTTTTAAATCGAAAAACTTCCTATAGAAAAATTTCAATATCAAAAAATTTTCTATAGAAAAATTTTTATATCGAAAAATTTTCTATAGAAAAATTTTTTTATATAGAAAAATTGTTTTATATCGAAAAATTTTCTATAGAAAAATTTTTCTATATCGAAAATTGTTTATAGAAAAATTTTTCTATATCGAAAATTTTTCTATAGAAAAATTTTTCTATAGAAAAGCCTTCAATATAAAAAATAAATAAATAAAATTTTTGAATTCAACTCAAAATTTATTTCTAAAGAAAATTTTTCGATATTAATTTTTTTTTCTAAAGAAAAATTTTCGATCTAAATTTTTATATCGAAAATTTTTCGATAGAAAAAATTTTCTGTATCGAAAATTTTTCTATAGAAAAATTTTAATATCGAAAAATTTTCTATAGAAAAATTTTTTTATATAGAAAAATTTTTTTATATCGAAAAATTTTCTATAGAAAAATTTTTCTATATCGAAAATTGTTTATAGAAAAATTTTTCTATATCAAAAATTTTTCTATAGAAAATTTTTTCTATAGAAAAGCCTTCAATATAAAAAATAAATAAATAAAATTTTTGAATTCTACTCAAAATTTATTTCTAAAGAAAATTTTTCGATATTAATTTTTTTTTCTAAAGAAAAATTTTCGATCTAAATTTTTATATCGAAAATTTTTCGATAGAAAAAATTTTCTATATCGAAAATTTTTCTATAGAAAAATTTTTATATTGAAGGCTTTTCTATACAAAAATTTTCGATATAAAAATTTAGATCGAAAATTTTTCTTTAGAAAAAAAAATTATATCGAAAAATTTTCTTTAGAAATAAATTTTGAGTTAAATTCAAAAATTTTATTTATTTGTTTTTTTTTTGTAATCTTGAGGACATTTTTTTCTAATTTATTTAAATTTTCTCTACAATTTTGCTAAAAGTAAATTTTAAATTTTGTCATCTTTTTTTTTCACTTAATATAAGAAATGCTACCCCAAAAGTTCAGCTGTTGATAAAAATCACTAAACCACCAAATTTGTATTTCTCTAGACAATTCCATCCAGATTATTTCAAAAATTCAAATTTTCCAACTTTTTTTTGTTTCATTTCCGCCCAAATTGAAAAGTTAAACATGAAAACACAAATCCCTTAACAAATTTTTTATTAAAATAATTTATGGTCCCATCATAAACGCAAGAGCCGAGGCAAAACAAAATGAAGTGTTAAATGATTATTATCTCAATAAATCTGCATAAAAAGAATTTAATACTTTTTATAATGGAAAAATTATTCAATGTTAAATAATAAATTAAGTTGTAATATTTTTACTTAAAAATACATTCTCAATGAAACGAAAATATCTTGAGTTATTTCAAGTTAATAATTCAAATTGTCTGTGAACTTATTGAGAAAATAATGTTATTAAATATTGGAAATTTTTACTAATAAAAGTTGTAAAAAATATTAAAATCGAATTGTTTTCAATACCTACACACAATTTATTATTTTACATAATAAAACTGCAATTAATGAGCGATAAATTATTTTTTTAAGCTTAAAATAATATTACTTTTGTTATGATTCAAACATGTTTATTATTGTTTGAAATAAATCTAACACAACATATTTGTTGTGGTTGGTTCTACTGCTTGCTTGTTTATTTGGTTTGATAACAAACTAGAAATTAAATTCCCCAGTGCTTGTTTGTCTGTGGTTTGAACAACATGTTTGATGAGGTTGGTTTCAATAGTTGCTTGTTTGAAACAACTTAGCTTGTGGTTGTTTGTCTTTGGCTTGTTGTTGTTTTTCTTTGGTATTTTTGTTGTTTTAATATTATACTGGATTTGTTATACGTAATTTGCCATCAAACTTGCAACAAGCAGAGTGGCGCAGTGGAAGCGTGCTGGGCCCATAACCCAGAGGTCCGAGGATCGAAACCTTGCTCTGCTAACAGTGGATAATTTTTTTATTTATAAATTTTATAATTTTTTCTATTTACAAAAAATGTAATAATAATTTTCAATGTTAATTTTTTAAATACAAATAGAAAAATCTACACATTTTTAATCCTAAATATAAATTTACCTTTACTTGTACTTTTATTGAAAACATTTTTTTTTTTAATTTTCTATAGAAAAATGTTTATATGGAAAAATTGTCTAAAGAAAAATGTTTATATGTAAAAAATTTCTAACGAAAAAATTGTATATCGACAAATGTTTATTTGGAAAAATATCTATAGTTAACATTTTTGTATGAAAAAATTTCCAAAGAAAATTTTTTCATTGAAAATTTTTTTTCTACAAAATTTTTTATTTTTATATGGAAATGTTTTCTATAAAAAACTTTTTTTTTGAAAATATTTTTTTACAGAAAATTTTTTATTTGGAAATATTTTTTATAATAGTTTATATAGAAAAATTTTTATATGGAAAATTTTTATATGAATAAATTTTAAAAGAAAAATTTTGATATGTAAAAATTTTCAATATAAAAATTTTTATATAGACAATTTTTCGATAAAAAAATGTTTATATAGAAAATTTTTGGATTGTTCTTACAAAAAATTGGCAAAATTTTCTATCGAAAAATTTTCTATAGAAAAATATTTTTTTTTATATCAAAAAATTGTCTATAAAAAAATTTTACATAGAAACATTTTCTATAGAAAAATGTTGTATGAAAAATTTTTATATCGAAAAATTTTCTATAGAAAATTTTTCAGTGAAAAATGTTTATATCGAAAAATTTTCTATTAAAAAATTATATAAAAAAATTTTTATATCCAAACAGTTTCTTTTATAAGAAACATTTATAAGAAACATTTTTATAACATTTTCTTTAATATAGAAAAAATTTTATATGGAAAAATTTTGTTAAAAAAATTTTTATTTGGAAAAATTTTCTATAGAAAATTTTTTATATCGAAAAATTTTCTATAGAAACATTTTTATTTCGAAAAATTTTCTATAGAAAAATTTTTATATCGAAAAATTTTCTATAGAAAAATTATTATATCGAAAAATTTTCTATAGAAAAATTTTTATATCGAAAAATTTTTATATATAAAATTTTCTATAGAAAAATTTTCATATATAAAATTTTTCGATATAAAAATTTTTGTATAAAAATTTTCTATTGAAAAATTTTTATATCGATAAATTTCCTATAGAAAAATTTTTATATCAAAAAATTTTCTATAGAAAAATTTTTATATCGAAAAATTTTCTATAGAAAAATTTTGATATCGAAAAATTTTCTATAGAAAAATTTTGATATCGAAAAATTTTCTATAGAAAAATTTTGATATCGAAAAATTTTCTATAGAAAAATTTTTATATCGAAAAATTTTCTATAGAAAAAATTTTATATCGAAAAATTTTCTATAGAAAAATTTTGATATCGAAAAATTTTCTATAGAAAAATTTTTATATCGAAAAATTTTCTATAGAAAAATTTTTATATCGAAAAATTTTCTATAGAAAAATTTTTATATCGAAAAATTTTCTATAGAAAAATTTTTATATCGAAAAATTATCTATAGAAAAATTTTGATATCGAAAAATTTTCTATAGACAAATTTTTATATCGAAAAATTTTCTATGGAAAAATTTTTATATCAAAAATTTTCTATAGAAAAATTTTTATATTGAAAAATTTTCTATAGAAAAATTTTTATATCGAAAAATTTTCTATAGAAAAATTTTTATATCGAAAAATTTTCTCTAGAAAAATGTTTGTATCGAAAAATTTTCTATAGAAAAATGTTTGTATCGAAAAATTCTCTATAGCAAAATTTGTATATCGAAAACTTTTCCATAGAAAAATTTTTATATCGTAAAATTTTCTATAGAAAAATTTTTATATCGTAAAATTTTCTATAGAAAAATTTTTATATCGAAAAATTTTCCATAGAAAAATTTTTATATTGAAAAATTTCCTATAGAAAAATTTTTATATCAAAAAATTTTCTATAGAAAAATTTTTATATCGAAAATTTTTCTATAGAAAAATTTTCTATAGAAAAAATTTTATATCGAAAAATTTTCTATAGAAAAATTTTTATATCGAAAAATTTTCTATAGAAAAATTTTTATATCGAAAAATTTTCTATAGAAAAATTTTTATATCGAAAAATTTTCTATAGAAAAATTTTTATATCAAAAAATTTTCTATAGAAAAATTTTTATATCGAAAAATTTTCTATAGAAAAATTTTTATATCGAAAAATTTTCTATAGAAAAATTTTTATATCGAAAAATTTTCTATAGAAAAATTTTTATATCGAAAAATTTTCTATAGAAAAATTTTTATATCGAAAAATTTTCTATAGAAAAATTTTTATATCGAAAAATTTTCTATAGAAAAATTTTTATATCGAAAAATTTTTATATCGAAAAATTTTTATATCGAAAAATTTTCTATAGAAAAATTTTTATATCGAAAAATTTTCTATAGAAAAATTTTTATATCGAAAAATTTTCTATAGAAAAATTTGTATATCGAAAAATTTTCTATAGAAAAATTTTTGTATAGAAAAATTTTTATATAGAAAAATTTTTATATAGAAAAATTTTTATATCGAAAAATTTTCTATACAAAAGTTTTTATATCGAAAAATTTTCTATAGAAAAATTTTTATATTGAAAATATTTCTTTAGAAAAATTTTTATATCGAAAAATTTTCTAAAGAAAAATTTTTGTATCGAAAAATTTTCTATAGAAAAAAATTTTATATCGAAAAATTTTCTATAGAAAAATTTTTATATCGAAAAATTTTCTATAGAAAAATTTTTATATAGAAAAATTTTTTATAGAAAAATTTTTATATCGAAAATTTTTCTATAGAAAAATTTTCCATAGTAAAAATTTTATGTCGAAAAATTTTCCATAGTAAAAATTTTATGTCGAAAAATTTTCGATAGAAAAATTTTTATATCGAAAAATTTTCTATAGAAAAATTTTTATATCGAAAAATTTTTATATCGAAAAATTTTCTATAGAAAAATTTTTATATCGAAAAATTTTCTATAGAAAAATTTTTATATCGAAAAATTTTTTATAGAAAAATTTTTCTATAGAAAAATTTTCTATAGAAAAATTTTAATATCGAAAAATTTTCTATAGAAAAATTTTTATATCGAAAAATTTTCTATAGAAAAATTTTTATATCGAAAAATTTTCTATAGAAAAATTTTTATATAGAAAAATTTTATATGGAAAAATTTTTATATCGAAAAATTTTCTATAGAAAAAATTTTATATCGAAAAATTTTCTATAGAAAAATTTTTATATCGAAAAATTTTCTATAGAAAAGTTTTTATATCGAAAAATTTTCTATAGAAAAATTTTTATATCGAAAAATTTTCTATAGAAAAAATTTTATATCGAAAAATTTTCTATAGAAAAATTTTTATATCGAAAAATTTTCTATAGAAAATTTTTATATAGAAAAATTTTCTATAGAAAAAATTTTATATCGAAAAGTTTTCTATAGAAAATTTTTATATCGAAAAATTTTCTATAGAAAATTTTTTATATCGTAAAATTTTCCATAGAAAATTTTTTATATCGAAAAATTTTCTGTAGAAAAATTTTTATATCAAAAATTTTTTTTTATATAGAAAAATTTTCTATAGAAAAATTTTTATATAGAAAAATTTTTATATAGAAAAATTTTATATCGAAATATTTTCTATAGAAAAGTTTTTATATCGAAAAATTTTCTATAGAAAAATTTTTACACTTCAACAAGAGAAATTTAATGTTTTTGTTGTCGTTCCATATAAATATTTATATGTTCACATAATAAAATATTACTTCTTTCTAACTCCAATATTTATTTTTATATTTATTAATATTGACTTCTTCTAGGTTTTGTTTGTATGAAATAGATATTAAATTTTTGTTGACTTGTCTTTTTCTTATGTAGTGCTCCATCCCAGTAAGAACAGTGTCAAACGTTTGAAATATGATGACTTTTACATTAGATATCAAACGTTTTTCTCAAACTTTTTTCAAACCTGAGCAGATGTTTGATATTCACATTTATTTTCAAATTGAGGTTCATTTGAGAATAAACGTTTGAAAAATGGTACCTTCTCAAATTGATAATAAATGTTATTCTCAAATCATTATCAAACCCTAAGATGATTTGAGAATGATTTGAAAAATGATGTTATATACATTTGATATCAAACGTTATTTTCAAATTATTTTCAAACTTAAAAATAAATTTATTTTATGTTACAAAAATGTTTCTATATGTAAGGTATATTAATAAACTTTAAAGCATAGTATTTAAGCTCGTCCTTTCTGTCAGATAGATCCTATTTTTTGCGTTGGTTCATATTTGACCTTAAAAAGCCACTTAAAATTTTCATTTATGCTATAATTTAAAAATTCTAAATACCTATAAAGGTTATTTTTGGATCAAAAATCTGTATGTGATGACAATTTACATGCGATTTTTCTTGTAAATAATATTTCTTAGTGCTGTAGAGTATCATATTGTCGGTTTAACGATTAATTTTTACTGTTTTTAACAAAGTTTGTTTAAAATCGGTATGCTTTAAAAAAAGATTTTCTCGTTAAATAACAAATATTTATTTTTTTCCTAAAATAGAGTATGTCGATTCCTTTTGTTAATTGTTGTAATATATGTGACAGCGCATAGAGAAAGGGACCTAAGGGCAAAAACTGTTTTGTTCAGGAGAGCCATTTTAAAGATTTAAATATTATATTTTAATTTATTTTTTTTACCATTATTTTTTGCCCTTAGGTCCTTTTCTCTATGCGCGCAAAATACCCTTAGGTCTCTTTATCTATGCGCTGTTACATTTGTAGGATTGACATCACTGTTTTAATTTAAAAAAATTAATATTCGCCTTGGAAGTAAAATATAATATGGCGATAAAATGAAGTTATTTGTAATTATTTAAGTACATTTCAGTGGGAAAAGTAAGTAGTTTTAAAAAGTGAATATAAAAGTGATAAAAAAAGTAAATTAAAAAAAAATAATTAAAATGCACAGAAAAAGAACAAAACGTGAAAGTAAACAAATAATAGAATTATTATACGGACGGGACACAACAGAGAGTGATGCAAGTTTAACAAATAAAAGGACTGTAAGTGCACCAACTTTTGAAATTGATGAGGATGCTCCAAGTACTTCGTTCTTCCAAGGAGAAGGCATTGAAGAAAGCTTTTCATCATTTAATAGCAGCATTGATGAGGTAGCTAAACATGAAAATTTATTAAAGAATTTAAGTCAATGGGCTCTGGAACATAATATTACAAATAGTGCGACTGACAGCCTTTTAAAAATATTACGACCTTATCATCCAGAACTTCCCTTAAGTTCCAAAACATTATTAAAAACACCAAGAATGCCGGAAAAATATGTTATGGGCTCTGGAGAATATGTGCATTATGGACTCAAAGATGCATTAACTGATTTTTTGTGCAATAACGAATATTATAAAAAATCTTTGAAGTTAAATGTAAATATTGACGGCCTTCCATTGACAAAGAGTTCTAATCTTCAAATATGGCCTATTTTGATTAATGTTGATGGAACGAACGACGTAAGAGTAGTTGGCGCTTACTGTGGAAATAAAAAATATTCAAATGCCAACGAATTTCTTGATAAATTTATAAATGAATTTTTAGAACTACTTGGCTGTGGAATTCAGTTTGCAGAAAAACATTACACAATTTGTTGCAGAACATTTATATGTGATGCTCCTGCAAGAGCATATGTTATGGGTATAAAAGGACATTCAGGGTATTTTTGCTGCCCAAAATGTAAACAAAAGGGAGAATCGAAAGATCACCGAATTGTATTTATTAAACAAAATAACCCCTTAAGAACCGATGCTGAATTTCGCTCTCGTGAAGACAAAAAACATCATACCGTTTTGGAAAAAAAGTCTATAGAAAAACTTCCCATAGACATAGTTCAAACGTTTAGCCTAGACTACATGCACGTAGTATGCCTTGGGGTCACAAAAACCATGCTAATGGCTTGGACAAGGCAACGTAACAAAGCCTACTCCCTTAAACGTGCGACAATTCAGGAAATGAATTCAAAAATACAATTTTTATATAAGCAAACGCCAAAAGAGTTCGCTAGACGCCCACGTTCCTTAGATGATCTAGAAAGATTTAAAGCCACCGAGTTTAGACTTTTTTTGCTTTACACTGGAGTGTTTATTTTGAAAGAAATTTTGGATCCGATACGATATACACATTTTCTTCTTTTAAGCTTAAGTATAAGAATGTTGTTGAGTACTGACTATTGTTTAAAAATGAATAATTGTGCAAATGAAATGATTTTAAAATTTGTGGAAAATATTCCAGAATATTACGACGAAAACATGCTAACTTTTAATTTTCATTGCCTAACACATTTAGCAAACGACGTTGTGCACTACGGTAGTTTGGAAACTTTTAGTGCATTTAAGTTTGAAAATTACTTATCACAATTAAAACGGAAAATTAAAAAATATGGAAATATAGCTGCTCAAGTTTACAATAGATTGGTAGAAGAGAGTGAAATTATTCAAAAATCTACGACTTCGACTGTGGAAGTACAAAAAGGTCCATTTAAAAATGGTTCGTATGCTAATGTCAGAACTAGGAAGTTCTTTTTGTCTGTTAAAGAGCCTGACAACTATTACTGTATTGAAGGACATGTTTACGTCATAACAGATATACGTCAAGACAAGAATATCACACTAATCAGCAAAGAGGTTTTAAACTTATCAGACTTTTTTGATACGCCTATAAGATCTAGTTTTCTTAACATAAAATCTTCATGTTCACTAAATTTCTCAAACGAAATCTTTAGACATTCAGTGGATAACATTTCAGAAAAAATCATAAAATTTCAAAATTTTGAATATAATACGTTTTGTTTTATACCTTTTATTCACTCCTAGAAGAAAATCATTTCGGAAAGATGGATTTTAACGCGCTTGTTCCAAATGCCTCGAATACAACCATTACAAAAAAAGGTAAATAATGTTTTTTTAAATGTTTTATCTATAAAATATTAATTTAATAAATATATTTTTTCAGATTTAGAAGACCTCGAAAAAAAAGTAATGCAACATGTAAATAAAATCGAGCAAAAAATTTTAAAAGGTAATTGAACAAAGTATTATAGTCGGCCAAACCCGACCCAACATTCCCTACAATACTGACGCGAAATATAGTGAAATTCATGCATTTTCTAAGTCGAATTATTATATTTATTATATAATTCAGTGCATTTAAGATGAAGTAGATCTAGAAATTATTGATAGATGCTCTGAAAATTTCAACAATTATAGAAATTATCGCCTTTTTGAATTTCATGTGATTTCAAAATGACATGAAATTGATTTGCAAGTATTTTTTCAAAACTTATTTATATTTAAGTTATTTCCATCATTGTCTTCAGATATACAAACATTTTTATAATATTCGTCGAATTGAAGCAACATTTTTCAGTATGGGTTGTAAATATAGTAAATATAGACCGATTTCCATTTATACAAGTACTATTTTTTTTGATTTTCATAAAAATATACTTAAGTTTGTGACTAAAATCTAAAAGATTGTAAATAATACCAACACAAATGCCTGTTCCAAGTTGCCACCTATACTTTGATTCCAAATAGTTGGACGGACATCGTTTGATCAATTCAGAAAGCGATTCTAATAATCATAGACCATTTCTGAAATTAAGATCCAGTGTACATCGCAAGGATTTTTCGCAAAAATACAATATTGCAAATTATTATTAAATTATTCATATATGGACAATAATATGAATAATTTTAAAATCTGTATATCATGAATATCTAAAACTTAAAGAGTAGAATCTACCAAAAGTTATGGACGCTAATATTTGAGTTTCATGTGAATAATAGAAAATTATTCAAATATATTTGTGATACATTCATAATTAACTATGAACATTTGCAATTGTTTCTAAAACATACTAAAACTCTTTCCATTCTGTATTTTACTTTTTGAACACAATTGGTGAAGGGTAAAAAAAGACTCGCCATAGCCGAATATAGAACTCTTACTTTTTGAAATCATTAGAACAACTTTTATAAGACCTTATCCAAAGCCGTTTATTTCCATTTTTTTTTCAGAAATCGAATACAACCATAAATCAATAAAAAAAAGTTTAACTAGAATCTTAGAGGAAATTAAAATTAAGAACAACCATCCCATTACCAAGAGATATATTCTTCCCCAAACACCATTCGAAAAAATAGAAGACTTCAAACTATTTGAAAAGGAATTACAAGAAAATAGGAGCAAAATTGAAAGCACAGTATGTATTTGATGTATATCCATAATCTGATAAGTTTTTATAGAAACTAAATGAGATAATAGGGCTAGCTGATGTTTGATTAATTCTAAAAAAAATTATAGAAAAATTATTGTTCCAGTTATCAAAGTAAAAAGAAGTTAACAACGTCTTTAAATTCTTTTTGAATCTCAATTTATAAAGACTTATTGAATTTATATTGTATATAAGTATTTACTCGAAGTATCCCAATATTAATATCTGTATGTACCATTTTTAGGTGAATGAACTTTCACAAATCGTTTCACCTACGCCTGATAAATTTATTAAAGCATCTTGGCGAAAAATTTTGTCTGATGAAGTTGCTCAAAGTTTATGCTGGAAAGGAACCACTAAAAAAATGCCTGTTAGAGCTTTAACCGTAACTTCAGTAATCAAAAGTATGTATATCATTAAAATATAATAATTAAAAGATATTAAAACATTTTATACACATAGGTTCATATTCGTCGAAATTTCCTCATTCAGGAGATGACATATTCGAAAGAACATCAATTAGCTTCTTCCAACATGCTAAAACTCGTTTCCAAAAAAAAAGTGACTACAAGAAAAAAAAAGTTGAATAAAATTCTTCAGATATTTAATACAAGACAAATTTTAATAAAAGAAACAATAAGTACAAAAATATTATTTAATAACATAGTTTAAGTAAATTAACTTTATTTCTTAAAAAATTTTCATATAAAATTAAAAAAAGTCATATTTTAACCAAAATTTCTTAAATATAATGCACTAATTTCAAGTACAAAATAAACAAACAAAAATAAATGCCAAAAATACAACTCTATTTTATTTATGTTCCACATGTAGATGATATCCACATTTGAAAAACCTTTGAGAATGAGGTTTGATAATGATTTGAGAATAAAGGCATTTCTCAATTTGAGAATAAAGTCCCCTTTTTGTTGAGAACGCTATTATTCTTAAATCAGTATCAAATCAGTATCAAACGTTTGACCTTTGAAAAAAGGTTTATTTTCAAATCATCCTCAATTTGAGAATAAACCTTATTTCTTACTGGGATTGTGCATGATTTTAACTTTCAATTTATTTCTCTATGATATTTTATTATATCCAACTTTATTTGACATAAAATTTTATTTCTTCTTCTTGAAAACTAGACCTTAATAATATATACTTTTTTTGTGTGAAATTTTGTCTCGGTCTATAATTTCCATCAAAACCATAAATATTTACGAGTATTTGTTTTCAATAAGAAAAACATTTGAGGTTCGACATGTGGGTGAATTAATAAAAAGTGACATATTTATTAAGGATATATTGATAGTCGAGTTAGTCTAAAATTATTATTAAATAAAATAAAACATAATGTTTTTAATGCTAATAAAATTATTAAATTTATTCCTCTAAACATTTTTTGATGAGCTAATAAAATAATTGGTTTAAGAGTCTCATCTCATCTTCGGTAAATATTTGTTGGACTAGTTTCCCAGTTTTTATACCCTTCACCACCAAAGGTGGAAAGGGTATATTGGGTTTGAGCTGATGTTTGTAACGCCTAGAGATATTAGTCTGAGACCCATCTTTTAGTTTTTGACGCTTTTATACGCATAAGAGCACAATAACATGTATAACACTAAAACTTTGCACATATAAATATTTTGTCAATATAAACCAATAACCAAAATTTGGTAACAATCGGCCCACAATTGACCCTAGCTCCCATATTAGGCCCTTAGCCGGAAATGATATAAATCTCGAAATTTTGAAAAAAATATCACATAGTTTATGTATATATGTCTCTAAGACTTAAGGAAAACTTGTTAATTGTTGGTCCATATTTGACCTTAGCAGTGAAGGGTATGACATAGACGGGCTTGAACGACTATAGCTTTTCTTACTGTTTTTTAATTTTATTTGTCTGTACAAAAATTAATCCAATTATATCAAATCACGGACAATTAATTTTTATTTGTATGTTTTTCTTCTTCGAAACAAGCGAAATAAATCTTTACGTTTTTTTTTAGATAAAATAAGGATAACCATTTCCTTTATCCTTCGTCACACCTGTCATTGCGATTTATTCGACTTAATCGACATATTTTGTACCTTTCAATACAAATTTTGTTATTCATTTATTTCGTCGATTAATTTTCGCATTTATTTAAAGAACAAAAAATAGCAATAAATTATCTGATTGATTTGATTTTATATCTTTAAATTTACATAATGAACTTTTACATTATTTAAATTGCTTTAACAAGTGTAATTTTATATAAAACTTTTCCAAAAATATATAACGCTATAAAATAACAATAAATTGCTTTTAATTTACGATTTTTGAAGGATTGTATCGCACATTGTTATATATTAGTTTTGACGAACTTTGTTAAACTCCTATGTATTAACACACAATATTTGAACTACCATAGGTTGAATGGTATTATAAGTTTGTGCTTAAGTATGTAACGCAAAAAATTATTATTCTGGAAACCGCCTTTAAGTGCAAAGGAACAAATATTTTGTTTTGTCATTGATAAGGTTCTCTTAATGTGGTATACCTATTCGCAGTTTTAGTTGCCAAATTATCCTATTAAAATACGAATGCATCAAAGTCAAATATTTAACCCACAATTTCAGAAATATTTGAGAAAATACTTAAATTCCATTAAAAGCGATTTTAAAAAATGTTCAGGTAATTTGGTATACCACATGTTTGTTATCTGTTATAGTGTACTATATTACACACTGATACATTTTGAGGAAAAAGAAATACACTTTTAAGGAAACCTATATCAAACGATAGGCCTTATTGAGTGTATCAGTTTGTAATTTTTAGAAATTTCGATATACCCTCAAAATCGAAAGTTATCGATAAAAAACGATTTTTTTGGTCTTCTCGAACAAAAATAGGCCTAGCTAAGTCATTTGTTTATCGATTTGAAATTTTAACACGGTTTGAGACAGACAAGACATCAGGCTTTCTTCTTGTTAAAAAAGATTTTTTATTTCATATTTTCAAACAAATTTAAATTTTTATTTTTTTTTCGATTTTTTCACATTGGACGCCGTTTTCCGCAGTATTTTGTTAGGAATGCCAAACTTTTTTATATTTACTTGAAAAGTGCATTAAATATTTTGTGAACCTAGATTATTTAAATTTAAATTAACAGCGAATTAAAAGACAAAAGAAGCATTTTTAGTTAACTTCTTAAGTCACTTTTTTCGAATTTCAAGGAGTGCCGGCCAGAAAAATGTGCAATTTTTCGGTTTTTGGAAATTTTGACCTATAAGCTTAACTTTTTGACCAAATCTGAATGTTAATTTGTAATTTAGACCCAATTTGCTTTCCATCAACAAATATCATAAAATCAAATAGATGTCTTCAAGGACCCAAAATTTCTATGAAAATTTCCGATAACTCAAAAAATCCTTAGCCGATTTATACGCTACTTACGTAGATAGAAAGCTAATTGAGTCTACATTATTAAAAAAGTTAAAATTTGCAAGAACTAAAAAATTTGCCATATTTTTTCTTATAAACGCAATTTTCAACTTCATGGCCTGGGCGCCACGTGATAACGTAGTCCGATTTGGCTTAAATTTTGTTATTTGAAGTTTCTCACCGAATGCCATAATAATCCGACCGCCATTTCTCTACTTTCGAAAAAAGTTGAAAAAACACTCTAACGTAGTATCGTATAGAAAATTTTCTAATATATACTGAATTCACCTTTTTTACTAAAATTGTTATATCTCTGTTAAAATGTTTCCGATTTTAATTAAAGTACTCTTGTTTTACAAAATGGTAACCATGATTCTTTTTCTAAGTCAAAATATATTAGGTCTTCTGATAAATTTTACGAAAAAAAAGCTTCCGAAGTTGAACAAATCGAAAAAATAAATAAAATTTTAACTTCAGCGGAAAATATTTTTATGATAAATTGGTCATGTTAAAAAAGGTCTTTACGAAGTGAAAGCCTATTTTGTTTTCTGTCGAAACACATTTTAAAATTTTAAATCGATGTAAAAATGACTCAGTTAAGCCTTCTTTTCTCCGTTAAGTCCAAAAAAATCGTTTTTTATCGATAACTTTCGATTTTGAGGGTATATCGAAAATTTTAAAAATGGTAAAATGATCTTCTAACCGAGTTCTACTGGTTGAGCTTGGTTTCGTTCCGAGTGTATTTTCACTGTATCAGAGTGTTATTATTGTTAGATTTTTACAGGTGAATACAAATTTTGGTATTGAAATTGAGCAAAATCGGTTCACATTTGACCATATCAGCCATACAATCCCGCTCGGGGAAACACTTTAGTTCTGATAAATTAATTAAAAAAATAGATTGATGGATAGACAAATTTTTATAATGAAAAATTTTCTATAGAAAAATTTGAATATGGATAATTTTTCTATAGAAAAATTTATATATGAAAAAATTTTGGATATACAAATTTTTATAAAGGAAAAATTGTTATATGGAAAAATTTTCTATAGAAACATTTTTGTATCGACAAAATTTTTATATGAAAAAATTTTCTATAGCAAAAATTTGAATATTGAAAAATTTTCTATAACAAAAATTTTAATATTGAAAAATTTTCTATCGAAAAATTTTCCATAGAAAAATTTTCTATTGAAAAACTTTCTATAGAAAAATTTTCTATCGAAAAATTTTCTATCGAAAAATTTTCTATCGAAAAATTTTCTATCGAAAAATTTTCTATCGAAAAATTTTCTATAGAAAAATTTTCTATCAAAAAATTTTCTATAGAAAAATTTTCTATCGAAAAATTTTCTATAGAAAAATTTTCTATAGAAAAATTTTCTATAGAAAAATTTTCTATCGAAAAATTTTCTATCAAAAATTTTCTATAGAAAAATTTTCTATCGAAAAATAGATTGATTTTCTATCGAAAAATTTTCTATAGAAAAATTTTCTATCGAAAAATTTTCTATAGAAAAATTTTCTATCGAAAAATTTTCTATAGAAAAATTTTCTATCGAAAAATTTTCTATAGAAAAATTTTTTATCGAAAAATTTTCTATAGAAAAATTTTCTATCGAAAAATTTTCTATCGAAAAATTTTCTATCGAAAAATTTTCTATAGAAAAATTTTCTATTGAATAATTTTCTTTAGAAAAATTTTCTATCGAAAAATTTTCTATAGAAAAATTTTTATATCAAAGAATTTTTATATCAAAAAATTTTCTATTAACAAATTTTTGTATATATCGAATTTATATTTTTTTTAGAAAAATTTTTACATCAAAAAATTTTCTATAGAAAAATTTTTATATAGAAACAATTTCTATAGAAAAATTTTTGTATCGAAAAATTTATATGAAAAAATTTTCTATTAAAACATTTTTGTACATAAAATATTTTTTAGGAAAATTTTTATATAAAAAATTTTTTTAGAAAAAAATTTTTGTACAAAAAAATTTTTTATAATTTTTTATTTTTTATATATTGTTATATGAAAAAATTTCTATAGAAACATTTTTGTATGGAAAACTTTGTACAGAAAAATTTTTATATCGAACAATTTTCTACAGAAAAATTTTTATATCGAACAATTTTCTATAGAAACATTTTTATATCTATAAATTTTCTATAGAAAAATTTGTATATCGAAAAAGTTTCTAGAGAAAAATTTTTATATGGAAAAATTTTTTATAGAAAAATTTTTATATGGAAAAATTTTCTATAGAAAATTTTTTATATGGAAAAATTTTCTATAGAAAAATTGTTATATAAAAAAATTTTCTATAGAAAAATTTTTGTATGGAAAACTTTCTACAGAAAAATTTTTATATCGAAAAATTTTCTACAGAAAAATTTTTATATCGAAAAATTTTCTACAGAAAAATTTTTATATCGAAAAATTTTCTATAGAAAAATTTTTGTATCGAAAAATTTTTGATAGAAAAATTTTTATATCGAAAAATTTTCTATAGAAAAATTTTTATATCGAAAAATTTGTATATCAAAAAATTTTCTATAGAAAAATTTTTAGATGGAAAATTTTTTATATGGAAAAATTTTCTATAAAACATTTTTGTATAGAAAAATTTTTTATAGCAAAATTTTTATATCGAAAATTGTTCTATAGAAAAATTTGTATATGGAAAAATTTTCTATAGAAAAATGTTTATATGGAAAAATTTTCTATAGAAAAATTGTTACATGTAAAATTTTTTAATAGAAAAATTTTTATATCGAAAAATTTTCTATAGAAAAATTTCTATAGAAAAATTTTTATATCGAAAAATTTTCTATAGAAATTAGGTCTAGTTACGACTTAAAAAAAAGCAAATAAGTAGTAAATAGAACCTTTTATATGACTTAAATATAATAGCTTTGACGACCAAGCAGTATCCCTCGGAGATATGTGATGGTGATCGTACCAATTTGCTTTTTCCCTTTAGAAGCCATTATTTGGTCTTACTGTGTGAAACCACTGATATCCCGGTAACATATTTGTTTCAAAAAAGTGTAGAAGGAAAATTGTTCAATAGCTTTTTTTCTCTATTCTTATATTGTCAGTTTAAGAAAAAAGTTACTATACCACATTATCACCAATTTCTTTATTTAGTCGAAATCCGGCAAAAATATTGCTTCTATTGCTTCTGATGTTTTAACTTCAACCTAAAAAAGTCTATTACGCACCAAATAGAAGAAAAAAGTTACTATACCACATTACCACCAATAACTTTATTTAAATAAATAAGTCGATGAGTACCCTCCATGGGTCTGTATCTCCCAAATTTAAATATAAGTTTGTAAAAAAAATTCTAAATTATACCTCCAGTCTTAATTGCTCTTGATGGTGAAGAGTATCAAATAGTCAGACTTGACCAACTATAGCTCTTTCTTACTTGTTTTTTCTAATATAAATTTGATTTGAACGTTTTGTGGTAAAACGTTTTATTAAGGATTACGTTTTTTTCTTTTTTTTTGGTTTAAACAATGAAATAAATTGGAACAAGTTGTACGTTTGGCTTTTAAGAAGTTTTGTATTTAACTTGGTATAATGGCCAGGATCTAGGTTAACACAAAACTGACTTACTATTAACATAAAAATTAAATTGTTATTTTTTTGCAGTATTTTTGTTGTTCTTTGCTCAAAAACCATTTTTGCCTTGAGCTTTTAATATTGGGGGTAGCAAACTTTGAGGGCTTGAGGGTTTAACTTTAAATAATTTTTGATTGCAAAAAAAGTATTTAATAATAATTATGATAAAGGTGTCTGAAAGCTTATTAATAATATGACGAGACTTTAAAATTAAAAAAAACAATTTTACAAACATTTTGTTTTTTAATTTTCATTAATTTTAGATTTTGCAAGTTGTACAGAAAGTTATTAGCATTAACGTTTTTATATAACTCTTTTTTCAAAAATGTTAAATTTTTCATTTAATTTTTAAGTTTCAACTCAACGAGTTTCGATTGTTGGTAAGGCCATTATTATCAGGAGTATCAATAATTTTAGACAAATTTGCTTATTTTTATTGTTGATAAAAAGTTAAAAAAAAAATGCACATAAAAAACAATTTTTAATTTTTTCAAAATAAAAATGATCAAAAATTTTTCTATAGAAAATTTTTTAACAAAAATTTTTTTTATCAATAATTTTTCCATAGAAAATTTGTTAATCAAAAATTTGTCTATAGAAAATGTTTGTATCAGAAATTTTTCTACAGAAAATTTTTTCATTAAAAATTTTTCTATAGACAATTTTCTTATCAAAAATTTTTTTAAAGAAAATTTTTCTACAGAAAATTTTTTCAAAATGAATGACTATTCGTATTTGATCCCAAATCTGTTACATTTATCTATTAATGTAACAGACCAATTTATTGATAAAAAGCCAAAAATTGTTTGCGGAGAAACCAAAATTCCTCGACGCGTTTCGATGGTTGGTAAGGTCATCTCTTCAGGAGGATTATCCCCAATTTAGACAGATCGAAAACCTCGCATTAATACTTATTTACAAACAAAACTTTTTAGAATTATGTTCATAAACCATAAGTAAAAGCGTAGATCATCGACTGAATTTTGGTTTCTCCGCAAACAATTTTTGGCTTTTTATCAATAAATTGGTCTGTTACATTAATAAATAAATGTAACAGATTTGGGATCAAATGCGAATAGTCATTCTTTTTGAATAATATTTACATCCCGACAATTTTGTTATTTTTTGAGAAAATTTTTTTATCAAAAATTTTTCTTTAAAAAATTTTTTTATCAAAAATTTTTGTATAGAAAATTTTTTTATCAAAAATTTTTCTATTGAAAATTTTTTATCAAAAATGTTTCTATAGAAAATTTTTTCATCAAAAATTTTTCTATTGAAAATTTTTTATCAAAAATTTTTCTATAGAAAATTTTTTCATCAAAAATTTTTCTATAGAAAATTTTTTCATCAAAAATGTTTCTATAGAAATTTTTTTTATTAAAAAATTTTTATACAGAAGATTTGAAAACTTTTTAATATAAAAATATTTTTATCGAAAATTTTTACAGAAAAATATTTTTATCAAAAAATTTTCTAAAAAATAAAATTTTTATCGAACAATTTCCCAAAGAAAAATATTTTTATTAAAAATTTAAAATTGTTTAATATTAGAATTTATTTCTGTTATATTCCCAATATTTACAAAAATGTTTCCAATTTTTACAAAAATAATAGTGTCCTGGCAACAATGTTCGAGATTATATTTCTTTGTTGAACCATGTATTTTGTTGCTATAAATTGGATTTTAATTTGTTTCTGTCTTTTCTTTAACAAGAGCACCAACCAACTCTGTTACCATCCAAATTCCAATTGAATAATTTTAATACTCATTTTCACGAGTTTTATTAATGATCGTGGTATTTACGAAAATTAAAAAAATTCTTCGGCTTCTGGTGGTATGGGCTGCCTACTCCTGATTATGAATCAGAAAATTTCAATGAATTTATTCCTTGTGAAATGATTTTTTGGTACAAAAAACGAACGTTTTTTTTTTCAAAAAAATTTTTCATTTTGAAAAAATTAAAAATTGTTTTAGTGTGCATTTTTTTAAAAAACTTTTTATTGTTGTTTATACATCTTAACAGTGAAAATAAATGCATTTTATTCAATTTAGTTACAATTAAAAAAATATATATATATAAAAAACTATGTTTTGTGATGCAATATACTTCATGAAGTCATTTTCTCTTAAATGAAAAAATAAAAAAAAGCTGACATTATTTTTTTTCAATCGAATTAAGCCCAAAGAATCGAAAAATAATAAAAAACGAATTTATCAAAAAATGCAAAAAAGTACGTTGTTGTGGGATAAGATGTTTAAAATAAACAGAGGATTATTTAAAAAATTAAAAATTAGGTAATTTCTAGACAAATCAAGTTCAAGTTCAAGTTTTATTAATCCCATAAAATTGTTTTTACATAAGTCCTTAAGCTAGTTCTTAAAAACTAAAATTTCTTGCAGTTAACCCTCGCATATGCTATCTATCAAGGCTTTCATATTTTTTATACATATTAATAATATTTGTAGCTTTGCTACGTCACTTTTACATTTTATAGTTTTAATAATTTCAAAATATTCCCTAAAAAGGGATCAAAAAAGGAAGTCTATTATCAAAGATCTTATATACTAAGAAAAGAAAAAACTTATGTCTAAATAAACTTATAGTTAGTCTACAAAAGGAAATTTTATTTACAAAAGTTAAGGTATACGTACAAGGAGAGTTTAGGAAATTTATTTACAAAAGATATTATTGTGTAGTTATGTACACTGTATCATTTACATTTAGTGTATTGATTCTTCTATGGTAAAATAGGAGTTTATTACCAGTATAGAGGATTCCGGCCCCCTTAAGTGTTAAGAGGTCAACCGGGGAAAAATATTTTGCATTTTGAATGGCCTCCAGATTACCTGATCCAGCAAAACATTCTCTTACTAAGCTGTTATCTAGACTTTGCGAGCTTTCAAGGAATTTAACCGCACTATCTACCATAAACCTATCAATACGTTTGAAATCTATTGCTGTATAAATAGTCCCACAAGATGGTCTACGTATAACACCGTTTAGTGCTACATGAGGTCTCAGGCCCAGACAACCCAACAAACCAAACGATATCATAATGATATCATAACGATATCATTTACTCGGCAAGCAGTTCCGAGAATGATATCATAATAGACTCTAAAGTAATAGTAGTCTCCTACAAAAAGGTACACTCGATTATGATATCATAATTTTTGAAAATAATGATATCATTAACAATATCGAAAATAAAAATCAATACGATATTTTCTCGACATTTACCGAGATTTAGAAAAATAATGATATCGTAACGATATCATTTACTATTGTAATACATAATACTATAAAAATATGTATTTATATATATTCTCCGTTATGTTTATATGCCCTTGTGCCATACGGATTCCTTTGCTTTAAACGAATTTGTGTTTTTAGCACGATAATGTTAACCTAAAAATATAAAATAGATATAAGTTTATAATAATATAATTTATAAATATTTATTACAAGCAAAATAATACTTAAATATGAGCCGCCGTGGTATAGCAGAGGTCCCAAGTTCGATCCCGGCTAGACCCACTTAAAAAAAAAAACAAGTTTTCAAAAAAAGTGGTTTACCTCATAACTCAGCTAGGCGTTCAGAGCCGGATTTAAAACGTAGATCCTTTTCAATGAGTCTAAAAATAGAATCGGATGCAGCTCCTTGTCTGTGAGAAGTACCCGTTGTTATAATTAGAATATCGTGGGAATTATATATGAATGTACTACTTACATAAATTTTAATTTGGACAAGTTTGAATCAAAAACCGCCGCTCTTTAAATAAATTTGAAATCTGTTATAAAGAAAAGATATTAATATAAATTTTTAAAGGAAATTCAAATCAATATTACAATTACTTACCAGAGTTCTATTTTTTAATTTTAAGACACGGTATTTTGATTAATAAGAACATATTTAATGAATACATATTGCAATCGTTTTCTTTAATTTTTTTATATTATTCAAAATTTTTTGATTTTTAATTCTAAGTTCAAAATTTTATAACCCGGATTTTATAATATTTTGAAAAAAAATATTATATTATAACAATATCATTTAGTCAAATCATTTATGACTCTACAAATTTTAAAAATATTATATCATTAATGATACGGTATCGTTTTTTGGTTTGTTGGGAAGCGACTAAAACCCCTCTCTCCCATCTTCTAAGCCTCTCCATCTGTGATGAGGATATTCCAAACCAAGACGGAAAGGCGTAGGAGACGATAGGTCGTATGACCTGGCGGTACAATAGGGGACGTACTCTCTGATCCAACCCCTCTTTTCTTCTTAAAATATTCTTGTAGGCAAAGTAAATTTTCTTTGCCTTTTGGAGAATGTCATCAATATGTCTATAGTACTCGAATTTTTCATGGAAAGTCACACCCAAATACGTCATTCTATCAGAAACAGGAATAAGTTCACCTCCTATAGAAAGAGACGGAATGTATTTTTTCTTTTCCCTTTATTTCTAGACAAATCGAAAATCGAAAAACTACGCATTATATCTAATTTGCGAGACAGAATAAACACGAATTATAGTGTCTTAACAAATATCACACAACATTTTTCAGTTTTAAATTTTTTTCTTTCCCCCTTGTTGTTGCTTTTAAAGTTGTTGCTTGGGTAAAATTTGGAACGATAATCTTAAAATTTAACATATTTAGCCAATTCACAGTCTCTGCTATTGTGTGATATTGTCCTATTGTCATAAATATTTATGACTGTCATAAAAATTTTGTTGGTATTTCCCATTAAAAAATATTATATGACAATATCACTTTGAAACCTATGTTTACTCACCGTGCTATTTAAGTCAGTGATGCCACGCTCATATTTCAGCGCTTTTTGTTTGAAAAAAATTGGCATGATTGATCTTATCATATGTTTTCTCTTGACAGATAATCTTGCGCCAAAATAAAAAAAAATTGCAAAGAATTAAGAATTTGTTACAAAAGAAAAAATCTAAATGAAATAAATCACATACATACATTTTTGGAAATGGAAGCTGATAATGTGGTATGTTCCTGTTGGTTTAAGAAATTAGTTTCTTGGGAAACTGTAAAATTGTTATGTTTCTTTTAAGGATAAGAAAAAGCGGATCCGCAACAATCCTATCAGGAAGTGGTCCCCTGCTGAAGAAAATGCTCTTCTAAATTTCCAATGGATAATAAAGATTTTTATAATTTCAATATGTAATTACGCGTTTAAAATATTTTTGTTTAAATTTTGGCGATTGACGTTTATGAAATGTCTATGTAGCAGTATGACGTTTATTAAAATATACAATGTTTAATATACGATAGGTTGTTCACAGTAGTGCTATTTGGCCTCAAATATTACTTTAGGATTTAGGACTTTATCAGACATAGTGAATTGGCTAATTATTTTGTGTTTATACAAATATTATGTGGGCAAAGACCCCTTTGACAGAAAGTTGTGTATGGTAGATATGGTCAAATACGCAACGATTCCAAAATTTAGAGAAGGGATTTAAAATTGGTGGCTTTGGGCTTTAAAAAGGTTTAAAGCTTATTTCGCTCTGAAGTCTGCAAGTGTTTTCAAACTCATGCTAGTTTCAAATTAAAGAAACACTTTTTATCTTATAATTTCTGAATGCAATGATATACTAATTGGCTCATTTAACAATGAAAACAACCAAAACAATAGAAGACAAATATCAAAAGCAAAAACAACATAAGTTATGATGTTACAACTTTAAAGACAAAAGTGTAAGACAAACTTAAAACCCAGCAAAATAAGGATCATCTGTTAAAGTCAGTAAAGTCAAGTCAGGAGAGCCTTAAATTCTGATTATTTACATTTTTATAATAAACGAATTTAGTTTTTAGAATATTTTAAAAACAACGTAGAAATAATTTTGCTTACTTACTTTTTGCTGGGTTAGTTTTGGCAAAAAATCTCGTATTTTGCAAATGTGTACATACATAGTTTAACAACATGTTGCGTGTCAAGAATCATTCCTTGGGTTATTTGTACAGACTGTCATTTAACTATTGTTGTTTTAATCCTGGCACAACATCATCTGCATGTAAATGTTTACACAGTGCTTATATCAGCAAAAAGAATCTACCTATATCAATTGTCAAACGAATAAAAAAGCAGCTAAGAAGGTAAAAGATATTAAGTCGATTTAAGTTAAATTAGAAATGGAAATAAAAATTACATATGTAAAGGCAAATTTCAAAGCGAAAAAAATGTTTCCTGTATCTAAGAATATTTCCAATTGGAGACTTTCGACTTAACATGTTTTACCATTTTAGCATAAATTGTATTTACACATTCATATATGAATAAGAATACGAATGTGTATTTATATGTATATCCTTTTCATACATATGCAAACTGATTGGAATGCAAATGAAATGTAAACTACTTTACATATACTTTCGCAAGTTCCTTAGTAGCTTCAGTTAAATAAGCAAAACTAAAACTATTTAACGCTGTAACATCTTTTACAACAATATCTGATTTTGCTTTAAACGTTTAACACAAAACAACAACTCCAATTATATACGTTATTTTATATAACTTTAGGATATGAAATAATTACATACTGTTATCCCTCCACTATTTCAGTATAAAGGTGTTTGTGTGTGAGTCATACTTCAAGTCCCATTAGTTCAAAATTGAAGGATTGTTTCCAAAACAAAACAAGTATAAAAATGGTACCATAAAACACTTGCTATGAAAATTTTAGTTATACTTTAGTCAAATACTTTACTTTAGTCAAATATTGACTAACAAAAAATATTAAAATACAAAATAGTGTTATCAATTTGTCGCGACATCTGATTAAAGTTATGAGCATTTAAATGATTTTTCGAATATATGTTATATGCAGGAGTAGGCAGCCCATACCACCAGAAGCCGAAGAATTTTTTTTAATTTTCGTAAATGCCACGATCGTTAATAAAACTCGTGAAAATGAGTATTAATATCATTCAGTTGGAATTTGGATGTTAACAGAGTTGGTTAGTGCCGCTTTGTTAAAGAAAAGACAAAAACAAAATTGGCAAGAAACCAATCAAAATCCAATTTATAGCAACAAAATACATTATTCGAGAGAACAAAGAAATATAATCTCAAACATTGTTGCCACGACACTTTTATCTTTGTAAACATTGGAAATATTTTTGTAAATATTTGGAATATTTTTCAAAACAGAAATAAATTCTAATATTAAACAATTTTAGATTTTTATCTTTTTTAGATATTTTCGATCCAAACATTTTTTATAGAAAAATTTTTAATAAAAATATTTTGCTTTTGGAAAATTGTTCGATAAAAATTATGCTTTATAGAAAATTTTTCGATAAAAATATTTTTCTGTAAAATTTTTGGATAAAAATATTTTTATATCATAAAATTTTCAAATCTTCTATAGAAAAATTTTTGATTATAAAATTTTCTTTTTTGATAAAAAAATGTTCTATATAAAAATTTTTGAAAAAAAATTATCTATAGAAAAATTTTTGATAAAAAAATTTTCTATAGAAAAATTTTTGATAAAAAAATTTTCTATAGAAAAATTTTTGATAAAAAAATTTTCTATAGAAAAATTTTTGATAAAAAAATTTTCTTTCGAAAAATTTTTGATAAAAAAATTTTGTATAGAAAATTTTTGATAAAAAAATTTTCTATAGAAAAATTTTCTATATAAAAATTTTTGATAAAAAATTTTTCTATAGAAAAATTTTTGATAGAAAAATTTTCTATAGAAAAATTTCTGATAAAAAAATTTTCTATAGAAAAATTTTTGATAAAAAAAAAGTTCTATAGAAAAATTTTTGATAAAAAAAAAATTCTATAGAAAAATTTTTGATAAAAAAATTTTCTATAGAAACATTTTTGATAGAAAAATTTTCTATAGAAAAATTTTTGATAGAAAAATTTTCTATAGAAACATTTTTGATAAAAAATTTTCCATAGAAAAATTTTTGATAAAAATTTTTTTATAGAAATATTTTTGAAAAGAATTTTTCCATAGAAAAATTTTTAATAAAAATATTTTAAAAAAATGTAGTAGTAAACTTTTTCTTTTTTTTTAAAACGACTCTGCCGACTATTTTTTTGTTCTGTTCTCTTTTCGCCGATCCGTGCCTTTAACATATATTCGAAAAATCACTTAAATGCTCAACCACGGGTCGGCGCAAAGAGAACAGAACAAAAAAAATTGTCGGCAGAGTTGCCGTTTTTTATATTTTTAATTAAAATATTTGTTTTTTTTTAAATGTGTAGTTCCACAGTTTTAACAAGAAAAAGTTTTCTACTACATTTTTTTAATATTTTTATCAAAAAATTTTCTATGGAATATTTTTTATCAAAAATTTTTCTTTGGAAAATTTTTTATCAAAAAATTTTCTATAGAAAATTTTTTTATCAAAAATTAAAATTTTTCTTTAAAAAATTTTTTATAAAAAATTTTTAATCAAAAATTTTTGTATAGAAAATTTTATTATAGAAGATTTGAAAACGTTTTAATATAAAAATATTTTTATCGAAAATTTTCACAGAAAAATATTTTTATCGAAAAATTTTCTATAAAATATAATTTTTATCGAACAATTTTCCAAGGAAAAATATTTTTATTAAAAATTTTTCTATAAAAAATGTTTGGATCAAAAAAATATATAAAAAATCTAACAATTTTTTTTAATATTAGAATTATTTCTGTTTTGAAAAAATATTCCCAATATTTACAAAAATATTGCCAATGCTTACAAAAATAATAGTGTCGTGGCAACAATGTTAAATATTATATTTCTTTGTTCTCTCGAACCATATATTTTGTTGCTATAAATTGGATTTTGTGTTTCTTGCCTATTTTGTTTTTGTCTTTTTAACAAATCGGCACCGACCAACTCTCTTAACAACCAAATTCCAACTGAATGATTTTAATACTCATTTTTACGAGTTTTATTAGTGATCGTGGTATTTACGAAAATTAAAAAAATTCTTCGGCTTCTGGTGGTATGGGCTGCCTACTCCTGGTTATTTGGTAGATGTGGTCAAATATTGCCCTATTTATGACACATTTAACACTGATTCTTAACAAATTTATTAGTATTAAATTGATTTTCTATTAGTTTTTTGTTACCAATTCGATAAAGTGATTAATGAATCTAGAAACTGGTGATTGTGACACAATAATTGTAATTAACTGAAAAACCGCATATTAACACCCATCTGTGGTGATGTAGATTCTAGAAATAATAATCGCTTTTCAAGAGCTAGAGACGCTCGTTTACCTCAAAACTGATGGGTTGTTTTGTAATTGTGTGAGAATAATGTAAATTTAATTGTATTGAAAGAGGGTGGAAATGAATTTTTCCCTTTGTCTAAATTGTAATCTTGATTTAATTTAAGATATTCTAATTTAAAATTGCATTTTTGTTACTACATATTTAGTTTTACACTTTGAACAAGTTTTTAATTAAAAAATTTAACAATTTTTTTAAAAAGTTATATTAAAATAAATTAAAAGAAATAAATATGTTATCATCACGGGTCGGAGCATAGAGAACTGTACAAAAAGATAGTCGGCAGAGTTGCCGTTTTTTATACTTTTAACTAAAATAGGTATTTTTTTCAATGTGTAGTTCTAACGTTTTAAAAAGAAAATGTTTTTTACTTCATTTTTTTTTTAATATTTTTACAAAAAGAAGTGTATTTGCATTTGATCCCAAATCTGTTACATTTATTTATTAATGTAACAGACCAATTTATTGATAAAAAGCCAAAAAATGTTTGCGGAGAAACCAAATTCCTCGACGCGTTTCGATGGTTGGTTAAGCCATCTCTTCAGGAGGATTATCCCCAATTTAGATAGATCGAAAACCGCGCATTATTACTAAATTTACAAACATAACTATTAAGAATTATGTTCATAAACCAAAAGTAAAAGCGTAGATTATCGACTGAACAAAAACAAACATTTTTCAGTTTTCATCTACCTTTACTTCCCACATTCAGGATAATCCTCCTGAAGAGATGGCTTAACCAACCATCGAAACGCGTCGTGGAATTTGGTTTCTCCACAATCATTTTTTGGCTTTTTATCAATAAATTGGTCTGTTACATTAATAAATAAATGTAACAGATTTGGGATCAAATGCAAATACACTTCTTTTTGAATAATATTTACATCCCGACTATTTTGTTATTTTTTGAAAATATTTTTATCATAAATTTTTCTATAGAAATTTTTTTTTATCAAAAATTTGTTATAGAAATTTTTTTTATCAAAAATTTTTCTATAGCAAATTTTCTTACAAAAAATTTTCTATAGAAAATTTTTTTATAGAAAATTTTTTTATGGAAAAATTTTCTTACAAAAATTTTTCTATAGAAAATTTTTTTTTAAAAAAATTTGTTATAGAAATTTTTTTATCAAAAATTTTTCTATAGAAATTTTTTTTTATTAAAAATGTTTCTATAGAAGATTTGTTGGTTATGATTTTGTTGCTATAAATTGGATTTTGATTTGTTTTATATGCCTTTTTTGTTTTTGTCTTTTCTTTAACAAAACGGCACCAACCAACTCTGTTAACATCCAAATTCCAACTGAATGATTTTAATACTTATTTTCACGAGTTCTATTAATGATCGTGGTGTTTACGAAAATTAAAGAAATTCATCGGCTACTGGTGGTATGGTCTGCCTACTCCTGGTTATGATTCCAATATTTTCATAAGGGAATATTGATCGAAATCTAATGCTGCATGACCCTTTATTACCTTTAAATTGACGCAAGTAATCAAATTTTGTTCATTAATTGAATTAATTAAAACTACACAATTAATAAGTTAATGTACATATTTTCGACATGTTCTCTAAAACAAATAAACAATTATTGCAAATTTTCAATAACATTTTCAATAAATGAAATAAAGCAAATGTTCTCAAATGCTTCAGACATTCAAATCAAGAAACATCAAATCAATGCTAATCCATTTAAGTACTTTTGTGATAAAAAATTCAAAACAGTTCAAATATTTATAATCTAATAATCGATTCAAATTGATGGTGATAATGACCTTATTTCATAAAACGATTATGATATTAAGAAAAAATCGGAAAAAAAGAAAATCTAATGACCAGAGCCAGATGTTAATACACTCATTAGTTAGATCATAAATTTATTTGATTTGAATGATTTATTCGATTTTTTGATTTGATTTTTAATAAAAACCCCAAAACCATTAAACAACCAAATGTTGGCAAATATTATTTTTTTTTTGCTTTTTTCTTATTTTAGAAAAATTTAATGTGATTTTAAACATAAAACATTTTGTTGGCCAAATAAATGAAATATTCTACTGGCGCTTCGAAAAAGATTATTAAATATTTAATTGTTTGTGTTTGGTATATTTAAAAATTTTTTAGAGTGCGATTTTTTTTCTTGTTTAACTAAATATTTTGAACAAAATTTCAAATTTCTTGCCATTTCATGCTGCTTTTATTTATTTCAAATTTATGATAAATTATTTATATTTTTTTTTTGTTTTGTTTATAAAATGAAAGTACTTTTGGGTATTTATACAAATTATTTGCCATTTATTTTTAATTTATTCTTATACTTCCTTATCGACCGATTTTTTACCGCAAGACACGTGCTTTCTTGAAATATTATTGTTGATTCTTTTACAAGTGAAATGATTTATTTCCTTTGAAGTCTTTTGTGGCTTTAAATGTCAAACTTACACAAAAGAGTTTTTAAAGTAATTTATTACAAGTATTACCAAAATTGACAAAGAAAGCTGTTAAGAGGGGGAAGCCAATGGATAATGCCGAGATTTTGAAAGAATTTAAATATTTATTTATTAAAGAACATAAAAAAAAAAATTGTAACATTTATTAAGATCTCATGGACTTAACATTAGGAAAGTCAAGCAATTATGCGTCTTTTGTAAAAAAACTCAACAATTACTTTTCAACGTGAAATTTTCACAGAAAATATTTCGACGAAAAAATTTTTATAGAAAAGAAAAATGTTCAATGTAAAAATTTGTGTAGAAAAATTTACACCCAAAATTTTTTATAGAAAAATTTACACCCAAAATTTTTTATAGAAAAATTTACACCCAAAATTTTTTATAGAAAAATTTACACCCAAAATTTTTTATAGAAAAATTTACACCCAAAATTTTTTATAGAAAAATTTACACCCAAAATTTTTTATAGAAAAATTTTCGGGGCAAAATTTTTTTATGCTAAATTTTTAATAGACATTTTTTCGGTGTAAAATTTTGTATAAAAAATTTATCAAATATTTTTATAAAAAAAAATAAAAAATGTATTCTTATAGAATTTGTTTTTGCTAACATTTTTATATAAAGAGTGTTCTAAAAAAAATATGAATTTACTATTTTAGACAAAATTTATCCATAGTGCAAGAAATAATTTATTTTTTGATCAAGTTAGTTTCTATAGATATGTCAGATACTATTATTTTAGAAATTAAATATTAATTTTCAATAGTTATTTCAATCAAAATGGACTGCGAAAAAAAAGTTCGTGAAAATATAATTAAAACTTTTCAAACAAATCCGTCATGGACTTTTAAAAAAATAGCTAAAAATTTGAAAGTTGACCCTCGAACGGTTTCTAATGCCATCAGACGGTATAATTAAAACCTGAGCATTGAAAGAAAATCTGGATTAGGGAGGAAAAAAGGTCCTACAGATATTGGTAAGGCAAAAGAAGTCGAGTGACTCTTTCGAAGAGCGCCTAACACTTCTTTAAGAAAAGCAGCTCGTACGGTGAAATGTTCTACGAATTTTGCACATAGAGTCAAAGCTTATGCTGGACTGAAGACATACAAAGTCCAAAAGGTTCCAGATCGCAATGCTATAAAGAACTTAGAAGCAAAAAAACGAGCGAAAAAAATGAAGTCTGATTTTATAAAAAAATACACCTGTTGTGTGATGGATGATGAAACATACGTACTGGCAGACTTTTCTCAACTTCCTGGTCAAGATTTTTATGTTGCTGATAAACGGGGCAATGTTCGGCAAGAGTTTCGCACAAAAAAACAAACAAAATTCCCTAAGAAGTTTCTCGTGTGGCAAGCTATTTGCAGTTGTGGCAAAAGAAGTAAAGTATTTGTGGCATCTGGCACAATAAACACAGAAATTTATATAAAGGAGTGCCTACAAAAACGGTTGTTACCCTTTTTAAGAGAGCACAGAGTGACTACATTTTTTTGGCCCGATTTGGCATCATGCCATTATGGTACTCAAAGAATAATGTCATTTTTGTACCACGAGAGGCAAATCCACTTAACTGTCCAGAACTTCGGCCTGTGGAAAGGTATTGGGCTCTGGTAAAAAAGGAATTGAAGAACACAGGAAAGATTTCCAAGAACATGTCCGATTTTAAGCGCAGGTGGAACACATGCTCCAAAAAGGTGTCAGAAGCAACTGTAAAATCTTTAATGGGAGGGTTTCCGAAAAAAGTCGATAATTTTGCAAAACCCGAGTACTAAGTAAACATTTTAATGCTAAATGATTTTGTATAATATGTCATTATATTTGCGTATTTTGTAGAGTTTTTATATTTTTATTTATATATTAATTATATAAAATTTTTAATAAAAATTTTTGTGTAGAAAATTTTTTTATCAAAAATTTTTTATCAAAAATATTTCTATAGAAAATTTTTTATCAAAAAATTTTCTATAGAAAATTTTTTATCAAAAAATTTTCTATAGAAAATTTTTTAATAAAAATTTTTGTATGGAAAATTTTTTTAATAGAAAATTTTTCTATAGAAAATTTTTAACAATATTTATTTAGAAAATTTTTTTATCCAAAATTTTTCTATAGAATTTTTTTTATCTAAAATATATGTTCAGTCGATGATCTACGCTTTTACTTATGGTTTATGAACATAATTCTAAAAAGTTTTGTTTGTAAATAAGTATTAATGCGAGGTTTTCGATCTGTCTAAATTGGGGATAATCCTCCTGAAGAGATGGCCTAACCAACCATCGAAAAGCGTCGAGGAATTTTGGTTTCTCCGCAAACAATTTTTGGCTTTTTATCAATAAATTGGCCTGTTACATTAATAAATAAATGTATCAGACTTGGGATCAAATGCGAATAGTCATTCTTTTTGAAAGTTTTTTTATCCAAAACTTTTCTATAAAAAATTTTCAACAATATTTATATAGAAAATTGTTTTATCCAAAATTTTTTTATATTAATTTTTTTTTTATCTAAAATTTTTCTATAGAAAATTTTTTTATCCAAAATTTTTGTATAAACATTTTTTTATCCAAAATTTATCTATAGAAATTTTTTTTATCCAAAATTTTTCTATAGAAATTTTTTTATCTAAAATTTTTCTATAGAAGGTTTTTTTATTCAAAATTTTTCTATAGAAAATTTTTTTATCCAAAATTTTTCTATAGAAAATTTTTTTATCCAAAATTTTTCTATAGAAAATTTTTTTATCAACAATTTTTATATAGAAAATTTTTTTATCCAAAATTTTTCTATAGAAAATTTTTTTATTCAAAATTTTTGTATAGAAAATTTTTTTATCCAAAATTTTTGTATAGAAAATTTTTTTGTCCAAAATTTTTCTATAGAAAATTTTTTTATCAAAAATTTTTGTATAAAAATTTTTCTATAGAAAGTTTTTTAATAAAAATTTTTGTATAGAAATTTTTTTTATCAAAAATTTTTCTATAAAAAATTTTTTTGTCAAAAATTTTTCTATAGAAAATTTTTTCATAGAAAATTTTTTTATCAAAAATTTTTCTATAGAAAATTTATTCATAAAACTTTTTTGTATAGAAATTTTTTTTTCAAAAATTTTTCTATAAAAATTTTTTTTATCCAAAATTCTTCTATAGAAAAGTTTTTTATCAATAGTTTTTATTAGAAAATTTTTTTATACAAAATTTTTCTATAGAAAATTTTTTTATCAAAAATTTTTTTCATAGAAAATTTTTTTGTCCAAAATTTTTTCTATAGACAATTTTTTTGTTAAAAATTTTTCTATGGAGAATTTTTTTATCAAACATTTTTCTATAGAAAATATTTTTTATCAAAAATTTTTGTACAGAAATTTTTTTATGAAAAATTTTTCTATAGAACATTTTTTTATCAAAAATTTTTCCATAGAAAATTTTTTTATTAAAAATTTTGTCATAGAAATTTTTTTATCAAAAGTTTTTCTATAGACAATTTTTTTTATAGAATTTTTTCTATAGAAAATTTTTTTTTATCAAAATTGTTTCTATAGAAAATTTTTTATGAAAGAAAAGTTTAGAAAAGTTTTTTACAGAACCGCTGTTGTATAGCAGGGAGTCACCCATCTAGCATACCAGAGGTACCAAGTTCGATCCCTGGCCAGACCCACTTGAAAAAAATAAATTTTTATAAAAAGCGACTGTTCACCTCATAACTCAGCTAGCCACTGGTTATTGAGTATTAGGCTATGTAAAACTTCTCTAACTAATGCATTTCACGTTCGAAGCCGGAGGTAAAACGTAGGTCCCTTTTAATGAATCTAAAAAAATAGAATCGGATGCAGCTCATTGTCTTATAGAAGTACCCCTTGTTCCAATTGGGATGGAACTGTATATATATATTCAGAAAAATATTTTTTATAGACCATTTTTTTATCAAAAATTTTCTATCCAAAAGTTTTCTATATAAAATTTTTTTGTATAAAATTTTTTTGTCAAAAATTTTTCATATAAAATTTTTTTATCCAAAATTTTTTATACAAAATTTTTTTATCAAAAATTTTTTGTATACAATTTTTTTTATCAAAAATTTTTCTATATAAAACTTTTTTATGAAAAATTTTTTAGAAAATTTTCCTACAGAAAAATATTTCTATCGAAAGTCTTTTTATAGAAAAATATTTTTATGGAAAGTTTTTCTTTAGAAATTTTTTGAGAGCAGTTTTTTATAGAAAAATTTATCAAGGAAAAATATTTTTATCGAAAAATTTTCTATAAAAAAAAAATTTTTCAAAATAATTGATTAATATTTTCCAAAAATAATTTTATCAAAATTTTTTAAAAATTCAACTTTTTATAAACTTTTAAAAAAAAAATTCAAAGTTTTACAAAAAAAGAAAAATTTTCCCTGAAATTTTACTTTTCACCAACAAATTTGAAAAGTTCTTTGCGAATATCCAACAGAATTAGAAATTTCACCTAACAAACATCTTTCGGATTATATGACAAATGTGATCATAAATTATTTTTGACAAATACCTTCAACTTAATATGACAAATTTAAGCATTAAATAGTTTAAGTGATAAAATATTATAATTTTTATTTTTTCATGTTTATCAATTTTTACTGAACACCCAACAAACACAAGTCAGAGCAAAACAGACAAGGCAACATGTGTAAATTACGTAAATATTTTATTATTTCACAAAAACTTTACAACTCGTAAATGTACGCAAAAGTTGTGTATTTATTTTTATGTTTTAGTGATTTTTTTTTTTATTATTTATATAAAAATATAAAGAAAAACTAAAAACCAACACCCCTCCCCGACTTTATATGAATATCCCTATTCTCTTGTTGAATTATGTAAAAGTTGAGGGTGTGGGGCAATGGGAAAAACTACTCGGAATTGCGATTTCTAGAAATGTGTATGTGTGTGTGTGTGAAAAATATTTTATTTGTATTTGAGTATTAATATCTTTTTTGCGAATAAGACAACAACTGTTACACATTCAATTTGCAGCTGTTGCAAATAACATGAATAGAACTTCAAAATGTTTGAAAAAAATGTCATTTCATTCAGAGCTTAAAAATAAGAAACTTAATGCAACAACTATTTTTTACTCCGTTGAACTTGAATGGAATTGTAAATTTATATGAAAGAGTCCTTTCTAGGGGATTGTAGTTGAAACTATTAGTAACATCCTGCCAATGTGAAAAAACAAACTAAAAAAAATAATACAAAGCTCATGATAATCTAGACATTTCGCATAAAAAATATCATCCAGTTGTATTTTACTACTATATCATACAAAAAGAAATTAGTATGAAAAAATTTAATTTTTTTAATTTATTACAATTTTATCATTAATATCTTTATTCAGATTTAACTCATACTTTTCTGTTGACTTTGAGAAAAATTGTAATTTCCTGTTGGTCTTATTGACCTTTTTATACTTAATCTTCTGTTTTTGCCATTAAACTTATCTTTATCCTCTTATGTTGAGAGGATATACTCTAAATGCTGGGTATTATCCCTCGTTAATACGGAAACAAAAAAAGGAAACTACTTATTTAAATATGTAAAAATATTCTGGTATCAGTAGAAATATCACGTAAACAAACATAAAAGCAGATAACAAAGTGTCAATTTTTTCTTACACATTTATTTACACAGAAAAAGTAGTGCAAATAACCCAGCAAAAAATGGAAATATGTCAACAAATTTATAATTTATTTTTCTTAGAAAAATTTTTCCAAAGAAAAATTTCGTTAAAAAAAATTTTCCAAAGAAAAAATATCGTTCAAAAATTTTTACAAAGAAAAACTTTCCTTAAAGAAATTTCTCCGATAAAAAAACTTTCCTAAAAAAATGTTCCCAAAGAAAAATGATCGTCAAAATCGTTTAAAAAATTTTTACAGAGAAAAATTTTCGTTAAAAAAAATTTTTCAAAGAAAAATTTTCATTAAAAAAATTTTTCCAAAGAAAAATTTTTTTAACAAAAATGTTTTCCAAAGAAACATTTTCGTTAAAAAAATTTTTCCAAAGAACAATTTTCGTTAAAAAAAAATTTCCAAAGACAAATTTTCGTTAAAAAAATGTTTCCAAAGAAAAATTCTTATTAAAAAAATTTTTCCAAAAAAAAAAAATTTCGTTAAAAAATTTTTCTATAGAAAAATTTTAGTTAAAAAAATTTTCTATAGAAAAATTTTTGTTAAAAAAATTTTCTATAGAAAAATTTTTGTTAAAAAATGTTTCTATCAAAAATTTTTAGTTAAAAAAATGTTTCTATAAAAAAATTTCCGTTAAACAATTTTTTCTAAAGAAAAACTTTCGTTCAAAAATTATTACAAATAAAAACATTCGTTAAAAATGATCCTAAACAAAAATTATCGTTAAAAATTTTTTTCCAAAGAAAAAATTTCATTAAAAAAATGTTTCCAAAGAAACAGTTTCGTTAAAATATTTTTCCAAATTTTTCAAAAAAAACCTTTCGTTAAGGAAATTAAAAAAAAAACTTTGGTTACAAAATATTCCCAAAGAAAAATTATCGTTAACAAATTTTTTGCAAAGAAAAATTATCGCTAAAAAAATTTTTCCAAAAAAAAATTTTGGTTAAAAAAATTTTTCCTAGGAAAAATTTTGGTTAAGAAAATGTTTCCAAAGAAAAATTTTGATTAACAATTTTTTCCAAAGAAAAATTTTCGTTAAAAAAATTTCCAAAGACAAATTTTCGTTAAAAAAAAAAAAAAAATTCGTTAAAAAATTTTTCTAAAGAAAAAATTTCGTTCAAAAATTTTTACAAAGAAAAACTTTCTATCAAAAATGTTCCCAAAGAAACATTATCGTTAAAAAATGTTTCCAAAAAAAAATTATCGTTAAAAAATTTTTCGATACAAAAACTTTTCCAAAGAAAAATTTTCGTTAAGAAAGTTTTTCCAAAGAAAAATTATCGGTAAAAAATTTTTGTTGCAAAAATTTTTCTATCAAAAATTTTTGTAGAAAAAAAATTCCGTTAAAAAAAATTTAAAACAAAATTATTCTATAGAAACCAAAAATTTTCTATAAAAAATTTTTGTTAAAAATTTTTTTTCTATACAAAGATTTTCGTAAAAAAATTTGTCTATAGAAAAAAATTTATTTTTCTATAGAAAAATTTTCGTTAAAATTATTTTTCTTTAGAAAGATTTTCGTTAAAATTATTTTTCTATAGAAAAATTTTTGTTAAAAATATTTTTCTATAGAAACATTTTTGTTAAAAATATTTTTCTATAGAAAAATTTTTGTTAAAAATATTTTTCTATAGACAAATTTTTGTTAAAAATATTTTTCTATAGAAAAATTTTTGTTAAAAATATTTTTCTATAGAAAAATTTTTGTTAAAAATATTTTTCTATAGAAAAATTTTTGTTAAAAATATTTTTCTATAGAAAAATTTTTGTTAAAAATATTTTTCTATAGAAAAATTTTTGTTAAAAATATTTTTCTATAGAAAAATTTTTGTTAAAAATATTTTTCTATAGAAAAATTTTTGTTAAAAATATTTTTCTATAGAAAAATTTTTGTTAAAAATATTTTTCTATAGAAAAATTTTTGTTAAAAATATTTTTCTATAGAAAAATTTTTGTTAAAAATATTTTTCTATAGAAAAATTTTTGTTAAAAATATTTTTCTATAGAAAAATTTTTGTTAAAAATATTTTTCTATAGAAAAATTTTTGTTAAAAATATTTTTCTATAGAAAAATTTTTGTTAAAAATATTTTTCTATAGAAAAATTTTTGTTAAAAATATTTTTCTATAGAAAAATTTTTGTTAAAAATATTTTTCTATAGAAAAATTTTTGTTAAAAATATTTTTCTATAGAAAAATTTTTGTTAAAAATATTTTTCTATAGAAAAATTTTTGTTAAAAATATTTTTCTATAGAAAAATTTTTGTTAAAAATATTTTTCTATAGAAAAATTTTTGTTAAAAATATTTTTCTATAGAAAAATTTTTGTTAAAAATATTTTTCTATAGAAAAATTTTTGTTAAAAATATTTTTCTATAGAAAAATTTTTGTTAAAAATATTTTTCTATAGAAAAATTTTTGTTAAAAATATTTTTCTATAGAAAAATTTTTGTTAAAAATATTTTTCTATAGAAAAATTTTTGTTAAAAATATTTTTCTATAGAAAAATTTTTGTTAAAAATATTTTTCTATAGAAAAATTTTTGTTAAAAATATTTTTCTATAGAAAAATTTTTGTTAAAAATATTTTTCTATAGAAAAATTTTTGTTAAAAATATTTTTCTATAGAAAAATTTTTGTTAAAAATATTTTTCTATAGAAAAATTTTTGTTAAAAATATTTTTCTATAGAAAAATTTTTGTTAAAAATATTTTTCTATAGAAAAATTTTTGTTAAAAATATTTTTCTATAGAAAAATTTTTGTTAAAAATATTATTCTATAGAAAAATTTTTGTTAAAAATATTTTTCTATAGAAAAATTTTTGTTAAAAATATTTTTCTATAGAAAAATTTTTGTTAAAAATATTTTTCTATAGAAAAATTTTTGTTAAAAATATTTTTCTATTGAAAAATTTTTGTTAAAAATATTTTTCTATAGAAAAATTTTTGTTAAAAATATTTTTCTATAGAAAAATTTTTGTTAAAAATATTTTTCTATAGAAAAATTTTTGTTAAAAATATTTTTCTATAGAAAAATTTTTGTTAAAAATATTTTTCTATAGAAAAATTTTTGTTAAAAATATTTTTCTATAGAAAAATTTTTGTTAAAAATATTTTTCTATAGAAAAATTTTTGCTAAAAATATTTTTCTATAGACAAAATTTTGTTAAAAATATTTTTCTATAGAAAAATTTTTGTTAAAAATATTTTTCTATAGAAAAATTTTCGTTAAAAATATTTTTCTATAGAAAAATTTTCGTTAAAAATATTTTTCTATAGAAAAATTTTCGTTAAAAATATTTTTCTATAGAAAAATTTTCGTTAAAAATATTTTTCTATAGAAAAATTTTCGTTAAAAATATTTTTCTATAGAAAAATTTTCGTTAAAAATATTTTTCTATAGAAAAATTTTCGTTAAAAATATTTTTCTATAGAAAAATTTTCGTTAAAATTATTTTTCTATAGAAAAAATTTTCGTTAAAATTATTTTTCTATAGAAAAATTTTCGTTAAAATTATTTTTCTATAGAAAAATTTTCGTTAAAATTATTTTGCTATAGAAACATTTTCGTTAAAATTATTTTGCTATAGAAACATTTTCGTTAAAATTATTTTTCTATAGAAAAATTTTCGTTAAAATTATTTTGCTATAGAAACATTTTCGTTAAAATTATTTTTCTATAGAAAAATTTTCGTTAAAAAATTTTTTCTATAGAAAAATTTTCGTTAAAAAATTTTTTCTATAAAAAAAATTTCGTTAAAAAATTTTTTCTATAGAAAAATTTTCGTTTAAAATTTTTTTCTATAGAAAATTTTTCGTTCAAAAATTTTTTCTATAGAAAATTTTTCGTTCAAAAATTTTATCTTTAGAAAATTTTTCGTTAAAAAATTTTTTTTATAGAAAATTTTTCTTTAAAATTATTTTTGTATAGAAAAATTTCAAGTTAATCTATTTGTTTGCATAACGAGGTTGCGAAAATATGACATGTCAGTATAAATCATTTTTCAATCAAAGCCGCCAACCAATTACCCTTATTTATGCATGAGTGCGAAATTTTGGTATGAATCAAAATGTTCTAAATCAAAAAATATTAAAAAACAATTTAACAAATGCATGTTAACAAAATTCCTTAGATTTTGCAGAAAATAAATTCGTGTTTAAAATCTATAAATTAAATTGTTTTCCATGATTTCCTGCAAAATAAAAATAGTAATAAAATCACAAAATTATAAAAGAAGAAACGCAAACACGTGAAGAAATATGTAAATCCTAAAACGCGTTCTTAAAGGCTCATACGGATTTACTAGCAAATATTTGTCTCTAAGGGATCAAAATAAGCTCTTACATTTGCCACATAATGATTTTCTGACTGATTCCAAAACCACCTTCCGGAAATAATTATGTTTGTATGTGTATAAAGAGACATGTTCGAGCATGAGCTAGCATAAGTTTGATGTTGTTGGGGGTTTAGTTTAATTTGATTATCTTATGTGAAGTCCTATTAAAAATACTATTCAAATATTTTTGTGTTGTTTTTCCTTAAAATTCTTAAATAGACTTTTTAACGCTCTATATGACTAAAGTTACTGAGGAAATGTTAATATGAAAATCTAAAATGAAATGGAAATTAGATATTGGCCCTTCCTTAAAAATTGTAATTTTGCCAAACATAAAACGTCAGACTTCGTCTAAAGAATATCAAATATCGTTTTTATATTTTTTCTAATTTAGATTTACATTTTCATTTTATTATGTATTTCGAAGTTAAATATTTATTATGATTTTAAGTTTTCCCCCTCTATCTGAGAGATATTTGCCCTTGGCTTCGTTGTGCTGATACTACTTGTACTTATATTTTATGCTAATGACTGTGTAATTTATTTAAAAAATTATTATTTTTACAATTATTTTTTTTTTTTTTGGTATAAAAAACCCGTAGTTGGTAATAATAGTTTATTTATCATTATAGTCCTTTTGTGCGTTTTCCGATTTTCTTTTAGGGCCATTATAATTTTGTCGTTTCTTTCTATTTTGTTTCTATTATTATTTATTGCAAATTTGTTGATGATGGTTTTGTATTGTAATTCTGTTAGATACGGTTATTATTAGAGTATTACTGGAGCCAATTGCCACTTTTACACATTTTGTCGGCTTTTCGCTAAATCAGCATAATTTTCCCATTTCACCTTTTTTTCATGTGGCTAAAAGTACTTTTGAGTTCTTGTCTAATAATTTGGAATGCAAAAATTTTATGAACTTATGATAAGTCCCGCAATTTTTTACGTCAAACAAATTTAGGGTGTTTTAAAAACTTAGGTTTAAAAATGTCAGTAGACGTCTTGAAAGAGTCATATCTTTGGTAATACTTATTACATTTTGCATAACTAGTTTTTGTTAGAAAGTTCAGATTTTAAGCTTTACATTCTGAAAAGGAATTATTAAAATTGCATTATTTTGCGAAGTTATCTACAGTTTAAAACATAGAAGAAATTAAAAACATGAAGGTCAAGCATTGCCATATGATAAAACAAATTTAGACGTTCGCACTAAAACGTAATAATGATGTCTTTTTTTCTCAAAGCATTGGTTTCTGCAGTGCATTGGGGGTTTTATGGGAGCTATAGTCAAATGTGGACCGATTTTATTTTCTTTAGATGAACGATCTATTTGGATATTTTTGGGGGCATTTCAGTAACTTTTGAAAGTGATGTTCAGTACAATAACAAATGCTATCAGCCCATTCCTAATCAATCTAATCAAGTGTGGGGCAAAGTCTCTTTATGCGCTTTTCACTGTATATTTTGTTATTATTTTTTTTTTTTTCTCAACAAAGTAACGTCAATCTGCTTTGTTGTAAACTTTACATGAAACTCAAACTCATTTTGCCGAATGTATTTAACGATCTTGTTGTGTTACTAAAATTATGAAAAGTATTCGGCTCCTAGTAGCCAGTAGTGCTGGCGCCTGGTTTACGTATCGTCATATATATTTACTTTTTATAGGAAATTTTTCAAAAATTTACTTTTTATAGAAAATTTTTCAAAAATTTACTTTTTATAGAAAGTTTTTCTAAAATTTACTTTTTATAGGAAAATTTTCAAAAATTTACTTTTTATAGGAAATTTTTCAAAATTCTATATTTTATAGGAAATTTTTCAAAAGTTAGCTTTTAATAGGAAATTTTTAAAAAAATTACTTTTTTATAGGAAATTTTTCAAAAATTTACTTTTTTATAGGAAATTTTTCAAAAATTTACTTTTTATAGGAAATTTTTCAAAATTTTACTTTTTATAGGAAATTTTTCAAAAATTTACTTTTTATAGGAAATTTTTCAAAAATTTACTTTTTATAGGAAATTTTTCAAAAATTTACTTTTTATAGGAAATTTTTCAAAAATTTACTTTTTATAGGAAATTTTTCAAAAATTTACTTTTTATAGGAAAATTTTCAAAAATTTACTTTTTATAGGAAATTTTTCAAAAATTTACTTTTTTATAGAAAATTTTTAAAAAATTTACTTTTTTATAGGAAATTTTTCAAAAATTTACTTTTTTATAGGAAATTTTTCAAAAATTTACTTTTTTATAGGAAATTTTTCAAAAATTTACTTTTTTATAGGAAATTTTTCAAAAATTTACTTTTTAGAGGAAATTTTTCAAAAATTTACTTTTTACAGGAAATTTTTCAAAAATTTACTTTTTATAGGAAATTTTTCAAAAATTTACTTTTTATAGGAAATTTTTCAAAAATTTACTTTTTATAGGAAATTTTTCAAAAATTTACTTTTTATAGGAAATTTTCCAAAAATTTACTTTTTATAGGAAATTTTTCAAAAATTTACTTTTTATAGGAAATTTTTCAAAAATTTACTTTTTATAGGAAATTTTTCAAAAATTACTTTTTGTAGGAAATTTTTCAAAAATTTACTTTTTTTAGGAAATTTTTCAAAAATTTACTTTTTATAGGAAATTTTTCAAAAATTTACTTTTTATAGGAAATTTTTCAAAAATATACTTTTTATAGGAAATTTTTCAAGAATTTACTTTTTTATAGGAAATTTTTCTAAAATTTACTTTTTATGGGAAATTTTTCTTAAATTTACTTCTTATAGGAAATTTTTCAAAAATTTACTTTTTATAGGAAATTTTTCAAAAATTTACTTTTTATAGGAAATTTTTCAAAAATTTACTTTTTATAGGAAATTTTTCAAAAATTTACTTTTTATAGGAAATTTTTCAAAAATTTACTTTTTTATAGAAAATTTTTAAAAAATTTACTTTTTTATAGGAAATTTTTCAAAAATTTACTTTTTTATAGGAAATTTTTCAAAAATTTACTTTTTTATAGGAAATTTTTCAAAAATTTACTTTTTAGAGGAAATTTTTCAAAAATTTACTTTTTACAGGAAATTTTTCAAAAATTTACTTTTTATAGGAAATTTTTCAAAAATTTACTTTTTATAGGAAATTTTTCAAAAATTTACTTTTTATAGGAAATTTTTCAAAAATTTACTTTTTATAGGAAATTTTTCAAAAATTTACTTTTTATAGGAAATTTTTCAAAAATTTACTTTTTATAGGAAATTTTTCAAAAATTTACTTTTTATAGGAAATTTTTCAAAAATTTACTTTTTATAGGAAATTTTTCAAAAATTTACTTTTTATAGGAAATTTTTCAAAAATTTACTTTTTATAGGAAATTTTTCAAAAATTTACTTTTTATAGGAAATTTTTCAAAAATTTACTTTTTATAGGAAATTTTTCAAAAATTTACTTTTTATAGGAAATTTTTCAAAAATTTACTTTTTATAGGAAATTTTTCAAAAATTTACTTTTTATAGGAAATTTTTCAAAAATTTACTTTTTATATAAAATTTCTTAAAAATTTACTTTTTATAGGAAATTTTTTCAAAAATTTACTTTTTATAGAAAATTTTTTCAAAAATTTACTTTTTATAGGAAATTTTTCAAAAATATACTTTTTATAGGAAATTTTTCAAGAATTTACTTTTTTATAGGAAATTTTTCTAAAATTTACTTTTTATGGGAAATTTTTCTTAAATTTACTTCTTATAGGAAATTTTTCAAAAATTTACTTTTTATAGGAAATTTTTCAAAAATTTACTTTTTATAGGAAATTTTTCAAAAATATACTTTTTATAGGAAATTTTTCAAGAATTTACTTTTTTATAGGAAATTTTTCTAAAATTTACTTTTTATGGGAAATTTTTCTTAAATTTACTTCTTATAGGAAATTTTTCAAAAATTTACTTTTTTATAGGAAATTTTTCAAAAATTTACTTTTTATAGGAAATTTTTCAAAATTTTACTTTTTATAGGAAATTTTTCAAAAATTTACTTTTTATAGGAAATTTTTCAAAAATTTACTTTTTATAGGAAATTTTTCAAAAATTTACTTTTTATAGGAAATTTTTCAAAAATTTACTTTTTATAGGAAATTTTTCAAAAATTTACTTTTTATAGGAAAATTTTCAAAAATTTACTTTTTATAGGAAATTTTTCAAAAATTTACTTTTTTATAGAAAATTTTTAAAAAATTTACTTTTTTATAGGAAATTTTTCAAAAATTTACTTTTTTATAGGAAATTTTTCAAAAATTTACTTTTTTATAGGAAATTTTTCAAAAATTTACTTTTTTATAGGAAATTTTTCAAAAATTTACTTTTTAGAGGAAATTTTTCAAAAATTTACTTTTTACAGGAAATTTTTCAAAAATTTACTTTTTATAGGAAATTTTTCAAAAATTTACTTTTTATAGGAAATTTTTCAAAAATTTACTTTTTATAGGAAATTTTTCAAAAATTTACTTTTTATAGGAAATTTTCCAAAAATTTACTTTTTATAGGAAATTTTTCAAAAATTTACTTTTTATAGGAAATTTTTCAAAAATTTACTTTTTATAGGAAATTTTTCAAAAATTACTTTTTGTAGGAAATTTTTCAAAAATTTACTTTTTTTAGGAAATTTTTCAAAAATTTACTTTTTATAGGAAATTTTTCAAAAATTTACTTTTTATAGGAAATTTTTCAAAAATATACTTTTTATAGGAAATTTTTCAAGAATTTACTTTTTTATAGGAAATTTTTCTAAAATTTACTTTTTATGGGAAATTTTTCTTAAATTTACTTCTTATAGGAAATTTTTCAAAAATTTACTTTTTATAGGAAATTTTTCAAAAATTTACTTTTTATAGGAAATTTTTCAAAAATTTACTTTTTATAGGAAATTTTTCAAAAATTTACTTTTTATAGGAAATTTTTCAAAAATTTACTTTTTTATAGAAAATTTTTAAAAAATTTACTTTTTTATAGGAAATTTTTCAAAAATTTACTTTTTTATAGGAAATTTTTCAAAAATTTACTTTTTTATAGGAAATTTTTCAAAAATTTACTTTTTAGAGGAAATTTTTCAAAAATTTACTTTTTACAGGAAATTTTTCAAAAATTTACTTTTTATAGGAAATTTTTCAAAAATTTACTTTTTATAGGAAATTTTTCAAAAATTTACTTTTTATAGGAAATTTTTCAAAAATTTACTTTTTATAGGAAATTTTTCAAAAATTTACTTTTTATAGGAAATTTTTCAAAAATTTACTTTTTATAGGAAATTTTTCAAAAATTTACTTTTTATAGGAAATTTTTCAAAAATTTACTTTTTATAGGAAATTTTTCAAAAATTTACTTTTTATAGGAAATTTTTCAAAAATTTACTTTTTATAGGAAATTTTTCAAAAATTTACTTTTTATAGGAAATTTTTCAAAAATTTACTTTTTATAGGAAATTTTTCAAAAATTTACTTTTTATAGGAAATTTTTCAAAAATTTACTTTTTATAGGAAATTTTTCAAAAATTTACTTTTTATAGGAAATTTTTCAAAAATTTACTTTTTATATAAAATTTCTTAAAAATTTACTTTTTATAGGAAATTTTTTCAAAAATTTACTTTTTATAGAAAATTTTTTCAAAAATTTACTTTTTATAGGAAATTTTTCAAAAATATACTTTTTATAGGAAATTTTTCAAGAATTTACTTTTTTATAGGAAATTTTTCTAAAATTTACTTTTTATGGGAAATTTTTCTTAAATTTACTTCTTATAGGAAATTTTTCAAAAATTTACTTTTTATAGGAAATTTTTCAAAAATTTACTTTTTATAGGAAATTTTTCAAAAATATACTTTTTATAGGAAATTTTTCAAGAATTTACTTTTTTATAGGAAATTTTTCTAAAATTTACTTTTTATGGGAAATTTTTCTTAAATTTACTTCTTATAGGAAATTTTTCAAAAATTTACTTTTTATAGGAAATTTTTCAAAAATTTACTTTTTATAGGAAATTTTTCAAAAATTTACTTTTTATAGGAAATTTTTCAAAAATTTACTTTTTATAGGAAATTTTTCAAAAATTTACTTTTTATAGGAAATTTTTCAAAAATTACTTTTTGTAGGAAATTTTTCAAAAATTTACTTTTTTTAGGAAATTTTTCAAAAATTCACTTTTTATAGGAAATTTTTCAAAAATTTGCTTTTTATAGGAAATTTTTCAAAAATATACTTTTTATAGGAAATTTTTCAAGAATTTACTTTTTTATAGGAAATTTTTCTAAAATTTACTTTTTATGGGAAATTTTTCTTAAATTTACTTCTTATAGGAAATTTTTCAAAAATTTACTTTTTATAGGAAATTTTTCAAAAATTTACTTTTTATAGGAAATTTTTCAAAAATTTACTTTTTATAGGAAATTTTTCAAAAATTTACTTTTTATAGGAAATTTTTCAAAAATTTACTTTTTATAGGAAATTTTTCAAAAATTTACTTTTTATAGGAAATTTTTCAAAAATTTACTTTTTATAGGAAATTTTTCAAAAATTTACTTTTTATAGGAAATTTTTCAAAAATTTACTTTTTATAGGAAATTTTTCAAAAATTTACTTTTTATAGGAAATTTTTCAAAAATTTACTTTTTATAGGAAATTTTTCAAAAATTTACTTTTTATATAAAATTTCTTAAAAATTTACTTTTTATAGGAAATTTTTTCAAAAATTTACTTTTTATAGAAAATTTTTTCAAAAATTTACTTTTTATAGGAAATTTTTTAAAAATTTACTTTTTATAGGAAATTTTTCAAAAATTTACTTTTTATAGGAAATTTTTCAAAAATTTACTTTTTATAGGAAATTTTTCAAAAATTTAATTTTTATAGGAAATTTTTCAAAAATTTACTTTTTAGAGGAAATTTTTCAAAAATTTACTTTTTACAGGAAATTTTTCAAAAATTTACTTTTTATAGGAAATTTTTCAAAAATTTACTTTTTATAGGAAATTTTTCAAAAATTTACTTTTTATAGGAAATTTTTCAAAAATTTACTTTTTATAGGAAATTTTTCAAAAATTTACTTTTTATAGGAAATTTTTCAAAAATTTACTTTTTATAGGAAATTTTTCAAAAATTTACTTTTTATAGGAAATTTTTCAAAAATATACTTTTTATAGGAAATTTTTCAAGAATTTACTTTTTTATAGGAAATTTTTCTAAAATTTACTTTTTATGGGAAATTTTTCTTAAATTTACTTCTTATAGGAAATTTTTCAAAAATTTACTTTTTATAGGAAATTTTTCAAAAATTTACTTTTTATAGGAAATTTTTCAAAAATTTACTTTTTATAGGAAATTTTTCAAAAATTTACTTTTTATAGGAAATTTTTCAAAAATTTACTTTTTATAGGAAATTTTTCAAAAATTACTTTTTGTAGGAAATTTTTCAAAAATTTACTTTTTTTAGGAAATTTTTCAAAAATTCACTTTTTATAGGAAATTTTTCAAAAATATACTTTTTATAGGAAATTTTTCAAGAATTTACTTTTTTATAGGAAATTTTTCTAAAATTTACTTTTTATGGGAAATTTTTCTTAAATTTACTTCTTATAGGAAATTTTTCAAAAATTTACTTTTTATAGGAAATTTTTCAAAAATTTACTTTTTATAGGAAATTTTTCAAAAATTTACTTTTTATAGGAAATTTTTCAAAAATTTACTTTTTATAGGAAATTTTTCAAAAATTTACTTTTTATAGGAAATTTTTCAAAAATTTACTTTTTATAGGAAATTTTTCAAAAATTTACTTTTTATAGGAAATTTTTCAAAAATTTACTTTTTATAGGAAATTTTTCAAAAATTTACTTTTTATAGGAAATTTTTCAAAAATTTACTTTTTATAGGAAATTTTTCAAAAATTTACTTTTTATATAAAATTTCTTAAAAATTTACTTTTTATAGGAAATTTTTTCAAAAATTTACTTTTTATAGAAAATTTTTTCAAAAATTTACTTTTTATAGGAAATTTTTCAAAAATTTACTTTTTATAGGAAATTTTTCAAAAATTTACTTTTTATAGGAAATTTTTCAAAAATTTACTTTTTATAGGAAATTTTTCAAAAATTTAATTTTTATAGGAAATTTTTCAAAAATTTACTTTTTATAGGAAATTTTTCAAAAATTTTCTTTTTATAGGAAATTTTTCAAAAATTTACTTTTTATAGGAAATTTTTCAAAAATTTACTTTTTATAGGAAATTTTTCAAAAATTTACTTTTTATAGGAAATTTTTCAAAAATTTACTTTTTATAGGAAATTTTTCAAAAATTTACTTTTTATAGGAAATTTTTCAAAAAGTTACTTTTTATAGGAAATTTTTCAAAAATTCACTTTTTATACGAAATTTTTTAAAAATTAACTTTTTATAAGAAATTTTTCAAAAATTAACTTTTTATAGGAAATTTTTCAAAAATTTACTTTTTATAGAAAATTATTTTAAAAATTTACTTTTTATAGGAAATTTTTCAAAAATTTACTTTTTATAGGAAATTTTTCAAAAATTTACTTTTTATAGGAAATTTTTCAAAAATTTACTTTTTATAGCAAATTTTTTAAAAATTTACTTTTTATAGGAAAATTTTCAAAAATTTACTTTTTACAGTAAATTTTTCAAAAATTTACTTTTTATAGGAAATTTTTCAAAAATTTACTTTTTATAGGAAATTTTTCAAAAATTTACTTTGTATAGGAAATTTTTCAAAAATTTACTTTTTATAGGAAATTTTTCAAAAATTTACTTTTTATAGGAAATTTTTCAAAAATTTACTTTTTATAGGAAATTTTTCAAAAATTTACTTTTTATAGGAAATATTTCAAAAATTTACTTTTTATAGGAAATATTTCAAAAATTTACTTTTTATAGGAAATTTTTCAAAAATATACTTTTTATAGGAAATTTTTCAAAAATTTACTTTTTATATGAAATTTTTAAAAAAAATTTCAAAAATTTGCTTCTTATAGGAAATTTTTCAAAAATTTTCTTTTTATACGAAATTTTTCAAAAATTTTCTTTTTATAGGAAATTTTTCAAAAATTTTCTTTTTATAGGAAATTTTTCAAAAAATTTTGCGTTTTATAGGAAATTTTTAAAAAATTTTGAGTTTTATAGGAATTTTTTTGAAAATTTACTTTTTATAGGAATTTTGGTTTTTATAAATTTATTTTTATGAAAGAATAAATTTGAATTTAAAATTTACTAAAATTGGTCACGTATATTTTTAGCAGAGACAGAATATTAATACTTTTAAAACAATATTTTCATATTTTAATCCATACAAAAACAATCATTGAAGTTTAAAAAATAATAAAAATCCCTAATGATTTTTAATTGTTCGAAAAATTTTGTATCGTTTTTCAATCCGATGAAAATAAAAAATAAAAAAATCGTTTGAGATATTTATCAGTTCAAAATAATTTTCATCTTTTTTCATCCGATGAAAAAAAATTTTGATAGAAAATATTCAAATTTTATTTCTGTATTTGGTTTCATTCATCATAATGTTCTTGCATAGATTAGGCAACTCCAAAATCCTTGCGCCAGCTGCCGCAGCAGGGGGATTTCTCGCATGATTACCCTTGGAGTAATGTTGTTTCTTTCCATGCTTAAAACATCGTGAGTGCTAAGTTGATGGGTGATGGGTCCAAAGACACAAGCCACGTTTGTATGGCGAGCCGCTCGATCCGAGACTGACGCCCGCTTGCAGGCGCAACTAACATGTTGAACAGACGCTGCATTTTCGTACTTTACCAATTACAATTATCTTAGACCCTTATACCATATACGTTGGAATCGCTCTAAGATAACTCCCTTTTATATTGGCCCTGACCTATAATCCCACACGGGTTGCTTACCGCATCTAAAACTAGGTTGCTCAGGTTTACAGGATGTACCACGAGAAGGTTATAGTGGGAATTGGATACAGTTCCTACCTGGTAGATAGAGACGCCAGGCAATTGCTGCATCCTACCAGGCCCTATGCTCCACTGGGAATCAAGGATGACAGAAGAAGAAGATTTGTCCTGGTATAAAAAGTCTTTAGGACGTTTAAATAACAATAAATTCAATTATTGTTACAAATTTTATGTTGAAATGGTTTTGCGAGTCAAAGAAACCACCAATAGTTCCATTAGGACTATTAGGTTTAACTTCGATGTCCTAAAACATTCCAATTATTTGGAAACATATTCATACATTCATTGTTGAAAATTTTAAAATTTCAAAAATATTTTATTTTTTCAAAGTCAAAACAGAAGTTCAAAAATAAAACAATCAATAAAATATTTTTCTGTTCGGATATTTATCGTTAAAGATATTTAAAATTTTCATCATGAGGGATATTTATATTTCAAATATAAATCCCTCATTTTTATTCATCGATCGAAATGAAAATAAATTTTCATCGGCAATGATATTTATATTTGATTGATTTAAAAAATAAAACAATATTCGGTCTCTGATTTTTAGAAACACTAAAACACAAAACCCTTTATATCTCAATTAAAAAAAATGGACTTAAACCACTATCAAAATAAGGTCTTCATATAGAGTATTTGCGCGTAAGTATAAGATTTTAGAGTAAGTAAAATAATATTATAAACGAAGATGATAATCTTCGCTTTATGTTGATATTTGTTGGGCACAATAATAATTCGTATTTATTCAGTCCCTCAAATAATACATAATGTGTGGTTTTCGCACTGTCAAGAACTAGAGATAATCCTCCTGATGAGATGTCCTAACCAACCATCGAAACGCGTCAAAGAAAGGTTTCCCCACCAACATTTTTTGGTTTTATCATTACAATAATAAATAATTGTAATAAATTGGGATCTTAGTGCAATACACTACAGTAAAACTTTTGAATAACAAAATTATCAGAGCTTTATGGTAGGAAATGTTTATGGAAAAATTGTTTTATAAGCTTGTCATATCATTATTTTTCGTTTATGAATAAAGATGTTGAACTGTGTTTTACAAAAAATTCGAATATTTTTTAAAAATTTTGTTTATCACATCCATAGTCTGTCCTTAATTGTAAAATTATAATTATTAAATTAACATAAATACAATTAAAACAGTAGCCACATAAATAACAATAATTTATGATTGTTACATTTTTTACATACATTTCCAATTGACGTGTAAACCGTTTAAAAGTAACTATTTTGTAAATGTCCTTAAAACGTTAAATGCTTGGCTGGCTGACATAATTTTTTTTTTTTTCATATTTTATTGCAGGTAAACGTGTGTAAAATTAAAAAGTTTGTTTAAAAAAAACTTTAGCATGTAAACACACAAACATGACCTGAATCTTAATCTGATATTTATTTATTTACGAAAAATCGTTACATATTTTGCAATAATTTCATTTCATTTAATTAAACTTTAATTTATTTCATCATTACCAGAATTTCCACGTTTATTTTTTTAACATTTCCTTTTCCAGACAAGAAAACGGAAAAACTTAAAATGTCTGATGTTTTAACAGAATGTAATTGGTTGCCACGAAAACTTCTTAAGGTAATTAAATATTTGTTTTCCTTAAATTATAAATACATCCATTCGATGCATTTCAATTACAAATTGACATGTCGGTTTTTACTTTACCCTAAAAATACCCAAGTATACATACATATGGGCAAATCCGAAAAACATTAAACCAAGGACAAAATTTTAAAATTGTCAAAATCGCGTATTTGTGTTTATGGAAAAATTTACCATATATTTATCCTTTAGGATATATAATGGATACAATTTTTGATTGCTCTCTTCGTGAATGGCAGGTCTTTATTTGCACCCATCTCAAATTTTTTTACATTTTTTAAAATAATAGGTTTTTTAAAAGTTCATAAAAATCGCAAATACATCCATTTAGGTATCAAGTTTCTGAAGGGGCTCAAAGTCTGTTTAATTTTATACAATAAGATGTAAAAGACCCCATCAAAAGTAATTGGAGTGATATAAATAACGTCAAGTAAAAAACGACTCACAGTGTGTAGCGTCCGTCACAGAAATAAAGGTTTTTTTAATTTGACTGCTGCAATTTTTCTTTTTTCTCCAATTGAACTTGGTTCGTAAAGAGAACTTATAGTGTGTAGCGTCCGCCACAATATATATTTTTTTCAAAATTATATTTGTTAAATACAAAATTTACGAACACATGTCTGTCTTATTCATAAAGCACTAACACTGTCTATATCCACAGATTAAATTTAAGGTAAGGTAAGGCCGATGTTGAATGTGAACCACGCCTAAACGCCAAGTTTTTTTCGAATTTTATTTGACATTTCTCTATTTCAGACTTACTCAATTTGAACCATGGAGAGATACACAATCCAACAACGTGTTAAAGTTATCCAGACTTATTATGAAAATGGGCGTTCAAATCAAAATGCATATCGTGCACTTCGTGATTTTTTTGATCAATTTGATCGTCCAAATGTGCGTACAATCGCAAAAATCGTGGAAACATTCAAGCAAAACGGGTCTGTAGAAGATGTGAGAACACCAGTGCGTGCTCGTACTGCAGAAAATATTGTTGCTGTTCGCGATAGTGTGGCTGAAGAGCCGTCCACCTCAACTCGTCGTCGTGCCCAACAATTGCACCTCTCACGCTCGTTGATGAACATTATGTATTTACACGCTTATAGGGGGTGCAATTGGCTCAAGAACTAAAGCCTCTTGACTATTCCAAACGTCGTGAATGGGCAGAGTGGTGGCAAGAAATGGCAACAGTGGATGATCAATTTTCGAAGAAAATCATCTTCAGTGATGAGGCACTGGATTCGTCAATAAACAGAATTGTCTCATTTGGGCGAATGAGAATCCAAGAGTGATTGTCGAAAAACCAATGCACCCACAAATAGTGACTGTTTGGTGCGGTTTATGGGCTGGCGGCATCATCCGGCCGTATTTTTTCCAAAATGAGGCCGGTCAGGCAGTTACTGTGAATGGTGTTCGCTATCGTGAGATGATAACAAACTTTTTATGGCCCGAATTGGAAGATATGGATGTGGACGATATGTGGTTTCACAGCTAACGAAACAATGGCTCTTTTGCGCAACAAATTCAATGGTGTTATCTCACATAATGGCGATGTCAATTGGCCGCCAAGATCATGTGATTTGACACCATTGGACTTTTTTCTTTGGGGTTATTTCAAAGAAAAGGTATACGTCGATAAGCCAGCAACAATTCAAGAGCTAAAGGATAAGATAATTCGGCACATTAACGGCATACAACCTCCGTTATGCCTCAGGGTCATCGAAAATTTGGACCATCGGATGGAGGTGTGCCGCCGTGGTCGCGGCGCCCGTTTGGAAGATATTTTGTTCCATACATAATTGAGTAATACCAATATATCATAATAAAATAAAATTACAATAATTTCCTGAATAGTTTGTGTTTTATTCAAAATCAACATCGGCCCTTGAAATTTAACCACCCGATATATGAAAGTGTGTAGCGTCCGTCACAATATATATTTTTTCCAAAATTATATTTGTTAAATACAAAATTTACATGTCTGTCTTATTTATAAAGCAATAACACTATCTATATCCACAGATTAAATTTAAAGTATTAGGTGTTAAAAAAACATACAGTGGGGCAAATTTGATGATTTTAAATTTATTTATTTTTTTTTTTTTGGGACACTCTAACAGCTAGCCGCAGCATTCTTGGGACGAAAAATAAGATGTAAAAAGTGTAAAATAAATATATATATGTATATATATATATATATATATATATATATATATATATATATATATATATATATATATATATATATATATATATATATATATATATATATATATATTTAGCAGTTTTGTAAAATATTAAATTGTGCCCGAAAATCGCATTTAAGCCGCGAAGATGAAAAGGAAGAAGATGAAGTTCGGGAACAAATAAAACCATTATTTTCACTGATAAACGAATCCTTAAAAAATATGAATTTTTTCCTAATAAAAAACATTCAAGTAAAAACTGTATCGTCCGTTACGTAGCGTCTGCGACAATACATTTATGGATTTTTGGTGAAACTGGAAACTTAGAAATATTTTATAAAAGCTGTTTTGTAATCCTCTGATTTTCCTCCATCTTTAATGTATTTACAATTTTTTTATAACTATGACCGATTTGATGAAAATTACAGAAAGACGTGTTCAAAAAAAAGTCACTTCCATTTTTTGTAGCGTCCGTCACAGCACTTTAGCAGCGAATATCTTTTTTCTCCAAAAGAAGTATACAAATGAATAAACGCCATTCGATATCACAATTGATGGGCTAATATTTCTTAAAAATTGTGCAAAGATATCTAGTGTAGAACGACAATGGAATACATTTAAGTACAACAAAATCCGCACAAATGTATCGTCCGTCTCGTAGGATTTGCCCATATGTACTCATGTATATTTATTAATGTTATTTGGTCATGGCTCTTAGAGTAATTTTCCCATTATTTTCTTTTGTGATTTTTTTTTTCTTTTTTTTTTTTTTTTGGAAAAATTTTATCGTATTCACAACATTGTTGTCGTGCTCACTTTTGTGTTTTTAAAGTAATAATTTATATTTATTATATTTTTGTAATAATTTTATTATTCTATTAAATGCACGTAAATCCTGTATATATTTCCGTTTTTCTCATACAATTGTTGGAAAACTTAAAACGGGTCTCGTAAACTGAATATGTCAATATAAAATACATAAACAAGTCAAATTGAGGCCAAAGAATAATTAATTGATGGGAGGGTGATATATTAAATTATAATGAAATAACTTAAGTCAATGTATAGGATTGAAATTTTGTTAACTTTTTTTTTAGTCAAATTATCAAAATTTATAATCATACTAAAGTCATGGGTACGCAAGGGTTAATTTATATAATAATGTTAATAAAGGCTCATTCGAACGATTTTTTTGAATTGTCATTGAAAAATAACAATAATTTTCTAGTAACTTTTTTGAAAAAATTTAATATTTAAAAAAAATGACTCTGGTAATGGAAGGGTTAATGACATTCGATTTCAACCAAATTTCTAATATATATATTATATGTATATATTTCTACCCGTTGGAACAAAAATAATTTCAGTTCTGCTTAAAAAACTGCTACTATATAACAATTTATGTGCATTTTTTATAAGAATATATCGTCGTTGAAAATCCAAAACTGCGTATCATCAAAAAAATCAAAATCGAGTTTTTGATTGATTTTGATTCGTAAAGTTGTCTTACATGTCTCTACCAATTTTTAGATTTTTACGACCAAAAATAACGGTTTTATATCAATCCGGTATGTGCTGGAAATCGAGCGTTTTCAAATCGTTCGATTTCTGATATATTTTTGAGATAATTATTTGTTATTTCCCTAAAACAAATGAAAATTTGGGCTTAATCCTTTTGACTGATATCTTATCTTTCATTTGGTTTGAATTTTTTTGTGGAAATATTGGAAATTATCTTAAAAATATATCAGAAATCAAACGATTTGAAAACGCTCGATTTCCAGCACATACCGGAATAATTCAAAATTGCGTATCAAAATGTGCACTATTTTCAAAATTCAAATATGCGTATCATCAAACTTGGGGTTCTTCTTATGAAAATAAAATATTTGAATTAAAAAAAATATATATTTGAATTTTTGATTCTCCTGTAAAATTTGAAAAAGTTTTGTTACGCAGTTTTGGATTTTCAACGACGATATAAGCCTTTTATTTACGTACAAGTCATTAGTTTAAGTATAAGACTGTTTTCTGTCTATGTAACTTAACATTGTCTTCTATATAAGAATGTAAAATGAGCAGGCGTAGGCAGCCTATAACACCAGAAGCTGAAGACTTTTTGTGATATTCGTAAATATCACGATCATTAATGAAACTCGTGAAAATTAATATAAAAAGCATTCAGTTGAGATTTGGATGCTGGTTGGTGCAAAAAACAATATCAAAATCCAATTTATAGCAACAAAATATACGGTTCGACAGAACAAAGAAATATAATTTCAAACATTGTTGCCACGATACTATTATTTTTGTAAACATTGTTTGAAACAAATGTAACCGAATTAGGAATATTTTAAATTTTTCTGCATACATATTTTTCTATAGAAATCTTTAGAAATATTATAGAAATAAAGAAAATTTTTGATAACAAATATTTTTGTCTGGAAAATTTTTTGATGAAAAATATTTTTCTCTGAAAAATTTTTTTTTTTAATATTTTTCTGTGAAAGTTTTCGATAAAAATATTTTTCTATAAAAAACTTTTCTTAAAAAAAAAAATTTATATAGAAAAATTTTCGATATTTTTCTATAAATTTGTCTATATTTTTCTATAGAAAATTTTTCAATAAAAATATTTTTCTATCGAAAAATGTTCGGTCAAAACGTTTTTCTGCAGAAAAATTTTCAACAAAATTTTTTTTCTCTAGAAAAGATTTGGATAAAAATATTTTTCTATAGAAATATTTTTCTGTAGAAAACAATTTTCTAAAGAAAAATTTTTGATAAAAAAATATTTTTATAGACAAATTTTCTTTAGAAAAATTTTTAATAAAAAAAATTTTATAGAAAAAAATTTTATACAAAAAAATTTTATAGAAAAAAATTTTATAGAAAAATGTTTGATAAAAAAAATTATATATAGAAAAATTGTTGATAAAAAAGAAAAATTTTCGTTAAAAAACTTTTTGTAAAATTTTTTTTCTGTAGAAAAATGTTCGTTAAAAAATTTGTTCTATAGAAAAATTTTCATTACAAATGTTTTCTATAGAAAAATTCTCGTTCAAAATTTGTTCTATACAAAAATGTTCGTTGAAAAATGTTTTCACTACAAAAATTTTCGTTAAAATTTTTTTCTATAAAAAACTTTTCTAAAATAAATTTTATATAGAAAAATTTTCGATATTTTTCTACAAATTATTCTCGATAAAAGTACTTTTCTATAGAAAATTTTTCGATAAAAATATTTTTCTATAGAAAAATCTTCGGTCAAAACATTTTTCTGTAGAAAAATGTTCAATATTTTTTTTCTCTAGAAAAGATTTCTATAGAAATATTTTTCTGTAGAAAAATGTTGATTAAAAAAATTTTCTAAAGAAAAATTTCTGATAAAAAAATATTTTTACAGAAAAACTTTCTTTAGAAAAATTTTTAATAAAAAAAATTTTATAGAAAAATATTTAATAAAAAATTATCTATAGAAAAATTTTTGACAAAAACGACAAATTTCGTTAAAAACTTTTTTGTAAAAAACTATTTTCCATACAAAAATTTTTTGTAAAAAACTATTTTCTATAGAAAAATTTTCATTAAAAATTTTTTCTATAGAAATATATTCGTTAAAAAATTTTTGTATAACAAAATTTTCGTTCAAATATTTTTTCTATAGCAAAATTTTCGTTAAAAATTGTTTTCTATAGAAAAATTTTCATTTGTTTTGTATAGAAAAATTTTCGTTCAAAATTTTTTCTATACGAAAATCTTTGTTTAAAATGTTTTAGTTCCTTTCGTTTTAGTTTCTTTCGGTGTTTTTTTTTTTTCTATACATTGTTGACAAAAAATTTTCTATAGAAAAGTTTTAGATAAAAAAATGTTGTTGCAAATAGTACATTTTTTAAAAAAATTTTTAATAAAAAAAATTTATAAAAAAAATTATCCATAGAAAAATTTTTGATAAAAAAGAAAAAAATTCGTTAAAAAATTTTTTCTAAACAACGTTTTTTGTTAAAATTTTTTTCTAGAGAAATATTTTCGTTAAACAATTTTTTTCTAAAGCAAGATTTTCGTTAAAAAATTTTTTCTATAGAAAAATTTTTGTTCAAAATTTTTTCTATACAAAAAAGTTCGTTAAAAAATGCTTTTTTAGAAAAATTTTCCTTAAAAAATGTTTTCTTTAGAAAAATTTTCGTTAAAATTTTTTTTATACATAGATTTTTATAGTTTCTTCCGGAATTTTTTTTTTCTATAAATTTTTAATTTGATAAAAAATTTTCTTTAGAAAAATATTTGATAAAATATTTTTGAAAAAAATTTTTAATAAAAAAAATTTTTGATAAAAAAAATTTTTGATAAAAAAATTATCTATAGAAAATTTTTTGATAAAAAAGAAAAATTTTCGTTAAAAAAATTTTTTCTATGGAACATTTCTATAGAAAAGTTTTCGTTTAAAAATTGTTTCTTTTAAAAAATTTTTCTAATTTTTCTATGGAAAATTTTTGTTAAAATTTTTTTCTACAGAAGAATTTTCGTTAAAAAAATTTTATTATAGAAAAATTTTCGTTTTAAATTTTTTCTATACAAGAATGTTCGTTAAAAAATGGTTTTTTAGAAAAATGTTCGTTAAAAAATGTTTTCTTTAGGAAAATTTTTGTTAAAAAATGTTTTCTTTAGAAAAATTTTCGTCAAAAATTTTTTTTATGCATAGATTTTTATAGTTTCTTTTGGAATTTTTTTTTCTATAAATTTTTGACAAAAATTTTTGAGAAAAAGTTTCCTATAGAAAAGTTTTTGATAAAAAATTTTCTATAGAAAAATTTTTGAAAAAAAATTTTAGTATAAAAAATTTTTGATAAAAAAAATTATCTATAGAAAAATTTTTGATAAAAAAGAAAAATTATCGTTAAAAAAATTTTTATATGGAACATTTTCTATAGATATATTTTCGTTAAAAAATTTGTTCTATAGAAAATTTTTGTTAAATTTTTTTTTCTACAGAAGAATTTTCGTTAAAAAAAAATTTCTATAGAAAAATTTTCGTTTAAAATTTTTTCTATACAAAAATGTTCGTTAAAAAATGTTTTCTTTAGAAAAATTTTCGTTAAAAAATGTTTTCTTTAGAAAAATGTTCGTTAAAAAGCTTTTTCTACACATAGATTTTTAATAGTTTCTTTCGTTTATTTTTTTCTATAGAAATTTTTTGACAAAAAATTTTCTATAGAGAAGTTTTGAAAAAAAATTTTCTATAGAAAACTTTTTGAAAAAAATTTTCTATAGAAAAGTTGTGAGAAAAATTTTCTGTAGAAAACTTTTTGAGAAAAAAAAATTAATATTTTTGTCGTGTGATTGATGTAAAACCGCTAGTAAATAATGGGTGTGGGTGTGTGTATAATTTTGACTGTTTAGTAAATATTTTAATGTAAAAAACAAAATACAAAGAAGCTTTTTAAGACTATGTTGACAGCACATTAAACTTCATTTAATCCTAATGAATTTTTACAACCATAAAACTTTAAAGACCTTAAACAAATTATCATACAGTTGCTAACAAAAGAAATCTTATAAAACATAGAACTTGAGATTTGGAATGAAGAAGAAATATGGTCTTTTACACCCTGTTATTGTACTGTAAGAACAATGTAAAGAATACAACTTTTGTTTGCAACTGTATTATGCATTTTTTCGACTACTACTGCGCTTTCTTCCTCCCTCCCTCCTACTTAATGATGATGAATATTTAGTGTTACAAAATCATTTCAGTTTTTTTTTAATTGTTCCTCCTCATCATTTATAACCTTTCAGTTGTGATGAATGATATGCACACGCATTTCGGTCATTTACACGAAAATGGCCATAAAATTATTAGATTTATACGATTTTAACAAAGAACTTAACTAAAAGCATAAAATAAACCTAGAAAATATTTATGAATATTTTCAGCACAAAACATTTTTTAATTGTTTTGGTACAAACTAAGACCAAATAGAAAACTTATATTTATATGGGTCATAAACAAAAAATTAAATATGTAGGATTTTCTTTAAGACAAATATTTTATTTTTAAAAATTTCAAGATAAAAATAGTCGAAAGCAGACAAAGCAAAAAATATTAAAAATTTAGTCTCTCAACAAAATGCCATAAATTTCACTATCCAGCAATTTATGGATTAGACAGGAGAAAAAAAAATATTTTATAAAATTTAAGTGAAAAATTAATAAGAAAAAACCACATGAAGTGGGGAAATATTTTAAGATGGTGATAAGTTAAAGTGATCGCAAAACTTTTCTATAGAAATCTAAGGCGATCGCCAATTGTAGAAAATTAAGAAGATCGCCAAAATTTAGATCTGTTGTAAAGAAACTAAATCGATCGTCAATTTTTCTAAAGTTAACAAGACGATCGTCAACTTTTCTATTGAAAACTAAGACGATCGTCAACTTTTCTATAGAAAGCTAAGACGATCCTCAACTTTTCTATAGAAAACTAAGACGATCGTCAACTTTTCTATTGAAAACTAAGACGATCGTCAACTTTTCTATAGAGAGCTAAGACGATCCTCAACTTTTCTATAGAAAACTAAGACGATCGTCAACTTTTCTATAGAAAACTAAGACGATCGTCAACTTTTCTATAGAAAACTAACACGATCGTCAACTTTTCTTTAGAAAACTAAGACGATCGTCAGCTTTTCTATAGAAAACTAAGGCGATCGTCAACTTTTCTATAGAAAACTTAGACGATCGTCAACTTTTCTATAGAAAACTAAGACGATCGTCAACTTTTCTATAGAAAACTAAGACGATCGTCAGCTTTTCTTTAGAAAACTTAGACGATCGTTAAATTTTCTATAGAAAACTTAGACGATCGTCAACTTTTCTATAGAAAACTAAGACGATCGTCAACATTTCTATAGAAAACTAAGACGATCGTTAACTTTTCTATAGAAAACTTAGACGATCATCAACTTTTCTATAGAAAACTTAGACGATCGTCAACTTTTCTATAGAAAACTTAGACGATCGTCAACTTTTCTATAGAAAACTTAGACGATCGTCAACTTTTCTATAGAAAACTTAGACGATCGTCAACTTTTCTATAGAAAACTTAGACGATCGTCAACTTTTCTATAGAAAACTTAGACGATCGTCAACTTTTCTATAGAAAACTTAGACGATCGTCAACTTTTCTATAGAAAACTTAGACGATCGTCAACTTTTCTATAGAAAACTTAGACGATCGTCAACTTTTCTATAGAAAACTTAGACGATCGTCAACTTTTCTATAGAAAACTTAGACGATCGTCAACTTTTCTATAGAAAACTTAGACGATCGTCAACTTTTCTATAGAAAACTTAGACGATCGTCAACTTTTCTATAGAAAACTTAGACGATCGTCAACTTTTCTATAGAAAACTAAGACGATCGTCAACTTTTCTATAGAAACTAAGACGATCGTCAACTTTTCTATAGAAAACTAAAACGATCGTCATTTTTTCTATAGAAAACTGAGACGATCTTCATATATCCTAAAGAAAACTAAGACGATTGTCATTTTTTTTATAGAAACTAAGACGATCGTCATTTTTTCTATAGAAAACTAAGACGGTCGTCATTTTTTCTATAGAAAACTAAGACGATCATCATTTTTTCAATAGAAAACTAAGACGATCATCATTTTTTCTATAGAAAACTAAGACGATTTTTTTTATAGAATACTAAGACAGTCGTCAATTTTTCTATAGAAAACTAAGACGATCGTCATTTTTTCTATAGAAAACTTTTCTATAGAAAACTTAGACGATCGTCAACTTTTCTATAGAAAACTTAGACGATCGTCAACTTTTCTATAGAAAACTTAGACGATCGTCAACTTTTCTATAGAAAACTTAGACGATCGTCAACTTTTCTATAGAAAACTTAGACGATCGTCAACTTTTCTATAGAAAACTTAGACGATCGTCAACTTTTCTATAGAAAACTTAGACGATCGTCAACTTTTCTATAGAAAACTTAGACGATCGTCAACTTTTCTATAGAAAACTTAGACGATCGTCAACTTTTCTATAGAAAACTTAGACGATCGTCAACTTTTCTATAGAAAACTTAGACGATCGTCAACTTTTCTATAGAAAACTTAGACGATCGTCAACTTTTCTATAGAAAACTTAGATGATCGTCAACTTTTCTATAGAAAACTTAGACGATCGTCAACTTTTCTATAGAAAACTTAGACGATCGTCAACTTTTCTATAGAAAACTAAGACGATCGTCAACTTTTCTATAGAAACTAAGACGATCGTCAACTTTTCTATAGAAAACTCAGACGATCGTCAACTTTTCTATAGAAAACTCAGACGATCGTCAACTTTTCTATAGAAAACTCAGACGATCGTCAACTTTTCTATAGAAAACTCAGACGATCGTCAACTTTTCTATAGAAAACTCAGACGATCGTCAACTTTTCTATAGAAAACTCAGACGATCGTCAACTTTTCTATAGAAAACTCAGACGATCGTCAACTTTTCTATAGAAAACTAAGACGATAATCAACTTTTGTAAAGAAAACTAAGGCGATCGTCAACTTTTCTATAGAAAACTAAGACGATCGTCAACTTTTCTATAGAAAACTAAGACGATCGTAAACTTTTCTATAGAAAACTAAGACGATCGTCAACTTTTCTATAGAAAACTAAGACGATCGTCAACTTTTCTATAGAAAACTAAGACGATCGTCAACTTTTCTATAGAAACTAAGACGATCGTCAACTTTTCTATAGAAAACTAAAACGATCGTCATTTTTTCTATAGAAAACTGAGACGATCTTCATATATCCTAAAGAAAACTAAGACGATCGTCATTTTTTTTTTTTTTTCTATAGAAACAAAGACGATCTTCATGTTTTCTATAGAAAACTAAGACGATCTTAATTTTTTTTATAGAAACTAAGACGATCGTCATTTTTTCTATAGAAAACTAAGACGGTCGTCACTTTTTCTATAGAAAACTAAGACGATCATCATTTTTTCAATAGAAAACTAAGACGATCATCATTTTTTCTATAGAAAACTAAGACGATTTTTTTATAGAATACTAAGACAGTCGTCATTTTTTCTATAGAAAACTAAGACGATCGTCATTTTTTCTATAGAAAACTAAGACGATCGTCAACTTTTCTATAGAAGGTTAAGACGATCGTCAACTATTCTATAGAAAACTATGACGATCGTCAATTTTTCCATAGAAAATTCAGACGATCGTCAACTTTTCTATAGAAAATTCAGACGATCGTCAACTTTTCTATAGAAAACTCAGACGATCATCAACTTTTCTATAGAAAACTCAGACGATCGTCAACTTTTCTATAGAAAACATAGACAATCGGTAACTTTTCTATAGAAAACTTAGACGATCGTCCACTTTTTTATAGAAAACTTAGATCGTCTATTTTTATATAAAACTTAGACGATCGCCAACTTTTCTATAGAAAACTATAGAGATGAGTCTTTGATACACAATTAAAATTTAGCTGATGATCATGAATAAAAATCACTTACCAAACCACCTACGCCACAATAGATAGACAATGAGACCAGTAAACCAATATGATTTAAAGTCGCTTTCCACTTTAAAGACTTCCACCAAGATGTTTTACATAGACCCTGGGCCGCTGCCCTATCACCTCCATTCTCCACTCGAACATCCAAATGCTTAAGTTTTTGTAAAAGTTCTGTATTTACATCATCTTGTGCATCGAAATCAACCATTTTTTTCCGAATACTTTTAGGTTTATGAATTCTCAAAATTTCACTTTGATGCAAAATTATTAATAGTTTTAGATTTTAATTAATTAATTTCTTTCATACTCTAGAAAACACTTTGTGATTTTTTGCTTCTTCAGCTTTTCAATTTATTTTGCATTTTCAATTTGTTGCATATTGAAAAAATGAGTTTTCATATTAAAACACTTGCAGATTTTTTTTTTTTTTTTTTTGTTAGAATTTTCTTGTTTTTCTTACTAAATCATTTATTTTGAACCGCAACATATGGCGTAAATTAAATATTTTTCTTTGTTAAAATTTTTATTAAAAATTTCATTTTTTTTAGATTGATATGTTTAAATTTAGTATTAGTTTTGGAAGATTTATTTTGAACAGTTTATTTCTTTTTGAACTAAAAATATATTGGACTTAGTATAAGATTTTTTTGAAATATTTAAAATTTAGAACATTTGCAAAAATATATCTATTGAGAGTAGATATGTCATTTTCTTAGTAAGCGGATACAAACCGTCCGAAAATGGTCTTAATAAATTATTTCAGGAGATCTAAAATCGATTGAAAAGTTTCCTTTATAAAATGTTTCACTTTCATACATTGATTTGCCGTATGGTTCCTTTGAAAAGTCCCATAAAAAAGAGAGTATACCGCTTTTACTCTAATTCGGAAACAACTAATGGAGACGATTAACCAATGAGAGAAAGCTAAGGCACACACACGTGCTCATGAAATATTAGTGCGTTTATGAGTTTTTAATAATTTTTTATCCACTTAAATTTCACTTTTGGCAGAAAAAAATGTTTGCAGTGCAATCAATTTCTTTATATGTATTATAGAGTCTTTGCTAGAAGTTTCCCATGGAAAACTTTTATACACAAATTTTTTGATTCAAAATACTTTCATGCTTTAAATTTTTCCATAGAAGAACTTTTGCAAAAATTTTTGCATAGAAAAATTTTCGATTTCCTTGTAAAATTTTTCGAATTTTTACCCAGAAATTTTTTTAATGTTTTAACTTTCGTATAAAAATTTGAAAATCAAAAAATGTTCTTTATTAAAAAGGGTTTTTCAAAAAATTTTGGGAAGTCAAACATTTTATTACAATTATTTATTATTGTAATAAAATAAACTTTTGTTTATTTAGATCTTCATTGAACCCCCTTTATAGCAGCACTTTTGTCTTAGTAGCCAACAAAGCAACAACAAAAGTTTGGGAAATAAAGAAAAGATAAAACTGAAAAATGTTTGTGTGTTTCTGTTCTGATGATAATCTTCGCTTTATGTTGATATTTGTTGGACACAATAATTCGTATTTATTCTATTCCTCAAATAAGATATAATGTGTGGTTTTCGCTCTGTCTAGAATTAGGGATAATCTTTCTGATGAGATGGTCTAACCAACCATCGAAACGCATCGAGGAAAGGTATCCCCACCAACATTTTTTGGTTTTATCAAAAAACTATTTATTAGAATAATAAATAACTGTAATAAATTGGGATCTTAGTGCAATACACTTCAATAAAACTTTTTAATCAAAAATTTTCTGTTCAAAAATTTTAGCATTAAAATATTTTCTTCTTTTCAATTTTTCCATTAAAAAGTTTTCTATCTTAAAATTTTTTTAATGGAATATTTTTTTATATAAGAATCATTCCAATCGAATTTTTGATTTCAAAAAAATTTTATTAAGATTTCGGTATTATAAATTTTTATAGTAATTTTAATAGAACATTTTTCTATATTATTAATTTTTCCATAGAAAAATTAACGTTGTAAATTTAAATTGTTTAACAGAAAATTTTTCAATTTTAAAAATTTTTCAAACAAAATTTTTAGATGTTAGAATTTTTAAATCGATAAATTTTTTATTAAAAGAATTTTAAGGGCAAAGAAAATTTGTCCATGCTAAAATTTTAGTATTGAAAAATTTTCTATTGAAAAAATTTATCATCAAAAAAAATTCTACAAAAATTTTTAAGATGGAAAAATATTCAGTTGAAATTTTTTAACAATAAAAATCAAATTGGAAAACAAATTTAGATTTAAATTTTAATATTTTTTATGTAACAATTTTTCCATAAAAAAGTTTTTGAATTTTAAATGAATTCATCGAAAATTTTTTGATGTTAAATAATTTCAATAATTTTTTTTTTGTATTACAAATTTTTATAGGAATTTTTTTGATGGTAAAAGTTTTCAATGGAACATTTTTTCATATTAATTTTTGTTTTTTGTAGATTTTTAAAAAAAATTTTGTATAAAAATGTGTAATATCAGAAATTTTTGTATTGAAAATTTTCAATTTTTTATAGATAACAATTTTTATTTGAAAATTTTTTCATAGAATATTTTTCGATTTTATTTTTTTTTTTTTTTTTTGATTAAAATTTATCTATAAAATTTTTTAATATTTTCAATCAATTTCGCTGTCAAATTTTTTAAAGAAAAACTTTTATCAAAACTTGTTCATAGAAAACGCTTCTATTTTCAACTTTTTCAATATTAGAATTTTTACATAGAAAATTTTACCATATTTTAACTTTTTATCGGAAATTTTGTAAGTCTTAACATTTTTTCATATACAATTTTTTTAAGATAAAATGTTTTAATTTCACTTTTTTTGCTGTAAGATTTTTTTACAAATTATTTTATGTTTTAAAATTTTTACAAAATTTTTAGATGAAAATTATTCAAATTTTTAACTTGTTTTTAAATTTTTTAGATTTTCAAATTTTAAAAAAGTTTTCTTATCTTAAGTTTTTTTCACTTTTGAACTTAAATTTGTTTTCAATTTCGATAAAAACAATTTTTCGATGTTAGGTAACTATATTTTATAAAAATGATCGTCGTTTAAATATTTTCTTTTAAATATTTTTTCTGTCAAAATTGTTCAGAAGGTAATTTTCTATGTTAAGATTTATTTATTAAAAAATGTTCGATTACAAATTTTTTTTTACCGTTTAAATTTTTACATTGAAATTTTTCGGTTTTTAAACTTTTTTATTGATTTTATTTTCATTTTAGAATCATTTGTTTTTCATTTTTTGGTTCAAGTTTCGAAAACAAATATTGAGAATTTTTTCAAAAAGTGTTTTTTGATTTTTTTATTAAAACATTTTCATATGTTAAAATTCTTTGAAAATATTTTTATATTTTTTAACTTTATAATTTTAAATTTAATTAAACAAAATCATTTGTATACATTTTAATTGATATAAAATCACTTTAAACTTTGCAATTTCACTTCTTCTTCACTTAATTTCTCTTTTTTTACTCATACCAAAAACAAGAAATTGTTTCTTTATTATTTGTTAGACACTAAAAAATTTCCACGAATAAAAATTTAAGACCATTTTTTAGCACAAAACCATCAAAAACTTTACAACACAACAAAAGAAAGTGGGAAAAAGTCGTTAAAGGTAATAAAATTCAATACGATCTTCATTTCAAACCGGAAATATACATGAAGTATGAGTGATATTAATTTTTCTTCTTACAAGGCGTATGAGTAATATTTAACCCAGACAGAATTTATTACTTTTTATTTTTTTTGTTTTTTTTATATTTTTAACAACTTAAATTTGTTATATTTCTCTACAATTTCACACTCTTTTTCACTTCACGTCCAAATAAATTTCCCTTCAAACCAGCAACCGTTCGCGGCGTTGTCAACGCATCAACTAAAGAACTTAAAATTTCATTTCAAACAAAAAGGCTTCAATTTGACTTGTTTGGATGTTGTTGGTATTTCTGTTGTTGTTAAATTTTCTCCAAAGAAAAACATTAATTCAATCAAACGAATTCATATAAATAATTTTCCGCAAAATAAAACACACACACACACTAAAACTCACTCACATGGACAACAAAACACACGAAAATATATTTAAGCTTCAAATGGAAAATCAGCCAACAACAATGACGTCGTGTGTGAAAGTCTGAAAATTCTTAATAATGATGTACAACAACAGCAACCCAATTTCCCACTTGTATTAATAGTCAATTGACAATTGTTTTAATGTAGTGGTTAGCCAAAGGAAAAAACAGCTGTTTTCGTTGGACGAAAAACCAAACAAATGCAAACAACATAAACACAACATGTTTGAGGTTGGAAGCACATGTCAAAATAGTCTGATTGCTCGATTATATTTTAAGAATTTTTATTTTTTGGTCTTTTTTTATAATACAAAATGACAGTTATAGAGACATTTTTTTGGGGGGTTTTTAATAAATTGTCAAACAAATTTGCACAAAACTAATTTTCTTTATGGTTTATTGCCAATTTTTTTTTGACATTCGATGATTTGGTTTCTGTTGTATGTATGATATGTGGGAGGTAATAAATATGAAATGAAATTTTATATTGGCATTTATGATGGCCAAAGCAGGCGCCTAGTTAATAATTTAAAGACAAGTGTTGATGATTCATTTTTAAGGAAATTATTGAAGGTATCATTAATTAATGAATTGACAAAAACGCTATGATTTGAGCCAATCAAATATTTGAAACAAGTGGCAAAAAGAAATGTTCTATAGTTGTTGATAAAAAAAATTTTATAAAATTAGCTAGTAAAATTTTAATATATATTTTTTATAGAAAAATAAAAAAAAACGATGTTAAAATTTTTTGATGTTAAAATTTTTACATAGAAACACTTTTTTCATAAAAAATTTTTCGATAAATCGATAAAAAAAAACTTTTTCGTTATAAAAGCTATTTTTTTTTTTTTAATTTTTTTTTTATAACAAAAATTAGTATAAATTTTTTTGTTATAAACATTTTTCTCTAGAAAATTTTAAGTTATAAAAAATTTTCTATAGAAAACTTTTCGATACAAAAAATTTTTCTGTGGAAAATTTTTCATTATCCAAATTTTTTTTCAGAAAATTTTCGGTTTAAAAATTTTTCTATCGAAAATTTTTCGTTATAAAAATTTTTCTATCGAAAATTTTTCGTTTTAAAAATTTTTCTTTCAAAAATTTTTTCGTTTTAATAATTTGTCTATACAAAATTTTTTGATATGAAAATTTTTTTATGAAAAAATTTTTCTATTAAAAATTTTTGGTTTTAAAAATTTTTCTATAGAAAAATTTTCGTTATAAAAATTTTTCTATAGAAAATTTTTCGTTATAAAAATTTTTCTATAGAAAATTTTTCGTTTAAAAATTTTTCTATAGAAAATTTTTTGGTCGTGGGTTCGAGTCGGGCTCACTGGCATCTAACAGTTGGTGACACAGTGTGCTGATGAAGTCCGTAGCGGGACAGAAAATGCAGCATTCCACACTGCTAAGTGTCACATAGTTTTTTTCAGTATTCCTAAAATTTATTCATCTAATTTAAAAATCATTAATTAAAAAAATAATTTATGACATGAACCTGAGCCCGACTCGAACCCACGACTATCAACATAAATTTCTGGTTCAACTAAAAATTAATTTCTTTCAAAATTTTTTGTTATAAAAATTTTTCTATGGAAAATTTTTCGTTATAAAAATTTTTCTATAGAAAATTTTTCGTTATAAAAATTTTTCTATAGAAAATTTTTCACTACAAAAATTTTTCTATAGAAAATTTTTTGTTATAAAAATTTTTCTATAGAAAATTTTCGTTATAAAAATTTTTCTATAGAAAATTTTTCGTTATAAAAAATTTTCTATAGAAAATTTTTCGTTATAAAAATGTTTCTATAGAAAATTTTTCGTTATAAAAATTTTTCTATAGAAAATTTTTCGTTATAAAAATTTTTCTGTAGAAAATTTTTCGTTATAAAAATTTTTCTATAGAAAATTTTTCGTTACAAAAATTTTTATATAGAAAATTTTTCGTTATAAAAATTTTTCTATAGAAAATTTTTCGTTATAAAAATTTTTCTATAGAAAATTTTTCGTTATAAAAATTTTTCTATAGAAAATTTTTCGTTATAAAAATTTTTCTATAGAAAATTTTTCGTTATAAAAATTTTTCTATAGAAAATTTTTCGTTATAAAAATTTTTCTATAGAAAATTTTTCGTTATAAAAATTTTTCTATAGAAAATTTTTCAATATAAAAATTTTTCTATAGAAATTTTTTTGTTATAAAAATTTTTCTATAGAAAATTTTTCGTTATAAAAATTTTTCTATAGAAAATTTTTCGTTATAAAAATTTTTCTATAGAAAATTTTTCGTTATAAAAATTTTTCTATAGAAAATTTTTCGTTATAAAAAATTTTTTGTTATAAAAATTTTTCTATAGAAAATTTTTCGTTATAAAAATTTTTCTATCGAAAATTTTTCGTTATAACAATTTTTCTATAGAAAATTTTTCGTTATAAAAATTTTTCTATAGAAAATTTTTCGTTATAAAAATTTTTCTATAGAAAATTTTTCATTATAAAAATTTTTCTATAGATAATCTTTTGTTATAAAAATTTTTCTATATAAAATTTTCGTTATAAAAGATTTTTTACAACAAAAAATTTTCTATAGAAAATTTTTCGTTATAAAAATTTTTCCAAAGAAAATTTTTTGTTATAAAAATTTTTCTATAGAAAATTTTTCATTATAAAAATTTTTCTATAGAAAATTTTTCGTTATAAATATTTTTCTATAGAAAAGTTTTCGTTATAAAAATTTTTCTATAGACAATTTTTCGTTATAAAAATTTTTCTAAAGAAAATTTTTCGTTATAAAAATTTTTATATAGAAAATTTTTCGTTATAAAAATTTTTATATAGAAAATTTTTCGTTATAAAAATTTTTCTATAGAAAATTTTTCGTTATAAAAATTTTTCTTTAGAAAATTTTTCGTTATAAAAATTTTTATATAGAAAATTTTTCGTTATAAAAATTTTTCTATACAAAATTTTTCGTTATAAAAATTTTTCTATAGAAAATTTTTCGTTATAAAAATTTTTCTATAGAAAATTTTTCACTATAAAAATTTTTCTATAGAAAATTTTTTGTTATAAAAATTTTTCTATAGAAAATTTTTCGTTTTAAAAATTTTTCGTTATAAAAATTTTTCTATAGAAAATTTTTTGTTATAAAAATTTCTTTTTAGAAAATTTTTAGTTATAAAAATTTTTCTATAGAAAATTTTTCTATAGAAAATTTTTCGTTATAAAAATTTTTCTATAGAAAATTTTTATTGTTTTAAAAATTTTTCTATAGAAAATTTTTCGTTGTAAAATTTATTCTATAAACAATTTTTCATTAAAAAATAGAACAAGTATGAGTGGTATATTCGGCTTTGCCGAATCTTGGATACCCTTCACCAATGGTGTTCTAAAAGTAAAGTACAAAATCTATATTCGTACGATTGATAATTATATAGTTTCTGATTACTGACTAAGTTGAGCTCCACACAAATGCTTGATATGTATATTAATTTTCTATTGTTCGTACTCAATGTAATTCCTAGCAATATTTGGTTATACTAGTTCTATATGCAAAGAGTCTTTAAAATTAAGAGCCGGAAAACGAAAAGCTTTTCGGTGGCGTCATCATTTAGAATAGTTCTAGCTTCGAAATAAAATAGACACATATTTTACGAACATTTAATAAAGTTCGATAGACCAGATAAACCATGCAGAAAGATGCTTCAAAATGTAGATGCCCTTAGATTTGCAAAAGCACATCGATATGATGAAGATTAAGTATTATGGCATGCAACCCAAAAACACAGTGCCCATTGAGGGTTCTGCACTTTAATTGGTACGAATTATCCAACTAGTAGAAGTTCTTGATTAGTTATGTAAAACTCTGAAGTTAGCGGGCTGATTTAGGTAAAAGCTTTAACAATGATTTTCAATGTATAAAAGCCTTAAAATTATAGGGTATACACTCTTAGTTTTAGATACATACGTGAAATATATAGCTTTTAAATGGATGGATATCAGCTTTGTCGGAAAAGTTATTAAAGATTTACTTGTTAATCTGTAGTTAGTTAATTAATTAAAATGAACACTTCATCAATAATATTAGGGATGTATTGTTGTTTCGATCTGTCCGATGGATGTTTGGAAAGTTTTGCTCTAGTTCTTTGTGCAATCATAGTGTGATTTAATTTATCAGCATTAAAGTGATTCCCGGTCGGGGTTATATGGGAGATTTCACTAAATGTGAACATTTTCAATACCGAACTTTTCAAGAAATCAGAAATACTTTTGTCAAATGTTGTCCCTCTCGAAAGTTTATTTTAGGCGCTATCGCCTTGAATAACAATATTGTACAACGTCTTTATACTAAATGTCATCATCGTATCTATTATAATTTGTAATTTATTAGCTACTAAGAGATTGCCTTAGGCGAAGCTATACGGGAGCAATTGTCAAACGTGAACGGATTTCTCCCAATTGCAATTAAAAAACTTAAATTATCGTTGATATGTGAGATACATACATACATATGTAGGTTTTGAACGGATGTCATGTACTTAGCTGCATTTTTGGACTTCCTAGGAAGATTACCTATAATTTGATATATAATACATTCTCAAACGTTATCATAATGTTCAAAAGTCAGACACAAAATTGAGATAAATGCAGTGTGTCTGTCAACTAAAATCAGATTTGTGGAGCTCCTGGATTTTACACAAAATTTTAGGATATTGTCCCACCTGAATTTAATCATTGTCGATCAAAACACCTGAAATATCGCATAAACGCTAAATTATATCTACCACAAATTACCAAATGCATCAGAATTTAGGACGCTATTAAATTTCATCAAAATAAACACCTGATATCGACAAAACAGGAGCTCCAAGAACTTGACTACAACAGAAAAAAGGACAGACAGGTAGACGGACGGATGGACAGACAGGTAGACGGACGGACGGACGTAGCGAAATCGATTCTCCTGCCGATTCTGAGTTGATCGGTACAATTTGAATGGTATTCATAATCAGATTTGTGGAGTATATATATCAAATTTTAGGAAATCCACCCACAAAAGAATGTCAAATTTCATCATAATCGGTCCATAAACACCTGAGATATCACTGAAACAATACTCACAAAATGTAAACAAAATTTCTTAGGCACGTACTTTCAGCAATTTGCTGTACATCAAATGTAGTTTTTTGGCGACATCTCAATTGTTTATGGACCGCTTTTGATAAAATTTTATAACGTGCTTGGCGGGGGAATTTCCTAAAATCTGATATAAAATTTATGTATGTCCGTGCTAAAGGAGGATGGTTTTTTTCTATTTCTGCATTTCATTTTTTCATCAAACATTCTCTAATGCATACTTTGGGCAATTTGCGATACATCAAATTTAGTGTTTTGGCAATATCTCAGTTGGACCGATTTTGATAAAATTTTACAGAGTGCTTTGGGAAACTATTTGCTACAATCTGATATATAACATATTATCACATGTATATCAGGAATATCTTTTTTCTCTTATTATTTAAAAGTCTGTTTCAATCAAAAATTTTAAAATTTTCGTCTAATTTTTGGTATTTTTTCGATATTTTCGGTGTTTATAAACCGATTTTAATGAAATTTAATAGCGTTCATTGCGGGAGAATTTCCTAATCTGGTATATAATTTATGTAGGTCCATCCTCCAGGGGCTTCAGAAACTTGATTTCAACAGACAGACGGACGGACAGACAGACGGACATCGCTTCTCCTCTCGATTCTGAGTCGATCGGTATAATTTTTATGGGGTCTACGATCACTAACAAAAAAATTACAAACGGAATCACAAACTTATAATACCCTTTCACCTATTGGTGAAGGGTATAAAAATTGCACAGTGGGCTTAGATGGAATTTTCGGGATTTAATATTTAAATTTTTTTTTTTCAATGTTTGTACTCTTCGATTTTCTTTAAATTTTTTCGTATTAAACTACGATCAATTATAAAAATTTTAAGACCGGTTTGGTAGTGGGATTCGAATATCTACTATTTTATTTTTTATTTTTTAAAATTAAAAAAAATAATTTTTTTGAACCACTGTGCAAAAATTTTTTTTATTGTATTTTTGGAGGTAAGTGTACCTATTTATTATACTTTATTCTCGATAATGCAGTTCTAAATTATCCCTGACGTATTGTTTACTTATTGGGGATAGCTGTAAATTCTGGTTTATTTGTTGTTACGAAGGAAAATTTGAATTTGAGATATGAAATGGCTAAGCCTATTCCGGGCACACAAAAACTTCATTCAGTAATACCCACTAATGCTGGTACAATAATTGCCAAACAATTTTCGAGATCGAAAAACGAAAAAATTTTTAAAATGTTTAAAATAAATTCCTAAATAAAAAGTAAAACAAAAATTAATAAATTTTACTTTCTTTACTTTTTTTGGTAAATTAACATATAATGCACAGTGGTTTATAGGAAAAAATATTTTCTTGCCAAAATTTAAAAAATAAAAAAAATATTGTACTTATTCGAATCCCACTACCGAATGGGTCTTAAAATTTTTTAATTGATCGTAGTTTAATGCAAAAAATTTTAAAGAAAATCGAAAAGTACAATACGTCACACAGTGGTTTACGGACGCTTTTTTTTGGAAATAATTCTGTAACTTTTGAACGACTGGAGATATTTGAATGAAATTTGACATGGTGGTAGTCAAGGAGTATTTGAGTTGGTTTTTAAAAGCACTGGTCCATGAGGGGTCGGGAGAGTGATTGATGGACCTTCAAAGTTGGTCACCTCGGGTGTTCGATTTTTTTAAAAATTCGCCAAAAATCCATTTATGTATGGATTGAAAAGAAATTTTAAACTTAAGTTGTCCTTGAGAAGATCTACAAAAAATATGCTTAAATGTGTAGGTTATCTCCTTTGGATTTCGAGATATTTGGGTAAAAAGGAATTTTTAGGTTGATTTTTTACCTCTTTTTTTAAGCTTTTTTTGATCTGGTGGACGCATCTGAGGACCAAAAATTTTTTAAGAATATTCTTTAAATTTGTAATAAAATTCTGAATAATTTTTGTGCAAGTTAGTTATAGAAATCTTCTTTTGTTTAAAAGTTAAAAATATTCAAAGTTGAAACTTACAAAAAATTTCGCTTTTTTTTTAGTTTTTCCCCAAAAGATAGCTATATTTTTTCACTAATAAAAAAATATTTTCTTAAGAAACATAAAAAGATTTTTAAAGTTTTTAAAAGAAAATGAAAGAATAATGAGAATGCGTATAAAACAAATTTCTTGCTAATTGGACTTTTGGTCCTCGCACATGTCCTCTCCAAAAAATGGCAATTTGTAAAAAAAAAAATTAGTTTAAACAAAAATTTCTCAAAAGGCAAAGCACCGATTTGAAAAAAATTATAATGTTCATATTTTCCAATATATCTGTTATTGATTAGAAAAGTTTTTTCTGAAACGCGCTGCAAATAGAGACAGTGTTGCCATATTTGTAAAAAAACTCATTTTTTGAAACACCTTTTTCCCCAGTTGGGAATTGGGGAATTTTTAAGTTAAAATTGGGAATTTTTTTTAGTCTATTGCTTTTACATCTTATTGGTCTACATTACTACAAAATTTCATTGTAATATCTTTATCCATGTCATTTCCACAGAATATCAAAGATTAAAAATATTTTCCTTAAAAAAGCAGAAAAACAATTTTTTTTTGTTTTACGATACAAAGTGTAAAAAAAGTAACGCACTTAAAAAAAACTTTTACTTAGTGCTAATCTCCTAGTCTTTCCCGATCTAATGATACTAAACATGTATATAAAGCATTAATACCGAGTCTTAAAAAACTCTGAAAACTTTGGCCCCCGTAGCATTTTTACACTGTTTATTTAAATATAAGTGATGAATTTGTGCATATAAAATTAATAATCATACTCAAATATTTCACTATAAGATGACAATGATCCTTCGATAACAAATAAATATTTTTTTATTTTTTTAAAGAAAATATCATGAGGATTTATGAAATATCAAAATGTAAATAATTTGTACTTATATTAAAAGGTGAAATACATTTTATTGAAGTATTTGTAGTTAAAGTTTAAACTTACAGTTTTTATTACATATTTATATAAAAGTAGTTATTTACTTAATTTTTATTTTCAGTAAAATAATCAGTACAATCTATTATATCAAGAACCTCTTCCAGGTGTTCGTTTTCAGAAGTTTTTGTATAACTGCTCCACCATTTCTTTCTTATCGTTGATAGAGCAGGATCAGAAGACAACAAGAGATAATTTATTAGATCCTGATTTTGCGATTTTCTTGAGCATTTTCTGGTATTAAATAGTTGGATATACTTGAAATCTGAATTCCGCGCTTCCTGGGCCTCTTCTGTCAGTTCACCAAGTGGGAGAAGATTTGATTCAATTATTTCACGACCATGTTGAAGGACTTTATGAACTGTTGGTGTAATTTCTTTCCAGTGATACAAATGTCGTATACGAGTTAACGCGTTGAGGGCATAGCAATGAAATTTTTCAGCATTTATTTGATATTTGCTATTTATTGCCGATAATATTACGTAACATTTACGAAGAACTTCCTCATCAATTCCAGTAATCTTTGAAGTTGTTTCATAATTTTCAAAGAATCGCCTGGCCGTATTACCATCGTTTGTACTGCCATATCCTACAAGTGGTTTGTCTATGTTTAGACCCGTCATAGTTTTGAATTCTTCCTGAATCCTTTTTTTTCACTGGATCTCATTTCAATCAGTTCCTTATTATTTCTCACGGATTTTAGCTGATTATCAGGTATATTCCTATATTTCAGATCATATGCTATATGTAGCATAAATTCTAAAAATCGGATACGTGCATGTAGGGGCGATATACCAAATTCCAGAACCTCTTGATTAATTGCAGTACTAGCTGATGCATCTTCTGAAGTTTATAGAAATTCCGATTTCTTCTTTCCGCATAATGAGCATTTCCAAGTTGAATGGGTTTCCGTTATAGCGTTGCTTACTTTTCCATCTATCATTGTCAATTGAAGCTCAAAATTTACATTAATCAAATATCCATGTATGTCTATGCAGACTGGACTCAAATTGTCTATTGAATATTTGATATCATCAACCCAATTTTTTGTGCTTGCTGCATTTTCTTTTAAATATTCGAATCTGATCGGTCTACAAAATGCCTTTGATCCTGGAGATGTGTTAACCCACACATATTCAGTACGCTCTTTTGATGTGGATGGTTCAGAACGATTCTTTCTTAATCTTAGTGGTACTAGGGATGCCATAAAAACGCTTCTGTAGTCATTTGTGTTCTGATGAGATGTTGATTGTTTGTATTCCGGTAATCCAGATAAACCGTCACATCCCCATTTACATATTAAAGTTAAGTCCTTGTTGTCAAGTTTCTTGGCTTCTTCTTCAGACAATGTAGTAGATATCAGCCTTGATGCCGTATTTTCCAATAATTTTGATAAATCCACAGATGCACTTTCGTCTCCTATCACGTTTGTTGGTATTAAGTTTTTTTTGGTTTTTAATAACGCATTATATCCTGGTAAAATTGAGTGTCCTTTGTCTCGTAATGCCTTACAGAGTTTAATATATTTATTTTTACTCAATTTCAACTCGAGCATAAGAGCAAGTGCTTCTTCCTCCGAAAATTCTGATTGAGAAGAAGGAGTTGGTATACTCTTAATAATTCGCTTAAGACGTTTAGGAGAAGCCTCTGGGAGAATATCTGCTATTTGTTTAGCTTCAGCTGGTTGATTATTTCGTTTGAGCACTTCCTTAAAGGAATCTTTGATTTCAGTATCCGAATGAGTAGAAAGAACTTCGGATAATCGCATCTTTTTAGATCTTTCTCCGAGATCATCATAGTTTTTTAGAGGGGCTCCAGCACCAGAAGTTTTAAGCTCAATTGAGTCCTTCAGCCAGTCTTTAAATTTAGATTCAAATCTTTTTAAACAGTAATTAACCGACTTAATTTTAAGTTCAAATAACTTTACAAATTTTACGACTTTGTCTTCCTCACTATTGAGAATCATGGAGTTAGTTTGACTTTTAGCATATCGCATGATTATTTTAATTTTTTCTGCTCTCGAACTGCTTGGTTGTTCAAAAAGAATATCGCACAACACTTTAAATTCCAATGTTATAGCCATGATGTTTTAACTGTTAATAGCAGTTACATTTAAAACTTTCTTTTTTATATTAAAAAAAAACATTTTTTATATATACCTGTATCCAAAGAATAATAAAGAAATCAATGAATTAATGTATTTTTTACCTCTAAAAATAGGTGCATATATAACTCAACCAATATGTGCGTCTCGTAAAACCTACCTGTATGGAGGTGAGTAACCATATCCTTTCTGACCATTATGAAAAACCCAAGTTGTAACAATTTTTACCTATTGCATTAACTTTCACATTAAAAAACATTTTATAACCTTAACATAATTTTGCAATTTTTTCAAATACACCAATTTTAAATACCGGAAAAATGCCTTTAAATCTTATTTTAAATAAATTGTCACACTGTTACTATAAAAGTACTCTTCTAATTAAACTTTTGCTACAAATTATGGATATATTACCTTTACACTGTTATCAAAATCGGTGCCTTACTCGTACTTACTTATTTAGAATCTTTTACTAAAATTTTATTTTTTAGCTTGGAACAAAAGGCAAAATCGAATAAAATTTTTTTAAGTCATTCTTATAATGTTTTCTTTAAAAAAATAAAAAACTATTTATATCTTTTTGAAGAAAATATTTGTTTATTAGCGAAGGATCATTGTCATCTTAAAAATAGTGAAATATTTGAGTATGATAATTAACTTTATATGCACAAATTCATCACTTATATTTAAATAAACAGTGTAAAAATGCTACGGGGGCCAAACTTTTCAGAGTTTTTTAAGACTCGGTATTAATGATTTATATACATGTTTAGTATCATTAGATCGGGAAAGACTAGGAGATTAGCACTAAGTAAAAGTTTTTTTTAAGTGCGTTACTTTTTTTACACTTTGTATCGTAAAACAAAAAAAAATTGTTTTTCTGCTTTTTTAAGGAAAATATTTTTAATCTTTGATATTCTGTGGAAATGACATGGATAAAGATATTACAATGAAATTTTGTAGTAATGTAGACCAATAAGATGTAAAAGCAATAGACTAAAAAAAATTCCCAATTTTAACTTAAAAATTCCCCAATTCCCAACTGGGGAAAAAGGTGTTTCAAAAAATGAGTTTTTTTACAAATATGGCAACACTGTCTCTATTTGCAGCGCGTTTCAGAAAAAACTTTTCTAATCAATAACAGATATATTGGAAAATATGAACATTATAATTTTTTTCAAATCGGTGCTTTGCCTTTTGAGAAATTTTTGTTTAAACTAATTTTTTTTTTTACAAATTGCCATTTTTTGGAGAGGACATGTGCGAGGACCAAAAGTCCAATTAGCAAGAAATTTGTTTTATACGCATTCTCATTATGTTTTCTTTTAAAAACTTTAAAAATCTTTTTATGTTTCTTAAGAAAATATTTTTTTATTAGTGAAAAAATATAGCTATCTTTTGGGGAAAAACTAAAAAAAAAGCGAAATTTTTTGTAAGTTTCAACTTTGAATATTTTTAACTTTTAAACAAAAGAAGATTCCTATAACTAACTTGCACAAAATTATTCAGAATTTTATTACAAATTTAAAGAATATTCTTAAAAAATTTTTGGTCCTCAGATGCGTCCACCAGATCAAAAAAAGCTTAAAAAAAGAGGTAAAAAATCAACCTAAAAATTCCTTTTTACCCAAATATCTCGAAATCCAAAGGAGATAACCTACACATTTAAGCATATTTTTTGTAGATCTTCTCAAGGACAACTTAAGTTTAAAATTTCTTTTCAATCCATACATAAATGGATTTTTGGCGAATTTTTAAAAAAATCGAACACCCGAGGTGACCAACTTTGAAGGTCCATCAATCACTCTCCCGACCCCTCATGGACCAGTGCTTTTAAAAACCAACTCAAATACTCCTTGACTACCACTATGTCAAATTTCATTCAAATATCTCCAGTCGTTCAAAAGTTACAGAATTATTTCCAAAAAAAAGCGTCCGTAAACCACTGTGCGTCAGGGATAATTTAGAACTGCATTATCGAGAATAAAGTATAATAAATAGGTACACTTACCTCCAAAAATACAATAAATACAATTTTTGCACATTGGTTCAAAAAAAATATTTTTTTAAATTTAAAAAAATAAAAAATAAAATAGTAGATATTCGAATCCCACTAATTGATCGTAGTTTAATACGAAAAAATTTAAAGAAAATCGAAGAGTACAAACATTGAAAAAAAAAAAATTTTTAATATTAAATCCCGAAAATTCCATCCAAGCCCACTGTGCAAATTTTTTTTATATTTTTTATTAGATAGCTGATAAAAAAGCAAAAAATACAAAAAAAATTTTTCCATTTGGAAGAATAGTAAAGAAGTTATGAGTATTTATTTGAATATGGTTTTTTCATAATGCGATTTTTTCAAAATTCGATATCTCTGTAAAATTCGATATCTCTGTAAAATTCGATATCTCTGTAGCCAAAAAAATCTGAAAAGGTACTGAAATGTTCTACTGAGGAGGAGCATCAACATAGCAAAAAATAAACAAAATCAAAAAATTTTTTTTCCAAACTGTCCGATTTGACTTGGAATTCCATATAGAAAATTTTTTATGACGAAAACATGCCGACTGTTTTGTTATTTTTTGATGATAAAAATGTTTATAAAAAATGTTTAATATTAAAACTTTTCATAGAAAAATTTGATGTTACAAATTTTTATTAAAAATTGAGGATGCTAAAATTTAATAAACATTTTGGACTTTAAAATTTTTATAAAAAATGTTTAATAGATAGATGTTTCATTGAAAATTTTTGTGTTACAAATTTATGATATTATAATTTTGATAAAAAATTTTGAGATTAAAATTTTTATAGAAAAATTTTGAGATTAAAACTTTCATAGAAATTTTTCGATGTTAAAATTTTTATAGAAAATTGTTGATGCTAAAATTTTAATAGAAATGTTAAAAATTTTTCTGGAAAAAAATCTTAAAAATTTTCAAAGAAAATTTTTGATGTAAAAATTTTCATAGAAAATTTTTGATATTAAAATTTGTGATAGAAAAACTTTCATAGAAAATTTTTGGTGTTAAAATTTTCATAGAATATAAACATTAAAATTTTCTATGAAAATTTTAACAATTTATATAGAAAATTTTCGATGTTAACAATTTTCATAGAAAATTTTTGATGTTAGAAATTTCTATAGAATATTTTTGACGTAAAAATTTTCATAGAAAATTTTTTATGCTAAAAATTTTCATAAAAAATTGTTAAAATAATGTCAAAACTTTCATACAAAATTTTTGATCTCAAAAATTTTCATAGAAAATTTTTTATGTTAAATTATTATTCTACCCCCTTGTGCACCCTATAAAAATACAAACAATTGTTTGAAATCTACTTTTTATGTTTATTTCAACACCATCTAACCCTTTACTTATCTTCAAAATTCTCTTTAATTTAACACTTTAAATTTATTCTTTTACATAATTTTCGAAAAAAAATCAAATATCCATCCTGCAGAAAAATATCGAAAAAAAAAACACAGAGTTCCTTAATTTTATAGCATTTCTACCATCAACGAACACGCAAGCAAATAATGTGACACAAATTGCCATGAAAAATAAAAGTTTTCCCTATTACGAGCGAGTGACCCAACCCTCAATGACCACAAGATACAACTGAAACCAAAATTTAAATCGAAAAAGATAAAAGCAAATAAGAAATACTTAATAAATGACACCTTAAATAGTTTCAAAACTCATGCCAAAAAATAAGGAAATAAGACATAAAAAATTAGATTTTTAGAAATGGAGTTGCTTAACTGATTGGCCCATAAAATGATGATGATGAAAGGAGTGTGGACGTTATGAAATTGAAGAAAACAAATTTAAAATAACAAATATTTTCTTTTCAATGTATTTTATAACAAATGTGAATAGCAGAGTTCTTAGGGCATTCCTACCATTTCTGCCAAAACATACCAAAAAGAAAAGTTAAATTTAATTTGTAAAATCAAACTTAAATTGCAAAATAAAAGCCAACAAAAATTGAAAATGAAAATGAAAACAAAATAATGAAAAATTATAACAAAAAGTTCTAAAAACGAATGAATTGTATTAAAGCGGAAATGGGTAAGGCTCCAAGTCTATGTTAAACGTCGACTCACACAAATTACAAACATGACGGGAACAAGTTTTTTTTTTCATTCAAATAAATATTAAATAACCACAAATTCTACTTTCATTTATTTAACACTCATTTTTTACCTTATTGTGTTTTAAAATATTAGGGGTATTCAAAGCAAAAATTTCATTCTTATTTTTATGCAAAAAGTTAAATTTTTTCATAGGTTAATCATTTTTCGATATAGATTTTGTTATAGAAAATTTTTCGTTTTAAAATTTTTTACATTAAAAAATATTAGTTGTAAAAATTTTTTTGTATAGAAATTTTTTTTTTGCATACAAAAATTTTCTATATAGAAAATTTTTCGTTAAAAAATTTTTTAAGAGGTTGTGGGTTCGAATCCGGGCTCAGGTTCATATCATAAATTTTTATTTTTTTTTTTTTTTTTAATTTTTATGATTTTTTTAAATTAGATTAATAACTTTTAAGAATACTGAAAAAACTATGTGACACTTAGCAGTGTGGAATGCTGCATTTTCTGTCCCGCTACGGACTTCATCAGCACACTGTGTCACCAACTGTTAGATGCCAGTAGTTAAGATCATCTATTTAACTGAATTCTTAAGCGAAATTGAAAACGAGAATTATATTAACACTCATTTCTATTTCACCTATGACCATATGATCGATTCAGTTAGACGAACTTATCCACCATAGTTTTTTCCTTTTATGTTTTGTATTCCTATCCTTTATTAATCTACATTTACTTTGTACTTTAACCAACTGTCAGCTGGTAATGAAGACAAAGATTTTTGTTTTGACAAGTTTCTGTTTATTCTTTTATGTTAATGCAAATTTGAATTTAGTATCAACTTGAAAGAGTTAGTGAAAACATGTAAATCGCGGTGCCCATGCAATTTAATTGAAAGAAATTTATTTTTAGTTGAACCATGAATTTATGTTAAGAGGTTGTGGGTTCGAATCCGGGCTCAGGTTCATATCATAAATTTTTATTTTTTTTTTTTTAATTTTTATGATTTTTTAAATTAGATTAATAATTTTTAAGAATACTGAAAAAACTATGTGACACTTAGCAGTGTGGAATGCTGCATTTTCTGTCCCGCTACGGACTTCATCAGCACACTGTGTCACCAACTGTTAGATGCCAGTAGTTAAGATCATCTATTTAACTGAATTCTTAAGCGAAATTGAAAACGAGAATTATATTAACACTCATTTCTATTTCACCTATGACCATATGATCGATTCAGTTAGACGAACTTATCCACCATAGTTTTTTCCTTTTATGTTTTGTATTCCTATCCTTTATTAATCTACATTTACTTTGTACTTTAACCAACTGTCAGCTGGTAATGAAGACAAAGATTTTTGTTTTGACAAGTTTCTGTTTATTCTTTTATGTTAATGCAAATTTGAATTTAGTATCAACTTGAAAGAGTTAGTGAAAACATGTAAATCGCGGTGCCCATGCAATTTAACCTATTTCATAGGTGAAATAGAAATGAGTGTTAATATAATTCTCGTTTTCAATTTCGCTTAAGAATTCAGTTAAATAGATGATCTTAACTACTGGCATCTAACAGTTGGTGACACAGTGTGCTGATGAAGTCCGTAGCGGGACAGAAAATGCAGCATTCCACACTGCTAAGTGTCACATAGTTTTTTCAGTATTCTTAAAAATTATTAATCTAATTTAAAAAATCATAAAAATTAAAAAAAAAAAAAAATAAAAATTTATGATATGAACCTGAGCCCGGATTCGAACCCACAACCTCTTAACATAAATTCATGGTTCAACTAAAAATAAATTTCTTTCAACCAAAAAATTTTTTATTTAAAAAATTTTATAACAAAACTTTTGTAACGAACTTTTGTTAAAAAAATTTTTACGGAGAAAATTTTTCGTTATAAAATTTTGTATACGAAAAAATTTTTTCATTACAAAATTTTTTATATAGAATAATATTTACATCCCTACAATTTTGTTATTTTTTTATATAGAAAATTTTTCGTTATCAAATTTTTAATATAGAAACATTTTCGTTATAGAATTTTTTATCCAGATAATTTTTGGTTACAAAATTTTTTTTTTATAAAAATGTTTCGTTATAAAATTTTTTATATAGAAATTTTTTGTCATTAAATTTTTTATTTAGAAAATTTTTCGTTATAAAATTTTTTGTTATAAAATTTTTCATTATAAAATTTTTGTATATAGAAAATTTTTTGTTATAAAATTTTTTATATACACAATTTTTAATATAAAATTTTTCGTTACAACATTTTTTATATATAAAATTTTTCCTTATAAAATTTTTTATATAGACAATTTTTCGTTATAAAATTTTTTTTATAGAAAATTTTTCGTTATAAAATTTTTTATATGAAAAATTGTTCGTTATAAAATTTTATATATGAAAAAATTTTCGTTATCAAATTTTTTATATAGAAAATTTTTTTTGGTTATAAAATTTTTAACATAGAAAATTTTTTGTTATAAAATTTTTAATATAGAAAATTTTTTGTTGTACAATTTTTTGTTATAAAATTTTTCCTTATACAATTTTTAATATAGAAAATTTTTCGTTATAAAATTTTTAATATAGAAAATTTTTTGTTATAAAATTTTTTATACAGAAAATTTTCCGTTAAAAATTTTTTTATATAGAAAATTTCGTGTTATAATATTTTTTATATAGAAAACATTTTTTACACAGAAATTTTTTTTTATAAAATTTTTTATGTAAACAATTTTTTGTTATAAATTTTTTTATATAGAAAATTTTTTCTTATAACATTTTTTATAAAGAAAATTTTTCATTATCAAATTTTTTATATAGAAAATTTTTGTTTATACAAATTTTTACATAAAAGAAAATTTAGTGTTATAATATTTTTTATATAGTAAAAAATTTTTACATAGAAAATTTTTTTTATAAAATTTTTTATATAAAAAATGTTTTGTTATAAAATTTTTTATATAGAAAATTTTTTGTTATAAAATTTTTAATATAGAAAATTTTTCGTTATAATTTTTTTTTTATAGAAAATTTTTCATTTTAAATTTTGTATATAGAAAATTTTTTGTTGTAAAATTTTTTATATAGAACATTTTTCGTTATAAAATTTTTTATAAAGAAAAGTTTTCGTTATAAAATTTTATATGTAGAAAATTTTTCGTTATAAAATTTTTATTAAAGAATTTTTTTTCTTATAAAATTTTTAATATAGAAAATTTTTCGTTAAAAATTTTTTTATATAGAAAATGTTTCTATACAAATTTTTTTTAAAGAACCTTTTTCGATCTAATTTTTTTGTTATTTAATATTTTATATAAAAAAAAATTTCGCTATAAAATTTCTATATCGAAAATTTAAAATTTTTTATATAGAAAATTTTTAGTTATAAAATTTTTTATACAAAAAATTTTTGTCATAAAATTTTGTATATAGAAAATATTTCGTTCTAAATATTTAATATAGAAAATTTTTTATTAAAAAAAATTTTATATGGAAAATTTTTCTTTATAAAATTTTTTATATAGAAAATTGTTCGTCATAAAATTTTTTATACAGAAAATTTTTAGTTGTAAAATTTTTTATATAGAAAATTTTTCTTTACAAAAATTTGTATATAGAAAATTTTTCGTTATAAAATCTTTTATAAAGAAAATTTTTCGTACTAAATTTTTTCATTCAAAAAATTCTTCGTTATTTAATCTCTTATATAGAAAATTTTTCGTTATAAAATTTTTATATAGAAAATTTTTCGTTAAAAAAATTTTATATATGAAAAATTTCATTATTAAATTTTTTATATAGAAAATTTGTTGTTATAAAATTTTTCATACAAACAATTTTTCGTAATAAAATTGTTTATATAGATAATTTTTCTTTACAATTTTTTTATATAAAAAAATTGTTCGTTAGAAAAAATTTATAAAGAAAATTTTTCTGTATAAAATTTTTATCTAGAGAACTTTTTATATAGAAAATTTTTCGTTGTAAGATTTTTTAAATAGAAAACTTTTCGTTATAAATTTTTTACATACAAAATTGTTTATTATAAAATTTTTTATATGGAAAATTTTTTCTTATAAATTCTTTTTTATAAAAAATATATCTCGCTTTAAAATTTTTTATATAAAAAATTTTCCTTAAAAAACATATAAAATTTTTCGTTACAAAATTTTTTTCGCGAAAATTTTCTATATAAAATTTTTGTAATTTTTTTATATAGAATATTTTTTGGTCTAAAATTTTTTATATAGAAAATTTTTTGTTATTTAATTTTCTATAAAGAAAATTTTTTGTTAAAAATTTTTTTTACATAGAAAATTTTTCAACATACAATTTTTTATATAGAAATTTTTTCGTTATTAAATTGTTTCGATATAAAATTCATTTATTATATGTAGAAATGAGATTCTCAAAATGAGAAAGCAAATTTATTTTTTCTAGTGTCGTGAATACCCATATAGATTATTTTACATTTTAGTCTGTCTACCTCAAGTTACGAACATTTTTCAACAGTAGCCATCCCCTTAGACTGTGTTATATCCTGGCAGTTTTCGGTTAACTTAATTATGCCATTTTTTTTAGTAGCAAACTCTAGACAAATGGCACGCAATATTTGTTCTGTTAAGTTGTTAAGCAAAAGTAACTGGAAAAATATTTACAAACGAAAATGTACATACATGCAAACCACATACATACATATGTATGTATGTATGTATGTATGTATGTATGTATGTATGTATGTATGTATGTATGTATGTATGTATGTATGTATGTATGTATGTATGTATGTATGTATGTATGTATGTATGTATGTATGTATGTATGTATGTATGTATGTATGTATGTATGTATGTATGTATGTATGTATGTATGTATGTATGTATGTATGTATGTATGTATGTATGTATGTATGTATGTATGTATGTATGTATGTATGTATGTATGTATGTATGTATGTATGTATGTATGTATGTATGTATGTATGTATGTATGTATGTATGTAAAACGGAAGGAAATCAGTAATAATGAAAGTTGTATTTGAATAGAGAAAACTGAACAGAAAGTAGCAAAATGGTCAGGAAAGAAGAAGTTGGTGGGTATGTGGAAAACTTTTGACATAAATCCCAGTAGTATTATGGTACAATATTTGTAAAAAATTAATGAATATAAAATATCACTTTTGGTAAAGTTTTGTAAAAGTGATAATTAATTTAATATTAAACTTTATAACAATGAAGTTAAAAAAAAATATTTTATATACCTCCTATGGGAGAAACCCAAAATAATGGACCGATTTGAAAAAAAAAATCCGTTATCATCATTCGTTTCAGAAATGTTTCCATTCGACTTATTCTAAACATCGTTTTTCCAAATAGTATATACAATAATCGAAATTTTCCGAAGACCCATTATCTAAAATGTTACAATTTTCTGGTAATTTTATCCCACAGCACTTTGGAAACCTCCTTTTAAATACCATTTATTTCATAGACTTAAAACCAAAACGTTTAAAATAAATCATTCTATTTATTTTATTAATATTTTGTTATAATATAATTTATTTGTATAAACAAGAATAATAGAAAACACACCTCCTTTTTTCTTGCTTCATTATTAAAGGTTTCACTCACAAATCAATCATAATTAACTGCTGACTTTCCAATCGTTTTCTTCTAAAAATAACTAAGAGATTCACATGATTTTAAAAATATTTTATTTATAATGAAATGTTTATTATTTATTCGTTTACGTAGATAAATATGGACTTTAACCAAAACTTAAATAAAATTTTCTATATTTAAGGAATTTGAAATTTTGTTTTGTATAAAATTAGTGGGAGCTTTTAAACAGTTTCAAAAATTCTAAAAATGGTAATTTTGCAAATATTATAAATATATGGAAAAATGTTGCAAAGGCGGGTAATGTGGGCTTGTGCTCTCCTAATTAATAAAACGGTCGAAGTTTTAAATTCTATTAATGCATTATTTAAAAATTTTTTTTTTTTAGAAAATTTCCCATTTTTCAAGAAGCTAATCCATTAATTTAATCTTATCTTTGAGGCGGGTTGCTCGATTTTGTATTATTGTTATAACATTTTTTTGAATAGAAAATCTTTCGTTAAAAATTGTTTTATATAGAAAATTTTTCGTTATCAAATTTTTTATATAGAAAATTTTTCGTTATAAAATTTTGTATATAAAAAATTTTTCGTTATACAATTTTTTAAATAGAGAAATCTTCGTTATTTTTGACAAAGAAAATTATTATAAATTTTTTACACAGAAAATTTTTTATTCAGAAATTTTTCCGTTATAAAATCTTTATATAGAAAATTTTTCATTAGAAAGTTTTTTATATAGAAAATTTTTCTTTATACAATTTTTTATTTAGAAATTTATCGTTATGAAATTTTTTACATAAAAAATTTTTAGTTATAAAATTTTGTATACAGAAAATTTTTCGTTATAGAATTTTGTATATAGAAAATTTTTCATTATTAAATTTTTTATATAGAAAATTTTTTGTTATAAAATTTTTTAAATGAACAATTTTTTGCTATAAAATTTTTATATAGAAATTTTTTCGTAATAAAATTTTTTATAGAAAAATTTTCATTACGTACTTTTTGATAAAGAAAATTTTTAGTTCTAAAATTTTTTATATAGAAAATTTTTGGTAATAACATTTTTTTTATTATAAAATGTTTTATTTTTTTATAAAATGTTTTATATAGAAAATTTGTCTTTATAATTTTTTTTCCATAAATTTTTTTCTATAGACAAATTTTCATTATAAAAAAAATTTTCGTTAGAAAACTTTTCGTTGAAATTTTTTTTATAAAGAAAAATGTTCATTATAAAATTTTTTAAACTGAAAAAACTTCGTTATACAATTTTTTAAACTCAAAAATTTTCGTTACAAAGCTTTTTATATAGAAAATTTGTTGTTACAATTTTTTTTCAGAAAATTTTTCGTTATAAAATTTTTTATATAGAGAATTTTTCGTTATAAAATTTTTAATATAGAAAATTTTTTCGTTAAAAAATTTGTTATAAAATTTTGTACATAAACAAATTTTTGCTATAAGTTTTTAAATGTAGAAAATATATCGTTCTAAAATTTTTTTCATAAAAAAATTTTCGTTATAAAATTTTTTATACAGAAATTTTTTTGTTATTTAATTTTTTATATAGAAAATTTTTCGTAATTATATTTTTTATATAGAAAATTTTTCGTTGTTAAATTTTTTTATAGAAAATTTTTCGTTATGAAATTTTTATATAAAGAACATTTTTTGTAATAAAATTTTTTATATGGAAAATTTTTTATAGAAAAATGTTCGTTATTAAATTTTTTTTATAAAGAATATTTTTTATATAGACAATTTTTTGTCATAACATTTTTTATACAGAAAATTTTTCGTTATAAAATTTTTTATTTAGAAAATTTTTCGTAATAAAATTTTTTATATAGAAAATTTTTCGTTATAAAATTTATAAAATTTTTCGTTATCAAATTTTTTATATAGAAAATTTTTCGTTACAAAATTTTTTATATAAAAAATTTTTCGTTATAAAAATATAGACAATTTGTTGTTAAAAAATTTTTTATATAGAAAATGTTTCGAAAAATTAGGTTTCGTCAGGCTTGAGTTCATTTAATTTTCAAATTATTATTTTGAAAATTAGAAAAATAATTGTGGAGAAAAACTGAAAAAAATATTTTTGAACGCGGCTCAGTTTCGGATTGCAACGTTAATTCTGAAGTTCGAATAATAAATTCCCAAATAGAAAATGTTTCATTATAAATTTTTTTCTAACAATTTTTTTCTATAGACTAATTTTCGTTATAAGGAAAAATTTTCGTTATACATTTTTTATATGAAAAAGTTTTCGTTAAAATTTTTTAAATATCAAAATTTTCGTTATAAAATTTTTTATATGGAAAATTTTTTGTTATAAAATCTTTTTTATAGAAAATTTTTCGCAATAAAAATTTTCATATAGAAAATTTGTTGTTATGATTTTTTTTATTTAGAAAATTTTTCGTTATAAAATTTTTTATATAGAAAATGTTTCGTTATAAAATATTTTATATAAAAAATGCAAGTTTTGAGAAAATGTTTTTTTTAACTAATCCATAGAATTTAAAATTTGTTTTTGTACCAGGAGGACACATACAAAAAATATAGTTTCACTTGACTGTAATTTTTAGTGTTGAGTAGTGTAATTGAGTAGTGTAAATCAATAAAGAAAGAATATTCAATTGCTCTAAATACCTATGTAGCATTTTTTAAAAAATATAAATACCTGCACATTTTCTCAAACTGAAATTGTGGGTTTAATATTTTTTTCAAATGGATCCTTGGAAGCACTTCATATGTATTATGTGGTTCGCTTTAACATATTTCTAGAATGTGGAGCACCACATTACCTGCACATTTTTAAAATTTGCTTTTTATGGGATTTTCTCAAATATCTCTAAAATGCTGGGTTAAGTAGTTATCTCAAATGGATCTATGAAACCATAGCATATGTATCAATCATGTGGATGGTTAAATCATATTTTAACAAAATTTCTACAATCTTAAAAAAAATTGGTATACCACATTACCCACACTTCCTCTAACAATCGCCAAAGGTAGCTTATGTTTAACTATATTATTTCTTATAACGACTTTAGAGCTTTTGTCATATAATCATGATTAATATGACTAATCATTAGGACGACTAAAATTAGGACGAAAATCATAGAACCTTTTGCATTTGAAATAACCACATCATCATCTAAAAGCTCTCTAGCTTTTCATTCCCTTTTTACCCTGTTCTAATATTCATAATCGATCAAACACGTGCTAATCCTAAATAAGAAGTAGAAAAAAAGCTTTATTTGTGTTGATTGGTTTTATATCATGCAGGTGCTAAATTTCTAACAATTATTAACTAAATATTTTGTTAAAATTTTTGATGTCGGAAAATTTTGTTTTATCTTAATTTGTTAGACAGCAGGAGTTTTGGGAAACAGGGAGAGTAAACGAAAAACAAATATTTATAAATAGAAAATCTATTTTGCGGGGGAATTATATGTTGCATCCATTTTGTATTTTTGCTTGCAAATTTGCAAATTTAAATTCTAAACAAAATTTTACTATTTTATTCTTATCTTTTTTAAAAACCATTTAAAAATTAAATTTGATGAATTGATATTGTTTGTCAAATGTTTAGTAGTTTTTCGCTTTTACTAAACTTTTCAAAACATAAATATTTAATACACTTAACACAATTTTTTCCCTAATCCTTTTATTATTTATTTCATTCCAATACTTCCCTTTTTTTTAATAAATTATTATTTCGTAATCCTTTACTTTAGTCGTTTATTGCTTTCACGTATGGGAATCAATTCCACAATTTTGCCTGATTGAACACAATTCCTATTTTTTCCTAGACTCTTCTATTTATTGATGTCCTTTTTTGCAAATTGCTCCGGAAAATTGTTCATGTCACTTCAATAGATGTTTAGAGCTTCAAGTGTTAAAGTTCAATGGGGTAGTGTATTTTATGAGCAGGACAAAGGATAATCTGAACTATTGCAATCCTTTTATTTGTATTTACAAATAAAATTGACAGTATCAGCAAGAATTTGTCAGTTTCACCCCAATATTTTATGATTAAAGAATATTAAGGAATTTTTAATCAATATTAAGTTGTCATCTTTTCTATAGAAAAGATGACAACTTTTCTATAGAAAAGATGACAACTTTTCTATAGAAAAGATGACAACTTTTCTATAGAAAAGATGACAACTTTTCTATAGAAAAGATGACAACTTTTCTATAGAAAAGATGACAACTTTTCTATAGAAAAGATGACAACATTTCTATAGAAAAGATGACAACTTTTCTATAGAAAAGATGACAAGTTTTCTATAGAAAAGATAGCAACCTTTCTATAGAAAAGGTGGCAACTTTTCTACAGAAAACATGACAACTTTTCTATAGAAAAGAAGGAAACTTTTCTATAGAAAAGATGAAAACTTGTTTATAGAAAAGATGACAACTTTTCTATAGAAAAGATGACAACTTTTCTATAGAAAAGATGACAACTTTTCTATAGAAAAGACGACAACTTTTCTATAGAAAAGATGACAACTTTTCTATAGAAAAGATGACAACTTTTCTATAGAAAAGATGACAACTTTTCTATAGAAAAGATGACAACTTTTCTATAGAAAAGATGACAACTTTTCTATAGAAAAGATGACAACTTTTCTATAGAAAAGATGACAACTTTTCTATAGAAAAAATGACAACTTTTCTATAGAAAAGATGACAACTTTTTTATAGAAAAGATGACAACTTTTCTATAGAAAAGATGACAACTTTTCTATAGAAAAGATGACAACTTTTCTATAGAAAAGATGACAACTTTTCTATAGAAAAGATGACAACTTTTCTATAGAAAAGATGACAACTTTTCTATAGAAAAGATGACAACTTTTCTATAGAAAAGATGACAACTTTTCTATAGAAAAGATGGCAACTTTTCTATAGAAAAGATGGCAACTTTTCTATAGAAAAGATGACAACTTTTCTATAGAAAAGATGACAACTTTTCTATAGAAAAGATGACAACTTTTCTATAGAAAAGATGACAACTTTTCTATAGAAAACTCTTCCCACTGTCAACTTTTTTATAGAAAACTCTTCCCACTGTCAACTTTTTTATAGAAAACTCTTCCCACTGTCAACTTTTCTATAGATAACTCTTCTCATCTTCTCACTTTTTTATAGAAATCTCTTCCCACTGTCTACTTTTCTATAGGAAACTCTTCCTCTTGTCAATTTTTCTATAAAAAAAACTCTTCTTAGTGTCAACTTTTCTATAGAAAACTTTTCCCTCTTCAACTTTTTTATGGAAAACTCTTTTTCTAGTCAACTTTAAAAAAAACTCTTTTTGACCTTGTTTGTGTAGGGTATTGTATAATCGGTCTTGATCGGCCTAAATAATTTCTTACATATTTTGTCTTAAATTAGTTTGCTTGTTATTTTTTTTTTTATTTTTATTAGCCCCAAAAATAAAAACACCTTAAGTAAATTGTTCATTTTAACGCATTATTTAATGACCCATAAAATTTATGATAAGTGATCATCATAAGAAAAGACGAAAAAAGCTATGATCAGACAGACGTATTCGATCTAATCATATAAATTGTTATGTTTGTATTTAAATTTAAGACTATTTGTTGTTTTATATTTTTAATCAAACATATGTTTAAAATTAAAATTTTAAACTTAATCTTTTCATTTAAGATATTTTTATTAAATTTTATCGAAATAACTTTAAAACTATTAAATTTTTTTTCAATGGAATTTTTCATGAGATAAATTTTATGGAATATAATTTTTAGTTCAGAATAAATATGATTTATTGCTTGTAAAGTTTATAATCCTATTTTCATGAACAAACTTTTTGTAACACACAAAATTTGTATAACAAATATTTATGTGCAGACATTGCACTATGGGGTAATATCTTCTTACAACGAAGTGGTAGTCCTTTTCATTTAAAATTTATATTCAAATTAGTAAAGTTATTTAGTATTAATTATGTTATTAATACATAAATAGTATTGAAATCTGTCTTCTTATATATCTAAAATAAAAATATTAATTCAATGTCTCATAAATTTCAAATGCATCATAGCCCATAGTTTTCTCGACCCTGGGAATTGATATAACTATGCAACTCATAGCATTAATAGTTTTTTATCTCTTATTTGCCAACTTTTTATTGTTGTTAAGTTTTCCTAAGAAACCATAAACTATATATTTCCTTCAACAACAAACGGACCAAAGTAAACCAAAGAATATAGAACATTTTCTTTTTTCTTAAAAACGACTGAGTGATACACTCCAATTTCCAAGATGTGTCATGATGAAGAAAGCGAAAGTATTTAAGTGAAATACTTTAAGTAAGTGGGTGCTGCGTGTTACCCTTCGTTTGTCAGTCTAATAAACCATTTCTTACCCTATACATATGACCAAATACGACAAACAGACAGATATGCACAAACCGAAAAGTCTTTATAAGTTGGTGACCATAAATCTTAACACTCTCCCCTTCCTTTCAGAACTGCTGCTAATAGTATGTTTTATGTCTTTAACTCGCATTTATTTGTTGTGATAAAATATTTGTAGCTGAAATATTTGATTTGCTTTAAAGATTCTTCCACGCGCAATAAAGCTCTAAACAATTTTTCTTGCTTAAATATTTTTATTTTATTTGAGCCACCGACGAAATAAATATATGAGGGAATATGTCAGTCTGACATTAACCCTTTAGCGACCAAGAGCTAATGGAAATCAATGAATTCTTATGTATAATGTAAAAGTCAACATAAATCTTCAATAGTTCCCTTTGTCAACTTTTCTAAAACTCTTCCCCTCGTCAACTTTTCTATAGAAGAATCTTTCCCTCGTCAACTTTTCTATAGAAAAATCTTCACCTCGTCAACTTTTTTATAGAAAAATATTCACCTCGTCAACTTTTCTATATAAAAATATTCTCCTCGTCAACTTTTCTATAAAAAAAATCTTTCCCTCGTCAACTTTTCTATAGAAAAATCTTTCGCTTGTCAAATTTTCTAACGAAAAATCTTCCCCTCGTTAACTTTTTCATAGAAAAATCTTCACCTTGTCATCTTTTCTATAGAAACATTTTCTCCTCGTCTACTTTTCTATAGAAAACTCTTCCCCTCATCAACTTTTATATAGCAAAATCTTCATCTCGTCAAGTTTTCTATAGAAAAATCTTCCCCTCGTCAACTTTTCTATAATTTTACCCTCGTCAACTTTTCTATAATCTTACCCTCGTCAACTTTTCCATAGAAAAATCAACTCCTCGTTAACTTTTCTATAAAACAATCTTCCCCTCGTCATTTTTTAGATAGAAAAATCTTTATTTTGTCAACTTTTCTGTAAAAAAATCTTACCATCTTCAACTTTTCTCCTCGTCTACTTTTCTATATAAAACTCTTTCCCTCGTCAACTTTTCTACAGAGAAATATTCCCCTCGTCAACTTTTCTATAGAAAAATTTTCCCCTCGTCCACTTTTCTATAGAAAAATCTTGCCTTTGACAACTTTTCTATTGAAAAGGGGGGCAGACTTTTATAGAAAAGTCTGCCCCTCGTCAACTTTTCTATAGAAAACTGTTCCCCTCGTCAAGTTTTCTGTAGAAAACTCTTCCCCGTCAACTTTTCAATAGAAAACTCTTCCCCACGTCAACTTTTCTATAAAAAACTCTTCCCCTCGTTAACTTTTCTATACAAAACTCTTCCCCTAGTCAACTTTTTTTATAGAAAACTCTTTCCCTCGTCTACTTTTCTCTAGAAAAATCTTCCCCTCGTGAACTTTTCTATAGAAAAATCTTCCCTTCGTGAACTTTTCTATAGAAAAATATTCCCCTCGTCAACTTTCCTATAGAAAAATCTTCCCCTCGTCAACTTTTCTATAGAAAACTCTTCCCCTTGTCAACTTTGCTATAGAAAACTCTTCTCCCGGTCAACATTTTTGTAAAAAATTCTATCTAACCTAAATTTTTTTAGAAAACTCTTTCGGTCTTCAAGTTTTCTATGGAAAACTCCCCACTTGCGACCGTTTTGTATATAACGTTTCGTATGGGTTAATACGTAACATCATGATTATATTATTCGTACATGTTTGCTGATGTTGCTATAATAAATATGGTTTTAATACTTCTACGTTCGAGGAATCTAAAGAAACAATTTTTTCTTTGGATTTCAGTATTTTTTCAAGTCTGTCAGTTTTTTTTACTTCTTCCAGACAAAAGAAACTTATCTTCCCTATTAAGGGGAAAGTGTTTAAAGGTCGTTCTTATTATAAGAGAAAAGTAAACGTGAGGGAGGGGACATTCACGGAAAGGGCGTGCGTTGTTTGTATATGTAATAAAGCAAAGTGTGACATATTTTTATATGTTTGTTTAAGATCCGTCGGCCTGGCTATTTATGAAGAAAGTTCAGGTAATTTTCTTTCGATATTTATAGTTTATAGCTTTTCTTTTGTTAAGATTATTTATTAAGGGGAAGCTTCTCTAACAAAGTGTTGATATATATTTTCCACTTAAATGTCAATTGGTTGCAGTCAGTTCCCATTATAAGTTTATAGTTTTACAAATTAAGAAATATTTACTTTAAATACAAGTATTTTTTATTGTTTTCGTCTTAAAAGGTATTTTAATGGGTGATATCAAATTTTAATTTTTAAATATTTTGAATATCATAAATTCAAGATAAATTACAAAATCTATAATTTTGGTTGTTAAATGGAAGAAAAATTTATTATCTATATTTTTTATTATTATAAGTTTTAGTCTAGGACAATTAAATTTTATATGCACAAATAGTGGAGTTCAAAATTCTACCGAAAAGTTGAAGATGAGAAGAGTTTTCTATAGAAAAGTTGAAGTCCCACCTTCAACTTTTCTATTGGAAAGGGGAAGAGTTTTCTATAGAAAAGTTGACAAGGGGAAGAGTTTTCTATAGAAAAGTTGACGAGGGGAAGAGTTTTCTATAGAAAAGTTGACGAGGGGAAGAGTTTTCTATAGAAAAGTTGACGAGGGGAAGAGTTTTCTATAGAAAAGTTGACGAGGGGAAGAGTTTTCTATAGAAAAGTTGACGAGGGGAAGAGTTTTCTTTAGAAAATTTGACGAGGGAAGAGTTTTCTATAGAAAAGTTGACGAGGGGCAGACTTTTCTATAAAAGTCTGCCCCCCTTTTCAATAGAAAAGTTGTCAAAGGCAAGATTTTTCTATAGAAAAGTGGACGAGGGGAAAATTTTTCTATAGAAAAGTTGACGAGGGGAAGAGTTTTCTATAGAAAAGTTGACGAGGGGAAGAGTTTTCTATAGAAAAGTTGACGAGGGGAAGAGTTTTCTATAGAAAAGTTGACGAGGGGAAGAGTTTTCTATAGAAAAGTTGACGAGGGGAAGAGTTTTCTATAAAAAAGTTGACGAGGGGAAGAGTTTTCTATAAAAAAAGTTGATGAGGGGAAGAGTTTTCTATAGAAAAGTTGACAAGGGGAAGACTTTTTTATAGAAATGTTGACGAGGGGAAGAGTTTTCTATAGAAAAGTTGACGAGGGGAAGAGTTTTCTATAAAAAAGTTGACGAGGGGAAGAGTTTTCTATAAAAAAAGTTGATGAGGGGAAGAGTTTTCTATAGAAAAGTTGACGAGGGGAAGAGTTTTCTATAGAAAAGTTGACGAGGGGAAGAGTTTTCTATAGAAAAGTTGGCGAAGGCAAGAGTTTTCTATAGAAAAGTTGACGAGGGGAAGAGTTTTCTATAGAAAAGTTGACGAGGGGAAGAGTTTTCCAAAGAAAAGTTGAGGACGGGAAGAGTTTTTTATAGAAAAGTTAAAGATGGGAGGAGTTTTCTAAAAAAAAGTTAAAGATAAATTCATAATTTCATAAAAATATACTGAATCTCATTTTCGGAAGGTGAGACCGATGGAGGTATTCGAAACTTTGGACCGATTATTTACATTTTCAATAGCAATTGTCAAAAGTACAAAAAAATATGTTTGCAAAATTTTTTAAAGATAAAAGCAAATTTGTGGCTTTGAGGAACTTAAAACTATATTCCGAGAAGAAAATTGTTTGGGAGGTACCCCAAAATTTTTAACTATTTTGTTTATTTTTAATAGGCTTTGTCCTTGTAGCACTAGGGCTTTATATAACAATAGTTTTAGCTAAAATTTGTATTTTTGCATTATTCTAAATAAAATCATTACGAATTGATGGTTTTTCTTAATGTGAGGCTTATAATTTTTAGAATATTCTTAGTTTTTCGGTATTCGAGTAACGTATCTGTATAGTTAATCCATTCTATTAGTAGTCTGACCACGAAAACTGATTAATTTCAAACTTTGAATTTCAAACTGTTTAGTTTCCTAGAAAAAGTCTTCACTTGATTGGCGAACGAATAAAATATTCGATAACGAGATAACATTAATGTAATGAATGGTTCATTAGTATAAAATAGGTTTTTGTTATTCTTTCCTAAGTGTTAAAATATTCAGTGATAAGACTTCTACGAGTATTAGGGTAGTAGATTTTAACTAGACAAAAAAGGGTTTGCTTTTATTTTCTTAAGTGTGTGATGAGTCCATTCTATATTTTATTTAAACATTTATGTTTCTATTACCATTTTTAGCGTACTCCTTAGAGGCCACCCTAATATCTATGAGTCATCTCAAAGGTACTATGAAAATCGAACCAAATAAAAACAAACCAAAGAGTTCAGTGACCCAAAGTTAAGATAAATATTTACGTCATCTTATCTATATAAATTGACACCATCATCACATCATCTTAAATCTATTCTGAAGATTCCATTTACATGTAAATTTATAAATAAATCATATAACATTTTATTTTTTTCCATTATTCTCATACGTAAAAGAATTGATTTTGTGCAAAATATTTATATTAAATCGTCTGAATACTCAAAAGAAAAATCAATTTTCGTATTGGTTTCCTTGAAAATTTTCTTCTGTTCTGTTTTTGACATAAGATTGATTGGATCAACTTAAATAAAGAATTTTTTAAATATTTATAATTGTTAGTATTAAAAATGTGGGAAATTTAAAAATTTGAAATAAATATTTATTTTCCCTTTGGAACAATCAATCAATTTAATTAACCATAAACAGAAGAGAATTGTGCTAAAACATTTAAAGTGTTTGTACTACAACAAATAAATATTCAGTTAATTAATTATATTTATTATTTTGTGTACTTTGAGTACTTTTTGCTTTTTTTACTTGTTTTATTTGAACTTAATTGCTAATAATTACAATCATTTCTCCCCTTTACAAGCAATTTATGATTATGCAGATTTTGTTTTTCATAAAACGACCCCCCAAGTACAGTTCAATTTTGTTGAAGTGTTTGTTGAGTTTAGAAAAAACCTTGATAAATGAGTTTTTTTCTCTTCTATTTTGAATAAAAAAATTATTAATTTTTATTAAAAAAATTATTCATATAAAAAGAAAAAAAAAATTAACGAAAATGTTTCAATAGAAAAAATTTTTTAACGAAAATTTTTCTATAGAAAAAAATTTTTAACGAAAATTTTTCTATAGAAAAAATTTTTTAACGAAAATTTGTCTATAGAAAAAATTTTTTAACGAAAATTTTTCTATAGAAAAAATTTTTTAACGAAAATTTTTCTATAGAAAAAATTTTTTAACGAAAATTTTTCTATAGAAAAAATTTTTTAACGAAAATTTTTCTATAGAAAAAATTTTTTAACGAAAATTTTTCTATAGAAAAAATTTTTTAACGAAAATTTTTCTATAGAAAAAATTTTTTAACGAAAATTTTTCTATAGAAAAAATTTTTTAACGAAAATTTTTCTATAAAAAAAATATATAGAAAAAATTTTTTAACGAAAATTTTTCTATAGAAAAAATTTTTTAACGAAAATTTTTCTATAGAAAAAATTTTTTAACGAAAAATTTTTTAACGAAAATTTTTCTATAGAAAAAATTTTTTTACGAAAATTTTTCTATAGAAAAAATTTTTTAACTAAAATTTTTCTATAGAAAAAATTTTTTAACGAAAATTTTTCTATAGAAAAAATTTTTTAACGAAAATTTTTCTATAGAAAAAATTTTTTAACGAAAAATTTTCTATAGAAAAAATTTTTTAACGAAAATTTTTCTATAGAAAAAATTTTTTAACTAAAATTTTTCTATAGAAAAAATTTTTTAACGAAAATTTTTGTATAGAAAAAATTTTTTAACTAAAATTTTTCTATAGGAAAAATTTTTTAACGAAAATTTTTCTATAGAAAAAATTTTTAACGAAAATTTTTCTATAAAATTTTCTTTTTGATAAATTTTTTTTATAGAAAAATTTTGATAAAACTTTTTTTTATAGAAAAATTTCAATAAAATTTTTTTTCTATAGAAATATTTCAATTAAATATTTATATATAGAAAAATTTTAATTAAATATTTTTTTACAGGAAAATTTCAATAATAAATTTTTCTATAGAAAAATTTCAATAATAAATTTTTCTATAGAAAAATTTCAATAGTAAATTTTTCTATAGAAAAATTTCAATAGTAAATTTTTCTATAGAAAAATTTCAATTAAATATTTTTCAATAGAAAAATTTCAATAAAAAATTTTTCTATAGAAAAATTTCAAAAAAAAATTTTCTATAGAAAAATTTCAAAAAAAATTTTTCTATAGAAAAATTTCAATTAAATATTTTTCAATAAAAAAATTTCAAAAATATAGTTTTCTATAGAAAATTGCCATTAAATTCTTTTCTATAGAAAAATTTCAATAAAATATTTTTCAATAGAAAAATTTCAATAAAACATTTTTCAATAGAAAAATTTCAATAAAATATTTTTCAATAAAAAATTTTTCTATAGAAAAATTTCAATAAAAAATTTTTCTATAGAAAAATTTCTATAAAAATTTTTGCTATAGAAAAACTTTTGATCAAAATTTTTCTATAGAAAAACTTTTGAAAAAAAACTATAGAAAAAATTTTTTATTAAAATTTTTCTGTAGAAAAATTTCTATAAAAATTTTTTCTATAGAAAAATTTCAATAAAAAATTTTTTTTATAGAAAAATTTCTATAAAAATTTTTTCTATAGAAAAATTTCAATAAAAAATTTTTTCTATAGAAAAATTTCAATAAAAAATTTTTCTATAAAAAAATTTTAATAAAAAATTTTTCTATACAAATATTTAAAAAAAAATTTTCTATAGAAAAATTTCAATAAAAAATTTTTTTATAGAAAAATTTCTGTAAAAATTTTTTCTATAAAAAATTTTTTCTATAGAAAAATTTCAATAAAAAATTTTTCTATAAAAAAATTTCAATAACAAATTTTTCTATACAAATATTTAAAAAAAAATTTTCTATAGAAAAATTTCAATAAAAAAATTTTCTATAGAAAAATTTCAATAAAAAATGTTTCTATAGAAAAATTTCGAAACTTTATTGTCCAATTTTGCAGATACAATAAATTTCCAACATAAAGTACGTACATATATCTTTTTAAAAGTTCGTAGTTTTGGTTTGATTTTATCATGATTTTATCCTGTCAACATACATGACAGGATATTTGTCGAAACAAAAAGGATCAAAACACTTTCCTTCATATGTGAGTGCGTATTACACTCAAATTCCTTTTGTTCTTTTGTTTTGCTTAAGTTTTTCTTGTTTAGGTTAATACGAAGTTATGTTAATAATAAAAAGGCCATGTAGACAATGACACAAATAAAATTAAATTAATAGGAACTGGAAGCCAAGAAAGTATTTCCGACTTTTTTATGTAAGACATAAGTACTTACATATACATTTGTTGGTATGTATATGTGTCTTTTATGGTAAAATTCCTTTGTGTAATTTAATTCCTTAGAGTTTAAGAAAACCATTTAATGTTACATATGAAAAAATTTAAGATTTGGCCGAAAATCATTTATCATGTTTCTTTTTTTAGATTATTAGATTATTATCTAGATAATAGTATGTCTAACATTTTTGATATAAATTATCTTTGACTTCAATTGCTTAAATATGTTAGACTAAGAAAGAAATTGGATTTATTTTTCCATGCTTAAAAAATAACAGGGTTAAGGTTACATAAATACACAATTTGTAGGACTAGACTTTTGAATTGAAATTTGATATAAGTAAAATCCAAAAATATGTTTCTTACTGAAATCAATGTCTTATAATTTTTTATTATCATAGCAAATCCAAAGAAATTTGAGAAATTGTTATTGGCTTGCTTTTTTATTGTTTTAGCAAAAGTTTATTTGGTTTTAGCTATAAAAATCTTATACCCAAAATTTCATTTATAGTTCAAAACAGTTTGAGGGGTCAAGGCTAAGATATCAAGTGGTTGAGAACTAAACAAAATATTTAACTAAATAAAATATTTAAGTTAACAACAAAACACAGCATGTACTTAAATTGAGGCACTTTTTGGAATAAAGAGGAATGAAAAATTCTATACACTCCTTACAACAAAATGTTAATAAAATCAAAAAGTTTTTATATTAAAGAATTTTGATAAAAAAAAATTCTCTATAAAAAAATTTTCATAAAAAAAATTTCTATAAAAAAATTTTCATAAAAAATTTTTATCAAAAGTTTTTCTATAGAAAAATTTGTACCAAAAGTTTTTAATAGAAAATTTTTCATAAAAATTTTGATAAAAAGTATTTCTATAGAAAAATTTAGATAAAAAGTTTTTCTATAGAAAAATTTTGATAAAAAGTTTTTCTATAGAAAAATTTTGATAAAAAGTGTTTCTATAGAAAAATTTTAATAAAAAGTTTTCCTATAGAAAAATTTTGATAAAAAGTTTTTCTATAGAAAAATTTTGATAAAAAGTTTTTCTATAGAAAAATTTTGATAACAAGTTTTTCTATAGAAAAATTTTGATCAAAAGTTTTTCTATAGAAAAATTTTGATCAAAAGTTTTTCTATAGAAAAATTTTGATCAAAAGTTTTTCTATAGAAAAATTTTGATCAAAAGTTTTTCTATAGAAAAATTTTGATGAAATGTTTTTCTATAGAAAAATTTTGATAAAGTTTTTCTATAGAAAAATTTTGATAAAATGTTTTTCTATAGAAAAATTTTAATAAAAAGTTTTTCTATAGAAAAATTTTGAAAAAAAGTAGAAAAACATTTCTATAGAAAAATTTTGATAAAGTTTTTCTATAGAAAAATTTTGATTAAATGTTTTTCTATAGAAAAATTTTAATAAAAAGTTTTTCTATAGAAAAATTTTGAAAAAAAGTTTTTCTGTAGAAAAATTTTGATAAAAAGTTTTTCTATAGCAAAATTAAAAAAAAAATTTTCTCAATAGAAAAAAATTGATGAAATATTTTTCTTTAGAATTTGATAAAAAGTTTCTCTTAAGAGAAAAAGTATTTTTCTTAAATATTTTTTTATAGAAAAATTTTGATAAAATATTTTTCTTTAGAAGAATTTTGATAAAATATTTTTCTATAGAAAAATTTTGATAAAAAGTTTTTCTATAGAAAAATTTTAATAAAAAGTTTTTCTATAGAAAAATTTTGATAAAAAGTTTTTCTATAGAAAACTTTTGATAGAAAGATTTTCTATAGAAAAATTTTGATAAAAAGTTTTTCTATAGAAAAATTTTGATCAAAAGTTTTTCTATAGAAAAATTTTGATAAAATGTTTTTCTATAGAAAAATTTTGATAAAATGTTTTTCTATAGAAAAATTTTGATAAAGTTTTTCTATAGAAAAATTTTGATAAAAAGTTTTTCTATAGAAAAATTTTGATAAAAAGTTTTTTTATAGAAACATTTTGAAAAAAAGTTTTTCTATAGAAAAATTAAAAAAAAAAATTTTCTCTATAGAAAAAAATTGATGAAATATTTTTCTATAGAATTTGATAAAAAGTTTCTCTTAAGAAAAAAAGTATTTTTCTTAAATATTAAAAATTTTGATAATTTTTTTTTTTTATAGAAAAATTTTGATTAAATATTTTTCTATAGAAAAATGTAAATAAAAAGTTTTTCTATAGAAAAATTTTGATAAAAATTTTTCCTAAAGAAAATTTTTGGTAAAATATTTTTCTTTAGAAAAATTTTGATTAAATATTTTTTTTATAGAAATAATTTGATAAAAAGTTTTTCTATAGAAAAATTTTGATAGAAAGTTTTTCTATAGAAAAATTTTGATAAAATATTTTTCTAAAGAAAAATTTTGGTAAAATATTTTTCTATAGAAAAATTTTGATAAAAGTTTTTCTATAGAAAAATTTTGATAAAAGATTTTCTATAGAAAAATTTTGATAAAAGTTTTTTTATAGAAAAATTTTGATAAAAGATTTTTTTATAAAAAAATGTTGATAAAATATTTTTCTATAGAAAAATTTTGATGAAATATTTTTCTATAGAAAAATTTTGATAAAAAGTTTTCCTATAAAAAATTCTCTTGTAAAAAGTTTTTGTATTAAAAAATTTTGATAAAATATTTTTCTATAGAAAATTTTTGATAAAATATTTTTCTAGAAAAAAATTTGGATAAAATATTTTTCTAGAAAAAAATTTGGATAAAATATTTTTCTATAGAAAAATTTTGATAAAATATTTTTCTAAAGAAAAATTTTGATAAAATATTTTTCTAAAAACAAATTTTAATAAAATATTTTTCTGAAGAAAAATTTTGATAAAAAGTTTTTCTATAGAATAATTTTGATAAAAACTTTGTCTATAGAAAAATTTTGATAAAAAGTTTTTCAAAAAGAAAGAGTATTCGCATTTGATCCCAAATATGTTACATTTTTCTATAGAAAAATTTTGCTAAAAAGTTTTTCTATAGCAATAATTTTGTTAAAATATTTTTCTATAAAAAAATTTTCATAAAATATTTTTCTATAGAAAAATTTTGTTCAAATATTTTTCTACAAAAAAAATTTTATAAAATATTTTTCTAAAGAAATTTTTTTTTTAAATATTTTTCTATAAAAAATTTTGATAAAATATTTTTCTATAGAAAAGTTTTCATAAAAAATGTTTATATAGAAAAATTTTCATAAAAAGTTTTTCTATAAAAAAATTTTGATAAAACATAGAAAAATTACTATAGAAAAATTTTGATATAAAAATTAGATAAAATATTTTTCTATAAAAAAATTTTGATAGAAAGTTGTTCTATATAATAATTTTGATAACAAGTTTTTTTTTTGTTTTCTATAGAAAAATTTGGTTAAAATATTTTTCTATAAAAAATGTTGTTAAATATTTTTCTATAGAAAAATTTTATAAAAAGTTTTTCTATAGAAAAATTTTGATAAAAAGTTTTCTGTAGAAAAATTTTGATAGAAAGTCTATCTATAAAAAAATATGTATAAAAAGTTTTCTATAGAAAAATTGTGATAAAAAGTTTTTTCAAAAAAAATTTTGACAAAAAGTCTATAAAAAGTTTTTCTATAAATTTTAAAATGTACAAATTTAAAAAAGGCAATGAGACATAAATGTATCTTTGTGCATAAATAAATTGGTTCCAAAGTTACAAAAAGTATCAAATTAAAATTTTATGTTATGAAATTTATTTATAGACTTTCTTCACTTTAACTTACATATCCTATACGTATGTTTAATATCCAAGTGAATATTCCACATACGTCTACGATACTAATGATGATGGAAATGAAGTACATTTTTGCATATCCGTTTACAATGTTTTTCTTTTGCTACAATAAAAACAAAGAAAAACCCATAAACAAAATAAAAGTAGCAACAACAAAGAACCAGGTTGTTAAGTATAATCAAATGAACATGTAAATAATTGAGTAAAACTAATGACGGCATTTATTTTATTTTCTCTATTTCTAGGCGTCTTTATATAAGAAATTTTATATTAAAGACTATCTATGTATCTAGTGGAACAAATTCTGAAGGAAGCTTTAAATAATAAATTAAAGGCTTTTTATTCAAATACACTTGACTTATTTGATCAGCTGGCGTGAATGAGTGAGTATTTGTTTGTAGATTTATTTGCTGAAAAAAAAATACTACGACTTCGTTAAAAATATGTGTTAAGGGCAATGGAAATCAAAACATTAGAGGTATTCAAATCTTTAATATTAGTACTGTCTGTCTGTCTGTCTGTCTGTCTGTCTGTCTGTCTGTCTGTCTGTCTGTCTGTCTGTCTTTCTGTCTGTCTGTCTGTCTGTCTGTCTGTCTGTCTGTCTGTCTGTCTGTCTGTCTGTCTGTCTGTCTGTCTGTCTGTCTGTCTGTCTGTCTGTCTGTCTATCTATCTATCTATCTGTCTGTCTGTCTGTCTTTCTTTTTTTCTGTCTGTCTGTCTTTCTTTTTTTCTGTCTGTCTGTCTGTCTGTCTGTCTTTCTGTCTGTACGTCTGTCCGTACGTCTGTCTATCTGTCTGTCTGTGTGATAAATAAAAAAGTTTTTCAATTAAAGAATTTTGATAAAAACTTTTCTAAAGAAAAAATTTTGATAAAAAGTTTCTCTGTAGAAAAATTGTAATAAAAAGTTTTTCTGTGGAAAAATTTTTATAAAAAAGTAAAAAGTAGAAAAATTTTAATAAAAAGTTTTTCTTATAAAAAAATTTTGACAAAACGTTTTACTATAGAAAAATTTTGATAAAAAGTTTTTCTATAGAAAAATTTTGATAAAAAGTTTTTCTATAGAAAAATTTTGATAAAAAGTTTTTCTATAGAAAAATTTTGATAAAAAGTCTTTCTATAGAAAAATTTTGATAAAAAGTCTTTCTATATAAAAATTGATAAAGATTTTTTCTATAGAAAAATTTTGATAAAAAGTTTTTCTATAGAAAAATTTTGATAAAAAGTTTTTCTATAGAAAAATGTTGATAAAATATTTTTCTATAGAAAAATTTTGATAAAAAATATTTTTGCATAGAAAAATTTAAATAAAATATTTTTCTAATGAAAAATTTTGATAAAACGTTTAACTATAGAAAAATTTCGATAAATGTTTTTCAATAGAAAAGTTTTTCCATAGAACAATTTTGATGAAACGTTTAATATAGAAAAATTTTGATGAAATATTGTTCTATAGAAAAATTTTGATAAAAAGTCTTTCTATATAAAAACTTTAATAAAAAGTTTTTGTAAATTGATAAAGATTTTTTCAATAGAAAAATTTTGATAAAAAGTTTTTCTATAGAAAAATTTTGATAAAAAGTTTTTCTATAAAAAAATGTTGATAAAATATTTTTCTATAGAAAAATTTTGATAAAAAATATTTTTGCATAGAAAAATTTAAATAAAATATTTTTCTAATGAAAAATTTTGATAAAACGTTTAACTATAGAAAAATTTCGATAAATGTTTTTCAATAGAAAAGTTTTTCCATAGAACAATTTTGATGAAACGTTTAATATAGAAAAATTTTGATGAAATATTTTTCTATAGAAAAATTTTGATTAAATATTTTTCTATAGAAAAATTTTGATCAGAAATATTTCTATAGAAAAATGTTGATGAAATATTTTTCTATAGAAAATAAAAACTTTTCTATAGAAAAAATTTTGATAAAAATTTTTTCTATAGAAAAATATTAATAAAAAGTTTTTCTATAGAAAAATTTTGATAAAAATTTTTTCTATAGAAAAATTTTGATAAAAAGTTTTTCTATAGAAAAATTTTGATAAAACGATTCTCTATAAAAAAATTTTGATAAAAAGTTTTTCTATAAAAAAATTTTGATAAAAAGTTTTTCTATAAAAAAAAAATTTATAAACGATTCTCTATATTAAAATTTTGATAAAATGTTTTTCTATCGAAAAGTTTTGAAAAAAAATTTTACTATAGAAAAATTTCGATAAAAGTATTTCTATAGAAAAATTTTAATAAAAAGTTTTTCTATAGACAAATTTTGATAAAAAGTTTTTCTATAGAAAAATTTTGATTAAAGGTTTTTCTATAGAAAAATTTTGTTAAAAGGTTTTTCTATAGAAAAATTTTGATAAAATATTTTTCTATAAAAAAATTTTGATAAAATATTTTTTTATAGAAAAATTTTGATAAAATATTTTTCTATAGAAAAATTGTGATGAAATATTTTTTTATAGAAAAATGTTGATAAAATATTTTTCTACAGAAAAATTTTGATAAAAAATATTTTTGCATAGAAAAATTTTAATTAAATATTTTTCGAAAGAAAAATTTTGATAAAACGTTTAATATAGAAAAATTTCGATAAAAGTTTTTCTATAGAAAAATGTTGATAAAAATTTTTTCTATAGAAAAATTTTGATAAAAAGTTTTTCTATAGAAAAATTTTGATAAAACGATTCTCTATAAACAAATTTTGATAAAAAGTTTTTCTATAAAAAAATTTTGATAAAAAGTTTTTCTATAAAAAAAAAATTTATAAACGATTCTCTATATTAAAATTTTGATAAAATGTTTTTCTATCGAAAAGTTTTGAAAAAAAATTTTACTATAGAAAAATTTCGATAAAAGTATTTCTATAGAAAAATTTTAATAAAAAGTTTTTCTATAGACAAATTTTGATAAAAAGTTTTTCTATAGAAAAATTTTGATTAAAGGTTTTTCTATAGAAAAATTTTGTTAAAAGGTTTTTTTATAGAAAAATTTTGATAAAATATTTTTCTATAGAAAAATTGTGATGAAATATTTTTTTATAGAAAAATGTTGATAAAATATTTTTCTACAGAAAAATTTTGATAAAAAATATTTTTGCATAGAAAAATTTTAATTAAATATTTTTCGAAAGAAAAATTTTGATAAAACGTTTAATATAGAAAAATTTCGATAAAAGTTTTTCTATAGAAAAATGTTGATAAAATATTTTTCTATAGAAAAATTTTAATGAAATATTTTTCTATAGAAAAATTTTGATAAAATATTTTTCTATAGAAAAATTTTGATCAAATTTATTTCTATAGAAAAATATTGATGAAATATTTTTCTATAGAAAAAAAAACTTTTCTATAGAAAAAATTTTGATAAAAATTTTATCTGTGGAACAATGATAATAAAAAGTTTTTCGAAAGAAATATTTTGATAAAACGTTCAATATAGAACAAATTTGATAAAAAGTTTTTCTATAGAAAAATTTTAATAAAAAGTTTTTCTAAAGAAAAATTTTGATAAAACGTTTTTCTATAGAAAAATTTCGACAAAAAGTTTTTCTATAGAAAAATTTTGATAAATAGTTTTTCTATAGAAAAATTTTGATAAAAAGTTTTTCTATAGAAAAATTTTGATAAAAAGTTTTTCCATAGAAAAAATTCGATAAAAGTTTTTTTATAGAAAAATGTTGTCAAAAAATTTTCCTATAAAAAATGTTCTTATAAAAAATTTTTCGGTAGAATTTTGATGAAAAATATTTTTCCATAGAAAAATTTTAATGAAAAATATTTTTTATAGAAAAATTAATTAATAAAATTTTTTTTATAGAAAAAATTTTGATAACATATTTTTCTGTAGACAAATTTTGAAAAAATATTTTTCTATAGAAAAATGTTGATAACATATTTTTCTGTAGAAAAATTTTGATGAAATATTTTCTATAGAAAAATTTTGGCGAAATATTTTTCTATAGAATAATTTTGATAAAGTATTTTTTTATAGAAAAATGTTGATAAAATATTTTTCTATAAAAAAAATTTTAATAAAGTTCTTTTCTATAGAAAAATTTTGACAAAATATTTTTCTATAGAAAAATTTTGATGAAATATTTTTTTTATAGAAAAGATTTTAATAAAAAGTTTTTCTAAAGAAAAAATTTGATAAAACGTTCTACTATAGAATTATTTCGATAAAAGTTTTTCTATAAAAAAAATGTTGATAAAAGATTTTTTATAGAAAAATGTGGATAAAAAGTTTTCCTATAAAAAATGTTCTTATAAAAAGTGTTTCTATAGAAAACTTTTGGTGAAACGTTTACTATAGAAAAATTTTGATAAAAAGTTTTTCTTTAGAAAAATTTTTATAAAAAGTATTTTATAGAAAAATTTTGATAAAAAGTTTTTCTTTAGAAAAATTTTGATAAAAAGTATTTTATAGAAAAATTTTGATAAAAAGTTTTTCTGTAGAAAAATTTTGATAAAAAGTTTTTCTATAGAAAAATTTTGATAAAAAGTTTTTCTTTAGAAAAATTTTGATAAAAAGTATTTTATAGAAAAATTTTGATAAAAAGTTTTTGTGTAGAAAAATTTTGATAAAAAGTTTTTCCATAGAAAAATTTTGATAAAAAGTTTTTCCATAGAAAAATTTTGATAAAAAGTTTTTCCATAGAAAAATGTAAAAAAAAAGTTTTTCTATACCAAATGTTCAACTTTTTCATTTCCGCAACTCTAAAATCTAGATAAAGTGAATAACCTATAGAAAACCCTAAGGCAGTGCAAACGGTAGAAGAGAAAATCAATGCATTTGCAATGTTTTTTCTTAGGCGTCCGTCTGACTGACTGACTATTTAGGTGGGTTTTGTTGATATTTATTTACTTCGTGTCTTTAATTTTAATGGCTCTGTTTTAGTCTATATTTTGCCAATGATTGGTTTAGAATTAGAAATTTGTGTGTGTATACAGATAAAGCCAGTAAAAGGAATTAACTATAAAATAGAGACTCGCAAGTAATAAGAGAAATTCTAACTTCTCAAGCGTATAATTATTTTATACCATAACATATCAATTAAAATTCTTGAAAATTTTAGTATCTTACTTTACAAACCCCTACCCTTTTATAAGGAAACATTCTATTGTAACAAACACATAAATGTTAAGAAATTAATGAAGACAATAATGATTTGTGATTTTAATGACATACTCATGAGATGTAGTGGCATGTGAGGAATAACACTGAAAAAAATTTTTTAATTAAGAAAAGTATTTGCTTTACTTTTTAAGCAATTTATACTCTAAAGATTTAAAATAATGGAAATATATAAAATTGTCAGACACTCAAATTGCAATATTATGAGATTTGTTAACAATTATTTAAATTAATTTCCCTTTCTTTGAACCATAATTTGCCTCTGTGTATCCCTCAATATATCTTTTCTTTATAGGTTTTTTTAATTGCAATTTTGCGTGTTTAAAAATTGGCCTTTTTCTAGCTTTCAGCTCTGCTCGCTTCGTCGAAATGTTAGTTATCAATTAAATTTATTTTGTGCGTAAAGATAATTTGTTTCTTTATTAAAAGGGACTTCTTCCTTCTTAAACGAAATAAAAAAGACATATTTTCTTTGTCATTCAAGTGTCTTAATTTATAGCAAACGCTTTTTTCCCTTCTTTATTCGCAGCGAATTCGTCCTTTTTTGGAGGGGTTTTAATCGAGTTAAGTGTATCCTTTTGTGGAAGAAGTATTTGCTGGCATACAAATAAATAAATGTAATTTTCATGTAAAAGCAGATTTTGTACAAAATTGGCTTTAAGTGATTTAAGTGGGCTTAAATGTAATTTGGCTCATGACATTGTTGACAGTGTACGAGACCTTTTTGGCTTTATTTGCTTAAGAGTTATTAGGTTTTTTTCTTGTGGGACTTTTATAAGAAAAGAAAATCATTTAACTAAAATTTTATATTAGGAAAAATATAAAGAAGTTTTTCTTAAAAAAAAATCAAAAAAAAAACAAATTTTATTAAATAAAATAATTTTATTATTGTTCACAAGAAAAATTGTTTATAACAAAAAAAAACTATAAAGAATTTTCTATAGAAAAAAAATTTTAATATTTTCTATAAAAAAAATTTTTGATAAGGAAAAATTTTTGATAAGGAAAATTTTTCTTCAAAAAAATTTTTGATTAGGAAAAATTGTATGTAGATAAATTTTTCACAAGGAAACATTTTCAACAGAAACATTATAGATGAGAAAAAATTTTGTATACAAAATTTTCTATACAAAATTTTTTCTATAGAAAAATTTTTGATAATGAAAAAATTTTCTACAAAAAAAATTTAAAATTTTTCATAGAAAAAATTTTGTTAAAAAATTATTTACAGAAAGAATTTTGGTATCATATTTTTTATAGAAAAAAATTCTGGTATCAAATTTTTTATAGAAAAAATTTTGGTATTAAATTTTTTATCGAAAAAAATTTCGGTATCAAATTTTTTATAGAAACAATTTCGGCATCAAGTTCAAAAAAAAATATTTCGTTATACATTTTTTTTAAAAAAATTTCGGTAACAAATTTTTTATTGAAATTTTTTATAGAAAAAATTTCTTTTCAAATTTTTTATAGAAAAAATTTCGGTATCAAATTTTTTATAGAAAAAATTTCGGCATCAAATTTTTTGTAGAAAAAATTTCGGTATCAAATTTTTTTTAAAAAAAATTTCGGTATCAAATTTTTTTTAGAAAAAATTTCGGTATCAAAAAATTTCGGTATCAAATTTTTTATAGAAAAAATTTCGGTATCAAATTTTTTATAGAAAAAATTTCGGTATCAAATTTTTTATAGAAAAAATTTCGGTATCAGATTTTTTATAGAAAAAATTTCGGTATCAAATTTTTTATAGAAAAAATTTCGGTATCAAATTTTTTATCGAAAAAATTTCGGTATCAAATTTTTTATAGAAAAAATTTCGGTATCAAATTTTTTATAAAAAAAATTTCGGTATCAAATTTTTTATAGAAAAAATTTCGATATCAAATTATTTATAGAAAAAATTTCGGTATCAAATTTTTTATAGAAAAAATTTCGGTATCAAATTTTTTTTAGAAAAAATTTCGGTATCAAATTTTTTTTAGAAAAAATTTCGGTATCAAATTTTTTTTAGAAAAAATTTCGGTATCAAATTTTTTTTAGAAAAAATTTCGGTATTAAATTTTTTATAGAAAAAATTTCGGTATCAAATTTTTTATAGAAAAAATTTCGGTATCAAATTTTTTATAGAAAAAATTTCGGTATCAAATTTTTTATAGAAAAAATTTCGGTATCAAATTTTTTATAGAAAAAATTTCGGTATCAAATTTTTTAAGAAAAAATTTCGGTATCAAATTTTTTATAGAAAAAATTTCGGTATCAAATTTTTTATAGAAAAAATTTCAAATTTTTTATAGAAAAAATTTCGGTATCAAATTTTTTATAGAAAAAATTTCGGTATCAAATTTTTTATAGAAAAAATTTCGGTATCAAATTTTTTATAGAAAAAATTTCGGTATTAAATTTTTTATAGAAAAAATTTCGGTATCAAATTTTTTATAGAAAAAATTTCGGTATCAAATTTTTTTTAGAAAAAATTTCGGTATCAAATTTTTTTTAGAAAAAATTTCGGTATCAAATTTTTTTTAGAAAAAATTTCGGTATCAAAAAATTTCGGTATAGAAAAAAATTTAGTATCAAAAAATTTCGGTACAGAAAAAATTTCGGTATCAAATTTTTTATAGAAAAAATTTCGGTATCAAATTTTTGATAGAAAAAATTTCGGTATCAAATTTTTTATAGAAAAAATTTCGGTATCAAATTTTTTATAGAAAAAATTTCGGTATCAAATTTTTTATAGAAAAAATTTCTGTATCAAATTTTTAATAGAAAAAATTTTTTTATCAAATTTTTTATAGAAAAAAAAAGTTTTTATAGAAAAAATTTTGATATAGAAAAAATTCGGTATAGGAAAAATTTCGGTATCAAATTTGTTATAGAAAAAATTTCGGTATATAATTTTTTTCCTAATTTTTTGGGTATCTAATTTTTTATAGAAAAAATTTCGGTTAAAATTTTTTAAAGAAAAAAAATTTCGGTACAAAATTTTTGATAACAAAAAATTTTCTGTGGAAAAATTTTTCGTTATTTAAAGTTTTTCTATAGAAAACTTTTCGTTATCAAAAATATTTCTATAGAAAATTTATCGTTATAAAAAAATTTCTATAGAAAATTTATCGTTATCAAGCATTTTTTCTATAGAAAATTTTTCATTATCAAAATCTTTTTCTATAGAAAATTTTTCGTTATCGAAAATTTTTGATAACGAAAAATTTTCTATAGAAAAATTGTTCATAACGAAATATTTTCTAAAAAAAATTTTTGATAACAAAAAATTTTTCTAAAAATTTTTTTTTTTCGATAGAAAAACGTTTGCTAAAGAAAATTTTTCTATAAAAAAATTGTCCTATAAAAAATCTCTTTTTCTTACGTTTAACTGAAAAGACTTAAATATAAAATTTAAATTTTATTTTTCGGTATTAAATTTTTCATAGAAAAAATTTCGGTATCAATTTTTTATAGAAAAAATTTCGGTATCAAATTTTTTATAGAAAAAATTTCGGTATCAAATTTTTTATAGAAAAAATTTCGGTATCAAATTTTTTATAGAAAAAATTTCGGTATCAAATTTTTTATAGAAAAAATTTCGGTATCAAATTTTTTATAGAAAAAATTTCGGTATCAAATTTTTTATAGAAAAAATTTCGGTATCAAATTTTTTATAGAAAAAATTTCGGTATCAAATTTTTTATAGAAAAAATTTCGGTATCAAATTTTTTATAGAAAAAATTTCGGTATCAAATTTTTTATAGAAAAAATTTCGGTATCAAATTTTTTATAGAAAAAATTTCGGTATCAAATTTTTGATAGAAAAAATTTCGGTATCAAATTTTTTATAGAAAAAATTTCGGTATCAAATTTTTTATAGAAAAAATGTCGGTATCAAATTTTTTATAGAAAAAATTTCGGTATCAAATTTTTTATAGAAAAAATTTCGGTATCAAATTTTTTATAGAAAAAATTTCGGTATCAAATTTTTTTTAGAAAAAATTTCGGTATCAAATTTTTTATAGAAAAAATTTCGGTATCAAATTGTTTATAGAAAAAATTTCGGAATCAAATTTTTTATAAAAAAATTTTGGTATCAAATTTTTTATAGAAAAAATTTTGGTATCAAATTTTTTATAGAAAACATTTCGGTATCAAATTTTTAATAGAAAAAATTTCGGTATCAAATTTTTTTTAGAAAAAATTTCGGTATCAAATTTTTTTTAGAAAAAATTTCGGTATCAAATTTTTTTTAGAAAAAATTTCGGTATCAAATTTTTTTTAGAAAAAATTTCGGTATCAAAAAATTTCGGTATAGAAAAAAATTTAGTATCAAAAAATTTCGGTACAGAAAAAATTTCGGTATCAAATTTTTTATAGAAAAAATTTCGGTATCAAATTTTTGATAGAAAAAATTTCGGTATCAAATTTTTTATAGAAAAAATTTCGGTATCAAATTTTTTATAGAAAAAATTTCGGTATCAAATTTTTTATAGAAAAAATTTCTGTATCAAATTTTTAATAGAAAAAATTTTTTTATCAAATTTTTTATAGAAAAAAAAAGTTTTTATAGAAAAAATTTTGATATAGAAAAAATTCGGTATAGGAAAAATTTCGGTATCAAATTTGTTATAGAAAAAATTTCGGTATATAATTATTTTCCTAATTTTTTGGGTATCTAATTTTTTATAGAAAAAATTTCGGTTAAAATTTTTTAAAGAAAAAAAATTTCGGTACAAAATTTTTGATAACAAAAAATTTTCTGTGGAAAAATTTTTCGTTATTTAAAGTTTTTCTATAGAAAACTTTTCGTTATCAAAAATATTTCTATAGAAAATTTATCGTTATAAAAAAATTTCTATAGAAAATTTATCGTTATCAAGCATTTTTTCTATAGAAAATTTTTCATTATCAAAATCTTTTTCTATAGAAAATTTTTCGTTATCGAAAATTTTTGATAACGAAAAATTTTCTATAGAAAAATTGTTCATAACGAAATATTTTCTAAAAAAAATTTTTGATAACAAAAAATTTTTCTAAAATTTTTTTTTTTTGATAGAAAAATGTTTGCTAAAGAAAATTTTTCTATAAAAAAATTGTCCTATAAAAAATCTCTTTTTCTTACGTTTAAATGAAAAGACTTAAATATAAAATTTAAATTTTATTTTTCGAATAACTATTCATTTTTCTATGACTCAATCCTTCTACAAAAGAAAAACTCTTCAAGACAGGTAAAACATTTAAGTCAATCACTAAAAGTTTTATAGCCTTAAGAAAAAACTGAAATTCGACTAAAATTTATGGTATTTTATTTCAGTTTTAAATGTCGCCAGTGATTTTTTTCGTTTTTCTTTAAGAAGAACTAAAAGCTTTGCGTTAATTTATTTTTTAGTTATTTTTTTAAGGATTTATTGCAAAAATATTGTTTGAGGTAGTCAAGATTTTTTAGTTGCTTTTTTCCACTTCCACACGCTCAGTTTGGCATGACTGAGTTGCGTGTTGCACGTGTCAACCAGGTAAAAAACAAGGAAAATAACTGCCACAATTTCAATTTTTCAACTTCTTTTATTTTCCCCTATTGATTTTCTTGATGTCGTTCGATATGAGACAAAATAACGTTTTTTAACGGATTTACGGACATTTTAGTTTTGATTTTCGTTTTCTGTTTTTTGTTTTCAAAATTAATTTTTGGGTCATGTTTAAACATGCATATTCGTTGTAAAATTATGGTTTAACACAAAAATTGGTGTAGTTCCTTTTGGGGTCAACTTCTTTGGAGCCAGATCATATGCAAAATAAATTTGTTCTTAATATTTACGAAACATGTCACATTTAATTAAAGTTTGTTTTTCGAGAAAGGAAAGTTTTTGGTAGCATGAAGTGGACACTTTTAATGGGTTTGATTCAGTCGTGTCCAATATCGCACATAAAATTAAGTTATTCACAGGTTAAAAGTGGCATGAGAAATGTCTGGAACTAAAATTTGATTATGGAGATTTTTTGTTAAATAGGAATAGTAAAGTTATTATTTTAGGGGTTTTATATTATGGTTTCGTTAATGACTTTCTTGCTTTAATATAGTAACATTAAAGAACTTCATTAATGAAGCACTTTACTCATAATTGTACTATACAAAAATTAATCCTAGATTTCTTCAATAAAAAAATTTCAGATAAAATTATTTCATAGATATTATATTTGGCATACAATTTTTTATAGAAAAAATTTTTTTATTCAATTTTAAATAGATAAAATTTTGGTAAAAAATTGTTTATAGAAAAAATTTTTTAATAAAATTTTTTATAGAAAAAATTGTTTATCAAATTGTTTATAGAAAAAATTTCGGTATAAAATTTTTGATGAAAGAAATTTCGGCATCAAATTTTTCATAGCAAAAAATTAGATATAAAACTTTTTATGGAAAAAATTTCGGTATAAAATTTTTTAAAGAAAAAATTTTAATATCAAATATTTTATAAAAAAAAATTTGATATAAAATTTTTACAGACAAAATTTCGGTATAAAATTTTTTATAAAAAAAATTTCGGTATGAAATTTTTTATAGATATCAAATTTTTATAGAGAAATTAAAAAATTACGGTATAGAAAAAATTTCAGTTAAAATTTTTATAGAAAAATTTCGGTATAAATATTTTTTAAAGAAAAAATTTGAAATAAAATTTTTTATAGAAAAAATTTCTGTATATTTTTTTTTTTTATATAAATAAAATTGGATTTCAAATTTTTTTAGACAAAATTGCGGTATCAAATTTTTTATAGAAAAAATTTGGGTATACAATTTTTGATATTTACATAAAATTTCGATATTAAATATTTTATAGAAAAAAAATTTTGGTATCAAATTTTGTATAGAAAAATAAAATCGGTTATAATTATTTATAGAAAAAATTTCGATTAAAATTTTCCAAAGAAAAATTTCGTTATAAATTTTTTTTATAGAAAAAATTTCTGTATAAGATTTTTTAATGAAAATATTTCGTTATCAAATTTTTTATATATAAAATTCCATATAAAATTTTTTATATAAAAAATTTTGGTTTAAATTTTTTAATAGAAAAAATTTCGGTATACAATTTTTTATCCAAAAAATATCAGTATCAAATTTTTTATAGAAAAAATTTTGGCATCAAACTTTTTATAGAAACACAAATTTTTATAGAAAAAATTCTGGTATTTATACCAAAATAAATAAGAAAAAATGTTGGTATCAAACTTTTTATAGAAAAAATTTCTATATCAAATTTTTTATAGAAAAATTTTTATAGAAAAATTTCGGTATAAAGTTTTTTATAGAAAAAATTTTGGTACTAAATTTTTTATAGAAAAAATGTTGGTACAAAATTTTTTATAGAAAAAATTTTGGTACCAAATTTTCTATAGAAAGAAAAAGTTCGGTATCAAATTTTTTATAGAAAAATATTCGGTATAAAATTTTTTATAAAAAAAGATCCGCTTTAAAATTTTTTATAGAAAATTTTTAATATAAAAAATTTTAGTTAACATTTTTTATAAAATAATCGGTTAACATTTTTTATATAAAACTATTCGTTAAATTTTTTCATAGAAAAAATTTCAGATTAAACTTTTTCATAGGAAAAATTTCGGTTTAAAATTTTTAATAGAAAAAATTTTGATATAAAATTTTTATAGAAAAAATTTTGATATAAAATTTTTATAGAAAAAATTTTGATATAAAATTTTTATAGAAAAAATTTCAGTAAAAAATCTTTTATAGAAAAAATTACGGTAAAAAATTTTTTATATAAAAAAAATTCGGTATAAAATTTTTTATACAAAAAATTTCGGTAAAAAATTTTTTATAGAAAAATTTTAATAGAAAAAATTTCGGTTCAAAATTTTTTTGAGGAAAAAATTCCGGTTTAATTTTTTTTTTTTTTTTTGAGGAAAATATTCCGGAAAAAATTTTAGTATAAAATTTTTTATAGAAAAAAATTACGGTGTCAAATTTTTTATAGAAAAAAATTCGGTATTAAATTTTTTATAGAAAAAATTTCGGTATCAAATTTTTTAAAGAACAAATTTCGGTATCAAAGTTTTAAAGAAGAAATTTTGGTATCAAATTTTTTATAGAAGAAATTCCGCAGAAAACTTTTTTTTTAGAAAATGTTTAAAATTTTTATAGAAATAATTTCGTTTTAAATTTTTTTATAGACTAAATGTCGATATAAAATTTTTTATTGAAAAAAAATTCGGTTAAAATTTTTTATAGAAAAAAAATTCGGTTAAAATTTTTTATAGAAAAAAAATTCGTTTAAAATTTTTTATAGAAAAAATTTAGGTTAAAATTTTTTATAGAAAAAATTTCGGTTAAAATTTTTTATAGAAAAAAAAATCGGTTAAAATTTTTTATAGAAAAAATTTCGGTTAAAATTTCTTATAGAAAAAATTTCGGTTGAAATATTTTATAGAAAAAATTTCGGTTGAAATTTTTTATAGAAAAAAATTCGGTTGAAATTTTTTATAGAAAAAACTTCGGTTGAAATTTAAAAAAAAAAATCGGTTAAAATTCTATATAGAAAAAATTTCGGTTAAAATTTTTTATAGAAAAAATTTCGGTTAAAATTTTTTGTAGAAAAAATTTCGGTTAAAATTTTTTGTAGAAAAAATTTCGGTTAAAATTGTTTATAGAAAAAATTTCGGTTAAAATTTTTTACAGAAAAAATTCGGTTCAAAATTTTTTATAGAAAAAATTTCTACATGAAAATTGGTTAGAAAAAAAGATTTTGATATAAAAAATTTTTGGTTTATAATTTTTATTAGAAAAATTTCGGTTTGGAATCTTAATAGACAAAATTTCGGTTCGAAATTTTTTATAGAAAAAAAATTTCGCTTTAAAATTTTTTGTAGAAAAAAATTCGGTATAAAATTTTTTATAGAAAAAATTTTGGTAAAAAATTGTTTATAGAAAAAATTTTGGTAAAAAATTGTTTATAGAAAAAATTTTGGTAAAAAATTGTTTATAGAAAAAATTTTGGTAAATTTCGGTTAAAATTTTTTATAGAAAAAATTTCGGTTAAAATTTTTTGTAGAAAAAATTTCGGTTAAAATTTTTTGTAGAAAAAATTTCGGTTAAAATTGTTTATAGAAAAAATTTCCGTTAAAATTTTTTACAGAAAAAATTCGGTTCAAAATTTTTTATAGAAAAAATTTCTACATGAAAATTTGTTAGAAAAAATGATTTTGATGTAAAAAATTTTTGGTTTATAATTTTTATTAGAAAAATTTCGGTTTGGAATTTTTTATAGACAAAATTTCGGTTCGAAATTTTTTATAGAAAAAAAATTTCGCTTTGAAATTTTTTGTAGAAAAAAATTCGGTATAAAATTTTTTATAGAAAAAATTTTGGTAAAAAATTGTTTATAGAAAAAATTTTGGTAAAAAATTGTTTATAGAAAAAATTTTGGTAAAAAATTGTTTATAGAAAAAATTTTGGTAAAAAATTTGTTTATAGAAAAAATTTCGGTTAAAATTTTTTACCGAAAAAATTTCGGTTAAAATTTTTTACAGAAAAAATTTCGGTTAAAATTTTTTATAAAAAAAATTTCGGTTAAAATTTTTTATAGCAAAAATTTCGGTTGAAATTTTTTATAGAAAAAATTTCGGTTAAAATTTTTTATAGAAAAAATTTCGGTTAAAATTTTTTATAGAAAAAATTTCGGTTAAAATTTTTTATAGAAAAAATTTCGGTTAAAATTTTTTATAGAAAAAATTTCGGTTAAACTTTTTTATCGGAAAAATTTCGTTAAAAATTTTTTCTAGAAAAAAAATTTCGGTACAAAATTATTTATAGGAAAAAATTTCGATAAAAAATTTTTTATAGAAAAAAATTTTGATAAAAAATTTTTTATAGAAAAAAATTTCGACAAAAAATTTTGTACAGAAAAAAATGTCGATAAAAAATTTATTATAAAAAAAAATTTTTGGTATTAAAATTTTCATAGAAAAAAGTTTCGGTATAAAATTTTTTATAGAAAAAAATTTCGGTATTCAAATATAGAAATAACAAAAGTTTAATGAAACCCCGTTTTTTTTGTTTGTTTCGCTTAAATAAAAGTAATTGTGCTAATGACGTTCATGTCAATGTCCATTCAAATATAATTTTTTTGTAAATGTTATATAAATTAAATGCACTTTACATGCAATAATTGCATTCTTTATAATAATATACAAATTTGAATTATAAGAACTTTGCAAAAAATATCAAAACTTAAATATTTAGAATGATGACTAAATATAGTGACTCACCATTCCACCGACACCACAATAGACCGATAATCCCACCAGTAAACCAATATGATTTAATGCTGCTCTTAACTTTAAGGATTTCCAAAAACTTTGCTTACAAATGCCCTTGTTAGCTTCGACTGTCTCCACTCGAACGTCCAAATGTTTCAGTTTATTCAAAAGCTCGGCATTGGCATCGTCCGTAGCATCAAATTCCACCATTTTTTTCGGGTTTTGTTGTTTTCCTTTTCTATTGTTTTTGGAAGTTAAATATTAAGTTTTATATTTTTTTAAGTTAAACTTTCAAGTTTATTTGATTTTCTTTATTAGTTTCATAAGATTTTCTGGATTTTTTTCTTTTATAATTTTGGTTATTGTGCTTTTGCATAAATTTATTTTTTCATTATATTTCTTGAGATTTTTAATTTAATTTCAGTGGTTAAGTATTTGTCATGAATATTTTGTTTTCAATTTCTTATTTTACTTCTTCATTTAATTTAAACAGTTTTAACTTGATTTCTTAAGTTATTTGTGAATAAAAAACTATTAGCATTTTAAATATCTTCAAGAAAACTAATAAAAGAAAGAAATTAGAAAGAAAAATAAGGGAAACTGTTAAATATTTTTATTTGTTAATTTAACCCCCCGGGGAGTTAAACATTTAAATGTTTTAAAAGTTAACTATAATGTTAAGTGGTAAGGAAAAGTAATACGTGGTTTTCTTGTGAATATTTAATGCAATTTCTTCAAAAAGTTACTTTTACTTTTATAAAAATGTGACCACTTTTGTTTCCTTAACTAAAATAGGCCTATAAAAGTTGATATTTCTAACATTACATATAATGTTTGGAGTTTTTTAATGGAAAACGTGCACGGTCATGCACAAGTTAAAGTCAAGTAAATAGAGGAAACAAAAAATTTAAATGAAGTTCTATAAAAAAATATAAAAACTAAGTTAAAACCAAAATTTACCAAAAATTATTTTAGAACCAATATTTTAAAGATTTGTAGCCATTATATTATTAGGTTGTTCGAAAAGTAATTTATTTTAGAAAAATGATTTCTATTAAATACATATGTATTATATATGGGGAACTTTTTTTGAATTAAAATACGTATACCATTCGTCTTTTATACCCACTATCGAAAAAATGGGGGAAATTGAGATTATCATTCAGTTTGTAAGTTTATAAAAACCAAAAAAACCCGGTTAAAATTTTTTATAGAAAAAAAATTTCGATAACAAACTTTTTTACAGAAAAAATTTGGGTATCAAAATTTTTATAGAAAAAATTGCCGTAAAAAATGTTTTATAAAAAAATTTCGGTATTCCATTTTTTTTTTTTTTAAATTTCGGTTAAAATTTTTTTTGTAGAAGAAATTTCAGTTAAAAATTTTTTCTAGAAAATATTTCAATGAAAAGTTTTTTATAGCAAAAATTTCGGTAATACAATTTTATAGAAAAAGATTCGGTAAAAAATTTTTAATATAAAAAATGTCGGTATAAAAATTATTTTAAAACAAATTTCGGTATAAAATCTTTAATAGAAATTATTTTGGTATAAGAAAATATTTCGGCATAAAATTTTTGTTGGAAAAAAAAATTCCGTTAAAAAATTTTTATAGAAAAAATTTCGATAAAATAATTTTTAATAGAAAAAATTTTGGCATAAACATTTTTTAAAACAAATTTCAGTACAAAAATTCGGTATAAAATTTTTTATAGGAAATATTTCGGTATCAAATTTTTGAAAGAAAAATTTTCGGTGTTAAATTTTTTCTAGAAAAAATTTCGTTAAAAAATTTTTCAGAAAAATTTTGGTATAAAATTGATTATAGAAAAAATTTTGGTATACAATTTTTTGTAGATAAAATTTTGATATATCAATCGGGTGTATATTGAGATTGTCATTCCGTTTGTAAGTTTGTAAAAAACAAAAAACCCAGTCAAAATTTTTTATAGAAACAAAATTTCGGTAACAAATTTTTAATACAAAAAATTTAAGTATCAAAATTTATAGAAAAAATTGCGGTAAAAAATATTTTATAAAAAAATTTGCGTATTATTTTTTTTAAATTTCGCTAAAAAAAATTTTATAGAAAAAATTTCAATACAAATTTTTTTTATAGGAAAAAATTTCGGTAATAAAATCTTTATGGAAAAAATTTCGATAAAAACTTTTTAATAGAAAACATTTCGGTATAAAAATTATTTTAAAACAAATTTCGGTACAAAATCTTTTATAAAAATTATTTTTAAAACCATTTTTAAAGAAAAAATTTCGTTAAAAAATTAAAAAAAAATTTCGTAAAAAATTTTTTATAGAAAAAATTTCGGTTAAATAATTTTTAATAGAAAAGTTTTGGCATAAAAATTGTTTAAAACAAATTTCAGTATAAAAGATTCTATAGAAGGTATTTTGGCATAACATTTCTTAACGAAAAAAAAATCGGTATGAACTTTTTTATAGAAAATATTTCGGTATCAAATTTTGTAAAGAAAAATTTTCAGTGAAAAATTTTTTATAGAAAAAATTTCGTTAAAAAAATGTTTATAGAAAAAATTTTGGTATATAATTGATTATAGAAAAAATGTTGGTATAAAATTTTGTATAGATAAAATTTTGATATATTAATCGGATATATTAATTTTGATATATTAATAAAAACTTCGGTAAAAAATTTTTTATAGAAAAAATTTAATTAAAAAATTTTTTATAGAAAAAATTTCGATAAAAACTTTTTAATAGCAAATATTTTGGTATAAAAATTATTTTAAAACAAATTTTGGTATAAAATCTTTTATAGAAATTATTTTGGTAAAAAATTTTTAAAGAAAAAATTTCAGTATAAAAATTTTTTTGAAAAAAGAAAAAACTCGGTAAAAAAAATGTTTATAGAAAAATATCGGTATAAAATTGAGTATGGAAAAAATTTTGGTATACAAATTTTTTAAAACAAATTTCAGTATAAAAGCTTTAATAGAAGTTATTTTGGTATAAAATTTTGAAAGAAAAAAATTCGGTATAAAATTGTTTATAGAAAATATTTCGGTTTTTGAAAACTTATATATTTAAGCTGTTTCCGTCATTTGGACTTATATGAGAGCTAGGGTCAAATGTGGACCGATTATCTCGAAATTTGGCAAATTGATTACACTTGTTACAAAAATTGCTCATGCAAAATAAAAAATTAACTTAAAATTCTTATTATCTTCAGATTTACGAGCGTTTTAGTAATTTTTGTCTCATTTAGTGCGTTTTGACAGAAGAGTTTGTGTGGGAGCTATGGTCAAATATGGACCGATTTCAATGAAATTTAAAACGGTGATTTAAGTTTACATAAACTGTATTTGTTTAAATCTCATGAAAAATATTAATTTTTTTGTCCAAAATATCAATTCCGAAGTAGGACCTATGGGAGGTACCATAAATAATGGACCTATTTTTGCAAAATGTATTATTCAAAGCAATTCCGAACACAATAAAACGCCGTATTTTAAGTTGGACTTAATTTAGTATTTTGTTATAACATTCGAAAAGTTGTCCCTAATTTGATGAATATATAAGAATTTTCTTAAAATTGTTTCAGTTTAGTTTTTAACTTATAACTTTTATAAATATTTTGATAAAATTTTTCCAAAAATATTTTATTGTTCTAAACACTTTGTTTAATAATATGGCGGTAAATTCTTTTTAGTTTTTCAATCCATCTAGTTTTAAAAAATTTTCAAAGTTTACATATTGATATGAAAAATATGATTACTTCGGAAAAAAATGTACATTTTTCGAATACACAAAAAATACACCGCATTTTAAATTGGTCTTAATTTAGTGTTTTGCTTATAACTTTCGTAAACTTGTCTCTAATTTGTTAAATAATATCACGATTTTTTTATATTTTTTCAGTTTAGTTTTTAGCTTATAACTTATATACAAATTATGATAAAATTTTTCTAAAAATATTTTATTATTCTTAACACTTTGTTTAATAATATGACGATAAATTCTTTTTAGTTTTTCAATCCGTCTAGTTTTAAAAAACTGTCAAAGTTTACATATTGATATGAAAAATTAGATTTCTTCGGAAAAAAATGTTCATTTTTAGAATACACAAAAAATACACCGCATTCTAAATTGGACTTAGTTTGGTATTTTGCTTATAACTTTCGTAAACTTGATGCTAATTTGTTAAATAATTTTACGGTTTTTTAGCATTGTTTCAGTTTAGTTTTTAGCTTATAACTTTTATAAATGTTTTCATAAAATTTATCTAAAAATATTTTATTATTCTAAACACTTTGTTTAATAATATGGCGATAAATTCTTTTTAGTTTTTCAATCCCTCTAGTTTTAAAAAAATTTCAAAGTTTACATATTGATATGAAAAATTTGATTTTTTCGAAAAAAATCCACATTTTTTGAATACACAAAAAATACACCGTATTCTAAATTGCATTTAGTTTGGCGTTTTGCTTATAACTTTCGTGAAGTTAACGCTAATTTGTTTAATAATATCATGATTTTTTAATTTTTTTCAGTTTAGTATTTAGCTTATAACTTTAATAAATATTTTGATAAAATTTTTCTAAAAATATTTTATTATTCTAAACACTTTGTTTAATAATATGGCGATAAATTCTGTTTAGTTTTTCAATCCGTCTAGTTTTAAGAAATTTTCAAAGTTTGCATATTGATATGAAAAATTTGATTTTTTTTTTTTTCGTAAAGTTATTTTTTTTTTGAGATGTCTTTAATATTTAGTTAAAAGAAAGTTAAAATTACTTTAACAAGAATGTATTTAGTGGCTTGTAAATTATTATAGAGATAAAAATTGTTTCGGCAACCTTATCTAAATATTGTAATATTACTACTTTCTATCAACAATTTTGAAAAATTTTCTGGACCACTTATATTCATGACATCATTTTTATGAAGATTTTTTTAAATTATTCTTTAAAAATCTTTGGTTTTATGGTTAAAGCAACAGTTTTATGATTTTTTTGTAATATAAATTTTGCACGACTTTAAGAATATTTATTATACTTCCAAGAATTATTAATTTTAAACCCACAAATTATTATTAATATTTTCGCTTTTTTGTGGTGAATTTTCATGTGTCTAGAATTTGTTTGGATTTGTATTTTGCACTAATTATTTTCTCACACAAAATTTTTAAAAATAGTTTAATTATTTTCCAGCCAATGGCGGAATACAAACATTTTGTAGGTAAGAATTTAATTTTTGTTTAATATTTTCAAAAATTTTAAATTTTATATTTTGGCACACTGGGGACTTGTAGGCAATAACACACATTCTGGAAAATTATGAGTAAATGTTTGAGTATAATAAAAAAAAAATTTGGAAAATTATTTTATGACTAGCAGACACCGAGACGTACGAGTGTCGCAAAATAAACAAAAAAAAAAAAATAACACATTTAAATAAATATTTGGATGGCAAAGATGTAAGATTTCAAAATTTTTTTTAGAGTAAATTTTTTCATAATTTTTTCTTTTGTCATAATTTCACAGGGTAAATTTTGTTAGAATTGGAATTCAAAACTCAAAAGAAATTTTTCAAAATATTTGTGAGAATATTTGTTTTTATTTATTCTTGAATTTAAAAAGTTTTTTTTATTTTTGTTAAAAAAAATTTAATTTTTATTTATTTAATATTAAAAAATTAAGATTGCATTGAATTTTTTAAAAAAACTTTTTTTTTTATATTTTATAGTAAAAATTTTGTATGAAAAATTTGAATTAAAAGCATGTCATAGCTTTATCTTTCATTTAAAAAATAGGGGTTAAAATATCGTTACTTTTTTAAAATTACACTTTTTTAAATTTTTTTTCATTAATTTAAATTTTTCCACAACTTTTTTTATATTTTTTCTTTTTCTATAAAATTTAGAAAATTTCCTTAATTTTTTATTACTTTTTCTTATTTATTTTCAAATTTTATTTAATTTTTCCTTTCAAAATTTACGACCTTTTTCACTTTATCCCACTATGAAATCAAATTTCTTTTAAATTTTCCCGTTCACACGATTTTAAGTTCCTTTCGTTACACTATCTAAACACTAACTGATGCTGGAAAATGTTCTTTTAGCTAAACAAGCAGCCAAAAGTCTGGCTGTCGGAAAAACTCATCGTACTTCATATTTTTCCCCCCCTTTTCGTGTTTTTCATATTTTCCAATTTCTCTTACAACAAAAACGAAAGAAAATTTTTGCCAACATCATCATTGTTGAGTTTAGCTCGTGAAATTTGTTGGTTTTCCAACTCATCACCATCAGACTAGTAAACATCATCATCTTTGCCAGCATCATCAGAATCGGTATTAGCACCCACTATCATTCTCCGAAAATTTATTCATTCACTCACTCATTTTGTCTTTCGAAAAGTTCGTTCATTCAGTCGATAAGTGCGAAATTTTTAGTTTTTCGTTTATAATTTTGATTATTTTTAATTCATTGTTGTTATTATTTTCTAAATTTTTAATTATTTATTAATTAACAAGGTGATTTAAACAATTTCTTTTTGCTTTAAATTTTTTCTGAACATTAAAAAAGTTCTCATAAAACAAAAAATTAAAAATTTTCCCTTTGTCTCAAATTACCTTTTTGCTCATAACTTTCGTAAATTTTTAACTAAAATTTTTCCCAAAATATTTTGTCATTCTAAACCCTTTGTTAAAATAAACAACAATACATTTTGTTCATTTATTAATTTAAATTCAACAGGAAAAATGTTTAAAGTTGTCTTTAATGTTTGACTTTAATTTCAATATTTACTTTAAAAATTATTATTCAAACAAGATATCTTCGCTATCTTATTTGACCGCTAAAAATCATCAACGTTAAACTTTTAATATTCTACTTCAAATTTAAAAACTGATTCAAATTTAAAAAATGATTCTGAATCGAACGTTATACTAAAAGATGGGTCTAAAGCCAATATTTCTATGTGTTATTATAATCACACAGTGGTTTAAATCAACAAAAAAATGGTTATAAATCTGTATCTTCTAAACTGTAAGTCTAATTGCAGGTTTGAGAGGGTTGTTATGGATGACCGCAAGATTTCTAAATTTTGAAAAACAATTTAAAAAATTTCTAAAAAGGTAACCCAATTGACCTTTTTTTGCAATTAAAATTAAGGTGTATAGAAATATGCCATTTTTCATAAAATTTGATTTTCTGGATTCGTTTATGATATTGCGCTACTTTTTATTTTTGAAATCTTAAGAGAATATATGGGACTATATAAATGCAATTGAGAAAGTTGCAAAATCGGCTTGATTTTTTTGTTATATGTTCGAAAACACAACCATTTTCTTTAAAATTAAACAAATTTCGGTCAATACTAAACATAGAGTGAATGTTTCATCAGTATGTATAAGAGAATTATTAAGGAGGATCCAAGCTTTCTAAATTTTGGAAAACAATTTAAAAAATTTCAGAAATTTCAAAAAATTGACCTTTTTTGCAATTAAAATTATGGTGTATTGAAATTTGTCATTTTTTATAAAATTTTTGAAATCTTAGGAGAATATATGGGACTATATTAACGCATTTGAGAAAGTTGCAAAATCGGCTTGAATTTTTTGTTATATGTTCGAAAAAATTGTCTTTAAATTTAAACAAATTTCGGTCAATGCTAAACGTAGAGTGAATGTTACGTCAGTATGTATAAGAGAGTTGTAAAGTAGGACCCAAGCTTTCTAAATTTTGGAAAACAATTTAAAAAATTTCTAAAAGGGTAACCCAATTGACCTTTTTTTGCAATTAAAATTAGGGTGTATAGAAATATGCCATTTTTTATAAAATTTGATTTTCTGAATTCGTTTATGATTTTGCGCTACTTTTTATTTTTGAAATCTTAGGAGAATATATGGGACTATATAAATGCATTTGAGAAAGTTGCAAAATCAGCTTGATTTTTTTGTAATATGTTCGAAAACACAAAAATTTTCTTAAAAATTAAACAAATTTCGGTCAATGCTAAACGTAGAGTGAATGTTACATCAGTATGTATTAGAGAGTTGTAAAGTAGGTCCCAAGCTTTCTAAATTTTGAAAAACAATCTAAAAAATTCCAAAAAAGAAAACGAAATTGACCTTTTTTGTAATTAAAGTTAGGGTGTATAGAAATTTGCCATTTTTTATAAAATTCTATTTTCTGAATTCGTTGATGAATTCGCGCTACTTTTTATTTTCGAAATCTAAAGAGAATATATGGGACTATATAAATGCATTTGAGAAAGTTGCAAAATCAGCTTGATTTTTTTGTAATGTGTTCGAAAACACAAAAATTTTCTTAAAAATTAAACAAATTTCGGTCAATGCTAAACGTAGAGTGAATGTTACATCAGTATGTATTAGAGAGTTGTAAAGTAGGTCCCAAGCTTTCTAAATTTTGAAAAACAATCTAAAAAATTCCAAAAAAGAAAACGAAATTGACCTTTTTTGTAATTAAAGTTAGGGTGTATAGAAATTTGCCATTTTTTATAAAATTCTATTTTCTGAATTCGTTTATGATTTTGCGCTACTTTTTATTTTTGAAATCTTAGGAGAATATATGGGACTATATAAATGCATTTGAGAAAGTTGCAAAATCAGCTTGATTTTTTTGTAATATGTTCGAAAACACAAAAATTTTCTTAAAAATTAAACAAATTTCGGTCAATGCTAAACGTAGAGTGAATGTTACATCAGTATGTATTAGAGAGTTGTAAAGTAGGTCCCAAGCTTTCTAAATTTTGAAAAACAATCTAAAAAATTCCAAAAAAGAAAACGAAATTGACCTTTTTTGTAATTAAAGTTAGGGTGTATAGAAATTTGCCATTTTTTATAAAATTCTATTTTCTGAATTCGTTGATGAATTCGCGCTACTTTTTATTTTCGAAATCTAAAGAGAATATATGGGACTATATAAATGCATTTGAGAAAGTTGCAAAATCAGCTTGATTTTTTTGTAATGTGTTCGAAAACACAAAAATTTTCTTAAAAATTAAACAAATTTCGGTCAATGCTAAACGTAGAGTGAATGTTACATCAGTATGTATTAGAGAGTTGTAAAGTAGGTCCCAAGCTTTCTAAATTTTGAAAAACAATCTAAAAAATTCCAAAAAAGAAAACGAAATTGACCTTTTTTGCAATTAAAGTTAGGGTGTATAGAAATTTGCCATTTTTTATAAAATTCTATTTTCTGAATTTGTTGATGAATTCGCGCTACTTTTTATTTTCGAAATCTAAAGAGAATATATGGCACTATATACCTGCGTTTCAGAAAGTTGAAAAATCGGCTTGACTTTTTTGTTATATGTTTGAAAACACAAAAATTTTCTTTAAAATTAAACAAATTTGAGTCAAAGCTGTACGTGGAGTTACTGAGCACTATTCTAATCTAATGGGTCAGTGCGGAAAATGTGGTATATGCTTGTATAGTCATTTTTCTTTTAAACTGATAATATAAGAATAAAATACGCGTAATTAAATCAAACTTTCATGTATGGGCCGATGCTGGTAATGTGGTATAGGCTGATACCAAAAATAGTTTATAAAAAAATTTTATACCAAAAATTGTTTATAAAAAAATGTTGTGTAAAAAATTTCGATACCAAAAATTTTCTAGAAAAATGTTGATACCGAAAATTTTCTAAAAAAATGATACAGAAAATTCTGCAAAAAAAATGTTAATACCGAAAATATTTTTATTAAAAATTTTGATACCAAAAATTTTTTATAAAAAATGTTGATGCGGAAATTTAAAAAAAAATGATTTGGAAAATATAAAAAAAAATGTTAATACCGAAAATATTATTTTGACACCAAAATTTTCTATAAAAAAAATTTTGAAACCGAAACTTTTCTTTAAAATGTTTTGTTTATTTTCTATGACAAATTTTTATATTGAAAATTTTCTATAAAAATTTTTTTTAACGAAAATTTTGTATACCAAAAATTTTCTATACCAAATTTTAATACCGAAAATTTTCTATAAAAAATTTACATATTAAAAATTATCTATATAAAATTTTGATACCAAAAAGTTTCTATGGAAAATTTTGATACCGTAAATTATCTATAAAAATTGTTGACAACAAAATTTTGATACTGGAATTTTTTTATAAAAAAAAAATTTTTAATAAAAATTTGAATACCGAAAATTTTTTATAAAAAATTTTTCAAAAAAAAAACTTTTCATGTGGAAAATTAAAACAAAAATGTTAATACCGAAAATATTCTTTAAAAAATGTTGATACTAAAAATTTTCTATAAAAAATGTTGATACCGAAAATTTTCTTTAAAAATTTTTATTAAAAAATTTTCTTTTACCGAAAATTTTGTATAAATATTTTTATACCAAAAAATTCTCTATAAAAAATTTTCAATACAAAATTTTGATACCAAAATTTTGACACCAAAAATTTTCTATAAAAATTTTGACCAAAAATTTTCTATAAAGAATTTTTATACTGAAAACTTTCTATACAATTTTTACTTACAGAAAATTTTGTAAAATATATTTATACCAAAAAGTTTCTATACAAAATTTTGATACCGACAATTTTTTATACAAAATTTTGATATCGAAAATTTTCTATAAAAAATTTTTATAAAAATTTTTTACCGAAAATTTTGTATAAATATTTTTATACCAACAATTTTCTATAAAAAATTTTGATGCCGAAAATTATCTATAGAAAATTTTGATAAAAAGTTTCTATACAAAATTTTGATACCGAAAATTATCTATAAAAAATTTTGATAACAAAAATTGTCTATACAAAATTTTGATACCGGAAACTTTTATATAAAAAAAAAATTTATACCAAAAATTTTTTATAAAAAAAATTTTATGCCTATAATTTTTACCGAAAATTACCTATAGAAAATTTTGATATCAAGAATTTTCTATACAAAATTTTGATATCAAAAATTTTCTTTTTTTATAAATATTTTTATATCAAAAATTTTCTATCAAAAATTTTAATGCCGAAAATTATTTAAAGAAAATTTTCATACCAAAAAGTTTCTATACAAAATTTTTATACCGAAAATTATCTATAAAAAATTTTGACAACAAAAATTTTCTATACAAAATTCTAATACTGGAAATTTTTTATAAAAAAATTTTTTATAAAAAAATTTGTATACCGAAAATTTTCTATAAAAAATTTTTATGCAAAAATAAAGATTATTTGCATTTGATTTCGATCTCTTACATTTATTTAATAATGTAAAAGACAATTGATTGATAAAAGCCAAAAAATGGTTGTGAGATAACCAATTCCTCGCCGTGTTTCGATGGTTGGTTAGGCTATTTTTTCTGGAGGATTATCTCTACTTTTAGACAGATCGAAAACCTCGCATTATTACTTATTTTACAAACACAATCATTACGAATTATGTTTGTAAACCATAAGTAAAAGCTCAGATTATCCACTAAACAAATTTTTTGCCAAAAATTTTTTATCAAAAAATTTTGTATGTATTCTAATAAAATCAAGGAACTTATTCCTGAGATCCGAACTATGATAACAATAACACTTCCATTTGAGGTTAAATAGCTAGAGGATCGCACAAAACGCTATATGATAAAATTCGTTCCTCTCACAACTTTTTATCTATGTAGATTCACATAATGCAATTCATAAGTTGGGATAAATTTTCGGTTCAACTATTTATAACAAAAATATGTATAAGAACCAACATTTTTGTTCGTAGGACCAATTTAGATTTAAAATTTTTGCATATAAAAATTTTTATCCAGAAAGTTTTTTTATAGAAATTTTTTCATAAAAAAATTTTTTTTCAAAGAGAAATGTTTGATTCAAACCAATTTGCTAAAAAATTAAGTTTGTCATTATTTAAACTTAAATTCGACCCAATTTTAAACTTCCAACATAAACACAACTTGTATGATTGCTTTTTATAGACACTAACAACAAATATTAAAAAAAGGACTCTTGCTTTCCTTTGAGTAATACTAAAAAAATCAACAACAACGATATTTATGTAAAGGAAATGTCCTTGAAAATAATAAAAAAGTTTGAGTCAATTATTATTTTTTTTCTTGTGGCTGAAACTTCCTTAAAATTGACTCATTGTTGTCATGTTGAGAGAGATACTACAAAAGACTAACAAACATTTTGGCTAATATTACGACAATATTAATAAATTAAATAGAAAGTTGTAAAATTTTATGGTCATAAAGAAGTAGTAGACAGAGGCGTAGAGGAAGGGGACAAGAAAATATTAAATCATAGGTGTCAAATTTAGAAATTTTTGAAAATATATTGACTTTAGCTCAATTCCCCCATAACTTTCGTAATTTGTATAGTTAACAACTTTCAAAAAATATCTATGATTCCTGATATATTGCAGAAGAATATAATGGATAATCTGTTTTATTCTTCCAAAAAGTAGTAGACAGAGGCGTAGAGGAAGGGGACAAGAAAATATTTAATCATATGCATAATATTTAAAAAGATTTAAAATTTTTGAAAAATATTGACTCTGGCTTAATTGCCGCATAACTTTAACAATAGTAAAGTTAATAACTTAAAAAAAATAGTTTATGATTCCCAATATATTATAAAGTGATATAATGGAAAATCTATTTTATTTTCTCAATTTGTCTAATCGTAAAAAATTTTCAAAGTCATTAAAATGATATTAAAACAAGTAAGAGTGTTATATTCGGCTGTGCCGAATCTTATATACCCACCATCAATTTGTGTTAAATTTAGAAACATATCTCATATATCTACGAGGGTGCAGCAAATTCAAAACGTGGACCAAATTGGAAAAATTCGTTACGCTAGTTGGTATTGTTGGTAAAATATTTGGAATAACTTCGGTTGCAGTAGCTTTATAGTTCCACATTTAAAAGTGTGTAAGTGGTTTCCCTAATATTATTTATTTACTTTGAAAAAAAATTCGTTATCGTAACCGGGTATGGTTTTACATTAATAAGTTGTAAAATACTTTTCGTTAATATTTAGTTAGGATAAAGAAGTTGATAGTAATACGACAGGTCCATATATTTTGTTAGGAGTACCTAATGCATCTACCATATACATAATCTTAATATGCTGCTTGTACCTCCGAATCTTTTTGATTTTTGATATAAAATAGGGGATGTAATATATATATATATACCAAATTTTGTCATCATAGCTGTTATAATTTGTCATTTATAAGCAAATAAGCTATTAGCCTAGACGAGGTTATACGGGAGCTATGGTCAAATGTTAACCGATTTTGTCCAATTTCAATACCAATTTTCTCATAGATGAAGAATGTTTTTACTAAGTTTCAGTGAGCTAGCTCCTTTCGTTTAGGCATTATCGTGTTATCAATCGTCTTAGAATTTCATAAGGATTCAGAATATATATCATTTTTTATTTTTGAGCCAATATTAAGGAAACTACAAACGGAATGACAATCTCAATATACCCCCCATTCTTTTTGATGGTGGGTATAAAAAATGTTAAAAGTCTATTTGTCTTTTTTTAAAACCTTTTAATATTAAAAATAAAAGTTTTTAATATTGAAATTAATATTAAAGTATAATTTGAATCAAAAACAAAATTTCGAAGAACTAGCTAATTGTTCGAAATTTGCATCTAATTTTTCAAAATTTTATTTTTGAGTCATAAGCCACCTTTTCCTTTTCATAGACCGGGTCACATATGGGCAAATCCGAAAAACATTAAACCAAGGACAAAATTTTAAAACTGTCAAAATCTAGTATTTGTGTTTATGAAAAAATTTATCATATATTTATCCTTTAGAATATATAATGGATACAATTTTTTATTGCTCTCATCGTCAATGGCAGGTCTTTATTTGCACTCACCTCGAATTTTTATAAATTTTTAAAAATAATAGGTTTTCTAAAAGTTCATAAAAATCTCAAAAACATCCATTTAGGTATCAAGTTTCAGTATGGGCTCAAAGTTTGCTTAATTTTATACAATTAGATGTAAAAGACCCCATCAAATGTAATTGGAGTGATAGAAATAACTTCAAGTAAAAAAAGAGCTCACATTGTGTAGCGTCCGTCACAGAAATAAAGGTTGTTTTTTTAATTTGGCTAGTGCAATTTTTCTTTTTTCTCCAATTGAACTTGATTCGTAAAGAAAAGTTATAGTATACTTTACATTAGGCTAAGCATATATAGATGTTAATATAGCATTTTACAGAATAATATGCATAGGAAATTGTGTAGCGTCCGTCACAGTATATATTTTTTTACAAAATGATATTTATTAAATACAATATTTACGAACATATATCTGTCTTATTCATAAAGCAATAACACTGTCTATATCCACAGATTAAATTTAAGGTATTATTTGTTAAAAAAACAAACAGTGGGGCAAATTTGATGATCTTAAAAAAAATGTTTTTGTTGATTTTTGGGACACTCTAACATCTATCCTCAGCATTCTTGGGACGAAAAATAAAATATAAAAATTGTAAAACTTTTAATAAATATATGTATGTAGCCGTTTTGCAAAATATTAAATTGTGCCAAAAAATCGCATTTTTAACGCGAACATAAAGATGAAGGAGATAAAATTCGGGAACAAATAACACATTATTTTTACTGATTAACGAATCCTTAGAAAAATATGAAATATTTCCTAATAAAAAACACTCAAGTAAAAACTGTATCGTCCGTCACGTAGCGTCCGCAACAGTTCATTTATGGATTTTTGGTGAAACTGGAAACTTTAAAATATTTTATAAAAGCTGTTTTGTAATTCTCTGATTTTCTTCTATCTTTAATGTATTTACAATTTTTTTATTCTATGACCGATTTGATGAAAATTACAGAAGCACGTGTTGAAAAAAAAAGTCACTTCCATTTTTTGTAGCGTCCGTCACATCACTTTAAAAGCGAATATCTTTTCCTCCAAAAGAAGTATGTAAATTAACAAATGCCTTTCGGTAGCACAATCGATGGCCTAATATTCTCCGAAATCTGGGCAAAGATATCTAGTGTAGAACTGCAATGGGATACATTTTAGTACAACAAAATACGTACAAATGTATCGTCCGTCACGCAGGATTTGCCCATATCCAGAAAATGAGTATAAATATTTGCAAAGAAAAATTTTCATATTAATGTTCACAGTTCGATAAAAATTTTGTTAAATGGCCAAAATAAATGCTGAGAACAATTTAAATACACAAATATTGTACAATATTCGTACAATAGAAAAAATAAATAATACCAATAAAAATTAAAATAATTATTCAAACAAAATTTTTTTGTTTATTAAAAATTTTTGCTGGAGAAATTTTTTCTTTTTTTTTGGCTAAGAGAAAATGAGGTAAAAATTTGTTTATGATTTGAATGGATGGATATTTGCATTTGTATATTAACAAATCGGAAAATTTAATTAAATAAGCAAATTATGTTTTATGTCGTCATTAATTTAGTATTTTTAGCTGGAGAAAAATTTTAATATAAATCATTTATATGAGAAAACGAGGAAGAGACTTAACTTGAGGGTTTCTATATCTTTATATTTTATCTCTGAAACAAAAAGTTGTAGGAAGAACATAAGAAATTGGGTTGAATTATGTACGAAAATAAGATGACATGTGTTAAGTACTTTTTTAAAAATTGGGAAAAATGTGGGTAAAAAGGGTATTAACACATTTATGGTACTTTTTAATTCATGTTAATCTTTTGAAACATTGGAAAAAATAGGAGATTGTAGAGAAATCGACGAACATCAAAGAAATATTAAACACGTATTCCCTACTTTCTTCAATTTAGGGGGCAGAAAGGGGGAAATTGTAACATTTAATATACTCAACCAAAAGTAATAGAAACAAAACTAAAATGCATTGACATTAATTATTAAAATAAAAGGATTAGTTTCGGTACTTTTTAAAAAGTCGGCCGTTTAGGGGTTAAAAATGGAAGAAATTGTAAAATTTATATCTTTGAAATTTAAAGGGTAAAACAAACAGTTTTAAATGAATTTGGATAAGATACGAAAATAAGAGGAAACGTTTTAATTTGGATAAGATACAAAAATAAGAGGAAAAGTGCTAAGTACTTTTTTAAAAATGTGTCAAATATTTAGTACTTTTTATAAATTCGGCCGTTTAGAGGGTAAAAATGCGAGCAATTTTTAAAGCTATTTCTTTGAAACTTAAAGGTAGAAAAAAAAATAAATTTATTTGTATAAGATACGAAAATAAGAGGATACGTGTTAAGTACTTTTTCGAAAATGGGTCAAATATTCGGTACTTTTTATAAGTTCGCCCGTTTAGGGAGTAAAAATGGGAGCAGTTAATAAAGCTACATATATCTCTGAAACTTAAAGGGTAGAAAAACAAATTTTATATGAATTTGGAAAGGATACGAAAATAAGAGGATACGTGTTAATAAGTACTTTTTCAAAAATGGGTCAAATAGTTTGGTAGTTTTTGAAGCCATATGAATAGGTTTAACCAATAAACACAACGACAAAATTTATACTGCAATAGAAAAGTATCAAAAATGATACCAAACTCGTGTTTAGTACTTTTTCGATTTATGAGGTAAAAGGGGAAAAACGGGGAAGAAATATGGAAAGATTTTTTGGTTTTAAAATTTTTATACCTTTTGAGCAATTAAAGCCAGAAAAAAATTGTTAAAGAATTTAATTGACATGGAGGAAATATAAAACACATATTTGGTACTTTTTTTTAATTTAGAGGGTAAAATAATTTTTTGTGATAATAAAAAGACACGTTTTCAGTGCTTTTTGAAAATTCTGCACAATAAGGGAAAAATTGCTAATGTTATGTAAAACTCAATATCCAAAAGGGATAATCCAAAAGGGACAGGATAAATAAACTGATAAATTAGTTATTTCACTCAATTTTATCGCTAACGAAGTAGCGTGTTTAAATTCTAGTCTATATATCTAGAGCCTATATTCAATACCGTATATGAGCCAATTTTTTTTTTTTTTTTTTGCAAAATTACTTTTTTTTTGAAAACTGTTTTTTTTATAGTTATATCTCTTTTTAATAAAAATCAGATAGAAGAAATTTATTATAGAACTTTGGCTTAAATATATTGTGGAAAAAATATTGACTTCCATTTAAATATTTTGGATTTTAGACAGTCCTTAAAAACATTATATTTGGTCCATAGTCGGTATTGAATATAGGCTCTCGTTAAATACAAATTAAAGTTTGTTTGTATGCCCTTTATAAAATAGTAAACTATGCATTTCATCACGTTATGATTTTTAGCAAAGTTGTTGCGCATGAGCCGACGAAGTTATGACCAATTTTCAACAGGTGACGCCTCGAAAATTAATTTTCGATAGATGGCGCCACTGAAAATTCTTCAAAATAAATTGAATCATAAGCTATGCATTTGATTATGTAATTTTCTTAAGCAAAGTTGTTGTATACAAGACGACGAAGGTTTCTAAGTTGCTGCGACTTATTTTCGCCAGATGGCGCCACTAAAAATGAATCAAAATTATTATTTTTAAACCTATAAAATACAAATAAAACATGAAACTTTATCAAGTAGTCAAGCCCGATCTAATGTGGACCAATTTTCTCTAATTGCAGCTTATTCAAGAATTATGTATGCAACAAATAAACATGAAAATAGCTTATCTTCAGATTAGGAGCGTTTTTGGCGAATTTAAGTGTTTTTGTAAGAAGGTCTTGTTTGTATGTATAGACAATATTTCTTTTGAATTTTATCAAAATATACTTAACTTTGTGACCAAAATGTCAATTTTAGAAAATAAGACCTATGGCAGGTACCCGAAAAAATAATGGACTGCCAAAAAACATTTTTTTTTGTTTCAAAAAAATACGTATTTTATGTGCCTATTACTTTTTATAAAGTTATCGGATTTTTATAAAACTGCTCTCATATTTCAGCGTAGGTCCTGTATAAAAACCAAAAAAGTGGGCATATGGGGGATCGCGAAATAATAGACCTTTTTTTTCGTTGTTTAAATTGCCATGTCAATAACTCCAAAACCGTAGATTGGCTGATGACCAATGCAATAGTTCGAACTTAGTGATGTGGCGCTTATGTGGTCACTTCTTAATATTAAATCTATTCCTAACTACAACTTAACGATTTATTATAATCAAAAGAAAATTTTTCAATAATATTTTTTAATATCTAGGAAATCCTAACATATTTTCAGAAAATTTTATGTGAGATTAAAAAACTAAAATTTTGAAATTTTAAAAGATCAAAGGAAATACTAGGTAAATTTTTTAGCAATACTTATGAATATTTGCAAAAATCTGGTATCAAACAAAATTTTAGCAGACTAAGTACGGAAGTCACAAGTGTACAAAATCACTAAACAAAACAAATTTTAAATATTAGAATTTCAATATTAAAATTTTGAAATAGCTTAAAATCCATAAAAGGTAAACAAACCCCTAATTCATAAACGAATGAAAAACAATTATCAAAGTCTTATAGTAGGAATTTTGTATTAAAAATTTAAATTAGAAGCTTGTCAAAGCTATACTTTTCGTTTATGAATTAGGGGAAATTCCATAAAATTTAAATTAGCAATAAGATTTGTCGCCCAGTGTAATTTGTCACTTAATTTCCACTATTTTTACACTTGAATGCTTTCGTTTGGATAAATGTTAATTTCATATAAAACAGGACATAAAGCATAGATTTTGTGATTAATGAGGATAAGTGCTTAAATATGAAATATGGAATGGAACCAAATATTTATGTTTAGACAAAAATTTCTCCATAAATAATAAAATTTGTAGTAAGTTATACTGGTTTCTGTAATCATTACATGCTTTATGTAAATTTTATAAAAATTATGCAAATTAGGGGAAAAATAAGGTTTTAGGTTAGATAAAGGAAAAAAGGTAAAAGAAAAACTATGAGGTAAGGACATGGTTGTTAATTTTTAAAGCAAACAAAAGATAAAGCTTTAAAAAATCGTTTGTCTGATATGATGGTTTAATGACCATGTAAACATTAAAATTTAAGTCAAGTTAAGTATAAAATATACATATATAACTTTGAGGATGACTTATTATTTGCCTTTAGAAATTTTTTTGCAATTTGAAATTTTAAACCAAAAATGTAGCAAAATTCCTATAAAAAGAAAATTTTTGAAAAATTTACTATAAAAAGTAAATTTTTGAAAATTTTCCTATAAAAAGTAGAATTTTGAAAATTTTCCTATAAAAAGTAGAATTTTGAAAAATTTCCTATAAAAAGTAAATTTTTGAAAAATTTCCTATAAAAAGTAAATTTTTAAAAATTTCCTATAAAAAGTAAATTTTTGAAAAATTTCCTATAAAAAGTAAATTTTTGAAAAATTTCCTATAAAAAGTAAATTTTTGAAAAATTTCCTATAAAAAGTAAATTTTTGAAAAATTTCCTATAAAAAGTAAATTTTTGAAAAATTTCCTATAAAAAGTAAATTTTTGAAAAATTTCCTATAAAAAGTAAATTTTTGAAAAATTTCCTATAAAAAGTAAATTTTTGAAAAATTTCCTATAAAAAGTAAATTTTTGAAAAATTTCCTATAAAAGGTAAATTTTTGAAAAATTTCCTATAAAAAGTAAATTTTTGAAAAATTTCCTATAAAAAGTAAATTTTTGAAAAATTTCCTATAAAAGGTAAATTTTTGAAAAATTTCCTATAAAAGGTAAATTTTTGAAAAATTTCCTATAAAAAGTAAATTTTTGAAAAATTTCCTATAATTTCGTACTTTTTATAGGATCTTTTTTAAAAATTTACTTTTTATAGTAAATTTTCCAAAAATTTACTATAAAAAGTAAATTTTTGAAAAATTTCCTATAAAAAGTAAATTTTTGAAAAATTTACTATAAAAAGTAAATTTTTGAAAAATTTCCTATAAAAAGTAAATTTTTGAAAAATTTCCTATAAAAAGTAAATTTTTGAAAAATTTACTATAAAAAGTAAATTTTTGAAAAATTTCCTATAAAAAATAAATTTTTGAAAAATTTACTATAAAAAGTAAAATTTTGAAAAATTTCCTATAAAAAGTAAAATTTTGAAAAATTTCCTATAAAAAGTAAAATTTTGAAAAATTTCCTATAAAAAGTAAATTTTTGAAAAATTTCCTATAAAAAGTAAATTTTTGAAAAATTTCCTATAAAAAGTAAATTTTTGAATAATTTCCTATAAAAAATAAATTTTTGAAAAATTTACTATAAAAAGTAAAATTTTGAAAAATTTCCTATAAAAAGTAAAATTTTGAAAAATTTCCTATAAAAAGTAAAATTTTGAAAAATTTCCTATAAAAAGTAAATTTTTGAAAAATTTCCTATAAAAAGTAAATTTTTGAAAAATTTACTATAAAAAGTAAATTTTTGAAAAATTTCCTATAAAAAATAAATTTTTGAAAAATTTACTATAAAAAGTAAAATTTTGAAAAATTTCCTATAAAAAGTAAAATTTTGAAAAATTTCCTATAAAAAGTAAAATTTTGAAAAATTTCCTATAAAAAGTAAATTTTTGAAAAATTTCCTATTAAAAGTAAATTTTTGAAAAATTTCCTATAAAAAGTAAATTTTTGAAAAATTTACTATAAAAAAAATTTACTATAAAAAGTAAATTTTTGAAAAATTTCCTATAAAAAGTAAATTTTTGAAAAATTTCCTATAAAAAGAAAATTTTTGGAAAATTTCCTATAAAAAGTAAATTTTTGAAAAATTTCCTATAAAAAGTAAATTTTTGAAAAATTTTTGAAAAATAAAAAGTAAATTTTTGAAAAATTTATTATACAAAGTAAATTTTTGAAAAATTTCCTATAAAATGTAAATTTTTGAAAAATTTCCTATAAAAAGTAAATTTTTGAAAAATTTCCTATAAAAAGTACGAAATTATAGGAAATTTTTCAAAAATTTACTTTTTATAGGAAATTTTTCAAAAATTTACTTTTTATAGTAAATTTTTCAAAAATTTTTTATAGTAAATTTTTCAAAAATTTAATTTTTATAGTAAATTTTTCAAAAATTTACTTTTTATAGTAAATTTTTCAAAAATTTACTTTTTATAGTAAATTTTTCAAAAATTTACTTTTTATAGTAAATTTTTCAAAAATTTACTTTTTATAGTAAATTTTTCAAAAATTTACTTTTTATAGTAAATTTTTCAAAAATTTACTTTTTATAGTAAATTTTTCAAAAATTTACTTTTTATAGTAAATTTTTCAAAAATTTACTTTTTATAGTAAATTTTTCAAAAATTTACTTTTTATAGTAAATTTTTCAAAAATTTACTTTTTATAGTAAATTTTTCAAAAATTTACTTTTTATAGTAAATTTTTCAAAAATTTACTTTTTATAGTAAATTTTTCAAAAATTTACTTTTTATAGTAAATTTTTCAAAAATTTACTTTTTATAGTAAATTTTTCAAAAATTTACTTTTTATAGTAAATTTTTCAAAAATTTACTTTTTATAGTAAATTTTTCAAAAATTTACTTTTTATAGTAAATTTTTCAAAAATTTACTTTTTATAGAAAATTTTTAAAAAATTTACTTTTTATAGTAAATTTTTCAAAAATTTACTTTTTATAGTAAATTTTTCAAAAATTTACTTTTTATAGAAAATTTTTCAAAAATTTACTTTTTATAGGAAATTTTTCAAAAATTTACTTTTTATAGGAAATTTTTCAAAAATTTACTTTTTATAGGAAATTTTTCAAAAATTTACTTTTTATAGTAAATTTTCAAAAAATTTACTTTTTATAGTAAATTTTCAAAAAATTTACTTTTTATAGTAAATTTTCAAAAAATTTACTTTTTATAGTAAATTTTCAAAAAATTTACTTTTTATAGTACATTTTCAAAAAATTTACTTTTTATAGTAAATTTTTGAAAAATGTACTATAAAAGTAAATTTTTAAAAAATTTCCTATAAAAAGTAAATTTTTGAAAAACTTACGCATAGTAAGATCCACAATTGCAGAACATTTCCCCATCATTAACTTATTTTTTTTTTTTTGGAATGTGGACTTATTCAAATTTTCAATCTGAACCCAAAGTGTAGAATTTTATTTTAATATGACCTGAGTCAATCACGAAGACATTCAGTCATCAATTTTCAATCGAAATAATGATTTTAACAAATCATTCATCTCTACATTTAAAATTATGTTAAAATTGTTTGTTTGTTTTGCAAAAACAAATATATAATTATTTATTTTGTTTGTGCACATAAAAACAAATAAACAAAATTTTTACGATCTCTAATGGAATTAAAAAACCACTGGAAATTAATTATTAATATGAAATGATAGGAAAAAATTTTAAAGGAAAATTACGTATAGAAATTTAATTTTTTTTTTTTTTAATTTCCTATAACAAATTTTTATTAAAAAATTTTCTATTCAAATTTGTTTTTATTATACGAGGGCCAAAAATGTTTACTGCAAAATTTTGTATAGAAATTCTTTTTATAAAATTCCTTCTAGGGAAATGATTCTATTAAAAAGTTTTAAGAAGGAATTAAAAAAAAAATTATACTAAAAAAATTTTTTAAAATTTTTTCATCAAAAATTTTTCTATAGAAAATTTTTTCATCAAAAATTTTTCTATCAAAAAATTTTGTATAGAAGATTTTTTTATCGAAAATTTTTCTATGAAAAATTTTTTTATTAAAAATTTTTCTATAGCAAATTTTTTATCAAAAATTTTCTATAGAAAAGTTTTTTATCAAAAATGTTTCTATAGAACAGTTTTTTGTCAAAATTTTTCTATAGAAAAGTTTTTTATCAAAAATTTTTTTATAGAAAAGTTTTTTATCAAAAAAATTTCTATAGACAATTTTTTTTATCACAAATTTTTTTATGCAAAAGTTTTTTATCAAAAATGTTTCTATAGAAAAATTTTTTATCAAAAATTTTTCTATAGAATATTAGAACATTTTTTGATATAAAAATATTTTTTATTGAAAATTTTGACAGAAAAATATTTTTATCGAAAAATTTTTGTATGAAATATAAATTTTAAAGAACAATTTTCCAAAGATAAATATTTTTAATAAAAATGTTTCCATAAAAAAATGTTTTTACCCATTTTGCCCAACGACATCAAAAAAGTACCAAATACGAGTTCAATATTTTTTTCACATTTATTGATTGCAGTACAAATTTCTTTCTATATTCTTTGGTTCAAAAGATAAGAGTGGGTAAAAAATAGTACCAAAAAAAAACTATTTTCACCTTTTTTACCTGCTGTGGGGCATAGTTTCAAAAAAAGTACCAGGTACCTGTCCGCTTATTTTCATATCTGTTCAAAATGTAACTAAAATTTAGGGTCTATACCTATTACTGTAGAAGATATGTATGTTTTCAATTTTTCCCCCTTTTTAATCATTAGCGGCAAAATTTCCAAAAGCAAATTTTTTTTTCAAAATCGTAAGTATATACAAATATTGCTCGTTTAAAGATATAAGATAATCCGGTATGTGATGGAAATCGATCGATTTCCGATATATTTTTGATATAATTTTCCCCATTTTCACAAAAAATCGAACTAAATAAAAGATAAGGTATCAGTCAAAAAGATTAAAACCCAAATTTTCACATTTTTAGAGGAAATAAAGTGGCAGCATTTTTCGTTATTTCAGGATTTTGAGATACTCAAAGCTCTTCAGTAAGTAATGACGACTTGCACTTCGCCTTGAGCTCTTATTTTCGACAAGGATAAGGTAGACTTAGAAGCAATTCTGATGAGATTTTCTTTTCTCATACGTAGATAAAGCCAATAAAGCCTTGCTTTTATATTTCCAAATGTTCGTTACTTTTTTAAATGGAAAAATGTTGAAGAAAACTTTTCTGAAAATCAAAAATTGGAAAAATTATATTGAAATTTTTTTAACAAAATAATTTTCTTAGAAAATGTAATAACATAACAAAGTTCACATGAGATTCAAGAGTGTTTAATTCATTGGCCGATCATTATCACCAACAGAAAAATTCGAGAAGACAATTTTTAATATAAAAATTTACATAAAAAATATTTATATAAAAATTTGTACAAACTATTTTTTTTTATAGAAAATTATTTTCAAGTTGAGTTTTCATACAAAATTTCAAATATCTAAGAAAAAAAATATATAGAATATTTTTTATTTCTACTAAAAAAAAAGTAAAAAAACTGGCCACTGTTAGCAGAGCAAGGTTTCGATCCTCGGACCTCTGGGTTATGGGCCCAGCACGCTTCCACTGCGCCACTCTGCTTGTTGTTAATTTTGTGTCAAAATATCTACAAGAATTTCGTTAACAACAACAACCCTTAAAACTACAACAACAAACACGTACAAAATATTTTTCTTTTAAGGCCTAAAATTGTTGTTGTATTTTTACAGTGAAGCAATTTGATTGATTTATTTTCTGGGTTTAAACATTTCGCACATTTGCTGCTACATCGTCATAACTAAAAATATAAAGTTTTGATTAATTGAACTGAATTAATATTTTCTTATTAATTTAAATTTTAAAATTTCTTTAAAATAATTTTCAACAAAATTTTGTTAAAGTGAAGCCTAAGTCGAATAGGTTTGGCTGAAGTGTTAAGAATTTTAATATTTGATACAATTAAATTTTAGTTAAACGAAAAACCCGATATTGGAAGACGATAAGAATTATAATTAGGATAAAGCCTTCACAATTATTGCAATAAATCCGTCTTATGTTGTCTTAAATAAAAAGTTATAAACGAATTTCACAGAATTAAGAAGAAGCAAGAAGACGAATATTTGGTAGTGTTTTTTTTTTAAATCAGCTTTGTTTTTGACGATGATGCAAATAGGGTAAGGATTTGAACACTCATTTCACACATTTACTCATGTGCAAAAATTCCTTTTTATAAAAATCTCGCACACAGACATGGGTATTAACAAATTTTTCTTGTACATTCATCTCTTACTCGTGTTGACAAGAGTAAACTTTTTCTACACAAGTCACGATCAACTAAAAAATGAAAACCACATTTTGTGTGCCACTCACAAAAAATATTTTACACGACTAGCGCACGACTTGCCCGTGAGTGGCACATTAGAAGAAATATTAACTAAATTTCTGCTTTGTTAAAGAAAAGACAAAAACAAAAAATACAAGAACAAAACAAAAAAGTTTTCGGCTGTGTTAGGTTTAAGAAACACAGCGGGAAATATCGCAAGGCCTTTAAACAAAAGTGCATAGAAATACATATACATAGGTATTTTTAATATTTTGATATTTTGTCTTTGATATTTTGAAAAAAATGATTCAATCTGTTTTTTATTTATCTATCAAAAACCGCATTGATAAATAAAAAATATTACATAATTTATTTTTCTGCAATTTTTTCACAGTACAAATCTCTAGGCCTCGTAACCGTAGATTTGTCCTGCTGAAAATGTAAAAGACTCAATTGTAATTAACTAACAATGATAATTAACTAAATTAAAAATGAATGAATGACAAATGTGGATGCTCATGCGCCTGCTTATGTTGAAGTTTAGTTTAGTCGTGCGCATGAGGAAATGATTTTTAAATTTTATTCACTCTTCACGCGCGAGAGTTGTATAAGTTAATCTTTAGTCATAATTGTGTGTAACAAAACAAAAAAACATTACTCACAACTCTTGAGAAAGTGCTGAATTTAGACAAATGAGCTTCACACTCGTGAATATTTTCTTACCCTGGATGCAACAAATGTTCTATTTGATTTTTATTTAATTCAAAAATTGAATTTAACACATTCGTTTTGATCGTGCCTGTTTTTATCCATTTTACATACATTCAACAAATTTAAACAATTTCACCTTTAACATATTAAATTTATTACTTTTTTATTTTGTTCCCTTAAGTTTTTATTTGAAATTGATGTTTATTCTGTTTCTCTGTTACTAAAACAAGTCACGTCTTCAAAACTCAGGTGGAGCAGAAACATCATATGAATGAGTATGTGTCTGTTTGCATATTAATTTGACCGGAAATGGGATAGAACATTATTAACATTGAGGAAAAACTGCATTTAGTTTATTATAAATATAAATATGAGAATTTCTATAACAAAAGAAAAACTTAATATTTATGGGTTTTAGTTGAGTTTTTCTTCTATTTAATAAAGTTGGTAAATCCAATGTTTTGTGAGGTGTTAAGGGTTTTGTATACATATAAGAATATAATATTTAATATATTTCTTTTCCTCTTTCAATGTTAATTAATGATCATTAATTAACAACTTTTGTCTCTTAAGTTGTTTTACCAACTTGTGAACAAAGAAGCTATTAAAACTTCTTATCTTTTTGTGGCATTAATATTAATGTTTATAAAAAGTGCGATTAAATCTTGGATCATATTTATGATTGTTGTTATCTACTTTTTTTAATAAAGTATTAATTTTATTGGAAAAGTTTTTTGAACTGATAAAATTTGTGCTTTTCTTTTATTAAAGTGGAAAAATATTCTTAAATGTTGACTTTTCGAAAATTTGTGCACTTTCAAAAAAAAAAAAATTATGAAAATTTTTCAATTAAAATTTTCTAAAAAAAACTTTCCATCAAAAAAAAACTCATTTAAATTGCCCTGATAAAATGTTTCTTAAAAAAAATTAAAAACATTTATCTATTAAAAAATTGTGTATGAAAAATTTTCTATTAACAAATTTTGTATTAAAATGTTTCTATTAAAAATTTTCTACAAAATGTTTTCTATTAAAAGATTTTCTATAAAACTTTTTTATATTAAACAATTTTCTGTACAAATTTTTCTTTTAAAAAATTTTCTATGAAAATGTGTCTAGTAAAAAATTTTGTATAAAAATTTTTCTAGTAAAAAATTTTGTATATTTTTTTTGTAAAAAATTTTCTATCAAAATTTTTGTATCCAAAAATTTTATATGAAAATTTTTCTATTAAAAAATTTTGTATGAAAATTTTTTATTAAAAAATTTTATATGAAAATTTTTTTGTTAAAAAATTTTCAATAAATTTTTTTCCATAAAAACTTTCTATGAAAATGTTTCTATTAAAAACTTTTCTATAAAAATTTTTCTTTAAAAACTTTTCTATTAAAAAATTTTCTATGAAAATTTTTCTATTAAAAACTTTTCCATGAAAATTTTTCTATTAAAAACTTTTCTATGAAAATTTTTCTATTAAAAAATTTTCTATAAAAATTTTTCTATTAAAAAATTTTCTATGAAAATGTTTCTATTAAAAAATTTTCTATGAAAATGTTTCTATTAAAAAATTTTCTATGAAAATGTTTCTATTAAAAAATTTTCTATGAAAATTTTTTTATTAAAAAATTTTTTATGAAAATTTTTCTATTAAAAAATTTTCTATGAAAATTTTTCTATTAAAAAATTTTCTATGAAAATTTTTCTATTAAAAAATTTTCTATGAACATTTTTCTATTAAAAAATTTTCTATGAAAATTTTTCTATTAAAAACTTTTCTATGAAAATTTTTCTATTAAAAACTTTTCTATGAAAATTTTTTTATTAAAAAATTTTTAATGAAAATTTTTCTATTAAAAAATTTTCTATTAAAATTTTTCTATTAAAAAATTTTCTATTAAAATTTTTCTATTAAAAATTTTTCTATTAAAATTTTTCTATTAAAAAATTTTCTATGAAAATTTTTCTATTAAAAAATTTTCTATGAAAATTTTTCTATTAAAAAATATTCTATGAAAATTTCCTATTAAAAAGTTTTCTACGAAAATTTTTCTATTAAATTTTCTATGACAATTTTTCTATTAAAAAATTTTCTATGAAAATTTCCTATTAAAAAGTTTTCTATATAAATTTTTCTATTAAATTTTCTATGGAAATTTTTCTATTAAAACATTTTCTATGAAAATTTTTCTATAAAAAAATTTTGTATGAAAATTTTTCTATAAAAAAATTTTGTATGAAAATTTTTCTACTAAAAAATTTTCTATGAAAATTTTTCTATTAAAAAATTTTCTATGAAAATTTTTCTATTAAAAAATTTTCTATGAAAATTTTTCTATTAAAAAATTTTCTATGAAAATTTTTCCATTAACAAATTTTCTATGAACATTTTTCTATTAAATTTTTTTTCAAAAATTGTGTATTAGTATTTACTTTTCTAGTAACAAATTTTGCAAGAAAATTTCTATGAAAACTTTTGTAATAAAAAATTGGAAAAATTTCCAATAAATAATTTTTCTAAGAAAATTTTTTCAAAAATTTTTAAAAAAAATGTTTCTATTAAGATTTTTTATTAAAATATTTCTATTGAAAAATTTTGATAGAAAATTTCTCTATTAAAAAATTTTCATAGAAAATTTCTCATGAAAAATTTTCTTTGAAAATTTCTTTACTAAAAAATTTTCTATGAAATTTCTATCAAAATTTTTCTATGAATTTTTTTTTTTCAAAAATTTTGTATTAATATTTATTTTTCTAGAAAAAATTTTGCATAAAAATTTTTTTAGTGAAAAAATTTCTATAAAAATTTTTTTAAGAAAACTTTTCCAATAAAAATTTTTTGTAAGAAAATTTTTCTATTAAGATTTTCTATTAAAATTTTTCTATTAAAAAATTTTTATATAAAAGTTCTCTATTAAAAAATTTTTTATGAAAATTTCTCTATTAAAAAATTTTCTATGAAAATTTCTCTATTAAAAATTTTTCTATAAAATTTTTTCTATTAAAAATTTTTTTATTAAAAAATTTTCTATAAAATTTTATTCTATTAAAAAATTTTCTATGACATTTTTTTTTCTATTAAAAATTTTTTTTTTATTAAAAAATTTTTATTGAAAATTTTTCTAAAAAAAATTTAAATGAAAATTTTTCTATAGAAATTATTTCTATAAAAAATTGTTTTATTATAAATGATCTATAAAAATTGTTCTTATAAAAAGTTCTGGCTGTAGTTTCGGTATATTTAAAAGTTGAATGTCAGATTAATATTTTTTTTGCATTACAAAAAAGTAGCACATACCCATTAATGATACATTGTCCATTTTGTTGTATGTTCTTGGTAATTAAAAATATTCACGTTCGATTAAATCTTGATTAACGAAAAACTGACCCAAATATTTTTAAAGGCCGATTTTCGGATGCCTTGAGTGTTGTTACACATGGGTAAGTTCTAAGAAATCAAGCAAACCAACTCACCATAAAATTCATATAATTGCAAAAAAATGCACCCTTTATAGAAAATAAATATACCGATACATGGTTATATTATCTCACCGTTTGTAATTCCTAAAATAATGATGTAAGAGCTCATAAAGTTTTGATTTAGCGTAAACCTATCTGCTGAAAACACGATAGGTTCTAAGCTTGTCTTCAAGAAATACCTCAAATGTCTTTCTATATAAATTCATATTTAAAATGTTTAAGTTATTGTTTTATTTCCACATTTAGAAAAGCTAAAAATTAAACCATTTAAATTAATAGATTAGAAAAAACCAAGTGTTTCTTCCTTCCAGTAAACGACATCCTCAATGTTGATATTAATTAATGCTGAAGAAACACAAAAAACTGTCTGTGGCAGTATTTTAAACTTTCAAAGTTTATTTCTTCTGCTTTTTCTTTTCGGCTTCTTCTTCCTTTTCTTTCTCAATGACGGCAACATATTTTTCTATAGTTTGGGCATCTAACATTTTTAGAGGTTTGTCCTTTTCCATAACAGCAATTTCCAAATTCTTTTGACCCGACTGGGCAACCTCCAGTAAGGCTTTAATGGCCAATTTGACTGCGCCATTTTCAGATGAAACTTCGTCATCTTTGTAGTGTTTTTCCAAAAATTCACGTACTGTTTTAGCTGAACGTCCGGTGGCATTGGCCTTCCATTCATAGTAAATGCCTGAGGGTTCAGTTTGATAAAGATGAGGAGTGCCATCGAAATCGAAACCACCTATAAGGCAGGAAATACCAAAGGGACGACGACCATTGCTCTGTGTGTATTTCTGTTTCAACTGAGCAATGTATCTGGACAAGAAATATGTTGAGAGAATGTTTTCTAAAAAAGCTAAATTTTAACTAACCTGGTAATGTATTCCAATGTCACTGGATCTTCTACATTTAATTTGTGACTTTGACATTCCACCTGGGCTCTATTGATGAGAATACGAGCATCGGCGGTAAGACCAGCAAATGCCATGACAACATGATTATCCAGCAAGCAAATTTTTCGCACTGTACGTTCTTCTTGTAATTTCGCCACGGACTTCTTTTCTACACCCAAAACCACACAACTGGCACCACGAACACCAACCTGACGGGGAGAAAATTAAGAAAACAATTTCTCATCCAGATTCCTTACCACGAATAAAACGAGGTTAAGTTTTAATTGTCTTACCGCTGTTGATCCTTTCCGCACAGCTTCCTGGGCATATTCTACTTGCAACAAATGACCATCTGGGGAGAATATGGTAACAGCGCGATCGTAACGTGACATTATTTTCTATTTAAAATATAAAATTATGAAATATTTTTAAATTTCTTTAACAATTTGCTGCCGCTAAACAAAACACCGACGATTATTTGCAAAAAACTCAAAAAACTGTTTGTCAGCTTCTGTGTTGCAGAAAAGAGGAGTATTTTTTAATACGTTTTTCGGTTGCTTTAAAGAGAAGTAAGCTCTGGCAACTTGTTGTTTTAACAAAAAATAGGATTATGTAAGAAATTTTTTTTTGAAATTCTAATTCTGAAATTCTAAAATAACTTATTATTTGAAGTTTTTTTACATATTTAAAAAAATTATGTAGTTCATAGAAAACAAATACACCTAATTCTGTTTTTACACGAATTATTTTTACACGAATTTGAAATAACACGAGTAAATACGAAAAAATATTTCTATTTTTACACGACATAATTTGAAATAACACGAATACAAAAAAAAAAAATACTTTTTTTACATGAATTATTGGATTTAACACGTTTTTTTTTCAATGAATTTTTTTCTACTTAAATGAATTCTGGTGTGTATTCTGAGTTATGTCTATGTATGCGTAATTTCTGTTTTACGGGAAATGCGGGATTCCCCGAATTATTGAAAAAGTAAAAATGTACATAATGTATTGTACACACAATTTAGTTCCTATTTGACAATTATAATTGAAAGATCGTTAGTTTTTGCTGATTTTTAACAAGTGCTAAGTAAAATAAAGTAGAAGCTCATATAATTTTGGTAGACCAATAACAGGTTAGTTTCAAATATTTAATTTTAGATTTTTGCATTTTTGATTAATAAAATATATTTTGGTAGCCACACCCATATTACATAATTCTCCTGCATTAAAAATGAGGAAAGCGATCAGCTTAGATACCAAAATCAAAATTTTAGATCAACTTGCAACGGGACAAGGCGCAACGGTTGTGGGAAATAATTTCGGAATCCATGAAGCTACTGTAAGAACAATTAAAAAAAATGAAACTGCAATTAGAGCATCACTATGTTCTGGAACAAAATTAAGTGCAAAGTCATCATCGTATGTAAGGGATGTTGTTAAAGAGAAAATGGAAAAAGCTTTGGTAATCTGGATAGAAGACAAATCCCAAAAGAGAATACCAGTAGACGGACTTGCTATCAAGCAGACAGCATTAAGAATCTATAAACGTATCCAGGAAATTGATCCAGATACATCATCTCAGTCAAAACAACATGCATTTTCCGCAAGTACTGGTTGGATGACTGGTTTTTTAAAAAGACACGCTCTCCACAATATAAAAATTAAGGGAGAAACTGCATCCGCTGATGAATTGGCTGCTAAAGAATTTCCCGAAAAACTAAAAAAAATTATTGAAGATGGAGAATATACTCCAGACCAAGTTTGGAATTTAGATGAAAGCGGCCTTTTTTGGAAGAGAATGCCTAGAAGAACTTATGTACAGCCGGTGGTTTAAAAGTAGCAAAGGACCGTATTACGTTGTTGTTTTGTTCCAATGCTTCAGGAGAACGTATTCTTAAGCCACTCCTAGTACATCGTGCCTTAAGACCACGTTCCATGAAAAGTGTAGATTTCAATAAATTGCCTGTACACTGGATGGCGAACAAAAAGGCTTGGGTAACCAGTGCAATTTTCACAGAGTGGTTTCAGAAGCACTTCATCCCAGAAGTTAGGCGCTACATGAAAGAAAAATGTCTCGAATTTAAAGTTCTTTTGATTCTAGACAATGCACCAGGCCATCCAGTTTTGGAGCACCCAAACGTACAATTTTGTTTTTTGCCGCCTAATACCACTTCCCTTATACAGCCACTAGACCAGGGGATAATTGCTACGTTTAAAACGTATTACATAAGAAGTTCATTTCATTATGTTTTAGAAAAACTTGATAATTATGAGGAATCATCAGTCATAGATGAATGGAAAAAATTTTCTATAATGGACTGCATTAATCAAGTCAAGATCGCGTTAGATTTATTAAAGCCATCAACTTTGAACTCGTGTTGGAAAAATATTTGGCCAGAATGCGTAAAATGCAAAGATCCTGTTATCGATAATAACGCTGAACTTGCTGATATAATAACAATGGCCAATGCAATCGGTGGGGATGGATTCGATGACCTATCGTTAGCAGATGTAGAAGAATTGTTGGTAGATGAAAGCTTGAGCGAAAATGAAATTATAGATCTCACCCTTGAGACTCGTTATGATAAAGAACATAGTGACAGTGACGAAAGAGATCGTCCAATTTTGAAAGCATCTCTAATTAAAGAAGGTCTTGATCTCGCTACAAAATTAGGTAGTCATTTTGAACAACATGATCATGACGAGGAACGAGCTGCCAAAATTCAACGTGAACTGAAATCATTAATGGCATCTTACAGGGAAGTTTATAATGGGTTAACGCGAAATAAAACTCAATCTAAGATAACTGATTTCGTTCAAAAATCTACTGATGTCCCAACACAGTCGGCTAGAAATGATAATGATCAACAAAATCATTCCAGTGATGGCAGTGATATTGTAGTCTTTCGCAAACGTTTACGTTTATTATCAGACAGTGACAATAAATAAAATTGTTTAATGTTTAAATTTTTCTTATGGTTGTACTTTATGTTATTTAAGTTTTTTGGCAATGAATTTCTGGTATTATTTTTTTTATGAAATCTAAATTTTAATTTATTTTATTATAATTTAGTTTATTTAATAAATTAAAACGAAAATAAATTCTTAAAATAACTACAACAATATTTTTTTTATATTATTTAGTCTAATTTTAACTTATTTTTTGAGGTCTAGAACCATTCTATTATTTTTGTACTTGGCCAGTATCTTTTTTTACACGATTTTTTTTTACACGAATTTCTCGGGAACCATTCTATCGTGTAAAAACAGAATTAGGTGTATATATAGATTATTACAGATTGTAAAAGTTTTAAATTTTAAATATATTTTAAAATTTAAAAAAAAAATTTTTAAATTAAAAAGATTTTCAAAACTTTCATATTTTACCAAATTCTTCAGATTTAAGAATATTTTCTAGATTTAGAAAATTCATTAAATTTAATGCATTTCTTAATTTTTTTTTAAATCCTTCAAATTATTTGAAAATTCTTCAAATTTAAGAAAATTCTCCAAATTTTTAAAAGTTATACAAATTTTAGAAAATTCTTAAAGTTATAAGATATTTGGAAATTTTTTTAATTAATCGAAATTTTTTTAATTATTGGAAAATTCTTAGAATTTAGAAAATTTTATAAATTGTTGAAATATTTTAAAATTAAACTTTAGAAAATGTTAAGTTATAGATCATAGTTTTTTCAAAGTTGCGTAGATACTTAATTAGTGCTAACATAAATTTAATTTATTTTTTATTTTGTTTTACGTATAAAAAAGTTCAGAAAATTTTGATCAAGTTTGTGCAAAATAAAGCCGACTTACGACAACACTATGGACTCATTAGACAGTGATACACTTTTAGTTTGTTTTTCAAAAATTAATTGAATAGTTTAATTTGTTTTAAATCAATAACATTTTGTGTTTGTTTTTAAAATGTTTACATTTTTTAAAGTAATATTTTCGTAACGCTGAAACCTAACATCAATCTTTACATGGTTTGTTATAGAAAATCTTGATTCACGTTATCATAATCATAAAGTTTATAATTTCACTTCAATTTTAAAACATTAACCTGTTTTAAAATCTTTTCATATTTGAGATTTTTCGAAATTTGAGAGATAGTCAGTCTACTTTTATATTAGTCAGGTTTGGCTTATCAAGCCTTTGTTTGAGAAAAAACTGACAGTATTAAAATTGACACAAGCCTGACCGAACTAGTTTAAGAACATTTTGAAAATTTGTATGAAATTTAAGTCTACTTCTACATTGGTCAGGTTTGGCTTATATAGTCTTGAATTTGCATGAGAATAAAACTGACGGAATAAAATTGAGCAAACCTGACCGTACTATCAAGTATACGAAAATTTGTATGAAATTTAAGGAAAATAAAATGAAAACTGATAAAGAAAATTTTTGTACGTAAACGTGAATGCAGGTTCAAAAGAAATTTAAAGAAAAACTGATCAAGTAAACCTGATTCGTGTGAAACGGGGCTAGGAAAATAAAATTAAAACTGAATGAAGAAAATGTTCGTGTGTGAACGTGAATACAGGTTCAAAAGAAATTTAAAGAAAAACCTGATTAGTGTGAAACGGGACGTATTAATTTTTTTAAATCTATTAGTACCCCAAAAAAAATCCAAAATTTGCAATATTTAAACATATGTGATCTTCTGGACCTAGTGTGCCAAAAAACTGGTTTGGACTTAAGAGTAAATTCTGGTACCTTAAAGGCTGTAGAATGAGGCCCTATGCTCCACTGGGAGTCAAGGATTACAAAAGAAAGGCTGTAGAATAAGATGAAATGAGTTAGAATTCTGATAAAAATGTATTTACCCCATAAAAGCGTACAAAACGAATTTGAAAAACTCGATCAAAATTAGCAAAACATTAAAATTTTAATTTTTATTTTGCTCAAAACTTTCAAAACATTTTCAGACACTAGGTCCCTTTTCTCAGAGAAGGTCATATATACAAATTTGAAACAAATTTTTAAAAATTTGTAAAATTAAAAAAAAAAATACTAATTTTCATGTTAAATTGTATAAATACAAATCATTTAGATTTTGTAAAAATAAACTTTTACTTATAAACAATATTTTTTTTAATACAAAATAAATTTTTTTAATGTATTAAAAAATTGCGTTAACTTAATTTTTTAATATATTTTTATAATACTTTTTTTTAACTATGAAATTTGTAAATTTTTTTAAATTATGAAATTTGTAAATATTTTAAACTTGTTCTATAATATTTGAGCTTTCATTTGCCTTAATTTTTAATTGAAAAAAAAGGTTATTGTATCAAAAGTAAGAACTTTGAAATGCAATTGTTCAACTTTCTAAAAAAAATGTATTTATATTTTTTACAAAATAACAAATACCTTAGAAATTTTTTATTAAATTTTTGAAACCGACATTAGAAATGGGGCTTAACTTTCTTATTTGAAAAAACCAAGCAAATTTTATTATATTTTGAAAACAAGTTAACTATTTAGTACTTACATGCCATATAACGATTTCGTACTTTGAAGTTTATTTATTCTTAAGTAAATTTTTTCCTGCATATCCTTAGGCATGTCGTCAAGAACATTAATTTCTGAGAAAAACTGCAATAACTCCTGATAAAAAGTTTTGAATACTTTTTCTGTTTTTATAAGGTTAATATCTATAAGAAAACATTAAGTGACCCCATGCAGTTTTTTTATATAGAACTTTTTTATGCTTTTATTAAATCCGATACTAATTCTTTTAGAGTTATTACCTTAATTTGGCATTGTTTTAGCACCGGTCTCAAATTATGTTTTTTATCCACTTTTGTGGAGTTTCTTTAAATACGAAAACCATTTAATCAGGCATGTCACAAATTTCATACGGAATTGAAACCATTCCGTACTTAAACTCCGATCGAAAAATTTTAAATGTCCAAAAACATTTCAGAAAGGTTTCCCCACCAACATTTTTTTTTTTTTTTGGTTTCATCAATAATAAATAATCATAATTAATTGGGATCTTAGTGCAATACACTAACGTACAATAAACTGCCTAGTGGAAAAAAATCGAAAAATAAACTTTCGATTTTAACAATAAAATACATATGGAATGAAAGCTGAGACTTTTTATGTGCGTTGCACCTATAAAGAACTACACAGTTTTAAGTCGAACTATTTTGATAATTTGTTCACAATTTTTAAGTAACAAAAAATGGCTTTAAAAAATAAATATCAAAAATTCATTTTTCAATAAAATTGCATGCAATTATATTTGTTTTATTCAGAAATATAGCAGAAAGAATACAAAAGTCCTAAAATTTAAATATTTATAACAACATGTTAAAAAAAATTGTGAAGTTTTTAGCCAAAAAATGTACTTTAAAAAAATAGCCAGCTTCGATGGACCCGAAAATATAGGCACTTCAAAAAACAACTTTTATGAATCAATAATCTTATTTTCTGTTATATATACTAAAATATGAGTAAAAAAGTTTAGGTGTTTTCTATGCCAACTTTTGAAATAAAATGATTTTACAAAATCATCCATATTTGATATTTTTATCAAAATTATCAATTGATATTTTTAATATTGGAAATAATAAAATTTTTGAAAATAGTAGGCCGAGAGAGATATGTGCTAAAAATTTCATTTAGCTACCATAACTGCTTCGACTTTTTTCCAGTTTTACTACGTAAACTTTTTTAAAACAAATAACACTGATTAATTAATGAAATTGTTTAAATATTGATTAAACAAAAAAAAACATACAAATTTAATTCCACTTTTAAAATGGAAAGTGGTTTCGTTCCGAAAATTTTCTTTTTACTTTTTCTGTGACATAGTTGAATTTTTACAATAAACTGCTCAAGAAATTCCCACTTAGCTTTAAAAATTCATCCGGTAACTCTAACAAAACAACTGACAATTTATCCATACATATTTGTCTCTTTCATTCTCATTAACCAATTGGCGTGTGTTTTTTTGTATTTGTATTTAGATATTCTCTCTTTCTTACATTCACTTTTCCTTCGAAAACTGTCAGTAAAATTTAAAATTTCCTTTTGTTGTTGTTTTAGTTTTCTTTTGTGCGTCTGCTTTATCGTTTCATTTTATTTTTTCTTCTACTATTTCTCTGTCGTCGATAATTTTGACAACTTGTGTGTGTGTCTTCTTCAAGAGGAAAAAACCTAAAAAATAAGAAAAAGTTAAACGGGAGAAAGGATTTTTTTGTTTTCATTTGAACGGGTAAAGGAAGAAGGTTTCGGTTAAATTTTATTTTGTTTAAATGAAATTGTAATTTTTGTGGAATAAATCTAAATTTAGTGCGTGTAAATTTCGGAGTAAATGTGATGAAAATATTGGAATAGTGAATCGTTGAATGTGTCTGTCGGTTTGGCCGTTTTTTTGTTTGCAGTCTTCATCATCATCGCGGTAGTCGTCGTCGTTGTTGTAGTCTTAGTCGTGGACGTCCAATTTGAAAATAGAAAATTTTGCTAGAGGCCCCAAGAAGTGGCATGAAAAAAAAAATTCAAATTAAATTGAAATAAAATTTAATTTTGTCGAGGTGTAAAAATAAGACACAGTGTGCAATACAACAGCAACAACAACAACAATAGTGAAGTGTAATAAAAATCCCCAATCAATTGCTCCACCGCTCCGCTTCGACAAAAGTTTAGAAAAGAAATTCTTGAGCTAATTTGGCTGTTGGTTCGTTTAACGAAAAAAAGAAGAAAAAATAAAAAGTATCTAAAAGTGGCATTACAATCTGAAAAAAATTAAAGAAAAAATCCAAAAGCTAAAAGCGGAAATTCTAAAAAAGAAACCAGCCAGCAATTGATTTGTATTGAAAGAAATAAAAAAAAGTATAAAAAATAAAACAAATCTCAATTAGAAATCAAAGCAAGAGTAAAGAAAAGAATAAAGTAAAAAGTACATAAATTCAAGTGTTTGGTTAAATAGATGAGTGAGTGAGTGAATGTATGACTAAGTGGCCTAAAAGATCAGTTAGTGGCAAATAAAAAAAATCATAAAAAACAAACCAAACAAAAATATATTATTATATTAGAGGCAGTAGGAAGAAAAGACATCCATCGCTTTGTACATTGATCCACAAAGAAACAACAAAAAACAGAAAAAACTAAACTAAATTCAACGAACCCCAAAACAACAATAGCTACAACTAATTTACATCCATTTCAAAAGCAACTACAACTACAACACCAACAACAACATCAACGTCAAAAGCAGCAGTAGCAAAATTAAAAAAGTGGCTAAAATAAAGTGATGGCATTAGCGCGTAAATTAACCGAAAGAATATGTAAGTTGCATCTTTTGGCTCAGACTTTTACTTATTTTTGTTGTTTTTCTATTTTCTGAAAATGTCTTAAAAGATTTATTGCTATTTTTCTGCAACAACAATTGCACAAACATATTTTAAACATTTTATTTTCTTAAATACCCATAAAAAATATGCTAAACAATTGCAAGGTTATGCAAATCATTTGATTTGTATTTTTAGTTTTGCTTTTACATTTTTCTATAGTTCTTTGCTTGTGTATTTGTTTTTCTCTTATTTTTTTTATTTGTTTTGCTTTTTCATTTGCTTTATTCTCAGAGGAATTGTATTTGGTTGCGTGTTTTTCTTTTGCTTTTGTTGTTAATGGTGTCACCCTGCCGGGTTGACGTTTTCTTTTCCTAACGGTATTTTATAATTTGGGGGAAATTTAGTTGTTTTTAGTCTCTTTGTTTTGGTGTTTTTTTCCACTCCTTTTTGTTTTTTTTTGTTATTAGGGACACCGGCTTTTGTTTGGGGAATACAGTTTTTCTTCTTTGTAATTTGATACGATAAAAAATTTGTTGGGGTTAATTGACTTCCTGGTAAAAGTATTGGCTTAATTATTGGTTTTTGTTTCGTTTTAGTGCGGAATTTGACCACTAGAAATTCTTATTTAGTTAAATATTTAGAATATGTACATATGTAGTATGTATTTACCTATAAAAAATATAAAAAAGTGAGAAAAAATAAAAAAAAAATATTTCCGACATCTTTTAACGCGATTATAATCAGACCTACGTAACTTAACGGCTTGAGGTATTTCATAATGACAACTCCTAGAGTACCTAGTCATTAATTTTAAGATTATGTCTTTTAGCATGCAATCCAAAAATATAGTGCTCTAAGGGTTCCCAATTAGGTAGAGCGGGAGTAATAAAAAAACCCTTATTATCATAAAAGGATAATGTTTGTTTTTAAACAACACATGTAGTTTTTGTACACATCATCAAAAAACAAAAGGGATATAAGTTTGTATATTTTTTCTGAATCCTTATGAAATTTTAAGACTAACGATCGGTGCCCGTCCGTCTGTTTCAGGCACGATAGGGCCTGAATGCAAAGAGCTTGGTCAACAAAATTTATTAACCCATTAGTGGACACGGGCTGCCAGCGAATCGATTTGCACCAAACTTGGTATAGGTATATAGTAATTAATGTATCCTAAATTCAAATTTGGTTTCAGATTATCTATAGCGTGCACCCAGCTCGTGCTGTGGGTGTGTGCAATATGGCACTCATGTCCACTTCAGTATTGCCTTATTCAATATATAAACTAACAATTTGTATAGGTTTCAATAAAAAGCAAACTTAATTCATACATTTTTAATTTAATTTCATAAATTTATACAAAAATATAATAATAACAAAAATAAAAAGTAAACATAAGTAAGAAAAGATTTAAATTGTTGGTAAGGAAAGCGTTAACCATAAACCACAACTAGACTGTGGACGAAACTGTCAAGTACATTTAAGAGAAGTCAAATGTACATTTAATAGACGTCATCTTCATATAAGAAATGTCATTATACATTTTTTTTATAGATGTAAGGCAGCGTGTGAAAATATTTGACAATCGGTCCATATTTAACTTTAGCTTCCATATAAATCCTTTCACGGAATCCAGTTAAATGCTAATAAATAACTAATTAAAGTAGCTACCGGAAACTACTAAAATGCCACGAAAGCATGTTAAACGCTTATAAATTATAAACTTTAACATATATGGTCAATTAATTTTGCACAATTTTAGATATGTTACTAAGTTTAACGTAATTTGATATAGGGTATATAAGATTCGGCACAGACGAATATAAAACTCTTACTTATTATGAAACAGATAGTTTATTTTTCGCACTATTTATATTCCAAAGCTTGTTTCTGGTCAGTCTAAGTAGATCAAATATTTTATAATAATTTAAACAATGGACAGAGATACTCAAAAAAATAAATTAAAGACTTGGATACGCTAGTATCATCGATAAGCACAATCGCCCTATTTTAGCATTGGCTCATATTGGCTAGTTTTATTCCATTTTCGGTTAAATATAGGTCGTATAACTTTTAATTAGATTAGATAAAGTGAAATATCTTTTACAACGTTCTAATAAACTAAAACAAATCTTAATGTCATCTGGTAAGGAATTTGTGGTTGTTGGAAGTTTAACTTTAAAACTCATTTAGAAATATGTATGTTAGTATAGTGCATTGTGGTACCTCGAATTAATCTTGAACTCCTTTGATGAAATTCCGCCTCGTACAGTACAATAGAGGAGTAATCGCGTTGTTAAATAGGATTTAGAATATTTTACTCTGTTGGGGTTTCTTTAAGAGCGGCCACATTAATAACGATGCTTCAAGTGATACCAAATTTTTAACGAAGTTTTTTTCGGCGATTCGTTCTAGATTTTTGCATTGAATGAATACGAATTCAAGATGGCCCTAATTAACCACTATATAATATTTCAGTTCATTTCTATAGACTTTTTTTTAAAACGAACATAGCAGTTAGTCATGCTACCTGTACCTGTTGGTTCTTTGTTACCGACTATTTTATAACACTACCGTATTTATTTATTGATAGACGCTTAAGTTATTTGGCCTCCAAAATCTCACAACTATTATCATCCTAAAGACAACAATCGTTATGTTATAACTAAAATAACACTTATAGATATGACTTCCTCAGGTTTAATTGGAGAAGCATTTTATGCCAAGGACTTATTGAAATAAATATGACAGAAAGCACATCCTCAGGATCAGTTGGAGAATCATTTTATTAGAAGTTCTTTTTTTTTTATAAATATGACAGAAATTTAAGAAACAAATCGTCACCTTAAATGCAAAAGGACGTAACTGACACAAAAATTGGGCATGGTTTTTTTGATTGATTATGGACTTATTTCGACTAGAAGCATCGAAAATAACGAAACAAATTATTTTTATTTTTTCGTTAGTTACGCCCTTTTGCATTTTAGTTGGCGAAGTTCTTTTTCATTTCCCATAAAAAAGTTAATAAAGAATTTTTTTTTTTGTAAAATTTCTATAACAAAATTTTTTATAAAAAATTTGTCGATCAAATAATTTGAAGAAACGTTACTATGAAAAGTTTTCTAAACATAATTTATGTCTTAAAATTTTTCAATAAACAATAATTAACATCTTATTCTTCCCTTTCAGATGAGATAAAAGCGCATAATGGCAATGTTACTTGTCTGGATGTCGGTGAAACGGGTCGTGTTTTAGTTACGGGTGGTCAAGATCGTAATGTAAATTTATGGGCCATAGGACAAAAGGAATGTTTTATGGTAAGTTAATCTAAACAACAATATATTTTAAATTATATTTGAAATAAATATAAATCTCTTGCAGTCACTTACCGGTCACAATCGACCCATAGATTGTGTACGTTTTGCATATAATGATGATTTTGTATATTCGGCCGATGATATTGGTATCATAAGACGATGGGATCTCAATGCCCAAACAATATGTTCCACATTAAATGGACATATGAAAAGTGTGCGAACATTGGACTTTAATCCATCTGGAGAATATGTAGTATCGGGTAGTAATGATACAACAGTAAGGTGAGTTAAAGAAAAATATGATTTTTCTATTAAAAATTTTTCAAATTAAAGAGCTTTGTAAAATTTTAGTGATGTGAGGGGAAGAGATTCAAATACATTTCTAAACAATCCTACAATGTTAAAGTATTTTATAAACTTTTTACTTTGGAAATTTTCCATGTGAATGTAGGAAATAAATTAATAATACTTATTTATGGAAACCACTTACTTATTAACTAATAATAAAAATCAAACACTTGTTTTTGTGGTTTTCAATCCAATTCAAGAGTGTAGGTAGGCTGATCGATAAACTAATTAAATATATATTTTTTTTCTTTAATAAGTAATTCAACCATTATGAGTTGAGTATCTATAAAACATATTATATATTAAACTCATCTTAAATTACTTTCAATTTCTGTATACATACATACAAATCAACCGAGAGCAAACAAATAGATTATAAAAAAATAGAAAACAAACTTATGAATTCATTAAAAACCTCAAAATGCTACAGATGTATTATGTAAAAATAAAAAATATTTATTTGTTTATTTAATTATCAACTCAACTCTTTCGATGTGGATGGTAACAAAAGAAAACTTTTCAATAAATAAACAATACCCCGATTATTTATTAGAAGCATTTGAATTTCGAAAAAGCTACAATCGAATGATCTTAAGAAATACTTTTGAATTAAGAAATCAAAAGAAAATTTATGTTTCTTTTTATAAAAAATTTTATAAATAGAAAATTTTTATCATTGTCAACGCCATAATCAAATGTCTTTAGTATTTGTGAGATAATATTTTGATTTCTTTAATTTTTCTTAGCTTTGATAAGATCTTAATTTAATTGAATAAAATATCTCAATTTCAATTATTATGGGAGGTCAAATCTATGAACTAACTACTCATGCATTCATTTATTTATTTGCTTTTAAATGAAAAAAAAAATGTTTATTTTAAATTGGGTTTTTTCTTTCCTTTGTATTTACAAAGTGATAGATATTAAATCGTACAAAATTATCGAAGTAAGATACACAAAATTGGTTGACTTAGATAAAAGAGGAACCGATTTCTTTAAATTCTTAAAATAGTACAAATTTTTTCTTTTATTTATACGAAATTCTTTAGGATAAAAACGAAAAAAGCTCAGATTATCGATTGGTTTACAAGCATAATTCTTAATGCGTTGTTTTCCATTTGCCTAAAAGAAGGCAAATGGAAAAGATGGCTCAGCCAACCATCGAAATGCATCGAGAAATTGGTTTCTCCGCAAAAATTTTTTTGGCGTTTATCAATATATTGTCTATTACGTTTTTAAATAAATGTCATGATAGGGATCAATTGCGAATACAATTTTTCTTTTGGAAAATTTTTCTCTAGAAATAATTTTATAACAAAATTTTTTCTATAGAAAAAATTTTATAATAAAATTTTTTTTATAGAAATCTATTTAAAACTAATTTTTTTCCGAAGATAAAATTTTATAACGAAATTTTTTCTTTAGAAAAAATTTTATAACTAAATTTTTTCTTTAGAAAAAATTTTGTTATAAAATTATTTCTAGAGAAAAAATTTTATTACGAAAATTTTTCTTAAGAAAAAATTTTATTATGAAAATTTTCTAAAGAAAAAATTTTATATTGAAAATTTTATAACAAAAATTTTTGTATAGAAGAAATTTTTGTTTCCCGATTAATTTTATAACGAAAATTTTTCGATTGGAAAAATTTTATAACTAATTTTTTTATAGAAAAAATTTTATTGAGAAAATTTTTCTTTAGAAAAAAATTTATATCAAAAATTTTTTAACAAAAATTTTTTTATAGAAAAAATTTTATAACGAAATTTTTTCTATAGCAAAAATTTTTCTATAGGAAAAAATTTTATAACAAAAAATTTTTCTACAGAAAAATTTTTAAATTTTTCTATAGAAAAAATAACGAAAATTATAGAAAAAATTTTATAAAGAAATTTTTTTATAGGAAAAATTTTATAACAAAAAATTTTTTTATAGAAAAAATTTATAAAAAAAAATGATTTTAAAGAAAAAATTTTTTCTATAGAAAAAATTTATAAAAAAAAATTCTATAGAAAAAATTATATAACGAAAATTTTTCAATAGAAAAAATTTTATAACAAAAATTTTTCTATAGAAATAATGTTATAACTAAAATTTTTCAACAAAAATTGTATAACTAAGATTTTTCTAAAAAAAATTGATAACTAAAATTTTTCTAAAAAAAAATTTTATAACGAAAATTTTTCTATAGAAAAATGTTATAAGAAAATTTTTGTTTAAAAAAAAATTTAATAACGAAATTTTTCCTATAGAAAAAAATTTATAACGAAAATTTTTCTATGAAAAAAAATTTATAACAAAAATTTTCCGTAGAAAAAATTTTGAAACTAAAATTTTTCTGTAGAAAAAAATTTATAACTAAAATTTTTCTATAGAAAAAATTTTATAACGAAAGTTTTTCTATAGAAAAAATTTTTTTAGGAAAATTTTTCTACAGAAAAAATTTTATAACGAAAATTTTTCTATAGAAAAAATTTTATAACAAAAAATTTTTTTATAGAAAAAAATTTATAAGAAAAACTTTAAAATAAAAATATCTCTCGAAACTTTTCGAGATATATTTTTAAGTTTTATTTTACTAATTTTCTAAAAAAAAAACATTGTTCGAAGTATTATTCGTTACACTGTTTAAGTGTCTTCCTACATCCATACAAGTACATAAGAATTGTTGTGTTTTTCATTACAATAAATTCCCATAATAATTTAATAAATATATGATTTGTTTTTATTTTGTACAATTTCATATGATGTGTTGTTTTTTTAGCCAATAAATCTTTAAATTAAAAATTATTTTAATTACACCGCCACTTCCTTAAAAGAGAATCGAGTTTCAAGAGAGTTTCCTATTAAGTTAAAACTTTAAATATTTCTTATACATTTGAACGTGTCCGACTTTATAAGCATTCATTATTTTAATTCATCAAAATTAAAATTTACCTACTCATTGTATAATAAAATAATAATAAAAAAAATATGCTAAATAAGAAACAAAAAAAATTTATAAACTCAAAAACGCCCCTTAGTTAAGTATTCATTATATTTTAGCTGAAAAAAGTGAATAATATTTTATTCTTACATATAAGGTTGCATTTATTCATTGAAGTGTAGTACTAGTGCTACTTCTGTCTTGTCTTGTATAGCATTTGTACTACATACCACTTGTATTGTCTTGCGTTTAAGTACTTTTTTTTACTTCTTCTTAATACTTGTATCTAAAAATATTTATATCTTTTGTTGTGGCAGTTTGTTTTAAAAATTATGCTATTTGTTGTTTTTGGGTATAAGTTTCTTTGGTTAAATATTTATACAGTTTTCTTGGTTTAGTTGTAATTCATGAACTGATTACCATGCGTAGGTGACTTTTTGAAAAGTTGTTTTAAAGTCAACTTTAAGATCTACTCAAATTACAAAGTATTAAATTTTGCACATGCGTATAAATGTGCTAGTATTCATTTTTTTTTGGCAAAATGCATGGTATACACCTAACATTTGATGCAGCTGCATAAAGGAGTTTTTGTAATTTCATACATATATAGTTTTTAAAATATGTATGGAAATATCAAATTAAATATACCTTTATTTTTAGATCTAAAAATATAGACTCTTCCTTTTTATACACTTATCACGACAGCATAAAGATCTTTAAAGTTTATGACTGAATAATTCAATACATTGCTGGCTTTACATGTAAAGGCTTTTAAGTCCATATTTTAAAAATTTACAAGAGAGTCAAAAACAATAACAATTTTTTGTGTAACCTTTTTTGAAATACTATTTTGAAATGTACTTTTTGTAGGGGCTTAGATGTTTTTCTTGTGAAAAAATTGGACTCTTGGTGTTTTTGCTAATCAATTCAAAACAACAGAACAAAAATCCATATGCTGTAATTTTATCATTTTATTATATTTATTTTAACTTATTGTACATTACATCAAAATCTACATTTCTAGAAAAAGCGGACTAATTTCCTTTGTATGTCCTTCTATTTTCACACCCTTCACCACTATAAGTTGAAAGGGTATATTGGGTTTGATGTGATGTATACCGATAGACTGAGAATCACTCCTTGAGTCGATTAAACAATGTCGATTAAACTATGTCGCATATTCTTGCTTTGGTCCAAGGATGATTGCTATTCTTTTTGGGCAGAATCGGATTACTATTTGGGGTACCGCTAATAGGGATGCCTTTCCCGAATATAGTTTGTAGCCCCTTACAGCCACAAATTGAACTGTAGTTAAATAACATTCAGCATAAATATTGCTTTTGGTAACCGAAATCGGTGTAACTAATTTCGTAGGAATCGGCCCATATTTGACCATACCTCCCATACACGACACAATCTTAAAATTCTTATAAATCTAAAGATAATCCGGTATGTGATGGAAATCGATCGTTTTCAAAGCGATCGATTTCTGATATATTTTTAAGTCAATTTCCAAAAAAAATTAATTTGGGATTTGGGACTGATATCTTTCATTTGTGGAAATGAGGAAAATTATCTAAAAAATATTCTAAAATCGATCGATTCCATCATATACCGGAATGTATTTTTTTTTTCTAAAACCTTGCACAGATAATCATTCTTTAAATATAAACCTATAACCGAAATTTGGTAATAATTGATCCACAATTGACCCTAGCTCTCATATCAAGCCCTCAGCCGGAAATGACATAAATGCCTTAAATCTCGAAATTTAAAAAAAAAATAATATTATGACATATACTTATGTCTTCAAATCTTATCTTGTTAAATTGTTGGTCCATAATTGACATTAGGTTTGGCCGACTGCAGCCTTTTCTTACTTTTTTTTTTTTTTAAATAAATCTATATATACATAAAAGTTAATGTTTGCGTGTCTGTATGTCCTTTATGCATTTGATCATGTTGTTGCGCTTAAGCCGACGAACATTACTAAGTTGGTATTACCAAGTTCCGACAGGTGCCGCCACTGAAAATTGCTTAATGTTAATTCAATCGTAAACTGTGCATTTGATCATGCTTTGATCTTTAGCAAAGTTGCTGCGCATGAGCCGACGAAGGTTTCTACGTTAGTATGACCGACTGATGGCGCCACTGAAAATTTCTCAAAATGAATTAAATCGTAAACTGCATTTGATCACGATATAATCTTTAGCAAAGTTGTTGCGCATGAGTCGCCAGAGGTTTCTAAGTTGGCATGACCAATTTACAAAAGATGGCGCACGGTACAGCTAGTTTTAAATTTAAATTATACCAGGTTTCACAAAAACACCATCTATCGATTTATTTCATAAGTTTTGTGGTGTCAAAATGAATGACACCTTTACTAGAAGACCTTTGGGTTCATTGTGATCATTTCTTGATGGAAATAAGAGAAAAGAAATAAGTGGAGAAAAGAAATAGTAGTAGTTGTAGAGGTAAAAATCTGGTGTTACGACCGAAAGGTAGTGGCACTGAGGATGTGTTCAACCGATTCAGACAAGTTCTCGTCTGAATAGTTTTCAAATGACCGAAATTCCTCCACCTCACCTGTTATGTTAGAGTTTAGAGCATTTAATTTAATTTAGGACACAAAGCCCTAGATGCTCTAAAGGCTAGAATATTTCACCTTCTAGTAGTGTCCTCGCTGATCTAATGCCCATACAGAAGTGACAAATAGGCGGAGACTGTCGACGAAGATGGTCAGTTCACTATTTTCTTCTTACGTGTAAGGAGTAATCTTTAAGAGACTAGCACTAGGCCCAAAGTAAGCCAAAGAAGTAAAATAATATTCCTGTAAAAACACAGTGTAACTAAAATCATATACTATATACTGATGCAATCTTGAAACACAAAAGCCATCCCTCGTATTTGTATTGATTTAAAAACATTTGTGTAAATAGATTTTCATAAGGAGCCAACAGCTACCAGGGAGGTGTCCTAAATTATGGTCCGATTTCGTCTACAATCCATAGGAATTTGGCAAGAACAAACGCCAAATTTTTGAAAAGTTTCCATAAAAAGTAAATTTTTGAAAAATTTCCTATAAAAAGTAAATTTTTGAAAAATTTCCTGTAAAAAGTAAATTTTTGAAAAATTTCCTATAAAAAGTAAATTTTTGAAAAATTTCCTATAAAAAGTAAATTTTTAAAAAATTTCCTATAAAAAGTAAATTTTTGAAAAATTTCCTATAAAAAGTAAATTTTTGAAAAATTTTTTGATAGGAAATTTTTGAAAAATTTCCCATAAAAAGTAAATTTTTGAAAAATTTCCCATAAAAAGTAAATTTTTGAAAAATTTCCTATAAAAAGTAAATTTTTGAAAAATTTCCTATAAAAAGTAAATTTTTGAAAAATTTCCTATAAAAAGTAAATTTTTGAAAAATTTCCTATAAAAAGTAAATTTTTGAAAAATTTCCTATAAAAAGTAAATTTTTGAAAAATTTTCTATAAAAAGTAAATTTTTGAAAAATTTCCTATAAAAAGTAAATTTTTGAAAAATTTCCTATAAAAAGTAAATTTTTGAAAAATTTCCTATAAAAAGTAAATTTTTGAAAAATTTCCTATAAAAAGTAAATTTTTGAAAAATTTCCTATAAAAAGTAAATTTTTGAAAAATTTCCTATAAAAAGTAAATTTTTGAAAAATTTCCTATAAAAAGTAAATTTTTGAAAAATTTCCTATAAAAAGTAAATTTTTGAAAAATTTTCTATAAAAAGTAAATTTTTGAAAAATTTCCTATAAAAAGTAAATTTTTGAAAAATTTCCTATAAAAAGTAAATTTTTGAAAAATTTCCTATAAAAAGTAAATTTTTGAAAAATTTCCTATAAAAAGTAAATTTTTGAAAAATTTCCTATAAAAAGTAAATTTTTGAAAAATTTCCTATAAAAAGTAAATTTTTGAAAAATTTCCTATAAAAAGAAAATTTTTGAAAATCTCCTATAAAAAGGAAATTATAAAAGCTAACAAACCTCCAATTACTTTTTATTAAATCATAATTAAAAATAAACAACTGATCGCATAAAATATCGAATTGTTTGATACGACTTGAATTCTGATTGCAAACCTTTCCGGTTTGCTAAAATCTCGTAGAATACAATCAATGCCTTCAACTTGTATATACTAATCATATATTTATAATGGGTTCTTTTATACTAGTCAACTTTTTTTCAATACGCATTAAGTTTGGATTAGATCTTAACGGGTTCTTTTAGAACAAAAATTTATTCTGTTTGGCTAGAAAGATTTTAGAAATTCTAAAGTTTTTTCACTCTACCAGGGAACAAGCATTAGATAAAAGTATCAAAAATTTTAAAATTTAATATGTTTTATTGTATTTAATATTTTTGTGCTTAAAAAAGCAAATAGCCTTGTGTAGTTAGACTAAACTCAACTCAAATAAATTTATGCAAAGTTCAAATAACAAATAACTCTAAAGATCGTATTGAATTTATAAGCTAAATTATTTGCTTCACTAGAAATACAAAAATATAAAACGAAAACAAAAGCAAAACGATAATGAAATGAATGTTTTAAATAAATGAATCACTATTTCAATATAATTTTGTTATTTGTGCTTTAAAAACAAAAGATAAAAAAATACAAAAAAAAAAAACAATCAAACAAACTTAAAAGTTGACGCAAATTTTTAAAACAAAAAAATAATATATCCGAATAATGTCTCTGCAAAACGTAATTAACAGAAGCTTGAGACCATAAAAAACCTAAGGCAAACTCGCGCAAAAAATCACTTAATGAGAATTTGTGGCGCAATAAAAATTTGCGCTTCAAAAGAAAATTTCGAGCAGATGTTAGGAAGACATATGTGAAACCTTTGCGATAAACTACATATACATATTTATTGTATTTATTAAGTACAGATTTGTAAGAAAACAAATCAACAAAGACTTTAACAAAAGACTTTAGCTCGATTTTGGATATAATGTTAATTTGCTTGATTTTTTCAATTTTGATTTGGTATTTCTTTTATTATTTTAATAGCAAATGATGCGTAGGTTGCATCACAGACTTTGTACATGTATAAATTTATTTCACTTATGTCTGTGTATATTTTTTTAAAGTTTGAATTAATATGAACTGAATGTTAAGTATCCAATCGTATCTATAAACCACAAGCTCTTTGGCAGAAGTTTTAGGGAATTAATTCATAAGGCATTTTTTGTGATTGTTGATAGTGGTAATACTTTTTATACCCTTCACCACAATAAGTTTGTGCTGATGTATGTAACGCATAGAAATATTTGCCTTAGACCCACGTTTTAGTATACCAATAGGCTTAGAATCACTTTCTGAGTCGATTTAGCGATGTCAGTCCGTCCGTCTGGCTGGTTGGACCCCCATGCAAACCATGTAATCAAAGTACAGGTCGCTGTTCTAAAGATAATTTGATAGTGGGACCATGGCTATTACAATTCGTCAAAATCGGGCCATTATTTATGGTACCTCCCATAGGTCCCATTTCCCGGAATTGATATTTTGTCCACAAATATCAATAGTTTTTCATGAAATTTAAAACACTTCTTATGTAAATCAAAATCACTGTACCAAATTTCGTTGAAATCGGTCCACATTTGACCATACAAACTCTTCTGTCAAAACGCACTAAATGAGACAAAAATCAATAAAACGCTCGTAAATCTGAAGATAATGAGAATTTTGGATTTTGTAAAAATTGTAATAAATTTAGCTAATTTCGAGGTAATCGGTCCACATTTGACCCTAGCTCTCTTGTAAGTCAAAATGACAGAAACAGCTCAAATATATGCGTTTTGAGAAAATGTTTGTATAATGGCAAAATTTAGCAAATATTTGTCTTTATACAGGAAAAAGAACACCTTTGACCTTAGTGGTGAAGGTATCGTATGGTTGGGCTTGACTGACTATAGCATTTTCTTACTTGTTTTAATATTAGAACCATAAATTTTGTTAACAACGCTACTAGGAATTAACAAAAATAAAGAATTTTAATTTAGAATTTATTAAAATTGTCAAAATTTTATAATAGAATAGATATGGGTAATTTGGTATACCTATTGGTTTTTGGATTGATAAATTTTGTTTTTTCGATTGAGTAACACTTCAATTTCAGAGATATATAATTTAAATTCTTATAAAAACAACTTAAAAAAATGTGCAACTAATGTGGCGCACCACATGACCAGTTTAAATCAAATTACCAGCTGTGAAATAAGCTTTTTGAGATATTTTTAAGTAATGACATAATTAGGAGTAGGCAGCCCATACCACCAGTAGCCGATGAATATTTTTAATTTTCGTAAATACCACGATCATTAATAAAACTCGTGAAAATGAGTATTAAAATCATTAAGTTGGAATTTAGATGTTAACAGAGTTGGTTGGTGACGCTTTGTTAAAGAAAAGATACAAACAAAATAGGCAAGAAACAAATCAAAATTCATTTTATAGCACCAAAATACATGGTTTGAGAGAACAAAGAAATATAATCTCGAACACTGTTGCCACGACGCTATTATATTTGTAAAAATTGGGAATATTTTTCAAAACAGAAGTAAACTCTAATATGAAACCATTTTAGATTTTTATATTTTTTTTTTAGATATTTTCGACCCAAACCTTTTTTTATTTGGAAAATTGTTCGATAAAAATAAGATTTTATAGAAAATTTTTCGATAAAAATATTTTTCTGTAAAAATTTTCGATAAAAATATTTTTTATCAAAAAAGTTTCAAATCTTCTATAGAAAAACTTTTGATAAAAAATTTTCTATAAAAAAATTTTTGATAAAAAAATTTTCTTTAGAAAAATTTTTGATAACAAAAATTTCTATAGAAAAATTTTTGATGAAAAAATTTTTTATAAAAAATAGTTTGAAAAAAAAAATTTCTATAGAAAAATTTTTGATACAAAAATTTTCTATTTTTGATAAAAAAATTTTCGATTTTGATAAGAGAAAATTTCTATAGAAAAATTTTTCGAAGAAAATTTTCTATAAAAAAATTTTTGTAAATAAATTTTCTATAGAAAAATTTTTGATAAAAAAATTTTCTATAAAAAAATTTTCTATAAAAAAATTTTTGATAAAAAAATTTTCTATAGAAAAATTTTTGATAAAAAAATTTTCTATAGAAAAATTTTTGATAAAAAAATTTTCTATAGAAAAATTTTTGATAAAAAAATTTTCTATAGAAAAATTTTTGATAAACAAATTTTCTATAGAAAAATTTTTGATAAAAAAATTTTCTATAGAAAAATTTTTGATAAAAAAATTTTCTATAGAAAAATTTTTGATAAAAAAATTTTCTATAGAAAAATTTTTGATAAAAAAATTTTCTATAGAAAAATTTTTGATAAAAAAATTTTCTATAGAAAATTTTTTATCAAAAAGAAAAAAATTTTCTATAGAAAAATTTTTGATAAAAAAATTTTCTATAAAAAATTTTTCATACAAAAATTATCTATAGACAAATTTTTAATTAAAAAATTTTTGATAAAAATATTTTAAAAGAATGGAGTAGATAGATACATCTTTTTAAAACATCAGAACTACACATTGAAAAAATACCTATTTTAGATAAAAGTATAAAAACCGTCAACTGTGCCGACGATTTTTTGGTTCTGTATTTTTTGTGCCGAATTTTGACCATAACACATAAAAAATACTTTAAATAAAATGTAATTTTAACTTTTGACTTGTGTTATAAAGCTTTACATTACAAAATAAAACTAATTCTTTCTAAACTCTGCTTTTATTCTAAAATTTTGTTAATACTTCTCTTAAGATATTTAGAATTGGAGGTGTATGAATGATTATTTTCGAGCACTAAATGAGGGGTGTCATAGTAGTTTTAATTGTTTTAAATAAATGTGTTGGAGATCAAAGCTTTTGCTAAAAACTTTACACATTGAAATAGATTTGATTTTTGTTTCCAATTCATTCACAAAAATCTAAACTTTTTTGTGAACAATAAAGCTAAAGAATTTTGACCGTCTGTTGGTTGTTGGCCTCATAAATTAAATACTGCATAATATTTCACATAAAATCTTTAAATACTTGTATCATTATTTGAAATATAGTAATTATACTACAAATGTGTTAATAATCTCTTGGTTGTTTCGTTGTAGTGTCTTAGCTTAATTACCAAATATGCTAAGACAAGATTTATAATTAAGACTAAGGCGTATAATATTAAGTGTAAATATTTGTATAAAATATTTACGTTTATAGAAATTAAACTGAGATTTTAATTCATGATATTAAATGCTAAATTGATATTTATAAAATGAATTTTTTGTACTAAAAATATTTTGATTAATTTGTAAATTTTAACTTGTTTATTTATTTTTAATTTTGTACGAGAAATCATCTTCTTTAGGTATATTTTTTTGGAAAGATCTTCAAAGGTTGCGCAATAAATATTCGCGTAATTCTTAAGACTAGAAGTGATTTTCAGTCAGGCTGTGTGCCATTGATTGAAACAAGTGTTAGTCCGACGGATCAGGAGAAGGGGTAGGACTTCCCATTTCCACATTTCCAAGTATGTTTTGACCACTTTTGCAACATGAGGTCTAGAATTGTCATGCTGTAAAATCACTTTATCATATCTCTCGTTGTATTGCGGCCGTATGTCTTTCAAGTAATGCCTCCAATTCTGCATCATTGAAAAACTTCTCCTTTCCGCCGCCATTCCGATTTTCGACTTCAAAATCGGCGTTCTTGAAGCGTTTCTTTCACTTATAGCCAGGAGTAGGCAGCCCATAACTTCAGCTGCCGATGATTTTTTTTTAATTTTCGTAAATATCACGATCATTAATAAAACTCGTGAAAATGAGTATTAAAATCATTTGGAATTTGCATGTTAACAGAGTCGGTTGGTGCCGCTTTATTAAAGAAAAAACAAAAACAAAATTGGCAAGAAACAAATCAAAATCCAATTTATAGCAACAAAATACATGGTTCGAGAAAACAAAGAAATATAACCTCGAACTTTGTTGCCACGGCACTATTATTTTTGTAAACATGGGGAATATTTTTGTAAATATTGAGAATATTTTTTAAATCAGAAATAAAGCAATTTTAGATTTTTATATTTATACCCTTCACCACCATAGGTGAAAAGGGTATTATAAGTTTGTGTTGATGTATGTAACGCATTGAAATATTTGTCTTATTAGCGATGTCAGTCCGTCCGTCTGGCTGGCTGGACCCCCATGTAAACAAACCATGTAATTAAAGTACAGATCGCAATTCTAAAGCTATTTTGATGAAATTTGGCACAGATCAGTTTTTTGATAGTGGGATCAGGGCTATTGAAATTCGTTAAAATCGGTACTGCTTAGATAAACTAAAATCACTGTCATAACGCACCAAATGAGACAGAAATCACTAAAACGCTCGTAAATCCGAAGATAATAAGAGTTTTGAGTTTATTTTTTGCACACATAATTTTTGTAAAAACTGTTAAAAAAAAAATCGAGATAATCGGTCCACATTTGACCCTAGCTCTCATATAAGTCCAAATCACGGAAACAGCTTAAAGTTTTGAGAAAATCTTTGTATGATGGCAAAATTTAGCAAATATTTTTCTTTATACAGGAAAAAGAACATCTCTGACCTTAGTGGTGAAGGGTATCGTATGGTCGGGCTTGATCGACTAAACAATTTTCTTTAGAAAAATCTTCATAAAAAAATTTTCTTTAGAAAAATTTTCATAAAAAAATTTTTGATAAAAAAGTTTTCTATAGAAAAATTTTTGTAAGAAAATTTTCTAAAGAAAAATTTTTGATAAAAAAAATTTCTATAGGAAAATTTTTGAAAAAAAATTTTGAAATAAAAAAATTTTGATAGAAAAAAATATAGAAAACTTTTTGATTAAAAAATTTTCTATAGAAAAATTTTTGATAAACAAATTTTCTATAGAAAAATTTTTGATAAAAAAAATTTCTATAGAAAAATTTTGGATAAAAAAAATTTTCTATAGAAAAATTTTTGATAAAAAAATTTTCTATAGAAAAATGTTTGTTAAAAAAATTTTCTATAGAAAAATTTTTAATAGAAAAATTTTTAATAGAAAAATTTTTGATAAAAAAATTTTTCATTCGCATTTGATCCCAAATCTGTTACATTTATTTATTATTTTTAAAATAAACCTCTGTTTATTTTAAACATCTTACCCCCCTTCTTCACAGCATTCTGCATATAGTAGCCAACGGCTGCAGCAAGAATGTGGGAAGTGAAGGAAGATGAAAACTGAAAATTGTTTGTGTTTTTATTCAGTCGATGATCTACGCTTTTACTTATGGTTTATGAACATAATTCTAAAAAGTTTTGTTTGTAAATAAGTATTAATGCGAGGTTTTCGATCTGTCTAAATTGGGGATAATCCTCCTGAAGATATGGCCTAACCAACCATCGAAACGCTTCGAGGAATTTTGGTTTCTCTGCAAACAATTTTTGGCTTTTTATCAATAAATTGGTCTGTTACATTAATAAATAAATGTAACAGATTTGGGATCAAATGCGAATAGTCGTTCTTTTTGAATAATATTTACATCCCGACAATTTTGTTATTTTTTGATAAAAAAATTTTCTATAGAAAAATTTTTGTTAAAAATATTTAAAAAAAAGGAGTAGAAAACCTTGTCTGTTTAAAACGTCAGAACTGCACATTGAAAAAATACCTATTTTAGTTAAAAGTATAAAAAACGGCAACTTTGCCGACTATTTTTTTGTTCTGTTCTCTTTGCGGCTACCCGTGCTTATAGCGCACTCATCATATGTATTTAGGACAATATTGGGCAAAGTCTCTAACTTTGCAACAAACTTAAAATTCTTAATTTCAGTCTTTGCTCAAGAATTACTACCAACTATATTAAGTTTTAATTTCAGACTTTTCGAGACAGATTTAAAAATTGTGTTAATAAAATTTCGATATTTCCTTCGAATGCCAATAAAATATCTAATAATAAAATAAATTGCGAAAGTAGTTTTCTAATCTTAAATCTATTTTGTTGTTTTCTTCATAACCGGAAATATGTTGTTACAAATAATTTGACCATAAACGGAACGTGAAATATTGTATAAAATATGAAATTTTTGCTTTGAAATAACAAAGAATTTTACCTGTATAATTATAACATAATAAAACATGTTTTTTCTTTTTGTTGTATTTTTGTATTTTTAAAACTTTTTTGAAAATATCTATTAAAAACACAATGTAAATACATGTATCTTTCTATTTTTTTTTCTAAATTTATAAAAAATTCAAACAAAACACAGTCAGTCAGCCAAGTATATGGCATAAATTAACCTAGTTTGTTGTTAAATAAAAAAAGTAAAAACAACAACAATTTGAATTTATGCAAATTTTTGTTTTAAGTTTATTTATATAAAAATAATACGAAAAAGTGAAATAAATCACACATAGCTAATGAATGAAATAATTCTATTAAGAAAGCAAATAAAACAATAAATGACATAAAAAAAGAAAATACAATAAATGTCTAATAGCGACAAATTTGAAAATGGTTTTATGTCTGTAATTAAATTTTTAGTATTGAACAATTTTTTTGCAATAGTAAGAAATTTTGTCATACACTTACAGATTTATAATATTTAAATCTAAGATTTCCGGCCAATTTCTTCTACACAAATTATTTGAAAAAATGCTACAAAGAGCCAAAACGTCATTTCCCTGTCTATTCCGGATGACATTTCTATTTCAAACACAATTTTTAATTTAGTTTAAAATCACGGGTAGGCGCAAAGAGAACAGAACAAAAAAATAGTCGGCAGAGTTGCCGTTTTTATACTTTTAACTAAAAATTTAACAATGTGTAGTTCTAAAGTTTTAAACAGAAAAAGTTTTCTACTCCATTTTTTTTTTAATAATTTTATCAAAAATTTTTCTATAGAAAATTTTTTTATCAAAAATTTTTCTTTAGAAAATTTTTTTATCAAAAATTTTTCTTTAGAAAATTTTTTTATCAAAAATTTTTCTTTAGAAAATTTTTTTATCAAAAATTTTTCTTTAGAAATTTTTTTTTATCAAAAATTTTTCTGTAGAAAATATTTTTATCAAAAATTGTTCTATGAAATTTTTTTTATCAAAAATTGTTCTTTAGAAAATATTTTTATCAAAAATTTTTCTGTAGAAAATATTTTTATCAAAAATTGTTCTATAGACAATTTTTTTTATCAAAAATTGTTCTAAAGAAAATTTTTTATCAAAAATTGTTCTAAAGAAAATTTTTTATCAAAAATTGTTCTAAAGAAAATTTTTTATCAAAAATTGTTCTATAGAAAATTTTTTATCAAAAATTTCTCTATAGAAAATTTTTTATCAAAAATTTCTCTATAGAAAATTTTTTATCAAAAATTTCTCTATAGAAAATTTTTTATCAAAAATTTCTCTATAGAAAATTTTTTTTATCAAAAATTTTTCTATAGAAAATTTTTTTATCAACAATTTTTCTATAGAATTTTTTTTTATCAAAAATTTTTCTATAGAACATTTTTTTATCAAAAATTTTTCTTAAGAAAATTTTTTTATCAAAAATTTTTCTATAGAAAATTTTGTTATCGAAAAATTTTCTATAGAAAATTTTGTTATCGAAAAATTTTCTATAGAAAATTTTTTTATCAAAATTTTTTCCATAGAAAATTTTTCTATAGAAAATTTTTTTATCGAAAATTTTTCTATGGAATATTTTTTTATCAAAAATTTTTCTATAGAAAACTTTTTCAACAAAAAGTTTTCTATAGAAAATTTGTTTATCAAAAATTTTTTTATAGAAAATCTTTTTATTCTAAAAGAAGAGTATATCAAATGCGAATACTCTTCTTTTAGAATAAAAAGATTTTCTATAAAAAAATCAGATCTGTTACATTTATTTATGAATGTAACAGACCAATTTATTGATAAAAAGCCAAAAAATGTTTGCGGAGAAACCAAATTCCTCGACGCATTTCGATGGTTGGTTAAGCCATCTCTTCAGGAGGATTATCCCCAATTTAGACAGATCGAAAACCTCGCATTATTAATAAGTTTACAAACAAAACTTTTCAGAATTATGTTCATAAACCAACAAAAATCAATAAATTGGTCTGTTACATTAATAAATAAATGTAAGAGATTTGGGATCAAATGCGAATACTCTTCTTTTTGAATAATATTTACATCCCGACTATTTTGTTATTTTTTGATAAAACTGCATGCATTCAGCCTATATTTAAAAGAAAATCTTTTTATCAAAAATTTTTCTATAGAAAACTTTTTAATCAAACGTTTTTCCATAGAAGATTTGAAATTTTTTTGATATAATAATTTTATTACGAAAACTTTTCCAAGGTAAAATATTTTTATTAAACATTTTTCTATAAAAAAATGTTTGGATCGAAAATATCTAAAAAATATGAAAATCTAAAATTGTTTAATATTAGAATTTATTTCTGCTTTGAAAAAATATTCCCAATATTTACAAAAATATTCCCAATGTTTACAAAAATGATAGTGTCGTGGCAACAATGTTCGAGATAATATTTCTTTGTTCTCTCGAACCATGTATGTTGTTGCTATAAATTGGATGTCTTTCATTTTTAATTGGGCATCAAGTAATCTATACGTAAGGAAACCTCAAGGACATGGGATAACATGGTTACTTGCAGAACATCTAGGGCTTTATGGCCTAAACCTGAATAGGCTAATTTAAGAAGTTGTATAGGCATTTTTACGGGACACTGTGCCTTAAATTCTAGGCTAAACAGGTGGGATGATAGCATTCCGGACTTCTGCAGACAAAGTCTAAATGAGATTTCGTCCAAATCGATGGAACACATTCTCTGTCACTGTCCCATGCTCCAAAATCAGAGGCTGAGACATCTAGGCAGAAGAATTCATGATAAACTTTAGGATCTGCAGCAGTGCAAACTGTACCATATTGTAGGATTTATTACTGGACTCAATTGGCTTAGATAGGCCATTCGTAAATGCTCTATCATTTCTCGCTTCTTTTCTTATTCTCTATCTTTTCCCAGATTATCAGTCTCCTTTCGCTTTACTATTATTACAGTGGACCCCAAGGGTCTCTGAGTTAAGGTGTCGTTTTGACACCAACTTTTAAACCTATGATATCTATAAATCTATATAATATCGAGCCCTTAGATTAAAATGATCGCAAGCGACAGGAAAAATATTGATCGTAAGCGACAAAAAATCTTAACTGAACAAAAACGGGAAATGTTTTGGTGCATAACATTTTTGTTCTTTGCTAGTTTGTTACTTTTGACAAACTAATTAATTTTTTTCCAAATTGTAAACAAGTTATGGTGCAAAGTATTGTATGTGAAGTTTTTTAGTTTAACCTCAATAACTTTGAAACTACTGGGCTGATTGTGGGGCAATTTGAAGAAATCGGCCAATGGGAAGTTGAAGTCTTAGACCAATTTTTAAAAACATGTATATTTTTAGCACAGTGGCCTCTACAGTGGGCCAAAGGTGAGCACCATTGCATGTAAAACCTATTTGTGCGTATAACTTTCGAAAATATAAACCTATCGAAAAGATTTTGACACGTTCGAAAACTACTTAAGAATTAAAAAAAAACTATGGTTACTGTACTACGCTATCTCTAATAGTTTAAGAGATATTTAACGGAATGTCGCTTACGATTATTTAAATCTAATGGCTCGATATTACAAATATAAAATAAGATAAATGTGGACATTATAAAGCAGTTTTTTTTTAACGGTCTTTGAATCACTATATTTTACTGACACGCCTATTTAATATGATTTTTTTACCGATAGATAACCCACCCGAAAAATAAATTATATTTCACTTTATCCATAGTTAGAGATGTTATTTCTGAGATAGATAAAAATTAAAGAATGAGAAATCTGTAAAACCAATCACCTAATGCCAAAGGGCATAATAAATGACCGACCGGTGTTTAAACTTAATCTTTTAAGTCAATCTCTCATAATATTTAATTATCCAACGCTACTTTAGAATCATTGATCATATTTCTTTCAAAATCCATTAAGTTTTCACTCTCAAACGTTACGTGAAATTAATCGAAATTTTTAATGGCATAACCAAAAAACATTTTTCCTCATCATTTCATTTTAAAAAGTTGTCGTAAAAGTAATTAATATTTTTTACTTTCTTATTTAGCTAAAGAAGCAAAAACGAAAAAGTTTAAAATCGTGTTTTGGCTATTACGGCTAAATCGTCTGCTTAAGTTTTGACTGATTTACAACCAATTACGATGTATAATATAAATAAAAGTAAAAAAAAAAAAAACATTTAAAAATAACTACAACAATAAATTTAAGTTTTTTTTGCTTAACTAATACAATTTTTTTTTGTATAAAGTGACAACGTATTTTATCTATAAAAGAAAATTATTATGTGAATTGTACTCGTATTTAGAAAACAAAAACCCTATGACACGATCAGTTGTAGTTTTATTTATTGTTGTTGTCGTTTTTTTTTTTAATTTTTTTCGTGCAATTAGAAACGTTGTCGTTAATTATTTTGGGGATCTATAAAAAAAAAGTTTTAAGGTGTTGCTTTTTTATCATTTTAATTGAATATATGATCGTGCGGTTTTTTTCAGCTACTGATAGTCGTACTTACACCATTTCTGAGAAGAAATCATGAATACAGTTTGATAATGAAATGTATTTTTTTCATGATTCTTCACAATTATCTTTAAATTATGCCTTAAACTTATTCAAATTTATGTTTAAAAGATTTTGTTTTATTCTACTAATTGACAGATAATACTGAGAAATAATTCCAAGGGAATGACGAAATATCTTTTAAATTACGAAAAATTCAAAATATCTCGGAAATTATAAAATAGCATTTAAATAATTATTTAAACTAAAAAACAGCATGGAAATATTACAATCAATCGAGCCCAACTATATGATATCTACACCACTTAAATGTGGACCGATTGTCACACATCTATTCATATGTATATAAAATTAACCCCCTAATTCATAAACGAAAATTATTGATTAAAATTTTTCATACAAAATTTCGATTATAAGACTTTGATAATTTTATAATTCGTTTGTAAATTAGGGAGTAAAATTATAAAGTTTTGATATAAAACATAGTAGTTCTTGTTCGGATCTATGAGCGTTTTTTTATCACAAAGTGTATCTTGAGAGTATGTCTTATATGGACGATATTTATAAAGATACCTTTTCATATCTAATAGTCATAAGCAGGAGTAGGCAGCCCATACCACCAGTAGCCAATGAATAAATACCACGATCATTAGTAAAACTCGTAAAAATGAGTATTAAAATCTTTCAGTTGTAATTTGGATGTTAACAGAGTTGATTTGGTGTCGCTTTGTTAAAAAAAAAGACAAAAACAAAATAGGCAAGAAACAAATCAAAATCCAATTTATAGCAATAAAATATATGTTTCGAGGGAACAAAGAAATATAATTTCGAACATTGTTGCCACGACAATATTATTTTTGTAAACATTGGGAATATTTTTGTAAATATTGGGAATATTTTTTCAAAACATAAATAAATTATAATATTAAACAATTTTAGATTTTTATATTTTTTAGATATTTTCTATTCAAACATTTTTTCAAATCAAATCAAAATCCAATTTATAGCAACGAAATACATGGTTCGAGAGAACAAAGAAATATAATCTCGAACATTGTTACCACTATTATTTTTGTAAACATTGGGAATATTTTTGTAAATATTGGGAATATTTTTCAAAACATAAATAAATGATAATATTTAACAATTTTAGATTTTCATATTTTTTTAGATATTTTCGATCCAAACTTTTTTTATAGAAAAATTTTTAAAAAACTGTTCGATAAAAATTAGATTTTATAGAAAATTTTTCGACAAAAATATTTTTCTGTAAAAATTTTCGATAGAAATATTTTTATATCAAAATATTTTCAAATCTTCTATAGAAACATTTTTGATAAAAAAATTTTCTTTAGAAAAATTTATGATGAAAAAATATAGAAACATTTTTGTAAGAAAATTTTCTATAGAAAAATTTTTGATAAAAACATTTTCTATAGAAAAATTTTTGATAAAAAAATTTTTGATGAAAAAATTTTTTATAGAAAAATTTTTGACAAAAATATTAAAACAAAAAATTGAGTAGAAAACGTTTTCTATTTTAGTTAAAAGTATAAAAAAAACGCCAACTCTGCCAACTATTTTTTTGTTCTGTTCTCTTTGCGCCGACCCGTGATAATAATGCAATGGCAAAAATTTAATAAGGAAAATCTTTTAATGGATATGAATTTTTAAGTTTCTCGAGGAAATGGTATGGTATTTTTGAAAACATAATTGTATAACACTGTGTCATTTTCTAAATTTTCAGCGACTTAATGACGCTTTTATTGTGTTTTCACTTTTTAAAGTTTTTAAAATTTTAAGTTCTTTTATTAAATCTCTTCACTAAAAAATGATTGTTTAATTCACTTAATTTATTTAGTAAGTCCAATTATAAGTTTAGGCGATTATTTAAAATGAAATCGCTTGACACTATAAAAATTAGTAGCATGTAATAGAAAATGTTGTCAAAGCTTAGCTGGGTTTATTTTTCATTAACACAATTTAGATTTATTTAAGTTTCCCTTTTTGGTTATGGTTGAGAAAATATTACAAGCAAAATAGGTTTAGAAAAAAGGTTATTTTTTATCTTTTTTTATAAATTACCTTAAAATTGGTTTATTTTCGTTATTGGGCCGTATGTGACAGGTTCTTAAATTTTTAATGGTGATAAATGGTTTTTTAATTAAACAGCGCATACTTTTAGGCTTCAGAAGTTTCTTCGTTATTTTACGTTGCCAGTTGCTTAAAAGGCTTAATTCTTACCTGTATAAATTTTTGGAAATATAAAAAATAAAAATTCAGCATTAGTGCCTTTATGTAGTACCATTTTTGTGTCTGCACAAAAAATAAAGGTTTTACAAAGATTTAAAAAGTTTCCAAAAATAGTTTTTCTAAAATTGTTATAAATCAAAAATTCTGTCTTAATTCTGTTAAAACTTTTCCCATATCGTCGACTTAACATGAAAATGTGCCTACAGCCCTTTATCACATTTTACAGGGAAGATAAAAAACTTATTATATTTCAATGATATTAGAAAGTTTTCAAAATCACTTTTGATTGGGAAACTGTTTTTTATAATAGTCACATCTCTTTTAATAAGAATCAGAGAAAGGAAATCTATTGTAGAGGAAATGCTTTAAATATCAAGCGGTTTTTTGCCTTTCCTTCAAAATATTCTATTGGTTCATAGTCGGTATTGAATATAGGCTCTCGATAAAGTTATTATATATGTATATATATTTCAAAGCCAAAAAAATACTTTGTACTTAATTTAGCAGTTTTTCTTATCATACCTTTTTACATACATACTTCTAGACTGAAAATCTCAATTTTGCCGACGATATGCTAAATATTTTTGAAATTGCAGATAAAATAACCTTGAACTCAGCAATTTATAAACATAACTAAAATATTTACAATTTCGTATTCCTTTTAGTATTTTAACAGAAAATAAATGGCACCTTTGCACCTAATGATACCATAACAATTACACAGCAAAATTTGCTATACAAGAATCGTTATCAAAAATGTAATCTCACGCAAGTCTTAATAAAAACAAAAATCATATATAAATTTTTAAATTTAAATTTATTTATAATAAATTGCAACTTTCGAATAGAATAAAAAAATATAAGTAAATTAATTATAATCTTAAACCAGTCTCCAACCAAGAGAGTTAACCAAAACAATTAAGGAAAAATATGGAATATTTACAATTTAGCAGCTGTATCTTTAAGATCAACATAGGCGCCGGTAATCACATCCTTACCAGTCTCAACAATGCTGGTCTTAAAGTGAATACGTTTACCTTCTTTCCACATGTCAACCTTTAAGGTTTGACCAGGCAAAACGGGAGCAGCAAAACGTACTTTGATGGCCTTGAATAGGGCGGAATTGTTGTTAGCATATTTTGCTAAAACGGCACGTACGGAGAAGCCCAAAGAGCAGAGACCATGTAAAATGGGTGTCTTAAAACCAGCAATAGCAGCAAAGTTGGGATCAATGTGTAGGGGATTCAAATCACCAGACAAACGGTATAAAGCAGCTTGATCTTGAGTGGTTTTGTATTGAACAGAGGCATCGGGAGTGCGTGAAGGGTTGGCAATTGTGGGTACAACACCTTCTTTGGGATTCTTCTTGCCACCGAATTTACCGGCTCCCACAACAAAGATAGAACTTTGATTCTTAACCAATAAACGGCCATTTTCATCATAAGATTCACAGTTGGTCACTACAACTGCACCAGAGCCCTTATCCATAACATCAAAAACTTTGCCAGTGGTATTTAAGTTACCGCTGGTAGGAATGTCATCACAAATTTCCAAATATTGTTCACCATGCAAAATGTTGGTTAAATCAGCTTTACCTTCAGGCAAAGCACTGGCTACCAAATTGGAGGTCATGCTCAACATAAGGCCAGGCATAACAAAGTATGAGGGGATAGCTGTGAATTCAGGATCATTTTCATACAAGAATTTCAAATCATTTGAATCGGTAACGGTGGCACCAATACCCAAGGCATACAAAATCAAATCCTTAGTACCGAATTTAAAAGAATCCTCAACTCCACCAATTTTGCCTTCTTTGAGATTTTCCAATACTTCCAACAAATAGCCAGAAGCCTCACCAATAGCATTCAAGTGTTTGGCATCTTTCATATCAGTTACTTTGCCCCAAACACTCTTGACATATTCTGGAGATATATTAGATTGTTCAATAGATGTGCGCAAAACACAACCTTTGCCGCGGACCATGTGAACCTTGGTAGCCCAACCGGCAGCACTTTCAATATAAGAACCTTAAAAAATAGAAATAGTTTTTTGAAAAAATTGTTATATCAGAATATTTTTATGTCATACTAACCATTATCCTCACAAGATTCATGACACAAATAGGCGACAACAGGAGCAATCAAATGGGGCTTCAATTCATTGAATAACATGTCGGGTAAAATACCCTCTGTCATACGACTGGCAGCGGTGGGTATAATAACATTACAATGAATATTATTCTTGGTACCTTCAATGGCTACAGTGTTGGCCAAACCAACCAAGCCCATCTTGGCCGCGGAGTAATTGGCTTGACCAAAGTTACCATAAATACCCGAATTGGAAGAAGTCATTATAATACGGCCATAATTTTGTTTCTTCATATGAGGCCAAGCAGCTTGAGTAACTTTGAAACTACCCTTCAAGTGAACATCATTAACCAAATTCCAATCTTGTTCGGAAGTCTTCAAGATACTACGATCACGTAAGATACCAGCATTATTGATAATAATATCCACACGTCCAAAGGCATTAATGGCGGTTTCAACAAGTTTGTCGCCCTCCACAACAGAATTGTAATTGGCTACGGCCTCACCTCCCTTAGCTTTGATTTCATTAACCACCAAATCAGCGGCACGAGTTGAGGCACCTTCGCCATTATGGGCACCACCCAAATCGTTGACCACAACCTTGGCACCACGAGAAGCCAGAAGTAAAGCATATTCACGGCCGAGACCAGCACCGGCTCCTGTCACAATTGCTACACGTCCATCATAACGTAATTCGGCCATTTTTTTCACTTGTCTGTTGCTTCTTTACGTCGAACTGGTAAAAATCAAACTGAAAAGTAATTAACATTAAATGTTTAATTTTACTTTGAAAATGTACATATTCAATTATTTTCTACAAGAATACAAAGACGACAAAGTTCAGTTTTTTCTCTTTTTACTAAAGCAGGCGATAATGTATTATCGGTGTATATGTGAACCCAAACCGGTGTAGATAAAGATAAACAAGGAGTGTCAGGGTTTTGATAAGCTTTTTATTCAATGGATTATTTCGAAACCAAGTAATTATTTTTGGTTTGATTTTCTTTTAAAGGGAAAACTTTAAAAAGTAAAAAAATGGTCTTTCAACAATTTTTGTATCGAAAAATTTTCTTTTAAAAAATTGTATATAGAATAATTTTCTATCAAATATGTAATTGTATGTCAACAAATTTAAAAAAAATATATAAACATATATCTAAAATTTCAATCAAAAATTTGGCTTGCAAACTAAAGTCAGGCTATATTGAAATTTAAACTCATGTATATTTTGAAAATAATGTTTGAAAAAAGTTAAATATATTATCTTTTGGGTACTACTTTGGAGTCAGACGCATCTACAGCTACTCTATACGCTGCAAGATTTAACGTTGTTGTTGTTGTTGTAACTGCGATATTATTGGTAATATCGCAGAAGTGGCAGTCCTTGGTCGGAATCCTAAGATTTCCGAGTCGTTCCGGTACGAAGAACCGACTGCCGTGGGAACGAAGATTTCCAAGATTTCAAAGATTTAACGTCATCCCCTTCAGCTGGTATTTGTATTGCTATGGTTGATTCAACATGCCTATATCTAAGTCTTAACTCTACACCATTCAGCACTGGAAGTTTGAAGCTTTCAACCTTATACCTTCTGGTGAAGAGGACCAACTCCGTCTTGTCGGGGTTTATCGCCATTCCTTTATTACTGGCCCAGGAGGAAAGATCTACTAGAACCGATTGCATAATATCACTTATTGTATAAATTTGCCTGATACGAGCAATATTAAGTCAATGACGTAGGCTACGACTTTTCTCCCTAGCTGGTCAAGTCTTCTAAGGATGACATTGACAGCCAGCAACCACAGCAATAGTGATAGAACCCCTCCTTGTGGAGTACCCCTAGTTACTTTTTTACGTAAACTACAGTCAGACAATAAGTTGCATCCGATTCAATTTTTAGACTCATTGAAACGTTTTAACTCCGGCTCCGAACGCTAATGCATTAGTTAGAAAAGTTTTACATAGCCTAATACTCAATAATCAGTGGCTAGCTGAGATATGATGTGAATCGCTATTTTTAAAAATTTATTTTTTCAAGTGGGTCTGGCCGGGGATCCCTGGTATGCTAAGCGGATGACTAACCTGCTATACCACGGCGGTTTTAGATTACTCTGGGCTTTATGGAGGTGATGAGAGTAGGATTGAATGATAATATTCGGAGGGGTATAGATTCATATTTCACCCAAAAAGAAGATCAATATTGCGAAATATGGCTGCCGATTAAATAGTTTTTATGGACTTGCAATTAAATTAGTCAGGATTTTGGATTAAATGTCATAATATTGTAAGACGCATTTCTATCGTGCTCAGTTAAAAACCTGCTTTTTTTAGTTATACCACAATTCATGCAAGTGGACGTATTTTCTTTGATTTCTAAATTGAACTTTGTTCTCTGGCTTTTAACTTTTAAGTGCAAAAATGCATTGTACTAGCAAACATCTTTAAACATGTTTAATACTTAAAGAAACTTTAATTATTGTTTTTTGCAAGTCATTTTAAGTTAAAAATTTAAAGTGAATTTCTTTTGCAAGTCGGATATTTTCCCTGGGAGATAGGTGGGTGTGTCAGCACAAAAACTTACCAAAATTATCTGTCGATAGTAAATAAAAATAAGTCAAATTTATTTTTCTCAAACTGCAATCTTGGTTAAATATTGTTGTATTATCTATTTATTAATTTTTGATTAAATTATTCAAAAAGTGATAAGGTTTGAACAAAAAAACATTTAGTTCCGAAGTACAACTGGAACAATCGACCAACAACCTGATACAAATTGAAGAATGAAAAACAAACAAGGCAAAAGCAGCAAATTTTTGACATTTGTTTTGCTTTTGTCTTCGTTTAATAGATGTTTAGATTTGTACGGAGTGGCAACATATGCTAAACAAAAAGTGGCAACATTATTAGGGTTTGTGTCTTAGCTAGATTTCATTCTCATTTATTTCACCATTTAAAATTGAATCGGCTAAATATTTGTTATTTAACATGAAAAAAAGTTGTATTCGAGCTAAATTTACCATCAAACCTAGAACAGTGGTTGAAATACAATAAAATGTTTCCAAAACTAATTATAAACTCATGTTAACACCAATTATGTATTTATAAATTTATTTTTTCTTATATTTTAGACTCTGGGATGTTCGAAATCAAAACAGCTGCATGAAAATCTATCGTGGTCACATTTCACATGTTAACTCTGTAAAATTCTCACCCGATGGTCTTTGGATTGCCTCCGCCGGCACCGAAGGTTCAGTCATCATATGGGATATACGCAAAAGTAAGCAGATTATGGAATTTTGTGATCAACCAGCTGGTGCTGCAATAACATGTATTCAATTTCATCCCTTTGAATTTCTTTTGGCGGTGGGTCGTGTCGATGGCACCGTGTGCATTTACGATTTGGAAACCAAGTCCCGTATAACACAAACCGATTCGACTAGTTTATTCTATCGGCATCCCATTAAATGTATAACATTTAGGTAAGTTTCAGAAATAATTTTTAAAAAAGAATAATTTTAAAAACGTTATTTTAATTTTAGTGAAAATGGCGAGTGCCTTTTTGTGGGCACAGCGGCGGCAATATCGATAATTGGCTGGGAACCAGATCGAGAGTTTGATCACATCAAATCGGCTTGGACAGCGTTGGGTGATATGAAAATTGTTAACAGAAGATTGGTGAGTTTTTTTTAATTTTCTATTAAAAGGTTTTACATAGAAAGATGTTCTATAAAATTTTTTATATCGAAAATTTCTGTTATATTTTTTATTAAAGAATACATTGAAAATTGTTCTATTCAAAACTTTTACTTCAAAAACTTTTTTTATTAAAATTGTTTGAAATTTAGGACTCGTAAAAATTTCTGCTTAATTTTTAAATTCAAAATCGTTCGAAAAAAGTTGTTCATCAATTTTTTTTAAAGAAATTTGAACATCATCAATATTTTCTAAAAAAACATTAAAAAAATCTAAAAAAATTCGAACATCGAATTTTTCTAAGAAATTTAACATCGAAATTTTGAATAAAAAAAATTGGAAATCAAACTTTTTCTAAATAAAATTTGAACACCAAAAAATTTCTAACAAATTTGAATTTCGAAGTTTTTAAAAAAAATTTTTTCTAAAAAAAAATACCTTCAAAATTAAAAAAAATACCTTAAATTAAAAAGAAAACCTTAAAAATGAAGAAAAAATTAACTTCAAAATTTTTATAAAAAATTTAAACTTCGAAGTATTTCGAAAAAAAAAAAAATTATCTTCAAAAATTTTCTGAAGAAAAAAATACCTTCACAATTTTTTTAAAAAATTAAACATTGTAATTCTTATAAAAATTGAATATAATATTTTAACTGTAACATGGAAATTTTTTACATCGATTTTTGTAAAAAAATTAAATTATATTCTAAAAATATTTAAACACCAAAACTTTTCTATAAAAAATCAACATCAAAACTTCTCTTAAACAATTTTTTTTTTTAATTTTGAACGTCAAAATTTTTTGAAAATAATAAAATTTGAATTATGAATTTCTTTATAGAAAAATTAGAATCTCGAATTTTATTTCTAAAAAAAAAAACATGTAAAAAAATTGATAACCTAAATTTTTATGAACAAAAATTTATATTCAAATTTTTATGAACAAAAATTAATATGTATACAAATTTTTCTTTTTTATTTTTTTTTTATTTTTTTATAGAAAATTTGAGCATCAAAATCTTTTCAAAAATTTATTCAAAATAAAATTAGAGCCTCAAAAATTTCCTGAACAAAATTTAATTCAAAATTATTTTTTTTTAATATTTTTATAGAAAATTTTTTTGTGAAATTTAAAAATTTAACTAAAAATTCAAAATAAAAATTTAACCTCGAAATTTTTTTAATTTTTGAGTTCATAATTTAAACATCAAAATTTTTGTAAAAAAAATTTGTGGCTCGAAAATTTGTTGATCAAAATGGAACTAATAATTCAAATTAAAAAATTTTACTTTGAAATTTTCACAATTTTTGAATTCAAAATATTCGAATATTTTATTTTTAATTCTGTTCATTGAAATTTTTAAAAGGAAATTTAAAATTCGAAGTTTTTTTAAATTTGAACATCAACATTTTTCTAAAAAAAAATTGAAAATCGAAATTTTTTTTATTAAAATTTGACCATCAAAATTTGAATAATTTTTTTATATAAAAGTTTATTCGAAATTTTTCGAAAAAAAGCAAAAAAATATATTTTTTTTTAAATATTTTTAATATCATGTTATAACTTTCTCAATTTCAGATTTGTGGCTCTTTTGAACAAGATTTTGTAAGCATTGATGCACTCAGCGTAAATCGAGTTTTTCCCTTTTACAATCCCTCAAATAATACCGAACCCGCCTTTATACACAACTCCACCACAAGAAAGAGTTTTTCGCGAGGAAATCAAAAATTGCGTCTTTCAATTGGTGGTACAAAACCGTCCAGATTAGTCGAGGAAAACGAAGATAATCGCAGTCCCAGTTTAGATGGTCACTCATCACCAAATCTTAGTTTAGAACTGGTCGATGAGTCTGCCATAGAGTCCGGTATGCATACACCAACATTGCCCTCCGTCTCTACACATCCACTTAATGGTCATGGTGGAAATTCGATTAATATAACTTTAACGGATTTCGAAACAAGCTATACCTCAATGGGTGGAGGTGGAAATAGTAGTGTTATAAATGTCCCCTTGAAAAAATTATCTAGTTCTCCTTATAATTTCCCCAACATAGCCTCAAGTACGGCATATTCTTCATTTGGAGGCAGTAGTTTGGGTGCATTAAATTACGAAGGTCCTAGTTCCCTAAAAATGCCTGGGGAACGTGGTGATATCTATCAACATTACGAACGTTTTGTCGATCCTTTCAATCAGGATTCTGAAATTAATTTTAATGAAAGTTTCCCGCCTGTTATAACTAATTACGATAACACCGAAATGGTTGAAGATTTTCCAGTCAATACAAATCTTCATCAACCGCCCGGTTCCGTGCCGGGTAACACAAATGGCGCTGGCCATTCTTTAAATTCTAATACAGGGAATTTTGCTCATCCGCCTCCCAAGACAGCTAAACCAAAAACAACATCGCACATTACAAAACGCACCACTCAAGTGACGAGTGGTGGTGTCAAGGCAAGTGTTTCTTCTACCTTCCAACAGCGCAATAAACTATCGCAAGTATCCTCTGTGAGCACAACAGAATTGCACAAGTTGGATGATAATATGCTTATTAAGAAATCCGCTTCATCACATATTGTTGTAAATAAAAATAAGGCACATGTGAATAAAGAGAATGCACGTAACAAAAATATAACTGTGCAAATAATAACCAAACCTCCGACACGATCACGTACTTCGTTGGAATTGAGATCACCCCAAAAGCAAGCACAGCACTCGGCGGCACAAAGACAAACACAAGTAAGTCTTGGAAATAGGGAAGGGTTTTTGATTTTTGTGTGTTTCGATTCATTACTATAGTAAGGAGGTACACAGAAATTTACTTCGTTATTCACAAACGAAAAATAAAGTTATGACAAACTTATAAATCTAATTTTTCATACACAAGTTTCTACAAGAAGCCTGACAATTTTATAAATCGTTTTTGAATTGGGGGGTTAATTTAAAAATTGTCCATACAAATTTTTATGCGAATTTTTTACATATTTTATTTGTGAAAATTATTCTATAAAATTTTTTTATAAAAAATTGAATGTGATAAATTTTTTATAAAACATTTTTATATGAAAATTCTTCTGTATTAAAATAAAATGAAAAGCTTTTATTAAAAAGGTTTATCAAAAAATTTTTTTTTGGATCATCAAACATTTAATTAAAAAGTTTTACTGTAGTGTATTGCACTAAGATCCCAATTTATTACGATTATTTATTATTGTAATAAGTAGTTTTTTTAATTAAACCAAAAAATATTGGTGGGGATATTGTATATAAAAACTTTCTATAAAATATTTGTGAGCGAAAAACTACACCATTTTAAATTGTAATTGAGAAATTTTCAAATTGAATTGAGAAATTTTCAATTGAAATTGGGAAATTTTAATTTAAATTGAAAAATATTCAATTGGAATTGAGAATTTTCAATTAAAATTGAGAAATTTTCAATTGAAATTGAGAATTTTCAGCTGAAAATGTGAAATTTTCAATTGAAATTGGGAGATCTCCAGTTGAAATTAAGAATTTTTCAATTGAAAATGAGAATTTTTAAATTAAAATTGAGAAAATCCCAATTGAAAATGAGAAATTTTCAATTGAAATTGAGAATTTTTAAATTTAAATTGAAAATTTTTCAATTGAAATTGAGAAAAGCCCAATTGAAAATGAGTTAAGAAATTTTCAATTTAAATCAAGAATTTTAGAATTAAAAATGAGAAAACCCCAATTGAAAATGAGGTTGAAATTTCATTTGGGGGTTTCCCAATTTCAATTCTAAAATTCTCAATTTCAATTAAAAATTTCTCATTTTCAATTAAAAATTTCTCATTTTCAATTGGGCTTTTCTCAATTTCAAATCAAAAATACAACATCATTTTTAATTGGGCTTTACTCAATTTCAATTGAAAAATTCTCAATTTAAATTTAAAAATTCTCAGTTTCAATTAAAAATTTATCATTTTCAATTGGGCTTTTCTGAAATTTAGAATTTTTACTCAATTTCAATTGAAAATTTCTCATTTTCAATTAAAAATTTCTCGTTTTCAATTGGGCTTTTCTCAATTTCAAATCAAAAATACAACCTCATTTTTAATTGGGCTTTTCTCAATTTCAATTGAAAAATTCTCAATTTCAATTGAAAATTTCTCATTTTCAGTTGAAAATTCTCAATTTCAATTGAAAATTTCTCAATTTCAATTGAATATTCTCAATTTTAATTGAATATTTTTCAATTTCAGTTGAAAATGCTGTAGCTTAAATTGAATAAATTTTCAATAAAAAATTTGTATGTCAAAAATTTTCTACAGAAAATATTGATATTAAAAAATTTATATAAATTTTTGTGTGAAAAATTTTCTATTATCTTTTTTCTATTAAATTTCCATAGAAAATTTTCACGTTAAAAAAAAATTCTATCAAAAATTTTTATGTGAAAAAATTTTATGAAAAAATTTTTCTATAGAAAACTTTTATGTGATCATTTTATTTAAAAAATAATTTATTAAAAATTTTCTATACAAAAATTTACATGTGAAACATTTTCTATAATAATATGTGTGTAAAAAAAAAATTAAGGTTAAAAATTGTCCATAAAAAATTTGGATTTGAAAAATTTTTTATACAAAAATTAACTCTGCTGTGTACCTTCTTTTTTGTTAATGTCAAAAAAAATTGTTTATATAAAAAATGTAATTGGTTTTTGATTGTTTATACAAAATGGTGTTTGTTGTCTTATTATGTAAATGTTATACTATCGGTATTGCTATAAAATCGTATTTATTGCTTTTTCTCTTCTTTTATAGCGCCTTTCTAGTTACAACATGGATACTAGTAATGGCTCTGCAAATGTGTGTATTTCAACTTCATTATTTTCATTAATTTGTGTTTTTTTCTGTTTTTAACCCAATTTGAATATATCCTTAATATTTATACAATATAGAGTAATGTAGTAGTTAAAGTAATGCATGTCTATGTAATGTAGAGTAATTTTTGTTATGCTATTCAATTTGGGTTTATCTCATAACATTTATATTTTTTCGTATATCTTATGTTTTTCTTATTTTCCTCAGATTCCTATTAGTTATCGTCCAGATCCGTCTTTACTCACCCAATCGGGTATGAATCAAAAAAGCTTTAATAATAGTCGTCATGGTATTGATGATAATATACCAGAAATTGAAATGTTATCAGCGACACATGAACAAGTTTATCAGGAATTAAGTAATCGTAATGCTACTCTACAAATTATACGAAATTCAACGAGGTAAGAGTTTTATTTTCAACTTTTAAGCTTATTTATAAAATATTACCTTTTAAAACCGTGGATTAAGTTAGGTATCATACAGACTTATTATAATGCATTTGCTGTAAATCTAAGCGAAGTGCATTACTTGTGTCTTAGCCTTGATACAAACTAAATTTTCCAATTGATTTATCATCCATCCATCGCCTATCACTATCAATTAAGTAAGTTGTGGTAATGTGGTATAGGTTGGCTAACTTTAAAGTTCCTATAGCTGACAATATAAGAATATCGGAAACACGCGTAATAAAGACAGATAGAGAATAAAGGGAGAAACGATCAGTTTCATTTTAGCAAGTCGATCTGAAAGTTAGTTAAAAAATTCGATTTAGTGTATGATCAACACCAATATCATATGGTGTACCACATTACCTTTACATTTTTTAAAGTCGTTTTTAATATGATTTAAAAAATTTTCTAAAATATCTCTGAAATTCTGGGTTAACGATAAAAACTAAAAATTTTTCAAACATAAAACAAATAGGTATACCACATTACCCGCACCTCCTCTAATGTACATATATATAAAGATGATGTAAAATACAAAAGAGATAGTAAAATGGAAACAAAAAACTGAAAACTAAGACTTATTTAAGCCACAAGTAAGCCTACAATATTATTTTGATAGCTCTGGTCCACTAAAAGTCTTCAATGGCATATACTGTGTTCTACTTTTGTTATATAAGTCTATTTATTGCCTTAAGTATCTCAATAATTTTTGCTTAGGCGAAAAAAACATTTTAATCCGCTCGGGAAGAATATGTAACTCTCATAGTTCAATGTGAGATCCATCACAAGGATCTCATAGCTTCTGCTGAAACTGAAAATTATATTCGTTTTTTATCCAGTGGATTGTTGTTTTCGAGATTTGTTTGTTTCTAAAAATTAATCACTTAATAAGAGAAACTACAGTACTTCATATCTCCGAAACTACTAAGCAAAAAAATAAAATAATATTGGGAAAGTATAAGAAGTGCATCTCGAAAACCAATTTAAAAAAAACGTATGACATATACTGGGATTTAGGATCAAAGTTATTCAAAATTGGTTTCAAAAGTTTGTGCCATAGCAAAAAAAAATTAGTTTTTAATAAATTAAAAAAAAAAGATATTTACAACTTTTCTAAGAAATCAAAATTTTCAAGAAAAAAGCAAAAATGTTATAACTTAAAATAAGCAAATTTACAAAATTTTGTGATGAAATGCTAAATATAAAAAATTGGCTGAAGAATAAATAATTAAAAGAAAAATGGTGTTAATTAAGTTACTTTAAGAATTAAGTTTGACCGTAAGAAAGTACATTGGTAACAGTTATGATATTAACCCTTTTAAGGCCAACATTTTTCTAGACTAAATAATAATTAAGAATACAAAGTTTTTAATTTTTTCACCTATTTTAAGAATTAAAATTTTAGTAATAAGAGCTTCTAATAAAAATATTTAATGTTAGAGATAATTTTTGGTTTATGGTCAAGAAAGGGTTAATATATTAAATTTATTTCATAACGTGTTAATTTTTAAAATTTTACCTTTTTAGATCTCATGATGTTCTCTCTGCCCTAAAGCAGGCCATTAAAATGGGTCGCACAGTTTTTGTGGATCTTTTAGGGGCTATTTTAGAAAAAACGTGAGTTAAATTGAAATCTTTGAAATATTTTTTTATGCTTAAAGTCTTTAAATTTTTTTAGATCATCCTGGAATTTAGATTTATGTATTTTAATATTACCCGAAATTTATGAACTGCTACAAAGTCAACACAAATTGTAAGTATAAAATTGACAATTTCCATTTCTATAGAAAAAGCTAAACGAAATTTTTTCGGAATGAAACAACTTTCTATTTTTAATTTCGAATTCAATTTGTATAAATAGTGTATTTTTTAAAAAGTTCCCTATAAAAAGTAAATTTTTGAAAAATTCGCTATAAAAAATGAATTTTTGAAAAATTCCCTATAAATAGTTAATTTTTAAAAATTAAAAAAAAACTGAATTTTTTAAAAATTTCCCATAAAAAGTGAATTTTACAAAAATTTCCTATAAATTGAAAGCTTTTCAAAAATTCTCTACAAAAAGTGAATTTTTGAAAAATTTCCTATAAATTGAAAATTTCAGAAAAATAGTAAATTTTTTAAAAAATTCCCTACAAAAAGTGAATTTTTAAAAAATTTCCTGTAAATAGTAAATGCTTCCGAATTAATAATAAATTTTTAAAAATTACCTTATAAATAGTGAATTTTTGAAAAATTCCCTATAAATAGTGAATTTTTGAAAAATTCCCTATAGATAGTGAATTTTTGAAAAATTTCCTATAAATAGTGAATTTTTGAAAAATTCCCTATAAATAGTGAATTTTTGAAAAATTCCCTATAAATAGTGAATTTTTGAAAAATTCCCTATAAATAGTGAATTCTTGAAAAATTCCCTATAAATAGTGAATTTTTGAAAAATTCCCTATAAATAGTGAATTTTTGAAAAATTCCCTATTTATAGTGAAAATTTTAAAAATTCCCTATAAAAAGTGAATTTTTGAAAAATTTCCTGTAAATAGTGAATTTTTGAAAAATTTCCTATAAATCGAGAATTTTTAAAAAATTTCTTACAAATAGTGAATAAATAGAATAAATAGAAAATTTTTTAAAAATTCCTATAAATAGAGAATTTTTTAAAAATTTTCCATAATACAGAATTTTTGTAAAATTTCCTATAAATCGAGAATTTTCAAAAAAATAGTGAATAAATAGTGAATTCTTGAAAAATTTCCTATAAATAGCTAATTTTTTAAAAATTTCCTATAGTCAATTTTTAAAAAAATTCCTTAAATAGTAAATTTTAGAAAAATTCGCTAATAATAGTGAATTTTTGAAAAATTTCCTAAAAATTTCTATAAATCGAGAATTTTTTAAAAATTCCCTATAATTGATATATTGATATAATTTTTGAAAAATTCCCTATAAATCGAGAATTTTTAAAAAATTTCCTATAAACTGAGAATTTTTGAAAAATTTTCTATAAACCGAGAATATTCTAAGATATAATAAAAGAAATCTAAATCTCTAAATTAATTTAATTCAAATCTTTTTTCTTTCATTTCAGTCACTATACACGTGCTTGTGATACATTGCGTGTTATACTTTCAAATTTCTTGCCAATTATTCAGGATAATCTTGATCCCTGGGTCAATGGTTTAGGTGTCGATGTTACGCGGGAGGATCGTCATCGCAAGTGCTTAGAATGTCAGCGATGGCTTCTGCAAATACGAAATTTACCGGAGAGCAATCATTTTGGTACCACCCTCAGCCAGTTACAAAATATGATTGTCAATATATAGGAATTAAGTACACAGGTCTTATACAACTTTTATGTTTAATAATTTCTTTATTTACTTATTTTTGATAGTTAATATTAATTTATTTATTAATAATGTTTTTTTCCTTTCTTTATCGTTTTTTTTTGTTTGTTTCTAACATTAGTTTTTAAGTCTAAGATTAAGATTTTACTTTTCCTTATGTATTTTTTTGTAACTAATTCTTTTTTGTTTTTCTTATATATTTTTTTTAATTTAAATTAAAAAGTCTTTAAATTGTCATTTTAACACAAGTTTTCTTTTCAAATCCTTAAGTTTTTTGCTTTGCGCTTTCCTTTTATTTAATTGGTTTTAGCAGCTGCAGGCAGCAATTTTTGTTTTTTAAATTTTTCTTTTCAGTTTTGATTTTTTGTTAAAATTTTGTTTTTTTAGGTTTTTTAAATTAATGTAAATTTGTTTATAAGTCTTGTATGTATTTCAAAATTAACTTTATTTTAAGTTTAGTTAATTAAATTTTTTTATTATTATTTTATTGTGTATGTAGTCAGCAAATCCTGTGTGTATGTGCATTTTTTGTTTGTTAGTCTTGTATTAACAATTTTAATTAGGTTTTTAATTTTGGTTTGTATGTGATTCTAGTTTCATTTGGTTTTAAAATAGAGTTGTAAAAGTAATTGGTAATAGTCACCCATATAACGAAAACTATTTCAGTCGGAATATTTCCCCGTCTTAAGTGCTATCAAAATTGATCGTGGTTTTTATTTCTTTTTAAATGAGAAGAATGTAAAACATCCAATATTAATCTTATGTTTGTATGAAATTAAAATTGCTGGAATGAAGCTAAAAACATTTCTTAAAGTTCACTTCAAATCTACTAGAACCGTTAAAGTATACACTTGTCAAGTTAAGGCAATTAAGATCTTTATTTTCTAGAAGAAAAGAAAAAAATAAACTCTTATTACATTTTTACAACTCTATTAATTATACTCTAATTTATTAATTACATTTTTAAAATTCAAAATTATGGAGATTTTTCTTGTGAATTTATTTGAAATTATTGCAACTGCCAAATTTTTCTTGTTTTTTTTTAACTTAAATTTTTTATAACTTATATAAAACCTCAATCGAGCCAATCATTCATAAAACTGATCTTCCATTATCATTCAAACCAAAAAGAAACTTAACAAAACAAAAAAATCCTAACACTTTAAACTAAAAAAGGTCTCTTTTTTAATCTTTAAAAAAATAGTTTAATTTACTTAGCATTCCCCTCACCCTTCGGTTTCCTACCCAAATAATATTTGCATAAAGTGCCTTTTTATCAAATGCAAATTTAATTTTTAAAGTATTCTTTATTTAAAAATAGAAAACTAACCAACGCCATAAGTCACACGAAAGTCATATTGAAAAAGTTTAACAATTTTGAAAAAAATGTTTTATAAAATTTTTATGAATTTCAATGCTAAGATTTAACTTCAAGAGTTTTGTACTAGATTAAAGCTAACAATTATTTATCTTCTTTAATCTAATACAAACAGACTTAGTAGAAAAAATGAATATGGTCGTGGGTTTATCTCTTTACAATTTTACTTTTAATTTAGCTTTTTCTTTGTAAACCCTCCTTAAAAATCCCAAAAATGAAATTTGTAGGTATTAAGATATAACAAATAATAGAGACTGTAGCAACAATGAAAGTTTTTAAAAAAATTTTGAAAATAAAAAGCAAAGAAATTGAATTTATGACAATTAATTAATGTGAAATTGGTTGTAAATCGTACTTATTAAATAGAAACAGAAACAACAAAAGGAAAAGAAATTTTAAACCGTCTAGAAATGTAAATAATATTTACAAAAAATTTAAGAACAAAAGTATAAATTAATATGTTTCAACATAAAAAAATTTTATAAAATAAAACAATATTTTTGCACTTAAATATATTTAAACAAACATAAATATAAAATACATAAATAGTTTTAAAACTTAGAGTTTTGGTGATTAAAATTAACCTAAGGTCGATATAAAAAACTTTTTCGAAAATCAATACAAAAAATATAAAATATTACACCACCAAATAAACCAACAACTTTTTTAAAATCAATTTTTGTTTATAAAGAAATACAATATTTCCAATTATATTTAATCCGTAGTTTTTTAATTTTCCATAACAGTAGGAAAATTTTCAAAAATTTCCTATAAAAATACGAAACAAGAAAATTTTCTATAAAAATAACAACATTTTTAAAAATTTCTGTAACAAAGATTTTTTTAAATATTCTTATATAAATAAGATTTTTTTAATTTCCTAAAAAAATAAAAATTTTTGGCAAATTTTCTATAAAAATAAGAAATTTTTGGAAAATTTCCTATAAAAATAAGAAATTTTTGAAAAATTTCCAACAAAAACAAATTTTTGAAAAATTTCCTATAAAAATAAGAAATTTTTGAAAATTTTTCTATAAAAATAAGAAATTTTTAACATTTCCGATACAAATAAGAAATTTTTGAAAAATTTTCGATAAAAATAAGAAATTTTTGCAAAAAATTCCTTTAAAAATAAAGAAATTTTTACAAAGATTTCCTATACAAATAAGAATGTTTTTAAAAATTCCTATAAATATAAGATTGTTTTAAAAAATTTCTTATAAAAATAAGAAATCTTTGAAAAATTTCCTATGAAAATGAGAAATTTTTAAAAAATTTCCTATAAAAATAAGAAATTTTTGAAAATTTTCCTATAAAATTAAAAAAAAAATTCCTATCAAAATAAGAAATTTTGAAAAAAATTCCTATAAAAATAAGAAATTTTTGAAAAATTTCCTATAAAAATAAGAAATTCTTGAAAAATTTCCTATAAAAATGAAATTTTTTTTTTAAATTTACTATAAAAATAAGGAAAAATTTTCAAAAATTTCTTATTTTTGTAGAAAATTTTTCAAAAATTTCTTTTTTTTATAGAAATGTATTTTTTAATTTCCTATAAAAAAATTAATTTTTGAAAAATTACCTCTAAATCAAGAAATTTTTGAAAAATTTCTTTTTAAAATTTTCTTAAAAAAATTTGACATTTTTGAATTTTTAAAAAATAAGAAATTTTATATATTATAGCTATTTTTATAAAATTCTTGAAAAAATAAGAAATTTAAAAAAAAGTCTTTAAAAAAATATGAAATTTTTGAAAAATTTAATTCAGAAAATAAAAATTTTTTAAAAATTTCAATAAAAAAATAAAAAATTTTTGAAAATTTTCCTACCAAAATAAGAAAGTTTTAAAAATTTCCTATAAAAATAACAAATTTTTGAAAAATTTCCTATAAAAATAAGAAATTTTTGAAAAATTTCCTATAAAAATAAGAAATTTTTGAAAAATTTCCTATAAAAATAAGAAATTTTTGAAAAATTTCCTATAAAAATAAGAAATTTTTGAAAAATTTCATATAAAACTAAGAAATTTTTCAAAAATTTCATACAAAATACAAAAATTTGTGAAAAATCTCCTACAAAAATGTGAAATTTTTAAAGAATTTAAAAAAAAATAAGAAATTTTTGAAAAAAAAAATCTATATAAAAAAGAAATTTTTGAAAAATTTCTTAAAAAATACGAAATTTTTGAAAAATTTTCTATAAAATTAAGAAAATTTTAAAAATTTCTTATTTTCAAAGAAAATTTTTAATTTTTTTCTTATAAGAAAGAAATAAGAAATTTTTTAAAAATTTCCTATAAAAATAAAAGATTTTTGAACAATTTTCTATCAAAATTTTGAAAAAATTCTTAAAAAAATACGAAAATTTAAAAAAATTTTCTATAAAATTAAGAAATTTTTTAAAATTTCTTATTTTCAAAGAAAACTTTTAATTTTTTTCTTATAAGAAAGAAATAAGAATTTTTTTAAAAATTTCCTATAAAAATAAAAGATTTTTGAACAATTTTCTATATAAATATAAAATTTCTAAAAATTTTCTTAAAAAAATATGAAATTTTTTTAAAAATTTCATTAAAAAAGTAATTTTTGAAAAATTTCTTTACTATAAAAATAAAAAAAATTTAAAAATTTCTTATAAAAAAAAAAAAAAATAATAATAATTTCTTATAAAAAAAAGAAATTTTGGTAAAATTTCCTACAAAAATAAGAAATTTTTGAAAAATTTCTTAAAAACATAAGAAATTTTTGAAAATTTTCTTAAAAACATAAGAAATTTTTGAAAAATTTCTTAAAAACACAAGAAATTTTTGAAAAATTTCTTAAAAAAATATAAAATTTTTGAAAAATTTCTTATAAAAATAAGAAATTTTCGAAAAATTTCTTAAAAAAATTAGAAATTTTTGAAAAATTTCTTAAAAAGTAAGAAATTTTTTAAAAATTTCTTTAAAAAATAAAGTTCTTAAAAAGGAAGAAATTTTTTAAAAATTTCTTTAAAAAATAAAGTTCTTCAATAAGTTAGAAATTTTTGAAAAAAAAATTGCGATTAAAAATGTTTAAATATAATTGGAAATTTTGTTGAAAAAATATCACATATCATTGATAAGTATGTATAAAATATTTGGTTTAAAATTAATTAAAACATGTACGATCATCTCACTCAAAAATAATAAACAATACCAACAAGCAATATTTTTAATTGTTAACTACAATAAATTCTTTAAAAGCAATAAAACTTCTATATATATTTTTTTTTAAATAATATTGCCACAAAATATTTAGTCGAAACCTTAAAATTTTCTGTTAATTTAAAAAATAAGTAATCATATAATACTAATTTAATTATAATTAATCAAATACATCATAATTATGCATTTCAATTATATTCAAAATAATCAATTCAATATTTCACTCTCATTCAATATTAATCACTCTCCCTCTCTTCTTAATCGTTACTTTTACACTCTCATACATCATTATCTTTACAAATTGTACTTAATTATATTAAATGATCATACTAAAGTTAATTATCTCTATATCTATTCTATAAATATTTAAGTTTTTGCTAAGTTCTTCAATTCTTTAATATAAGTTTCAACTTAAAAAAAAAATTAAGTTTTAAAATTCTTAATAGTTTTATCTTAAGTCTTAAACAACTAAAAAGAAAAACTTTTAATTTAATTTTTAGTTATTAAAAACAAACGCTAATTATTATCTGTATGTAATAACGTTTTATTTATAATATATTAAACAACAAAAATGTGTACTGTCATAACAATTAATTAATAATATTTAATAAAAATAAATTAAAACATTTTTAAAATTGAAAAAATTCTATTTTTTTTAAAATATGAAAGAAAATTGTAATATGTATTATAAAACTTGTTTTGAATCGTTATCTGGTTTTTACTACCAATGAGTTCTCCTAGATCTTTCTTCCATTCTTTCGGTCTACGATATTATCACTTGCACTTTCAGTTGTGCGAACAATAACTTTCTTTAAATGTGTATATTAAAATTATTTAATAATTTTTAGTATTATTAATGAATTAAATTAACATAAATTGTGTTCTTTTAAAAACCCATTAATATTGTAGGGCAGGTTTTTATGCAAGTTACGAGGGTAGATTTTTATACAAGTGGTACATTAATTTTTTAACATAATAAGAAATTTTTGAAAAATTTCCTATAAAAATAAGAAATTTTTGAAGAATTTTCTATAAAAATAAGAAATTTTTGAAAAATTTCCTATAAAAATAAGAAATTTTTGAAAAATTTCCTATAAAAATATGAAATTTTTGAAAAAAAATCCTATAAAAATAAAAATTTTTTGAAAAATTTCCTATAAAAATAAGAACATTTTGAAAAAATTTTCATAAAAATAAGAAATTTTTGAAAAATTTCTTAAAAAGTAAAAAATTTTTGATAAATTTCCTATAAAAATAAGAAATTTTTGTAAAATTTCATATAAAAATAAAAAAAATTTTTGAAAAATTTCCTATAAAATAAAAAATTTTTGAAAAATGTCCTATAAAATAAAAAAAAAAAATTTGAAAAATTTCCTATAAAATAAGAAATTTTTGAAAAATTTCCTATAAAAATAAGAAATTTTTTAAAAATTTCCTATAAAAATAAGAATTTTTTTAAACATTTCCTATAAAAGCAGAAATTTTTGAAAAATTTCCTATAAAAATAAGAATTTTTTGAAAAATTTCCTATAAAAATAAGAAATTTTTGAAAAATTTCCTATAAGAATAAGAAATTTTTCAAAAATTTCCAATAAAAATAAGAAATTTTTCAAAAATTTCCTATAAAATTAAGAAATTTTTGAAAAATTTTCTTTAAAAATAAGAAATTTTTGAAAAATTTCCTATACAAATTAGAAAATTTTGAAAAATTTCCTATAAAAATAAGAAATTTTTTAAAAATTCCCTATAAAAATAAGAAATTTTTGAAAATTTTCCTATAAAAATAAGAAATTTTTGAAAAATTTCCTATAAAAATAAGAAATTTTTGAAAAATTTCCTATAAAAATCAGAAAATTTTGCAAAATTTCCTATAAACATAAGATATTTTTTAAAAATTTCCTATTAAAATAAGAAATTTTTGAAAAATTTTATATAAAAATAATAAATTTTTGATAAATTTCCTTTAAAAATAAGAAATTTTTGAAAAATTTCCTATAAAAATAAGAAATTTTTGAAAAATTTCCTATAAAAATAAGAAATTTTTGAAAATTTTCCTATAAAAATAAGAAATTTTTCAAAATTTTCCTATAAAAATAAGAAATTTTTAAAAAATTTCCTATAAAAATAAAAAAAATTTCCTATAAAAATAAGAAATTTTTGAAAAATTTTATATAAAAATAATACATTTTTGATAAATTTCCTTTAAAAATAGGAAATTTTTGAAGTATTTTCCATAAAGGTAAGACATTTTAGAAAAATTTCCTAGAAAATAAAATTTTTTTGGTATATTTCCTAAAAAAATAAGAAGTTTTTGAAAAATTTCCTATTGGATGAGCCACTGTGTCTCCATCAAACCAAACAATTTTGACACGAAAATTATGTAAAAGTAAAAGATCATTAAATGAAGAATTATTCTCATTAACAGCAACAAACTAACAATTATAGTACATTTAATGTGTTAGAAATAAAATAAAATTGTTAAAGTAACAATTGCGTAACGGTGGTAGTGGTGGAGGTAAAAGAGCTTCCAACTACCAGATTTATGAAAGATCACTTACCGTCATAAAACCGCACATTAGATTTAACGTCGCGAACAACAATTAGGTCAACGGAGCGTGTAAGATTTTAAAATTACATATTAAAATTTTTAAGAGTTAAAGTTTTGTTTTACTAAAATTTCTAATTTCAATCTCATATGCAATTAGTTGAAATTTATGTGTAAAAGTGTAAAGAACTAAAAACTAACTAAATAATAACAACAACTAAAAATTCATAAAGAAAAATGTTTAAACTTTTAATATTTGTAATATTTTTAAAATGTCTCAAGTTACAATTTATCGAAGCAGGTGATAAATCATCAGTTGTTAAAATTTCCACCCAAGGATTTTTACCTTATGAATCGGATCTTGTACTGCCCTATGCCATTTTGCAAAAGATATATCAAAATCAACAACGAAATCTAAAAACAACAGTACGTGCAGTTATAAGACCAAAAGAAAGCTATTCTGATAATAGAAACTATCGCACTAGTCGCAAATTTATTATGCCAACTCGGAAATCTTTTCAAGATCGTTTACATTTCCAACGAGATCAATTAAACGCCAGACATTTTCATCTCTTCGGTGATGATGGTGAATATTTGATGAATATAAAATATCCAAATAGTGTCCCAGTGAATGCGATAAAACCGGTGATTACAAATACTATGACAACGTATGTGGACCAGCCGCCAATGCATGATAGGAATATGAATGAAAGATCGCGACCAGCCTCTAAAAAACTTGTACAGCATATATGGTTGAATTTAAAATGAAAATAAAATAATATTTAAAATATTTTTGATAAGTAAAATTAAATCTTAAAACAAAAACTTTATTTTAATTATTTAACTTTATCATTTAATTATTTTTAATGAAAAATTCTCGAAAATAAAAACTGAACTGAAATTTATTAATTATAAAAGAAAATTTTTCAAACATTTCTTATTGTTATAGGAAATTTTTCAAAAATTTCTTATTTTTATAGAAAATTTTTTAAAAATTTCTTATATTTATAGGAATTTTTTCAAAAAATTTCTTATTTTTATAGGAAATTTTTCATAAATTTCTTATTTTTATAGGAAATTTTTCATAAAAGAAAATTTTTGAAACATTTCTTATTGTTATAGGATATTTTTCAAAAATGTCTTATTTTTATAGGATTTTTTTCAAAAAATTTCTTATTTTTATAGGAATTTTTTCAAAAAATTTCTTATTTTTATAGGAAATTTTTCAAAAATGTCTTATTTTTATAGGAAATTTTTCAAAAATTTCTTGTTTTTATATGAAATTTTTCAAAAATGTCTTATTTTTGTAAGAAATTTTTCAAAAATTTCTTATTTTTATAAAAAAATTTCTTATTTTTATAGGAAAATTTTCAAAAATTTCTTATTTTTATAGGAAATTTTTTAAAAATATCTTATTTTTATAGGAAAATTTTCAAAAATTTCTTATTTTTATAGGAAATTTTTCAAAAATTTCTTATTTTTATAGGAAATTTTTCAAAAATTTCTTATTTTTATAGGAACATTTTCAAAAATTTCTTATTTTTATAGGAACATTTTCAAAAATTTCTTATTTTTATAGGAACATTTTCAAAAATTTCTTATTTTTATAGGAATTTTTTCAAAAATTTCTTATTTTTATAGGAAATTTTTCAGAAATTTCTTATTTTGATAGGAATTTTTTTATTTTGATAGGTAATTTTTCAGAAATTTTTTATTTTTATACGAAATTTTTCAAAAATTTCTTATTTTTATAGAAAATGTTTCAAAACTTTCTTATTTTTATAGAAACTTTTCAAAAAAATTATTGTATTTTTTTTAGCAAATTTTTTAAAATTTCTTATTTTTATAACAAATTTTTCAAAAATTTCTTATTTTTTATAACAAATTTTTCAAATATTTTTTATTTTTATTACTAATTTTTCAAAAATTTCTTATTTTATAGGAAAATTTTCAAAAATGTCTTATTTTTATAGGAAATTTTCAAAAATTGCTTAGTTTTATAGGAAATTTTTCAAAAATTGCTTATTTTTATAGGAAAATTTCAAAAATTTCTTATTTTAATAGGAAAATTTTCAAAGATTTCTTATTTTTATAGGAAAATTTTTCAAAAATTTCTTATTTTTATATGAATTTTAAAAAAATTTCTTATTTTTATAGGGATTTTTTTTCTTAAATTTCTTATTTTTATAGTGAATTTTTTTTTAAATTTCTTATTTTTATAGGAAATTTTTCAAAAATTTCTTACTTTTAGAGGGAGTTTTTTTTAAATTACTTATTTTTATAGGAAATTTTTTAAAAATTTCTTATTTTTATAGGAAATTTTTCAAATACTATGACAACGTATGTGGACCAGCCGCCAATGCATGATAGGAATATGAATGAAAGATCGCGACCAGCCTCTAAAAAACTTGTACAGCATATATGGTTGAATTTAAAATGAAAATAAAATAATATTTAAAATATTTTTGATAAGTAAAATTAAATCTTAAAACAAAAACTTTATTTTAATTATTTAACTTTATCATTTAATTATTTTTAATGAAAAATTCTCGAAAATAAAAACTGAACTGAAATTTATTAATTATAAAAGAAAATTTTTCAAACATTTCTTATTGTTATAGGAAATTTTTCAAAAATTTCTTATTTTTATAGAAAATTTTTTAAAAATTTCTTATATTTATAGGAATTTTTTCAAAAAATTTCTTATTTTTATAGGAAATTTTTCATAAATTTCTTATTTTTATAGGAAATTTTTCATAAAAGAAAATTTTTGAAACATTTCTTATTGTTATAGGATATTTTTCAAAAATGTCTTATTTTTATAGGATTTTTTTCAAAAAATTTCTTATTTTTATAGGAATTTTTTCAAAAAATTTCTTATTTTTATAGGAAATTTTTCAAAAATGTCTTATTTTTATAGGAAATTTTTCAAAAATTTCTTGTTTTTATATGAAATTTTTCAAAAATGTCTTATTTTTGTAAGAAATTTTTCAAAAATTTCTTATTTTTATAAAAAAATTTCTTATTTTTATAGGAAAATTTTCAAAAATTTCTTATTTTTATAGGAAATTTTTTAAAAATATCTTATTTTTATAGGAAAATTTTCAAAAATTTCTTATTTTTATAGGAAATTTTTCAAAAATTTCTTATTTTTATAGGAAATTTTTCAAAAATTTCTTATTTTTATAGGAACATTTTCAAAAATTTCTTATTTTTATAGGAACATTTTCAAAAATTTCTTATTTTTATAGGAACATTTTCAAAAATTTCTTATTTTTATAGGAATTTTTTCAAAAATTTCTTATTTTTATAGGAAATTTTTCAGAAATTTCTTATTTTGATAGGAATTTTTTTATTTTGATAGGTAATTTTTCAGAAATTTTTTATTTTTATACGAAATTTTTCAAAAATTTCTTATTTTTATAGAAAATGTTTCAAAACTTTCTTATTTTTATAGAAACTTTTCAAAAAAATTATTGTATTTTTTTTAGCAAATTTTTTAAAATTTCTTATTTTTATAACAAATTTTTCAAAAATTTCTTATTTTTTATAACAAATTTTTCAAATATTTTTTATTTTTATTACTAATTTTTCAAAAATTTCTTATTTTATAGGAAAATTTTCAAAAATGTCTTATTTTTATAGGAAATTTTCAAAAATTGCTTAGTTTTATAGGAAATTTTTCAAAAATTGCTTATTTTTATAGGAAAATTTCAAAAATTTCTTATTTTAATAGGAAAATTTTCAAAGATTTCTTATTTTTATAGGAAAATTTTTCAAAAATTTCTTATTTTTATATGAATTTTAAAAAAATTTCTTATTTTTATAGGGATTTTTTTTCTTAAATTTCTTATTTTTATAGTGAATTTTTTTTTAAATTTCTTATTTTTATAGGAAATTTTTCAAAAATTTCTTACTTTTAGAGGGAGTTTTTTTTAAATTACTTATTTTTATAGGAAATTTTTTAAAAATTTCTTATTTTTATAGGAAATTTTTCAAAATTTTCTAATTTTAATAGGAAATTTTTAAAAAATTTCTTGTTTTTACAGGAAATTTTTCAAAAATTCTTTTTGTCTTATTTATTTAAATACATTTTTCTTATTTTTATAGAAATTTTCAAGTGAAAGTATATTAAAATTCTTTGGTGTTTCAAAAATTAGTTAATTTTTAATATTTATATAAATATTTATAAAACAATATTTTAAAAATTAACGCATAATTTTTGCAAGAAAAAACTTTGCAAAAATTTTAATTAATTAAACAACACATTTTTTTTGGGAATTAATACATAAATTAAAACATAAATATTCGATAATATGATAATGAGGCTCAAAATCAAGTTATTTTTGATACTTTTATGGCCATTTGTAATCATACAAAACTGGGAATCTGAATATTTAATATCTCTGATCTGTATTTTAAATTTTGCGAAAAAGGTGTTGGTTGTTTTTTGTTGTTGTTATTGTAAAATATTAACAAAAGTCTTTAACGAGATATTTTAAAATATCGAGTATTTCGAACCATATATTTATGTTAGAAATTGTGCAATTTTTGAATGAATTTAAATTGTATGAATGAACTATTTTTGATTAAATGTAAACGAATATGTTTCATTGACATGATAATGAGGAAGATCGCGATTATTTTTTTTTTTAATTTCGTAGTATAAAAACTATTGATGAACTTGGAGACATCATCAGTTCATTACTTACATTCCTTAGAGTAGTTTCAGTTCCACTTTTGTTGGAAATTCAAATAAGATTTAAGTGCAAAATTTCCAACATGAAGGTAAATATCTAAAGCATTATTGGATGGATTACACAAAGGATTTTCAATTAATGGCGTAAACTTTTTAGGTATTCATCTGTATTTTAGCTGCTATGGCAACTACTTGCTCTGCCGGTTTATTGGCTGGCGTTCTTGAAGGTGGTAGCGGTGGCGGTGTTGGTGATGGTTACATTTACGATCACGGAAGTCATGGACATGGTGGCCATGGCGGTCATGGTGGAGCCGAAGTTCAAACAATTGTTGTTAACCACCAAGAAGGTGGACACTCTCATGGTGGTTACTCCGGGGGCGGCCATATTGAACATGGTCATGGTGGTCATCAAGAAGTAAAGACCATTAAGGTCATTCACCAAGAAGGTGGTCATTCCCATGGAGGTTACTCTGGCGGTCATATTGAACATGGTCATGGGCATGGTGGACATCAAGAAGTCAAAACTGTTAAGGTCATCCACGCAGAAGGTGGTCATTCCCATGGTGGTTTTTCCGGTGGTCATATTGAACATGGTCACGGCCATGGCGGACACCAAGAAGTCAAAACTGTTCAAGTAATCCACGCTGAAGGAGGTCACTCTCATGGTGGTTACTCAGGCGGTCACATTGAACATGGTCATGGTCATGGTCATGGTGGTCATCAAGAAGTTAAAACTGTTAAGGTAATCCACGCAGAAGGAGGTCACTCTCATGGTGGTTTCTCTGGCGGTCACATTGAACATGGTCACGGCCATGGCGGACACCAAGAAGTCAAAACTGTTCAAGTAATCCACGCTGAAGGAGGTCACTCTCATGGTGGTTACTCTGGCGGTCACATTGAACATGGTCATGCTCACGGTGGTCATCAAGAAGTTAAAACTGTTAAGGTAATCCACGCTGAAGGCGGTCACTCTCATGGTGGTTACTCCGGTGGTCACATTGAACATGGTCATGGTGGTCATCAAGAAGTTAAAACTGTTAAGGTAATCCACGCAGATGGCGGTCACTCTCATGGTGGTTACTCCGGCGGTCACATTGATCATGGTCATGCTCATGGAGGTCACCAGGAAGTCAAAACTGTTAAGGTAATCCACGAAGAAGGTCGTTCTCTCGGTGGTTTCTCCGGCGGTCACATTGAACACGGTCATGCTCATGGCGGTCACCAAGAAGTCAAAACTGTTCAAGTAATCCACGAAGAAGGCGGTCATTCTCATGGTGGTTTCTCTGGCGGTCATATTGAACACGGTCATGCTCATGGCGGTCACCAAGAAGTCCAAACAGTTAAAGTAATCCACGAAGAAGGCGGTCACTCCCACGGAGGTTTCTCCGGCGGTCACGTTGAAAGCGGTCATGCTCATGGCGGTCACCAAGAAGTCCAAACTGTTCAAGTAATTCACGAAGAAGGCGGTCACTCCCATGGTGGTTTCTCTGGCGGTCACATTGAACATGGACATGCTCATGGCGGTCATCAAGAAGTCCAAACTGTTAAAGTAATTCACGAAGAAGGCGGTCACTCTCATGGTGGTTTCTCAGGCGGTCACATTGAACACGGTCATGCTCTTGGTGGTCACCAAGAAGTCAAAACTGTTCAAGTAATTCATGAAGAAGGCGGCCATTCGCATGGTGGTTTCTCCGGCGGCCATGTTCATGGTGGTTTCTCAGGTGGTGCTCATGGTGGACATGGCGTTCACCAAGAAGTTAAAACCATCCAAGTAGTTCATGAAGCTGCCGCTCCTGCTGTTCATAATGGTTATTTGCCACCTCTTATATCTTAGAGGCTGACCACTTTTGCCATATGTGATCAATCTAGTTTAGATAGAAAATTTAGAATACCATCACCATCACCGTTACTGTTAATTAGTATGTAAAAATGAATTGTTAAGTTAGTTTTAAGAAAAAATTAAAAAAAATGTATAAATTATATAAAAAATTTAAATGATCTGAAGTTTATTTTATACACAGATGACCATGTATTAGGGTTGATCAATTGACCAAATCACTCAGATTATGTTAAAAAGATATACATACATAGTTTCAAAATATCTTTACCTTAAAAATTGTTGACAGGGGAATGACGATTCAAAATACCCCACCACTTTAGTACTGATAAACAGGAGTAGGCAGCTCATGCCACCAGTAGCCGATGAATTTTATGTAAATTTCGTAAATACCACGATCATTAATAAAACTCGTGAAAATTAGTATTAATATCATTCAGTTGGAATTTGGATCTTAACAGAGTTTTTTTTTAAAGAAACAACAAAAACAAAATAGGCAATAAACAAATTTAAATACAATTTATAGCAACAAAATACATGGTTCGATAGAACAAAGAAATATAACCTGAAACATTGTTGCCACGACACTATTATTTTTGTAAACATTGGGAATATTTTGTAAATTTTGGAAATATTTTAGATTTTTATATTTTTTAGATATATTCTATCCAAACATTTTTTTATAGAAAACTTTTTAATAAAAATATTTTTCTTTGGAAAATTTTTCCGTAAAAATATTTTTCTGTAAAAATTTTTGATAAAAATATTTTTATATTCAAAAATTTTCAAATCTTCTATGGAAAAATTTTTGATAAAAAGATTTTCTATAGAAAAATTTTTGATAAAAAAATTTTCTATACAAAAATTTTTGATAAAAAAATTTTCTATAGAAAAATTTTTGTTGAAAAAGTTTTCTATAGAAAAATTTTTGTTGAAAAAGTTTTCTATAGAAAAATTTTTGTTGAAAAAGTTTTCTATAGAAAAATTTTTGTTGAAAAAGTTTTCTATAGAAAATTTTTTCAAAAAGAATGACTATTCGCATTTGATCCCAAATCTGTTACATGTATTTATTAATGTAACAGACCAATTTATTGAAAAATAGCCAAAAATTCTTTGCGGAGAAACCAATATTCCTCGACGCGTTTCGATAGTTGGTTAGACCATCTCTTCAGAAAAATTTTTGTAAATTTTTGATAAAAAAATTTTCTATAGAAACATTTTTGATAACAAATTTTCTATAGAAAAATTTTTGAAAAAAAATTTTCTACAGAAAAATTTTTGATAAAAAAATTTTCTATAGAAAAAATTTAAATGAAAAAATTTTCTATAGAAAAATTTTTGATAAAAAATTTTCTATAGAAAAATTTATGATAAAAAATTTTCTATAGAAAAATTTATGATAAAAAATTTTCTATAAAAAAATTTATGATAAAAAAATTTTTGATAAAAAAATTTTTGATAAAAAAATTTTTGATAAAAAATTTTCTATAGAAACATTTTTCATAAAAATATTGCAAAAAAAATCGATTAGAAAACTTTTTCTTTTTAAAACGTTAGAACTACACATTGAAAAAAAACTATTTTAGTTAAAAGTATAAAAAACTGATAAGTAAAATCTTATTTTAATAGATAATAATTAAGTTGTTATAATTTGGAGCTGAGAAGTTGTATGCAACTATTGTTCGGGATGTCAAATTTAATGGAAATCGGTCCACATTTTACCATAGCTCCCATAAAAATTTACCCTCAGAAGCCAGTTAAATGCTAATAAATATCAAATTATAGAAGATATGATGCTAGAATTTGATACAAGTCAGTTTTTTTTAATTAATAGCGTGTGTTTTTTAAAACCATTCAGCCTAGCCACAGAACATTAAAAGTCGACTTTAAACTGAAATTGTTGACTTTATTTAAAAAATCGTACTAGAAAATAAATTTTTAACAAAATGTAAAAACTTAATTTTAATTACTAAAATGAGCTTTTTTCATTTAAATATTTTCAATTTTGTGACCCGTTGGAAAAAAATGTTAAATCGAAATTGGAAACTTTTTACAATTTTCAGTCATTAGATACATTTTAAAGTTAATTTCGTTTATTGGGATGGTGATCATTTGACAATTGATATTTGTTATTATTATTGGATAAGAATTTAATTTTATATTAACGAAATTGATCTTTTAAACAATTTTTAAAAATATTATGAAAAAATTAAAAATATTAATTTACGCTGTTTTGATTATACTACACAAAATTTTCTTAATAATTTGTTTTTGGAAATTTTTGAAATTTAATTTTATTATTTTTATTCATTGAAGAAACTTTTGAAATATTTGAATATATTTGTATAAAAATATTTATAAAGCCTTATCTTAAAAATTTCTTATGGTACGAAAAATTAAAAAGGTGACTTTAACTTAACATAAAATCGACTTTAAAATTTGTTCTGTGGTTAGGTTGATTGCTTTTATATAAAACCCACTCCCGGAAACCACTGAAATGCCACGAAAGCCTTTTAGACGCGAATAAATTATAAATTATGACAGCTATGGCCACTTAATTCTGCACAAAGAAGCTTTACGTAAAAAACCACTCATTACATTTTGGTGGGTATATAAGATTCGGCACAGCCGAATATAAAACTCTTCCTTGTTTTCATAAAAATTGTCATATATTTATTAATTATGTTTTATTTTTTATTTATATCCATCTTTTACTAAATATTTGATATATATGTATATCATTAACTTTACCTTTCTTTTATTAAGTTAAGGATATACATATTTGTCAAATAGACTTTCGTTTGGTAAAAATTAAAAAAAAGCCAAAGGAAAAACCGTAACATTTTAAAAAAATTGACACCATTCGTTTTCATGCAGTTAAGCCACACATACAAACTGTGTTTTTTAATCAATTATAATTACATCATATTGACGGCAATGATGTGCGATTTTAATAATCCATTGTCAATTTAAAACATTTTCAAAGCACGAATGGTTTAAATTTATCTCTGTTTAGTTAAAATAATAATTTACATAAATACATTTAACACTATTTACACTTTTTTTATTACGACCAACCTCCACCATGACCACCGTTTTGTTGCTTAACATGTATAATTTTAAAAATTTTCACCGATGTAACGCCACCCGCGCCACCACCACCTCCATGGCCACCACCATGTCCCCCACCATGTTTGGGTAAATTTATTATTTTAAATATTTGCTCTTGCTTCTGGCCTTGAGAATGATGACCACCCTTTTGATTTTGTATGATGACTTTGTAAACTTTAGGTTTTGATTTAGGAGGACCCGAGAATTTTTTCATCGGAGGATGTAAAGGTTTGGCATAATATGTGGTAGTTTTATGAGGCTTTGATCCACCCTGTTTGACAGGATATATAAAACCATCACCAATGCCTCCTTTGGGTGGACTTGCAAGACTTATGGTATTTAAGATCACCAGAATTACTAGGGCTATTAAAAAGGCAAACTGAAAAGAGAAGAAAATTTTGTCAACATTTTGAAATTTATTTAAACTTTTCTTTACTGACCTTCATTTTTAACTTCTTTATTTATGAATTTGCCGAAGAAGTTAAATAATGTCCAATGTTAATGTAGCTTTCGGGTTTGTTGATTTGTAACTGATTTGTCTTCATAGTTTATCATTGAATTTATACAGTAAGTTAGTATTTTAATGGGTTTTATTGTTATTTATTTTAACTCATCATTTTACAGTTTTCTTTTGTTTAGTTTTCCTTGAGTGGAATGTTGGGTGTCATTTTTACATAATTGTACCTTTTAATAATTTCCATACACTCTGGGAAAAATTGTTAGTTGGATTCGCAAATATTCATATTCAGATCAACTGAAAAAGATATTCTCAAACATTTTTTCTGATATCTTTTAAGAAAACTTTTATTAAATCAATTAATCTTATTACAGTCTAACTCCCTAATTCTTTAACGAATAATAAAATTATCAACGCTTTATAGTAGGAAATTTGTATTAAAAATATTATTATAAGCTTGCCATATCATTATTTACCGTTTATGAATTATTGGGTAAATTTGCAAATATATGCATATAATGTTTGTACCATCATGGACATAGGGCGTCAGTCTACAAAAAGACAAAAATTTAGTTTTATAGGTATTTATTGAAGAAAAATTATCGTCTAACTTTACTTAAATTACTTAAATTTTTACTCGTCACAAAATGTAATTAAAACAAAACTTTAATACGACATATAAAGGATATATAGTCGATCTAACCCTTAAATTTAAAAAGTTTCACAACTGAAGTCATGTGTACACCAATTGCCAACAAATTTATGGGAGGTTTGGTCAAATATGGACCGACAATAAAGATTGGTTAATTGATACTAGGAACAATGTTTTTGTTGATATATTCAGAAAATTTCCTATAAATAGTAAATTTTCAGAAAATTTCCTATAAATAGTCAATTTTTAGAAAATTTGCTATAAATAGTAAATTTTTAGAAAATTTCCTATAATTAGTAAATTTTCAGAAAATTTCCTATAAATAGTAAATTTTCAGAAAATTTCCTATAAATAGTAAATTTTCAGAAAATTTCCTATAAATAGTAAATTTTCAGAAAATTTCCTATAAATAGTAAATTTTCAGAAAATTTCCTATAAATAGTCAATTTTCAGAAAACTTCCTATAAATAGTCAATTTTCAGAAAATTTCCTATAAATAGTCAATTTGCAGAAAATGTCCTATAAATAGTAAATTTTCAGAAAATTTTCTATAAAAAGTAAATTTTCAGAAAATTTTCTATAAATAGTAAATTTTCAGAAAATTTTCTATAAATAGTAAATTTTCAGAAAATTTTCTATAAATAGTAAATTTTCAGAAAATTTTCTATAAATAGTAAATTTTCAGAAAATTTCCTATAAATAGTAAATTTTCCGAAAATTTCCTATAAATAGCCAATTTTCCGAAAATTTCCTATAAATAGTCAATTTTCCGAAAATTTTCTATAAATAGTCAATTTTCCGAAAATTTCCTATAAATAGTCAATTTTCCGAAAATTTCCTATAAAAAGTCAATTTTCCGAAAATTTCCTATAAATAGTCAATTTTCCGAAAATTTCCTATAAATAGTCAATTTTCCGAAAATTTCCTATAAATAGTCAATTTTCCGAAAATTTCCTATAAATAGTCAATTTTTCGAAAATTTCCTATAAATAGTCAATTTTCCGAAAATTTCCTATAAATAGTCAATTTTCCGAAAATTTCCTATAGTCAATTTTCCGAAAATTTCCTATAAATAGTCAATTTTCCGAAAATTTCCTATAAATAGTCAATTTTCCGAAAATTTCCTATAAATAGTCAATTTTCCGAAAATTTCCTATAAATAGTCAATTTTCCGAAAATTTCCTATAAATAGTCAATTTTCCGAAAATTTCCTATAAATAGTCAATTTTCAGAAAATTTCCTATAAATAGTCAATTTTCAGAAAATATCCTGTAAATAGTAAATTTTCAGAAAATTTTCTATAAATAGTCAATTTTCAGAAAATTTTCTATAAATAGTCAATTTTAAGAAAATTTTCTATAAATAGTCAATTTTCGGAAAATTTCCTAAACTAGTCAAATAGTCATAAATTAATAAAATTTGTTAAAGCTTTAAGAATACATAACTACAGTATTTGAACACTTTCTTGAAATTTATGTATTTTTAAGTGCTTTTTTGGTAGTGGGACTTACTTGAAAGCTAAGGCCAAGTTGGATGATCAAATTGCGGTAATGAATCGCTTTGAAGTTATTTTCTTGAGTGTAATTGCTGACGCGTTTGAGTGTGTCTTCCAATAATGACCAAAACTCATCTTAACGTTCAAGAGTTCGTCAGCAATTAAATCATGAAAAGAAAGACGCAAAAGTTTTTTTTTAATATTTTGTTTATATTTAGGTATTTTTTTTTTCTTTATGAAAATTGTGTGAATATTTTTTTCACTGAAGCATTTGATGCAACAGTCAATGGATTTACTATGGCTTACATAACTAAAAAAAGAGACTACTTAAAAAACTAATAACAGATTTTGGCACGATCATGCTCTTCACAATAACAATCCAACAAAATGTTTATAATGTCTACTATTGTAGTAATACGATGTAATGGATGTGGTTGGAGATGAGCTAAAGATGAGTAGATGCTTTATGGCTTTGATTTGGCTATTTCCCTATCTAAACACTGATAAATGACATGAGACATTTAATGTTGAGCGAGTGTGTATAGATGAGACTGTGAAATTTATTGCCAACCACCTGAGGGAGGCAAGTAAGAGCCGGAGGGAGCACTTGCACCACCACCATAACTGCCGCCGTAGCTGCCTGCACCAGCAGAAGCACCACCACTGCTTAAAGCACCAATAACCTTCAAAGACTTGAGGGTCTCGAAAGCATCATCGTAACCGGCGCCAGCAGAGGCACCAGCATCAGCATAACCACCAGCAGAGTGGCCACCAGCAGAATAACCTCCAGCATCAGCATAACCACCAGCAGAGGCTTGTTCATGAATAACTTTGATGGTTTGAGCACCCCCAGCAGAGGCACCGTGACCTCCCGATGAGTAACCTCCATGACCGCCGGCAGCGGCTTGTTGTTCGTGGATAACTTTAATGGTTTTGACGGATTCGGGGGCACCAGCTTCAGCATAACCACCATGGGCGGGAGCAGGAGCTTGTTGTTGTTCGTGGATAACTTTAATGGTTTTGACTTCTTCAGCGTGACCATGACCATGTTCAGCAGGACCAGCATAACCGCCATGTTGTTGTTGCTGTTCGTGGATAACTTTAATGGTTTTTACTTCTTCAGCTTGACCATGACCGCCATAACCGCCATGAACTGGAGCAGGGGCTTGTTGTTGTTCGTGAATAACTTTGATGGTCTTAACTTCGTGTTGCTGTTGACCACCGTGACTGTGGCCGGAGAAACCGCCATGACCGCCAGCTTGTTGTTCGTGAATAACTTTAATGGTCTTAACCTCTTCGTGACCACCAGCACCACCACCATAACCGCCAGCACCACCACCATAACCGCCTGCACCACCTCCATAACCGCCAGCGTCACCACCAAAACCTCCAGCACCACCACCGTAGCCGCCAGCTTGTTGTTCATGAATAACCTTGATAGTCTTAATCTCTTCATGACCACCAGCACCGCCACCGTAGCCGCCAGCACCACCACCGTAACCGCCAGCACCACCACCATAACCGCCACCACCACCAGCGGCAAAACCACCAGATTGTTGTTCATGAATAACTTGGATAGTTTGGACTGCACCACCAGCTGAGCCTCCATGTCCTCCATGGCCACCACCGCCACCATAACTATAACCGCCTCCAGAAGCATAAGAACTACCGCCAGCTGATGCACCTCCATAACCACCACCACCGCCGCCACCGGCACCACCAATAAATCCGGCCGAGCATGATGCTACCAAAACTGCTAAGACACAAACGAATACCTAAAAACACAAAATAGGTTTCAAAAATTTGTATTATTATCCCTCTTTTTGGAAAAAATTTCGCCAGACTTACCTTCATTTTAGGAATCTTCTTGTTTAATTTGTTTGAGAGATATCTCCTGATGAGTTGTTGTGTCTAGATGAAATGAGACTGATAACTTTTCCCCAAATACGCTCTCGTTTTATATGAAAATCAAAACTTATATGAAAAGCATAATTAAAACTAATCCAAAGAGTTCCAAGAGAAAAAAGATCACCACCAGCAAGATACATATATTTTGAAATCTATATACGCATACCTGCTTAACCCATTAGTACTTATTATAGATATTCAATTTTAAAGATGCGTTACTATTAAGAAACAGTTGCATTAACATTTCTTTCTTGTCAGGGCTACAACTCTTTAACTCTTCAACTCATTTTCGTTTTCAAATTTCTTCAGTTACAACAATAATAATTTAAATTAATGAAGCCATGGCTTAATTACTTAATCTTCTTCACAGAAGTCTCCGATGTTGCTTTTGTTGTTATCTAAAATACCACTTTATAATTATATATTTGGTCTGTCTGATTTTAAAGTGCGTGTTGACCCCCTTCTTTACTTTAAATCGAAAACGACAAGTAAGAAAGTAAAGACGACTATGTTCGACTTTTGAGATACTCTACGTCGTTTACGTCTACATAAGTTAATTCTACCAATAGCATATTAACAATAACAGTTTTTTTTTGTCAAAATATCCAAGCTTTAACCAAAATCTGACTTATAGTAGAATTATTTTAGGAACTGAAACTCTACGAACCAGATTCAACTAAAAGGTTTATTTTTTATATAATTTCGTAAAAACGGTTAATACAGTGCCCAGATAGTACAGAAAAAGGCAGAAGTTTCCTAGGTAGAGTGAAAAGTAACCTCCATGGGAATGAAAACAAAAAAATTGTAAATGATTTTTATTATGTTCAATACAGACCTTTTTTTAGCTCGATACATTTATTTTAGTTATTTTCCGACTTCTTGATCCCGTCCGACAAATAATTTTCCGTAAGGTCTATAAAATATTTCTCCGTGGTGTTGATGACATCTTTTGAGGTTAGGAAAGAGATAATAGTCAGGCGAATACGGTGGATGCGACAGCAATTGGAGACGTAAGTCATTGATTTAAACCGTGGTTGCGATAATCTTGTGTGCCGGCGCATGGTCTTTTTTTGCTTTATGTAACACGGTTTTTCAGGCCTTCGATCGCTTCAGTAATACGCAATAATACTCGCTCGCTTAATGGTTTTTCCATTTTCGATGAGTATACCATGACAAAACCTCGGCCGCTTCAGAGCACTCGTCCCGGCTTTAGTTCGTTGCCGGAACTCCTTCCATTCTCTGGTGTGTAAAAGTGGATCCAGGTTTCTTCAGGAAGTCCAAACACTCTTTCTTTGTGAGAGCAGCACCCAACGGCAAGATAACTTTTTCATATGTGACAGCGCATAGAGAAAGGGACCTACTACACAAAGCAAGATGTAGGCATGACCTACTCTCGTTTTCTAGGTTGACCAACACGTTCCTGACGTCATGAGATGTGCCGCTTACAAATGAGACCAATACCAACATGCTCAGTGATCGTGCAACAAAGATGCACGTATTTAACTCTTTAAAATAGCTCTCCTGAACAAAATCCTTAGGTCCCTTTCTATTTTGCGCGTCACATATGCAGAATATTGCCAAAATATGCTGTACTAATCTTTGTGGCATTTGCTAGTTCGCGCACCTTTACTTTTTGGCCAGCCAACAACATTTCATGTAATTTTTTGACATTGTCCTCTGTAACTGCATCGAAGTGTTTGCCTCTGGGGACTTGAATCTCTCAAACCAATATTTGATGGTGTAATCTAACGGAGCATTAGCCTCATAATATTTATCCAATTCTCTTTTGTTTCCTTTACCGTTTTGCCTTTAAAAAAAATATTTTATGAGAAAACGAACATTTTTTTGTCCATATTTAACACGATGATCCCAAACACGTCGACAACAATCAGCTGTCAAAACAAACCTTAACACAGTATTGCGCTAAAATTTGGCATGTCTGTCGAAATATGAACGGACTTCAAGGCACCATAACTACTTCAAAAAAGTGAAATTTTTGGAAGGATTCCTATATCAAATCTATAATTTCTGCCTAGATTTGAAGTATTGTGGCTCTTATATTATTGGAAGAGTCTTAAATTTTATGGTAAAAATGTCTCTGCTAAACTCTGTTACTACAAGACAACATCCCAAAAAACTAAGTAATACCAACATTTCTGTTAAAATATGGGAGTGAGAATCCCATATCCCTAAATATCATAGTAAAATGTTTGCCGTTTTTTTGGTATTTATTTATTACCTTCATTAACAAATTTTAATATAGATTAGACTTTTTCGAAAACAAGCCAAGTAAGCCTCACATACCAGTGTAGGGTATCATTTCTATCCCAAGTAGTTTAATTTGTTTTTAATTTTGATTTATAGACACTTTAATTCCACTCTTACTTTTGTTTTTTCAAATTCTTTTCGACCTTTATGGGTACCCTACCGCCTACAATAAGTATGCCAAGCTATTTAAGTGGCTTGAATGATTTCTTCATAAAACTTTGTAAAAGATATAAATATAATAGACAAGTAAGAAAATTCTATAGATGTTCAAGCCTATGAAGACTATTTAATACCCTTCTCTACTAATATGGACCAACAACGTTACAATTTTTTTTTTAATTCTTAGAGACATACAAATATATATCTGTGCAACTTTTTTTTGATATTGAAATTATGTCATTTTCGGCAGAGATGTGATATAAATAAGAGCTAGGGTTACCGAATTTCGGTTATTCATTTATGTCTGCAAAATACTTGTTTGTGCAAATTAATTGTGATTTTCTGGGTACCAATTGAAATGACCTTTTAGAGTTTGTCTTGTATGAACATTATTTGATGTGCTGATTTCGGTTATAATAACACTGTGCTCGATTTTGACAACCCAGTAAGAAGACCTAGTGGCTAAAGATAAATCTAGTACGCTGAATTCAATGGTGCTTACCGTTCTTTTATGTTAGCTCTAGTTTTTGAGATATAGCGTTATAAAAAAAATGGAGGAGGTTGGGCAATAAATATTCGCATAACTCGAAAACTGTTAATTTTCTTGAACTAAATAAAAAAAACCGAAATTTGGCGACAAAATTATTTTTCAGAAACACTATTTTTTTTTAACCCGGGTATTAAGTTTACAAAAAAATATATTTTTTTTTAAAATTACAAAAATTTCCATTTTCAAAAATAATTTTTTTTTTGCAAAAAAAAAAAAAATATTTCCGAAACGACTGCTCGGATTTAAATAAAAAATAATTAGTGTTTCTGAAAGATAATTTTGTTTTCGAATTTCGGTTTTTTACTTAGTTCAAGGAAGTAAACATCCTTCCAAACGTACTCTGAAACAGAGACGATACCGGGATTTCAGTGGTTCCGTCACAGCAAGAAAAAAATTGCTGAAAAAGGAAAAAAGAAAATTGGTAAGATGTTATCAGCCGAGCGACGGTCTCTGGTAACTTGCATGAGCGCATATGGCACTCTATAACACATCACCAAAATGTGGTGTACCACATTACCAGCATATTTTTTTAAATTGCTTTTAATGAAATTTAACATGGAAAATTCCTCATCATAGCATAATTTCAATTAGTATATTACGTTATATTTGCACGTGGTATCTAATTAAAATTTATTTTCTTTAATAAATCGACGTGGTATTGACAGGTCAAATGCTAACTATGTAAATTATTGTAGAAACAAGTTTTAAGTAGACTTTACAGATATAAAAGTAGACATACAGATAAAAGCATGTAAATATTTGCTAACTTTTAGCTATTTTTGGTAAAGTTTGCAAATTAATTTCAAATCAAATTAATCATGCTAAAGATAATCGCTAATTAGTTTATTTTAAAGTTTTTTATAATTATTAATATTTATAATATTTACAATTCACCAGGGTCTTTTTTATGAGGGGGATACGTTCCCAAAAAAAAGAACACATCAAAAACTCGCAAATAAAAGGGTTCGATTTTTTGCATTACTATTGATCATTACTATATGTATTTATACCCTTCACCACCAAAGGTGGAAAGGAACTTAGAGCTGATGTCTGTAACGCATATAAATATTTGTCTGATTTTAATTTTTAGCCCTTTACAGCTTCCAAAATCGTATTTATTCCAGTGAATAACATTAACATTGATAGATAACTTTAAAACTACCAAAACTATTTTTAAAGTTTTAAAACAAACAAAAGTAAAAGTAAATACTAGTAAATTACGAACACATCTAATAAATACTTGACTTTTCTGGTTGTTTAACATCAGTGAACTTATAAACTTGAACAGCACTGTATACCTAATTTATTACAATAGTAGGCTTTTTTTTGTTAATGAAATGCATTTTTGAAATAAATATATTTAAGTTTCTAAAAATAAAAAGTTGTTCAAAACAGTTTTATATGCATAATTACAGGCCCTCACGTGTAAGTTTTCTTTCAGCTTAATCCCATAATTTATAAGCCACAATAACATATAGGAATTAGGTAACTAAGCTAACTTTGCACAATGGGATAGTTTTAATAAATTTCTGAAGAGTTTCTTTAGTTGCCAACTTAAAATTTATTAAATTTATTGAAAAAAAGTTGCCAAAAAAGCATCAGCAAAATTGTAGGAAGTAAAGGAAAGATCAAATCGGAAAATGTTTACACGATCATTTTCATTTTATTTTGATATTTTGCAAAAACACTAAAACCAAAGATCGGCACAAAAAAACAGAGCAAAATTTTTATATAGAAAGTTTTTTTTTTCAAAAATTTTTCTGTAAATTTTTTTTTTCAAAAATATTTTTATCAAAAATTATTCTATAGAAAATTGTTTTATCAAAAATTTTTCTATAGAAAAATTTTTTATCAAAAATTTTTCTATAGAAAATTTTTTATTAAAAATTTATCTATAGAAAATTTTTTTATCAACAATTTTTCTGTAGACAATTTTTTTTATCAAAAATTTTTCTATAGACAATTTTTTTTATCAAAAATTTATTCATAGACAATTTTTATCAAAAATTTTTCTATAGAAAATTTTTTCAAAAATTTTTTTTCCAAAAATTTTTCTATAAAAAATTTTTTTTATCAAACATTCTATAGAAAATTTTTTAATTAAAAATTTTTCTAGGAGAATTTTTTATCAAAAACTTTTCTATAGAAATTTTTTTAATAAAAAAAATTTTTTTTATAAAAAATATTTCTAAAGAAAATTTTTTTAAAAAATTTTTCTATGGATTTTTTTTTTAATTTTTTTTACTGAGTTTTTATCAAAAATTTTCTACGGAGAATTTTTTTTATCAAAAATTTTTCTTTATAAAAATTTGTATCCAAAATTTTTCTATAGAAATTTTTTTTCAAAAATTTTTCTATAGAATTTTTTTTTTCAAAAATTTTTCTATAGAAAATTTTTTTATCAAAAATATTTCTATACAAAATTTTTATATCAAAAATTTTTGAATTTTTATATCAAAAATTTTTGAATTTTTATAAAAAATTTTTCTGCATAGAATATTTCCATGGAACAATTTTAATAAAAAAATATTTTTATCGGAAATTTTTCTTGAGAAAAATATTTTTATTGAAAATTTTTTGATAGAAAAATATTTGTTTTGAAAATGTTAACAAATCGAAAAATGTAACTTAATCTTTCCTGGATATCTGAAGTTGGCCTTAATTTAAAACTAACTTTAATTAAATTTTTACCAGGGACCGAAAATAACTGTTATTTTTGAATTTTGTATTAAAAAAAGCAACCGCAAGGAAATGTCGGAGAATAAAACCAAGTATACCATTTTGATAGTCTTGGACCATATTTTCATAAAATGCGTTGATACGTTGAAAAATCTTTATTTTTTAGAAAAAAAAAAAAAAATAATAACAGTTATTTTTTAATTTTTATTTTTTTGAGCAAAAATAACAGTTATTTTTAACTTTTATTTTTTCGAGCAAAAATAAAAGTTATTTTTTAACTTTTATTTTTTCGAGCAAAAATAACAGTTATTTTTGACTTTTATCATTTCGATCATGAATAAAAGTTATTTTTTGACTTTTACTTTTTCGAGCAGAAATAAAAGTAATTTTTGACTTTTATTTTTTTTGAGCAGAAATAAAAGTTATTTTTGTGTTTTCAACCCTAATTATGATTGCGAAACTCAACTCCATTAATTTTTGAGCATATGCAAATTATTTTCACTGGAAAATTATCTTTGTTTGACAAAAATGTTCAATAAATTTATCATGAATTTAAACAAAAATAACTTTTATTTCTGTTCGAAAAAATAAGTCAAAAAATAACTTTTATTCATGCTCGAAATAATAAAAGTCAAAAATAACTGTTATTTTTGCTCGAAAAAATAAAAGTTAAAAAATAACTTTAATTTTTGCTTGAAAAAATAAAAGTCAAAAAATAACTTTTATTTCTGCTCGAAAAAATAAAAGTAAAAAAATAATAAAATAACAGTTACGGTCCCTGATTTTTACACATTTATATCCCATTGTGCATTGATACGTTACTTAAAAGATGTTTATTGTTTTTTTTTTTAATTAATGATTCATATACAAATAATAAATGCATAACTTAATAAAAATCACTGACAGAAAAGAAACGAACCTAAATTCAGTATAAAAACCTTGTTATACTTATTGTTAGGGCGCATTTTAATTTTCAAAGGGCTACATGAAATACCGGCAACGTCTTTAGTTTTTCAATATTAGGAAATACTATATTTTTATTAAGAGCTAAACAAAAACATTAAATAGGTGAAGGGAACTAATATAAAACTTAACGCATGATTGATTGAAAATGATAGGTGATGATTGCATTTTTAAGGCTTTGTATTAATAATACGAGGGCAGATTAATAAGTCCGTGTCCTTTTGTTTAAAATACAGGTTTTTATTATTTTTTTTAACATAGTCTTCTTTTAGCTCTATACACTTACCGGTATGTGCTGGAAATCGAGCGTTTTCAAATCGTTCGATTTCTGATATATTTTTGAGATAATTATCGGTTATTCCCTAAAACAAATGAAAATTTGGGCTTTAATCCTTTTGACTGATATTTTCTTTCATTTGGTTTGAATTTTTTGTGGAAAAAGGGCAAATTATCTCAAAAATATACCAGAAATCGAACGATTTGAAAAACGCTCGATTTTCAGCACATACCGGTAAGTTAAATATTTTTAATCTCTTCCGAAAAGTATGATTTGTTGAGGTCTTCAAAATGAGAATTTTTTTTAAATGATTTCGTTGATAGCTAACTTTTTAAACACTATATACAAACCCGGCGAATTTCCTCGGTCATTAAAGGGAGCTGCTTATAACCCTGAAAGTGACAGCCCAATAGCAATGTGTATGCCCAATAACAAGGTATGATGAATCAGCATCTTAAGAGTTGTCGTATACGGGATCTCATCAAAAAATTTCAAGGTTTTGCAGATGAAATTAACATTTGTCATTCGTATTCATTCAGTTCCAGACAAAGTCTTTTTGAGGTTGATACTATGAGACAAAACATGAATGAAACGATCTTCATACAAACTTTAAAGTTGGTCGCACAAATAGCTTCCGGCCAATATTATGTGTTAACATACAAGCGCAATTCCAACTCTATTGAATCGCCAGAGCATATTTTTTATGTTTGTTGTACTAGAAAAGTTACCTCCCTGACGGCCAGAATGCGCTACTATTGCAAAAAGGTTATGATACCTTCAAGTCCGTTTTTATTTAGGCAGACATGCCCAATTTCATTTTTTGTCGTTGACGTGTTTGTTATCATTTTGAGTATGGAATCACGGATCAAGCAGTAGGAAAATCTCTGAAAACAGTGTATCTAGCTATAAGAAGACTATTTTAAATAAAATAAAAAACATTAAAAAAATTTCTTTCATTTCCAAGGAGGTTACTTTTCACTCCACATAGTATCTCACTATTCTATCGCTACTTCAAAGTCATGTGTTCTGAAGTAACTAGGAATTTTGTTCCCGAAAACCGTTTATTTTTGTCAAACACGCGTTTTTCTTCCAGAGCATAATAATCAGGCGTAGGCAGTCAATACCACCAGAAGCCGAAGACTTTTTTTAATTTTCACAAATATCATGACCATTTATAAAACTCGTGATAAAAATTTTTTTTTAGGTAATTTCGATTTCAACCTTTTTTTAGAGAAACATTTTTGATAAAAAAAATATATGTATTCCTTTGGAAAATTTTTCGATAAAAATCAATTTTTATAGAAAATTTTTCGATAAAATATTTTTTTGTGAAAATTTTTGATAAAAATATTTTTCTAAAGAAAAATTTTCGATAAAAATATTTTTTTACAGAAATATTTTCCTATAGAAAAATTGATGAAACAATTTTTCTATAGAAAAATTGTTGATAAAAAAATTTTCTATAGAAAATTTGTTCATAAAAAAATTTCTATAGAAAAATTTTTGATAAAAAATTTTCTATAGAAAAATTTTTGATAAAAAAAAATTTCTATAGAAAAATTTTTCATAAAAAAAAATTTCTATAGAAAAATTTTTGATAAAAAAAATTTTCTATAGAAAAATTTTTGATAAAAAAAATTTTCTATAGAAAAATTTTTGATAAAAAAAAATTTCTTTGGGAAAAAAAAAATTTCTATAGAAAAATTTTTGATAAAAAAAATTTTCTATAGAAAAATTTTTCATAAAATTTTTTTTATGAAATTTTTTTTTTTTTTTATTAAAATTTTTTTTTATTTAATTTATTTATTTTAACAAAAATTTTCTATAGAAAAATTGTTTATAAAAAAATTTCTATAGCAAAATTTTTGATAAAAAAATTTTCTATAGAAACATTTTTGATAAAAAAAGTTTTCTATAGAAAAATTTTTGATAGAAAAAAATTTCTATAGAAAGTTTTTGTTTGATAACAAAAATTTTCTAAAGAAAAATTTTTGATAACAAAAATTTTCTAAAGAAAAATTTTTAATAAAAAAAAATTTTCTATAGAAAAATTTTTGATAAAAAAAATTTTTCTATAGAAAAATTTTTGATAAAAAAAAATTTCTATAGAAAAATTTGTAATAAAAATATTTTTGAAAAATGGAATGGAAAACTTTTCCTTTTTAAAACATCAGAACTACACATTGAAAAAATACCTATTTTAGTTAAAACAAGTAAGAAAAGCTATAGTCTGTCAATCTCGACTGTCATACCCTTCATTACTAAGGTCAAATATGGACCAACAATTGAACAAGTTTTCCTTAATTCTTAGAGACATACATATACTATATGCTTTTTCTATATGCTATTTCCAAAATTTCGAGATTTATATCATTTCCGGGTAAGGGCCTAATATGGGAGCTAGAGTCAATTGTGGACCGATTGTTACAAAATTTTGGTTTTTGGCTCATATTTATAAAATATTTATCTGTGCAAAGTTTAGGTAAACAAATGCATTTATCTTTAGAGTTATTAACGTTTTTTGTGCTTCTATGTGCATATAAGCGTCTTTTGAGAATGTGTCTTGTATGGGAGGTATGGTCAAAAATGATATGGTACAAAATTAGGAACACTAATTAAGGTTATGATAAGCAATATTTGTGCTGAATATTATCAAAATACAACTGAATTTGTGGCTGTAAAGGACCAAAAACTCAATTCCGGGAAGTCTTCCCTGTGAGAGGCACCGAAATATAGTAATCCGATTTCGTCCAAAAATAATAGGGATAGTCCTTGGACAAAAAATGAGCCTGTGCCAAATTTCATCAAATTATCTTTAAAGTTACGACCTGTAGAATGATAACAAGCTTACATGGATAACCGGCCAGCCAGTCAGCCGGACGAACATCATTAAAACAACTCAGGGAGTGATTCTAAGTCGATTGGTGTACTAAAAGGCGGGTTTTAGATCAATATTTCTTTGTTTTGTTCTCTTTGTGCCGACCTCTAATAATAATGCTTTGCATGAGTAGGGGTCATCACTTGAGTGTTGGTCCAAGTTAAAAAAAAAACTAAATAGGCGGACACGAACTTTTCAACCTGCCCTCGTAATTTTAAGGGTTATAAAATATCACACTAGGACTGGTAGGTACTTACCATTTTAAGAATGAATTAAAACAATAAGAAATTTTTTTTACATAATTATTTTTATTATGTTTGCTTTCATTTGTTGTTGTTTTTTGTGTTGATTACATAATTACTTATTGTTATATATGTATATATATTTTTTTTTATTTTTTTTATATAATAAACTCTAAGCAATATCAATAATTTATTTCTTCTTTTAATTTTTTTGTTTGTTAAATATATAATTTGTTTCTCTGGTTTTATCATCATTTAATTAATACATTTTGTAACTAAGTTTTCAATTTATTTTATATATATATATTTTTGTATTTTTTAATTTTTATTCTTTTAATTCACGTTTTAACATGAAACATGATCATCAATTTGCAGCAAAATTGTTTGAAGATATAAATTGAAAATTTTTGAAAAATATTGTTATGCCTTAAATATGAAAATTTATAACTGGGTGTTACGGTTCCAGTTTAAAATGTTAAAAATTTCAAATTGAAAATTTTATTTTTTAATTTAAGATTTTTATTTGCAGGTGATTTGTTTTTCTTTTTTTAACATGAAATCCAAGACAGAATGGAAAAAGTTTTTCAATAACACGTTTTGTTTGTTGTATTGTAGTTTTGTGGTTGTAGTTTGTCGTAAGTTGTAAATTGTTAGATGTAAAAAGTATAAGTAGTGACTAGTGAAAAGCTAGCAAGAGCTGACTTCTGGTACATTTTTATAATGTCATTCATTCATCTTTTTCTTCTTCTTAAATGCTGTGCATTGTGTACAAAGCATTATAGATTTTATAAATATTTTTTTTCCTTTTTTCTTCTTTAAATATTCTATATTATAATACATTATCGGTAAAAAACAATCGAGTTCAATAAAATAGCTTTGTTTTTAATATTTATTTAAATTTGAATAACTTTTTTTATTATTCATCATTAGACACTTTTGCTAAATTTATACGCTTTTGTAACATTTTCTTGTTTTTTATTAATTGATGACGATTTTAATCATTTCAATTAATTTGTTGTCGTTTTCTTTTTTTGTCTTTTGTATATGAAAAATGATTTATCATTTCTAGTGTTTGTTTGATTTTAAATGAAATCTTGAAAAAGCTGCTCAAATAGTTTATTGTAGATTTTATATGATTGAAAGAAAAGTGTTATACACAAGTTGTTCGTTTGAAAATTGTTATATAAATATTTTTTGTTTAAAAACAAATGCTGAACAGAGTTTTGTTTTTGAAAAAAATTGCTATTTATATTAATTTTTCTGAGCAAAACTTTACTTTACTACTTCATCTTTCTATAGAGTCAAATCAAATTTTTTCAAACAAATAGTACGAATTTTAAGACTTACCATCTATGATTTCGATGAAATTTTGTTTTCCCATACTCATAGCTTATACAATTTTAAAGTTCTTCAAAAATTTTAAATTTGCTTTGGTTCAGATTTTATGACGGTTCAAAGTTGGCTTTTTTTTAACATTCGCCTAGCCCTTTTGGGGCCACTTTTTTGGTTTTTATAGTTTGTTGTCAACATTATCCTGAAAGGACGACTGAGAAAACCTTGTGACAGATACAGAATTCATATTGAAACTAGCATTTTTTTCAAATTGGAAAGCGACCAAGATGGCACGCCTTAACAAATCAATGATGACATGACATATCCACCACCCAACCAAAATGAGGTTATACAGGGTGGCTCAGAAAGACCGAAGTGGTGTGAATTCCTTATAACTTTTTTATTATATTTTTTTTTCTTTTCTTTTCAGTATTTTGTAAAGAAGACTTGGATAATTTATAATGGAGCAATACACAATTGAACAACGTGCCCAAATTGTTGAAATTTACTTTTCAAATCAACGGTCCATTGTGTTGACTCAGCGTGCATACCGTCGTCAATTTAATGTGCGGGTTGCACCCTCTCAGTCAACAATAAACCGTCTGGTTGCAAATTTTCGAGAACAAGGAGCAGTAAGGAACCTTCCTGGTCCCGGCAGACACCGAACTGTCCACACGGCTGACAATATTCAAGTGGTACAGGAGAGTATTCGGGAGGATCCAGAAACATCAACCAGGAGACGTTCGTCACAACTGGGCCTCTCAAGAACGTCGCTGCAGCGAATTTTGCACACCATAGGATTGTTTCCATACAAAATTCAACTTGTCCAAGAATTGAAACCAACAGATTACCAGCAACGACTTGACTATGCAATTTATTTCCAGCAAAAAGCACAAGAGAATCCAAATTTTATTCATAACTTAATAATGAGTGACGAAGCCCATTTTCAATTAAATGGGTTCGTTAACAAGCAAAACTGTAGGATATGGGCTACGGAAAACCCGAGAGTACTTCATCAACGACAATTGCACCCAGTTAAGTGTACCGTTTGGTGCGGTGTTTCTTCAGAAAGGATCATTGGCCCATTTTTTTTTGAAAATGAACAAGGTGTCGCCATTTCCGTCAATGGTGATCGATATCGGGCCATGTTGCAAAATTTTGTAAGGCCAGCCGTGGAAAACCATCCGCAAATATGGTTCCAACAGGATGGAGCCACAGCGCACACTGCGAGGGCCACAATGACTCTTTTACGCGACATCTTTGGTGAAAGAATAATTTCTCGTAACAGCAATTTTAATTGGCCTCCGCGGTCCCCGGATTTAACCGCTCCAGACTGTTTTCTTTGGGGCTATTTAAAAGGAAAAGTTTATGTTAATAAGCCTAGGACTATTGAGGAGTTAAAAACCAATATTCGAGAAGAAATTAACAACATACCACCGGAAGTTTTGCGAAAGGTCATGGAAAATGTGTTGGAAAGAGCACATTTGTGCGAAGCAGAGTATGGCCACCACTTGCGGGATATCATTTTTAATAACTAATCCAAAAATATTCCCCATAAATTTAATGTATTTCAAAAAAACCCTGTATTTGCAATAACCCAACTAAAAAATAACAAAGCTGGGGGTGCCAATGGTTTCTCATAAATTTTATGAACTTTAGAGATAATGTATAAAAGTTGTTTCCTATAAGCTTATATTAATAATAATTCTTTAATTCCTGGTGGAACATAGGGCCTTAACAAATTTTTTCCATGAAGGTTTATCGGTAGTCAGCACTTTCATCTCGCTCCATGATACATCAAACTCCCTCAGCTCGTTCTAAGTTTGTCGTCTCCATGTATTTGCGGCTCTACCAGAGCTCCTGGAACCTTGAGGATTATATTCGACAGCTTGCCGAGTAATGTCAGTGGCTGCTTTTCTCAGTGTGTGTCCTAGCCAACTATATTTTCTACTGCGTATACTTATGTGAAGCGGTTCTTGAGCTGTGCGCAACCATAGGTCTTGAACCACGGCAGTCGGTTCTTCGTACCGGAACGACTCGGAAATCTTAGGATTCCGACCAAGGACTGCCACTTCTGCGATCTTACCAATAATGTCGCAGTTACAACAACAACAACATTAGAGATTGTAGAGGGCCAGAAAATTTTGAGTAAGGCACCGATTAACAAAGGCTTGTAGACTGTTTATCTCACGGCTCGAGATATTCCAAGTCTCACAGCCGTATAAAAGCACGCCTTTGACATTGGTGTTAAAAATTTTAATTTTGGTGGGGGTTGAGATATTTTGAGATCTCCAGAATTTGTTTAGAATTCTAAAAGCTTGCTTTGCTTTGTATAACCTGTTTTGGATATCTTCTTTGCTGCCTCCGCTTTTTGAAATAATACTCCCAAGGTAGCAGAAAGTTTCGACTTCATCAATGGGTTGCCCAGCAAGATAAAATTTAGTGTCATTTAGTGAGTTTATTTATTCGCATTGACTTGGTTTTTTTTGATGTTAATCTGAAGACCAGCTAGAGCAGCATGAAAGGCAAAGGTTTGAAGTTTAGATTGCATGCTAGAGAATCGGTGAGTGAACAGACAAACGTCGTCAGCGTAATCAATGTCGTCTAGTCTGTAGTGAAGTCCCCAGGAGATACCATGTTGCCCAGACATCGAATTATTTAATACAACATCAAGAACTATATTAAATAGCAATGGGGATAGCACACACCCTTGACGGACTTCTACCCTCACACTGATTGGTTGGCTCTGACAACCTTCATGGAGAATACCTTTGATGAGTCGTATAATCTTCTCAGGTACTCCTTTGCATCTTAAAGCTTCCCAAATAGCGATGTATTAAATGCACGTTTAAAATCAATAAACAGTAGGTAAAGGAGAGATCGCCATTCAACCGATTGTTCCACAATAACCCTTAGGCTATTGATGTGATCAATGCATGATTTATTTTGTCTAAAGCCAGCTTGTTCGCGTCTAAAGTGAGGTTGGACAATGGATGATATGAGACTGTGCAGAACATGGGCTATGACTTTATTGACCATATTAAGAAGAATGTGACGTACTCGAATTATCTTTACCCACCAGGTCGGTTTTTTCAACTTGCACAGTGTTATTATAAAAGTTGATTTTTTTTTCAAATAAAATAAGTTTCATCATAATTGGAGATAGTGAGGTTCAGTTATTTTGTGTTGACTCATAGATAAATATTTATATAGAAAAATCTGTATATAGATTTTTTCCAAAGGAAAAACTCTCTTATAGAAAAAATCGTGTTTGGTAATGTTTTAGAGCATTTCAAATTTTTCGGAATCCATAGAACCTAAAACCATTTCGATCACAATTCAACTACGGAATGATTTCAATTCCTAACGATATTTGTGATATGCCTGATAGTACCAGTTTCAGTATTTCAGTATCAGTACATCCCTAATTTTTCTTTGTGTGTTAAATTTCATTTATCAAAAAGTTTTAACATTTTGACGGTTTTTATTAAGACAAATATTGTTTTCTGTTCAATTGACTACCGGCTTTTTACTTTAAACATAATTCGTATTTATTGTGTTTTAAAATCTGGGTATATGGCCTAGCAATCCATAGAAACGAGCCTCACATCAACATTTTTATTTTATCAATTAGAAATATAAGTAATATATGTATTTTTTAATTACCGACTAAAGGCAACAAATATTGAGACGAGTTTTAAAAATAATCAAAATACATTACCCAAAAGCAGACTTGAAACGTGCTTTGCATTTTTTCTAAATATATTGATGAGAAAAGAACATTTCGAAAAATAGTTTTATAGTGTCTAAATAAAATTATGACTCATAATGAAATTTGCAAATAAAGTGAATTCTTTTTTTCAAAAGATAATATTTAAATCCTTACACTTGCAGAAACTCTTCTTAATAGGTATAAATAGTTATTATATAAAAAGTATATAGTAGTAGATTTATATCTTGAAAAATATTATAATCATTATAAATATACATATCTATTTAATTTAATATATTTATATAATTTTAATTTTAAGGATACATTTTAACAACTTAATAGCTATTCATGTTGAATCAATTAAACTAAAGTACACTTAAAGAAAAATTGGTAGAATTTGTATTAGGAAATATTAGGAAATTAGGGATTTTTTTTCATAGATATTTTGTATACGAGGGTCACTACTAAAGTAACGCAAATTGGTAAAACTAGTGCCAATAGCTAAAATCTAGCAACACCATCATAAATTTTGTAATTTTTTATCATTTACGAGACCCGAAGTAACAATAAAAGTTTTCAAAATTCATGTTTGTGTTGGTTTTTTGAACTTAATGTAAAGCAAAACAAATTTCACTTGTATATCAAAACTATACATAAATGCTCAAAAATGCTAAACTTTGTTATGGTGTTGCCAGATTTTAGCTATCGTCATTGGTTTTGCCACTTCTTGAAACTTTAATAGCGGCCCTCGTATGGTATTAAATTTGCATATTATAAACTAGAAAATAATAATAACTAGGCTACACATTTAATATGTTTTCTTGTTTATGTTAGATTATTTTTTTTTGTTTTATGTTTAAGGACGCTAAAATTTTCCATTCAAAAAGGTCATTATTTTTCATCAATTTTGTTTTTTATGGTGATTTGAATAATTTTAAATAAATTAGTTAAAAGGATCCACAAGGTGTACTGTATGCCATTTTTCACTAGCGAGTAAGTGTGCTATTAACGGCTGGCAAACACAAATTAAATTTCAACTGACAGTTGGGTCAAATCAACGAACAATACGATTTTTGGACCATACCATCTTCGATTTCGATGAAATTTTATGTATGCATTCTTAAAGTTCATACAATTTTTAAGGTTCTTTAAAAATTTAATTTTTTTTAGTTAAAATCTTTTTCTGTTTAAAGAAGACTTTTTTTTCAAAATAAACCAATTCTTTGTGCCTATTACTTTTGACTCAGTAGCCCGGATTTTATGAATCCACACTCATATTAGCTCAGTTCACAATCCTTTGCGAATAGTCTAGCATCTTAAAAAACATTTCCAAATCGACATAGAAAATTAAAAATATCTTTTAAAATTGTATCAACCGATTCGCAGATGCTGCGTTGCCAGACTAATTGCAACGGATTGTGTACTGGGCTATTATATTTAATTAAAGATTAATTAAAGACTAAATAAATCATTAATTAAAGGGCAAAGGATGTAAAATATTTACTTTATTCAAGGATATTTCAAAAAGCATATCCATTTTCTTTATTATTCAAAAATGATGTCAGCAAGTACATATTTTGGATGAATTCATTAATAAATGTTCAAATTTTAAAATTTTAACTGAAGTAACATAAGTTGTTATACTCTAAAACTCTATTATTTTGCGATCTTCCTCTGGGTCCACTTTTTTGTTTTCTATATTCTCTTGTACATACTATAATCAGGCGTATGGGCTGCTATACGGCCAGGAGCCGAATACTTTTTGTAATTTTTGTAAATATCACGATAATTAATGAAACTCATGAAAATTAGTATTAAAGCGTTGATGTTTGGATGTTAAAATAGTCGGTTGGTGTCGCTTTGTTAAAGAAAATACTGAAACAAAATATGCAAGAAACAAAATCAAAATCCAATTCTCGAACATTGTTGCCAATACACCTTTTTTTTCTATAGAAAAATTTTTGATAACAATATTTTTCTTTAGAAAATGTTTTGACAAAAATATTTATCTATAGAAAAATTTTTCACAAAAATATTTTTCTGTGAAAATTTTCGATAAAATTATTTTTCTATAGAAAAATTTTTAATAAAAAATTTTCTATAGAAAAAAATTACAAAATTTTCTAAGAAAAAAATTAAAAATTTTCTATAGAAAAAATTGAAAAATTTTCTATAGAAAAATTTTTGATAACAAAAATCTTCTGTAAAAAAAATTTTATGAAAAAAAATTTATAGAAAAATTTTTGATAAAAAAATTATTGATAGAAAAGTTTTTATCGAAAATTTTCACAGAAAAATATTTTTTTTTATCAAATTTTTTTTTTTATCAAACATTTTTAATAAAAAATTTTCTATGGAAAAATTTTTGATAAAAAATTTTCTATGGAAAAATTTTTTATAACAAATTTTCTACAGGGAATTTTTTGACAAAAATATTTTTATATAGGAAAATTTTTGATCAAAAAATTTTTTTCGAAAATTTTCACAGAAAAATATTCTTTTCAAAAATTTTTCCATAGAAAAAAAAATATTCTACAGATTGTTAAATTTTCTATACAAAAATTGTTTATAAAAAATTTTCTATGGAAAAATTTTTGATAAAAAATTTTCTATAGACAATTTTTCGATAAAAATATTTTTCTATAGAAAAAATTTTTGACAAAAATAAAAATATTTTTCTGTGAAAATTTTCGGTAAAAAATTTTTTCTATAAAAAATTTTCCATAAAAATATGTTTTTATAGAAACATTTTTCTAAAGAAATATTATTGATTAAAAACTTATCTGTAGAAAATTTTTTTATAAAAAAAATGTATATACAATTTTTATTAAAAAAAAATGTAAAGAAAAAAATTACAAAATTTCCTATAGAAATATTTTTGATAAAAAAAATTTCTATGGAAAAAATTTTGATAAAAAAATTTTCTATAGAAAAATTTTTGATAAAAAAATATTCTATAGAAAAATTTTTGATAAAAAATTTTTCTATAGAAAAAAAAAATATTCTACAGATTTTTAAATTTTCTTTACAAAAATTGTTGATATAAAATTTTCTATGGAAAATTTTTTGATAAAAAATTTTCTATAGAAAATTTTTCGATAAAAATATTTGTCTATAGAAAAAAAATCTATAAAAAAATTTTTGATAAAAAAATTTTTCTACAGACAAATTTTTCATAAAATTATTAAAAAAAAAAATGAATGTCCTTTAATACATTACAGGGCATATGCTCTTATATGAGGCAAAGTTCATAAAAATCAGAAAACCATATAAAATTATAGGCATATAAAATGGGTATGCCGCTCCAGATTCCACTCATTCCCACGACAGTCCTTTCTTCCTACCAGAATGACTCGAAAATCGTAAGATTCCGAAAGAGGACTGCTATTTCTGCGATATTATCAATAACTAAGCAGTTACAAAAACAACCAGATTAGCCTAAGGCACGACTCCTTCTTTTTACAGCTCCTTTTTAGCGAAAATTTCCAACACAATTCTAAAGATTTCCTGGATATTTAATACCTCCTACTAGTCTATTTCGTTGACAAAACGATAGTCTTCAATGTCATTCGCATAAGGAATTCCATATAAGCCACCTGGATGGCTTGACCAATGGTTTGGGCTAAAAACTGGGCTTCGTCGCTTTCGAAATCATGACATGTGATTTTTTTTTTAAATCTGAACCGAAAAAAAAAATTTTGGAAGAACTTTAAAAATTGCAAGAGCTTAGAGAATGTATATACAAAATTTCATCAAAATCGGAAATGGTGTGGTTTAGTATGAGTTCCAAAATTTAAATTGAATCAGTTGCATATTTTAAGGAGCAATTTTAATTCTTCAATTAAGAGGCGGGAATTAAAAAAAATCAATAACTTATTGACCTCTGCTCTTATTTTTAAGACATGATTAGAACACCTTATGGATCCTTTGGTTTAGAAATTAAGAAAATCGGGAAAATTAATCAAATAAAGCGAGTGTTTGTTTAATTATTTATAGTATTTCTTTTTTTTGTAAAATTTAAATGGAGTTTAAATTTTTTATTGTTTTTTGTTTATAAATTTCAAAGTGGAACTAGTGTTTTTTTTGTTAAATATTTTTTTGTAATACTTCTGAAGCATTTTTATGTATTTTTTTTTTTGAAAATTTTAGCTCTATTTATGGACGTCTATATTTAAAAAAAGATTTTTTTATGTTAACATAACTTTTTTTTAGATTTTTTTAATTAGTATTTTTTTTTGTTGTCAAAAGATTAATACTAATCAATTTTCGAATTAATTTTGTTTTGTTTGTTAATTCAATTTTCTTTATTTTAGTTAACAATTTATATAGTTGTTTAAGTTTAAGTATAAGTATTTGGTTTGTGTTGTATATATAAATAAATAAATATTTATTAGAATGTTATTAGTGTTTTCTTTTTGTTGTTGTTGTTGTTTATGCATAATTTAGTATATGACCAAGATTTACAGTTAAATATATTAAAGATTAAATATATTTAAATAGTATATAATTTTGTTTACTTATATGTATATATGTATTTATATACGAGAGACTATGTATGTATATATTTTTTTTATTATTATGTAACTTAAATCTGCTAAAGTCATTCTTTATATTTTTGTCTTAGCTTATTTGAATTTATTTTAAATTGTCCTTATTTCATTTTGACTTAAGACAAAAAGTTTTTATATATAAATTGGATTTTCCTGACCGGTTAATAGGCGGAACATAGACGTAGGCATGGTTTTCATTAGTATCTGTTAAAATTGAAGGGGGAAATATTAAATTAATTTTATTTAAATTTTTTGTGCTAATGTGAACTTACCTCTCCCACCGATGTGGCTAAAAGATTAACAATTTTCTCGTGAGGCACAGCCACCACACTTTGGTTATTTATTTCTATAATACGATGGCCGACACGAACTCCTCCACGTTCGGCAATGCCACCACGCAGTAAACTGCAAATCTGAAAAGTAAACAAATATTTTTTATATTAATATAAAAATTTATTCAAAAAGAAAAATTATTCGCATTTGATCCCAGTCTATTACATATGGGCAAATCCGAAAAACATTAAACCAAAGACAAGATTTTAAAACTGTCAAAATCACATATTTGTGTTTATGGATAAATGTATCATATATTATCCTTTAGAATATATAATGGATACAATTTTTGATTGGTCTCTTCGCGAATGGCAGGTCTTTATTTGCACCCATCTCGAATTTTTATAAATTTTTTCAAAAAATAGGTTTTTTAAAAGTTCGTAAAAATCGAAAAACATCCATTTAAGTATCAAGTTTTAGTAGGGGCCCAAAGTCTGCTTAATTTTATACAATTAGATGTAAACACCCCATCAAAATTAATTGGAGCTATATAAATAACATGAAGTAAAAAAGGGCTCACAGTGTGTAGCGTCCGTCACCGAAATATTGAAATATTAAATTATGCCCAAAAATCGCATTTTTAACCGCGAAAATAAGGAGGAAGGAGATGAAATTCGGGAACAAATAACAACATTAGGTTCACTGATCCCTAATTCTGGACAGAGCGAAAACCACACTATATATGTTATATTGAGGGACAAAATAAATACGAATTATTATTGTGTCCAACATATATAAACATAAAGCGTAGATTATCATCCGCTTATGTTCGGATCCGTTTTCGCTCTGTCTAGAATTAGGGATAATCCTCCGGATGAGATGGTCTAACCAACCATCGAAACGCGTCGAGGAAAGGTTTCCCCACCAACATTTTTTGGTTTTTAAAAAAACTATTTATTACAATAATAAATAATTGCAATGAATTGGGATCTTAGTGCAATACACTACAGTAAAACTTTTTAATTAAATGTTTGATGTCCCAAAATTTTGACAAAACCTTTTTAATGAAAATTTTCTATAGGAAAATTTTTGATAAAAATATTTTCTATAGAAATATTTTTAACAACACAAATTTTCTATAGAAAAATTTTTGTGTATTGAAAAAATTTTCTATAGAAAAATTTTTTATAAAAATATTTTCTATAGAAATATTTTTAACAACACAAATTTTCTATAGAAAAATTTTTGTGTATTGAAAAAATTTTCTATAGAAAATTATTTTATCAAAAATTGTTCTATAGAAATCAAAAAAAAATTTTGTGTATTGAAAAATTTTGGATAAATTTTTCATAAAAAAAATTTTCTATAGAAAAATTTTTTTTAGAAAAATTTTTGATTAAAAAATATTTAATTGAAAAATTTTTGTTAAAAATGTTTAAAAAATGGAGTAGCAGAAAGCTTTTTCTTTTTAAAACATCAGAACTACACATTGAAAAAATACATACCAATTTTGGTTAATAGTACAAAAAAGCGGCAACTCTGCCGACCAATGTTGGCCATATGAAGAGCTTTTTTTTTTGAGAACGAGTAAACAAAAAGTTTTTATGTTTAATGTAAACTGTTGTTATTCCCCTGTCACGCAAATAATGGCCAAACTTGCTCTAGAGTCTAGACACATTTTTAAATCAAATTTTATCTGCTTCATTTAGAATTAAAATTTTACTTCTAAATTTCTTTTCATGTTCAATTTCAAGTCCATTTTAGATTCAGCTTTAAGTTATGTCTTCACTACTGTCGGCCCTAATCTATAAAGTCTGTCCTACAATGATTTATATTATTAATTTAAATACTTACCACACCATTTTGTACACTAAAACCTAGTTGATATTTAGTTTCGGGTCTCTTGATCTTCACCTCGACCACCGGCGGGCAAGGTACAACGGTGAATTTAACTACTGTTTGATTTTTCGTATTCTTAATATAGTTCTGACACGTTGACAGCGGTAAACCCACCAAGCTTAAACCATTTATTGCAATCAATTGATCGCCGATATTCAGCTGACCACATCTAGCCGCAGCTCCCGTGGACATTAGATTTGCAATAACGACCGTAGGCAACATAGAACCCCAACCGGATTCTACAATAACAACACCCAAAATTTCACCCTTAGCCTTAGGCACGACCACCTCTTTTTGCAGTTCCTTTTTAGCAAAAATTTCCAATTCATCGCCAAAGATTTCCTGGCTATTCAAGACCTCCTGATAGTCCATTTCCTTGACAAAACGATGGTCTTCAATGCCATTCGCCTTAAGGAATTCCATATAAGCCACCTGGAAGGCTTGACCAATGGATTGGGCTATAAACTGGGCTTCATCGCTTTCGAAAACATGACATATCATTTTGGGGGTTCGATTTGGTTTGGGCGCATCATCAATATCTTGAGGCACAAAACGACGACGAGCCATTAACACCACCAGATCCCCAATATCGGCTATATAGGAAATGGTGCGTAAAGCATGATCCATCATGATTTCTTTAAGATCCGTATTTAAGACCATAATTTTTTCGGTTGATATAAATAAATCCACTTCAGTGCTGGGTTGTACATCACCATCGGGAGCCTGGAAAAATTTTAAATAAATTTTAATTTTAATAGTTATTAATTGTTAATATTTAAACTTAAATTATCTTAACATAAAGTGTTGACATTAAAATATCGAAAACAAAAGAATTTAAAAGCTTATGCCAAGTGATTGAAAACAAAAATTTAAAAACGCTTAATGTTGAGATTTTTTGTGAAATTTTTCTTTCCGAACTTACCAGTGCCTATTTTGGGTGGTTGTTTTTAAAAGTAGACCAAAGGTTTTTAGTTTCCATGTTTTCAATTTAAATATACATAAAAATATAAAATAGTTATAAAGTGGGTTAATATATTAATTAGTTTTAGATTTTTAAATTATTATCATTTTTTTTAATATTTAAATTTAAGCAAATTAAATTTCAGAATTTATTTACATAAAGAAATAAATTTTGTAACTACAAAATTAAAAATTTAAAGTTAAAATTTTTTTATGGAAAAAATTTTGAAGGTTAATTTTTTTTTTATAGAAAAATTTTTGAATGTAAAAATTTTTTAATGTTTGTTTTTAATTTTAAAATTTTTATAGAAAAATTATCAATCAATAGAAAAACTTTTTCTGTTAAAATCTTTAATCCCAAAATTTTTATACAAAATTTTCTACTTTTATGGAAAAATTTTCAATGTAAAAATTTTTGTAGAAAAATGTTCATTATTAAAATTTTGTTGATAAATTTTCAATACAAAAAATTTTTGTAGAAAAATTTTGAATCTAAAATTTTTTTTAGAAAAATTTTCAATGCTAAAATTTTGATAGAAAAATTTTCAATATTAAAATTTTTATATAAAAATTTTTGTAGAAAAATTTTTAATGTAAAAATTTGTATAAAACAATTTTTAATGTAAAATTTTTGTAGAAAAATTTTCAATGTAAAAATTTTTATAGAAAAATTTTCAATGTCAAAATTTTTATAAAAAATATTCAATGATAAAATTTTTGTAGAAAAATTTTTATAGAAAATTTTTTGATGTAAAATTTTTATAAAAAAATTTTCCATATAAAAATCTTTGTAGAAAAATTATTAATGTAAAATTTTCAATGTAAAATTTTTATAGACAAATTGTTAATGTTAAAATTTGTATACAAAAATTTTCATACTAAAATTTTTAAATGTAAAATTTTCAATGTAAAATTTTTATAGAAAAATTTTCAACATAAAAATTTTTGTAGAAAAATTTTCAACGTAAAATTTTTATAGAAAAATTTTTAATGTAAAAATTTCTGTAGAAAAATTTTCAATTTAAAATTTTTATAAAAAAATTTTTAATGTAAACATTTTTGTAGAAAAATTTTCAATGTAAAATTTTTGAAAAAAAAATTTTAATGTAAAATTTTTTTTTAAAAAATTTTAACATTAATAATTTATAATAAAAAATTTTTAATGTCAAAATTTTTTTAAAAAAATTTTCGATGTAAAAATTTTTGTATAAAAATTTTCAACGTAAAAATTTTTATAGAAAAAATTTCAACGTCAACATTTTTGTAGAAAAAATTTTAATGTAAATTTAAAAAAAAAAATTAAAAATAAAAATGTTCAATGTAAAATTCTTATAAAAAAATGATCAATGTTAAAATTTTTGTAGAAAAATTTTCAATGCAAAAGTTTTTCTAGAAAAATTTTCAATGTAAAAATTTTTGTAGACATTAAAAATGCAAAAATTTTTATAGAAAAATTTTTAATGTAAACTTTTTATATAAAAAATTTTCAATGTAAAAATTTTTAATCCAAAAATTTCTGTGGAAAATTTTATAGAAAAATTTTCAATGTTAAAATTTTTTATAAAATTTTCAATGTAAAAATTTTTGTAGAAAGCATTTTCAATGTAAGAATTTTTGTGGAAAAAATTTCAATGTAAAAATTTTTATAGAAAAATTTTCAATGTAAAATTTTTTTATAAAAAATTTTGAATGTAACATTTTCAATAGAAAAATTTTAAATCCAAAAATTTTTATAGAAAAATTTTCAATGTAAAAACTTTTGTAGAAAACATTTTCAATGTAAAAATTTTTGTGGAAAAAATTTTAGTGTAAAAATTTTTATAGAAACATTTTCAATGTTAAATTTTTATAAAAAAAATTTTCAATAGAAAAATGTTCAATCCAAAAATTTCTGTAGAAAATTTTATAGAAAAATTTTCAATCTTAAAATATTTTATATAATTTACAATGTAAAAATTTTCAATATAAAAATTTTTATATAAAAAATTTTTAATGTAAAAATTTCCAATTGAAAAATTTTCAATTCAAAAATTTTTATAGAAAAATTTTCAATGTAAAAACTTTTCTAGAAAACATTTTCAATGTAAAATTTTTTGTGGAAAAAAATTTTAGTGTAAAAATTTGTATAGAAAAATTTTCAATGTAAAATTTTTATATAAAAATTGTCAATGTCATAATTTTTGTCAATGTAAAAATGTTTGTTACAAAATTTTCAATGTTAAAATTTTATTGAATTTTGAAATTTATGTATATATTTATATATCATATTTTTATATAGAAAAATTTGCTATATACAAATTTTGAAGAAATAAACAATTTTATAAATTGCAATAGATGGCCCTGATATATATATGCATATGTATTTCTTTAAATTCTCCTATCATTTAATTTTTTCCTTTCAAAAACTTTTCATCAATAAAATGTGTATGAATGCATGATCAATTAAAAAAATGCAGGGATCGAAACAATAAAAGTGAAAATATTTCGTTTGAATTTGAAATGATTTGCAGGTATCAGGCCAAATTGAATACTACTACAATATAAAAACATAAAAATTAAAAAGTCAGTGTAAATTATTCCCCTTATTCACAAACGAAAGATAAACTTTTGACAAACTTAAAAATCAAATTTTCCATACAATAAATATAATTCGTTTATGAATTAGGAGGTATAATTTAAATTCTTAAGCGATAATGTTATGAAATTTATATCAAAAAGAAATACATAATCCTACATACCTTAATTCTGGAGACAGCCTCTTCGGCCTGCATCATTCTGGTAGATTTGGTAGGCTGGCCCTCGCACACCAATTGCGTAGAGCCCAAATATTTAGCGCGAAAGAGAACACCCTCAATCAGCACTGCACCACCTTTATTTAGAAAAAGGTTTTTCAGATAAAATTTATTACAATTAATGAAAGTTTTTTAGGATTTTTAAAAAAAGTGTGTTTAAGTGTCTTTTGTTTACTAATGTCATAATAAAAAACCAACTACAACATAAAAAATTATTTTCTAAAATTATCTACATAATTTTTGTTTAAAATGAAAAGAAAAACATTTGTTTTGTTGTTAAAGAAAATGAAATTATAGCTTACAAAGTATTTTTATATAAACAACGTTAATCGGTAGACATCAAGAGTTTCGAGAGAGTTTTAAGCAGTTACACAAAATTTGTTAATGATTTTTAGATTTTTTTTTGGTTTTGTTTTAGATATTTTTATGTAAACGGAAATTGGAACGGAAGGCATGCAAAAGTAAACATTTCATAAAAAATATATAAAATATATATTCAAGATTAGCAAATTATTTATCACAATTTAATATTTTTTTTTTAAGTTTATTAAGTTATTACAAATTATAACGAAAAGACATCTAAAATGTATTTTCTTTAAATATTAGATATTTCTAAAATGCCATAAAAATTTAAAATAGAGGGTTTAGATTTGATGTGACTTAATTGTCTATTTTGAATTTAGTTTCAGAATCAAGGGTATTCTTTATTTTTATAAATATTGAAAGTATTCGCGTCAATAAATTCTAAATCGCTAAATTCCAGTAACAAATTAATTAATTCCAAACTGAAATTTTAATTTAACAAAATTCACGATATTAACTTTTTTGAAAATAAGTTTATAGAAAAATTTGCGACATCAAAAATGTTCAATAGAATAATTTAGGATATCAAATTTTTTTTTTTTGAAAATTTGAAGTTACCAATTTTTTTTTTTAATTTACGATTTCTAAACGAACTGACATTTTTAATATTTTTTAAAGGCTTCTAGTTTTTTTGTATATAAAGAAATATTTTAATGTTTTAATACTAAAATTTTTATTTTTTAACTTCAACATTTTTTGTCAAAATTTGAACATTTTTTTATAGAAAAAATTTTGAATTTTTAAATTTTTTTTTAGAAAAATTTTAATGTTAATATTTTTATAGAAAAATTTTTAATGCTAAAATTTTTATAGAGAAATTTTCCAATGTTAAAATTTTTACAGAAACATTTTTTTCTCTTAAAATTTTTACAGAAAAATTATCAATGTTAAAATTTTATAGAAAAATTTTTGTAAAAAATTTTCTATGTTAAAATTTTTATAGCAAAATTTTCAATGTTATAATTTTTATTGAAAAATTTTCATACAAAATTTTCTTTGTTAAAATTTTTATAGAAAAATTTTTGTAGACAAATTTTCAATGTAAAAATTTTTGTAGAAAAATTTTGAATGCAAAAATTTTTGTAAAAAAATTTTCAATGTAAAATTTTTCTATAAAAATTTTCAATGTAAAAATTTTCAATGTAAAAATTTTTATAAAAAAACATTCAATGTAAAAATTTTTAATAAAAAAGCATTCAATGAAAAATTTTGATAGAAATCCAAACACTCTTTTTTTTGAAGATTTTTCTAAAAAACATTTGTTAATAAAAATTTTAAACATCGAATTTTTTTTGGAAAATGTATGATTTAAATTTTTTGTACACACATTTTCGATGCATGGGCCGAATCGCCGCATTCGTTATAGACGAATCGAAATGTAAAATATTTAAGAAGCATTTGTATAGCATACTTTTAGGATAATCTAAATAATATATAACATATAAGGTTTACTACATTGTAAGATATTTGTCAAATGTAATTGTAAGATATTTGTCAAATTTGCGGATATGTTTAGATTTTTTTTAACCTTTTTGCAAAATAAATTATTTTGAAAATCCCTAAGGTTTGTTACACAATATTTACTTAAAACGAAAACTCACACTTTTCGACTGATATCGAAAATATCAAAATATTTTGATAAACATTTTTTATTGATAAATTTGGATGAAAATTTTTTTTTACGAAAATAATTTCAATGTAAAATTACCTAAAAATATATTTTGTTATAGAAAAATATCGATGTAAATTTTTTTTATTGCAAAATTAGAGATGTAAAATTTTTATAGAAAAAACTTTGATGCAAAATTTTTAACAAATTTTTAAAGTATGTATAAACCAATTGTTGATTACTTTTTTGGAAGTAAATTTTTTTATAGAAAAACCTGTGAAATAACAAAATAATGCTTTTCTATAAAAACGGATAATTTTGTATTTTTGTAGACAAATTTTCGATATCAGATTTTTTAAATAATTTACGATATCAAAATATTCACATGAAACATTTACGACATAATTTTAAAAATTTGAATGACGATTTTGTATGAAAATAATTTCAATATAAAATGATTTAAAGAAAAATTTTTAATGCCAAATTTTTTGAAGAAAAATTTTCGATATCAAATTTTGACTTTAGAGTACATATTTTTTATAGAAAAAATTGTCATCAAAATTGTATCAAATTTTGTTTTAGGAAAAAATTCGATATAAAATTTATTTCATTGAAAAAAATTTTTTATGGAAAAATTTTTGATACTTATTAAATTTTTTTTATTGATGTCAAATATTTTTATAGAAAAAATATCATGTTTGTTTTTTATAGCAAAAATTTTAGTGCCATTTTTTTTAAAGTATAAGCAAAATTTTGCACCACTAGGGGAGACCTAGTGGTGCTAACGGCTTTTTAGGTGAGCTTTAGTTTTCGAGATATAGCGTTGTTTAAAAAATGGAGGATGTTGCGCAATAAATATTAGCGTAACTCGGATTAAAAAAGAGTTTTTGAAAGATAATTTTGTTGCCGAATTTCGATTTTTTTACGTAGTTCAAGAAAATAAACAGTTTTCGAGCTACGCGAAAATTTATTGGACAACGTCCATTTTTTAAATAACGTATTATCTCGAAATCTAGAGCTTACCTAAAAAAGCGGTTAGCACCATTTCATTCAGCGTACTCGATGTACGTTTACCCATTATGTCTCCCTTTTGTCGGTAAAAAGTTAAGCACAGTGTTATCGATGACTTTTTAGATTAAGTTTTTTTTTTAGAAAAAATCTTAATTTTTTTTATGCAATTCTGAATACTATCGATAATGATACATACTACAGTAATACATTCAACAGTTTTTGAAAAACCCCTCTCATTTAGATTTTATTGGCATAATTTTCAACATTAGATACTTTCATTAGCTACAAATAAAATTATTATCTCAAATTTTCACTAAAATTGGTATTACGACTTTTTTCAAACGACAACACTACAAATGTTTGTCACGAAGATAAATCCAATATTTTACCTTCTTTGTTCTTACTCTTTTTAACTTTTTTCTCGCTTGTTGTGCTACCCGATCCCGAACCGATACTACTGCCATTGCCACCCGTATTGCCGGCAGCACTATTTACACCATTACCGCTGGCCGTACTGCTGTTACCGCTTGCTGGTCCTATGCCATTATCGATTTCCTTCTTGAGGCAACCCGAGCCCTCAGAGCCACCCGGCGAACCCAATGTCAGGCCACAATCCTGTATATCAATTGATTTGATGGGCGATTTATCGCTGTGCTCCGATGACGAGAGAGAACCACCAATATCGAGTAATTTGTTGGATGAATTTTTCGGCGGTATTGGCGGTGGGATTTCGGGCGTTGATGAGAGTAGGGCATTGTAACCGTTACGAGTTTTGGTGCTTGGCACCTGTTTGGGAGAGATTTTCGAAAGTAATGATCTCGCTGGTTTACGATCCCACGATTTATTCTCATCATAGTAACCCTGATCATCGAGACGTTGATGACCCAAAAGACGGTCGGTCTCCAGATCGGTATCGACATCATCTTCATCAGCACTTAGATTTTTAGAATGATTTTCCGATGATGATTCCAAGAGGCCCTTATTGCTGGCACTAACATCTAGATGGCGTGACAGCCAAACTGGTGAATTCATCACAGGCGATGGTGATCGCTGAACATTACGTTCTGGCAATGGTGGTGGTTGTGCTGATGCTGCTGTAACTGTACGTTGTTGTTTAACCGTTTGTTGAGCTTGTTTTGGCGAGGTATTTGTTTGTAGGCCACTACTACTGCTATTGCTAGTCGATGTCAAGGTGGTGGTGGCGGTAGTTGAAAGATTTACTTTAGTGGGCGAGTTTGAATTGTTTGTACCCGATGTACGTGTCATGTCTCGATAGGGTGTGGGTTGTAAGATATCAGGCTCCGAGGAAAGAACATTGGGCTTACGATGTGGAGCAGGTGCTGGCGGTGGTGGCGTCATTTGCACCATATCGTTACGATGAAAAACACCTTTAAAGGAAAATTTAAAATTAACTTTTAATATTAACTCTTTTATAAAAAATACTTACTTATTGAATACAAGGAATCTAAATCTGGATCAATGTTTTTAAACACCTTATTATTGCTTATTGCACTCTGAGGACTTTGTCCTATCAGTTCCCTTTCCCTTGCTTCTCTTATTTCCGGTTTTGATCTTACCGAATCTCGGCCCGAATCATCCATTAAACCATTAATAGGACTTTCATTTTTACGTATATACCCTGAGGTATCATGCATTATATTATTTGTCAACGTGTTAAGTTTCTCAACACCTCCCAGGTCTGCGACCGTTATTGGGACATTATTCATGCTATTTATACTGTTATTGGTTGAAACACGTTTCATATCCATAAGCATGGATATGCCACCACCTATGGGTGTATGGTGGATAGCTGAATTTTGTTGATTCAGTAAATTGTTTTGGTTATTATTCTCAGTATCCGAGGTATGGCCCGAAGAGAGACCATCTTCCAAAATCGGCATAGCAGAGGCAGCATAAAATTTAGCCGCATAATTGGAGCACGAAGTGGAAACGCCACCACCATTTAGTTCACCCGAAAGACCTAGATTTAGAAAGAAACATTTATATGTGTTTAATTTTTTTTTTTATAAATCCAATACTCACTATCTAAGTCTCCACAGTTTGAATCATAATCAGTCGTTTCTGGTGAATAACGATAATTTTGTCTTGAATTAGTATTCATTTGACTATTATGATTGATGCCATCAATTTGCTGATCAATTTGTTCGCAACTACTGCGACTGGCCGAATCCAAAAAGAAATCAAAATCACGCATCAAAGGACTGCCACTGAAATGACGTCTTGCACTGTGATGACGCGAATTATGGCGATTGTTCATCAAAGAGAAATTATGATGATTATGCTCATCCAGGCCTATAATACTACCGCCATCACCATTGCCGTCCTGATGCATTTTGGCATCATCATGGTCGTTAATATCCAAAATATCATGATTGATATCGACATCATCAATGTCATCATCAACATCGCCATTTTCATTGTAAGGACGATACGAAAATTGTGTAGGCGACTGCAAGTGATTGCGATAATTAACATGATGATGTTGTTGCTGCTGCTGTTGTTGTTGTTGCTGCTGATAATTGTTCTGTTGATGACTATGATGCTGATTATTGTGATTGTTGGTAATGGTTTGTAAAGGTGTATGATGTTGTTGATGCTGTTGCTGCTGCGATAGAGAATGATGTTGTTGTTGTTGCTGTTGATGCTGCTGTATTTGTTGTGAATGTTGATGATGTTGTGGCGTCTCATCATTGTTATCCTCATCATCGTCCTCCTCATCCTCTTCGTTCTCAACATCCAATTGTATATCATCCTCATCATCTTCAACTTCCGCATCACCATCTGCTTCATCTTCCTCAATGTCACGTCCTAGATTTGTATGAAATTCATATTGTATATCCTGATTGCGGACAGTCAACGTGAACATTGCAGACGCCGAGGAGATGGATGGAGAACAATAACAATTGAAAAAATGAAAAATTACAATGATTTTCATTAAAATCAACAAAAGAACAAATACAATAAGTAAAAAGTAGGTACATGTGATATATAAAAAACAATAATAATAACTACTATCTCTCAAAGAAGGACAATACACTATTCCGATATCCTACATTGGTGGGGTATTATATTTGGTTTGGTGTATTGAGTGGATGCAAGATTTCTAGATTTATGTCTCGAGAACCTCTTTTCGGTTAAAATAATTCTAAAATTTGTCTAAAACAGAATTACAAACTGTTTAAGGGTACCAGATCTCAAGCTATTTTTAGGATGTGAAAGTTTTTTAAATAATGTGTGGAACTTTTGGTTCTTAACACTCCGCCCAAGCGTATATAGAATATAGAAAGTAGTTAAGCCAATTCTTTAGAAATGGTTGTTTCACATACCATTCCTGGAACTAGTTTCCAAACTTAATTAAGGTACAGAACCTTGGTTTTAGTCTGCAAAAGAAAATAACCTAATATCTTATATAATAATAATTTCCCCGACAACATTCCAATTGGAACAAGGGGTACTTCTCTCAGACAATGAGCTGCATCCGATTCTATTTTTAGACTCATTGAAAGGGACCAACTGTTTAACTCTGGCTCCGAACGGCAAATACATTAGTTAGAGAAGTTTTACACAGCCTAATACTCAATAACCAGTGGGTAGCTGAGTTGTGAGGTGAACCGCCGCTAATTTTTGAAAATTTATTTTTTTCATGTGAGTCTGACTACTAGGCGGATGACTAACCTGCTTTACCACAGCGGTTCAATATCTTATATAGTTTAGGAGATATCAGGAAACCAAGAAATCTCTACAAACTTCAGTGTTTTCGTTTTCTTTGGACAAAAACTAAGTTGGCTCGGTTTTGCTCGATGCTCATAACCACCATAACCACGTGAAAGGCGAAAGTCTTTTCTTCAGATTTAATTAAAAAATCACCAAAATTTATTGATCGTAGAACAAAGTTCAATATATCCTAAAAAAGTTACGTAAATTGTTATGCATAATTTAACAAAACGTGTTGCAGTCGTTAAGGCGTAACTTTTTATTCAAATTGCATTTAAGTATTATCCCAAGGCTGGTACCCCAGGACTCGGATTTCAATCAAAATGATTAGAGATCTTTGTTGGGTCGAAGGCAGGTACCTCAAAGAGTCAAGGGATCTCAACCAAAACTAGTAAAGCTATTTCTTGGATCAATTAATTTTCAAATTCTGATCAGAATTGCAGCTTATAAATTGAAAAAATGGGGGTGCAAGGCAGGCACTCAAGGAGTCTGATTTCAACCAAAATTAGTAGACCTCTTTTTTAGATCAACTTAAAGACGTGTGTCGAATTTTATCAAATTCTGCTAAGAATTGCGGATTATACATTAACGCCAACTGTCAAAATCTGAAAGAGAATAAATTTATAAAAAGGATCGTACAAAAATTCGCTACATGGATCAACTTTATAAAGACGGAGAATAGATTTATTGGATGAATGATAAAGGCATCAGTTTCGAAGATGTAAAGTATATAATAAAGTTCTCAATGATGTAGGGCATGTTGGATATAAAGCAACGAGTCTGATTGGTCTTAATTTGGTAAGCCCAGATTTATCTTGGCCTATACCTCATCTCAACTGTGGACACTGACCTACTCGTGGTATCACCTGGTTAGCTACCATAACACCCGTTAAAGCAGTGAGCTAACAAGTATGGCAATTGCTCCCATGAGAACTATAAAAATATGGGTTAGGGCGTCGGGCGAGTAACCCACTCCTAAAAAAAAAACAATTGCTTTGAAAAGGCTAAAATTCTCAAACATGCTCGGCCTTTGACCTTAACAGGTTGTAAATATAGGCCATTTAAGTAAGTAAGTAATGACCAACCCCTTTAATGTAGAGCTGTAAAAATTATACCTTCGGCGTTTCAATACTTTTTGTGAAACTTGCCATTTTATTTCTTTAACATTTTATCATTTTATTTCTTCTTCTGTTATCCTTGACTCCCAGTGGAGCATAGGGCCTCAACCATCCTTTTATATCGAACTCTATTGTGAGATGTTAGGCATACATTATTCCATGAATAGTTTGCTGCTTGTAACTCCGCATCAATTGACCTTCTCCACGTTCTAGAAGGTGCACCAACACGACGGCCGCTTCCTTGTGGATTCCAACGAAGCGCTTGTCGAGTAATGTTGGTATTTGGCTTTCGAAGTGTGGGCCCTATCCACCGTCATTTCCGTTGACATACCTTTATAGAAGAAGGGATTTGGTTTGTAGCGTTTAGTAAATCTTCATTTCTTATGCGATTTGGCCACCATATATTAAGGATTTGCCTCAAGCATTTTTTTGCAAAGGTTTGTAGACGCTTATCCATGGCATTTGTGCGTTTCCAAGTTTCGCAGCCGTAATACAAGATAGACTTGACACTCGAGTTATATATTTGTAACGTAACTCTTGAACATCGACGGGATGTTATTGTTCTTGGCTTACCGCCGATAGAGGATGCTGTGGTAATTAAAAATTTTAAAGGAAATAAATAGTTACAAAAATTGATGTTGCCGTGGCCGGAGGTCGAACCCAGGCTGAATAAGATATGTAATGCTTAGAAGTCGAAGTGCTAACCAACTAAGCCACAGTATTACCTACAGAAAAGGTTGTTCACACTCCCTTAAAAGTAAAATCACTAGTTTCTAATACTAATTGCTAATTGAAGAGTTATTTTAGTTTAAGAAACCTACACTTCAAGGTCGATCATTCGAGTATTACTTATCACCGAGTGAGTAGAGTGCAAAAAATGTCAGTTTTTTCCCACAATCCTATAGTATTCATCAAAATGTTTGTCTATAGAATTTTCTTATTTAGCAATAAAAAGTATCCATTATTCTTATGTCTATTGTACAAACATGAATAGTGAAAGATTTAGACTTACAATACTATCAACATCACTGCTATTCTCAATGATGGGCTTGTCATCGTTTGAGGGGCACTTAAAGAACTCTTCGAGCACTTTACGAGTCTCCGAGAATTCATAAAGGTAATCAAAGGTTGATGACTTTGTTGGTATACTCAAGGGATTACTGAAGCTGGTATTGGTAGCGGTGGTGCTACTGATGCTGTTCATCATTGAGGCGGCTGTCATCGATATATTGGCTAGATTCAAAGGTGTCATGCCAGTTGTTACTGCTGCTGCTGGGACCACTGACGATGTGGTATTTGCCGTAGCAGCAGCTACTACAGCAGCAATGGCCGCCGTAGTTGTTGGTGTGGTGCAGCTAGCTGTTAGTGAAGAAGTTGTTGTGGCCGTTCCTCCACGCTCGAAACCTATAATATCAATGATATCTTTGTCGATAGAGGGTGGCGAAGGAGCACGTTCCGTAAGGCTTCCACCACTAACCACTGTAAGACCTGCACTATTGCCAACTAATAAATTATTGGCTGTTGAAATTGCCTCTGGTGTTGTCAGATCTGATATTGTACCAATTTCCGATACGTCATTGCTGGTATCTTCGGCATTATTATCCGTATTAGCAGACTGTTGAGAGTTCAATTGCTGTTGTTGATGTTGCTGCTGTTGTTTGCTATTGTAATTTAGCAACATAATCGGTGGTGTACTCTCACGTTGTGGCGATATGATACGCTGAAAATAAATTTTGAGAAGAGAAAGCAAATATGAATAACGATTTAAGGAAGGACGAAAAGAAGGAAACAAAGGACAACTAAAGAAGGAAATCGTGTTTATTTTTAATCTCATCCTCAAATGTCATCACAAATGAAATATTGATTATTGTTTTGCCTTCTGTTCTGTCTTCTGTTCTGTTTTGTTGTGTCTGTGGCCAATTTTGTTATCTTCTTAGGGTACAAAGTGAAAACATACCTGAGGAAAACCTGGTCTTGCTGTATAATGCTGTTGTTGTTTAGGAGAATTTGTAGACGCATTTGTGTTTACTGTTGTTGCTACTGATGTTGATGCTGCTGCCGCTGTTGTATTGTTTGTTGTTGTTGTCATGCCAGTGACATTATGATGATTACTTTTGGATGCTGTTACCGTTGTGGCTGCCGTTGTTGGTGGCAATCCTGCTGCTGCTGTTGCTTGTGTTGCTGTTAGGTTTTGTGATAATTTATTGTTTACTCTTGGAATATGCTCCTCATCATTCGTATTACCCATTTGGCCAATACGACGTGGTGAACCTTCATATTCTGCAATGGTTAAAGCGTCTTAAATAAAGTATATTTATTCTTTTAGATTGATTGATTGATTGATGGTTTGTTTACGAAACAAAAAAATAATTAAAGAAATGAAAAATAGATGTATAACATAGCCAATTTGCATAACTTTCCCTAAGAGATCAGCAGAATGTTTTAAAAGTTTGTGGGTATTAGTCACTTACTTATTAGAAGTAATCAAATATTTATTTAGCAAAAAAAGAATTTTAGCACGGAAAAAGTGTTGCTTTAAGATGAGTAATATTACTACTTCCGTCATTCAGTTACAATAAATTTTGTTACAAGAATTTAAAAATTATCCCAGAAAATTTAGATAATTTCTTCATGAGCTCTAGAGTTGATGAAGATGAAATAACTTTTTGACTTCCATAGCATTACTAGAATGACTTAAAAACTGTATTTCTATTCCATTTCTATTCAAAAAAAAAGTATTTTAGAAAATTATATCATAAATTTTGAATTTAAAAACATTCGCAGAAAAATTACTGGAGAACTATATTTCTATTCTTAAAAAAATTTTTGGAAAATTAGTCAACATAATTCAAGGTTTGCATCGATCATGCTATGGCTGAACAAATTGTATCTAAGATAGGATTTTCACTTTAAAATTGGTTATTTTACTTAGAAGACTAGGAACGGCAAAGCACCACAAAAGCTCTTTCGTCCTATTGTCACTAGTGATGAAATGTGAACGGAAACTCCAAGGGTATTACCCCAAATATAATATTAATACTCCGAGGTATAAAAAGAAATTGTATGTTAAACATCTTGTACTAAAATATGTACTACATATTATTTAGTGCTAAAAATTTACCCATTAAACATCTAGAAAAAGCGTAAAATTTTAATATTTCGTAACCTTAAATTGAAGTTCAAAAATGTCTTTGAATAGAGAAAGTTGAAAAATGGCTTTAAATACAAAAAGAAAAACTCAACGGAAAGTTCAAAAATATAAATAAAAGAAATTCTGAGAATTTAGAACTTTAGTGCCACAAATGTGTATATGTATTATAATGAACCTTATATTGAAAAACTGCGAAATCTCACATAAACTCCCCTCAAAATGTTCTACGTAACAAATAAATATGTTGGATTAATTATGGGAAGGCCTCGGAAGGTGCCGTATCCGCCCACAATCTGCAGAAATTTTAATAACGGCCGAATTTTTGGTTTTGATAAAAATTTTTGATAGAATTTAATTATTTTAACAAAAATAATGCTATATAAAAGTGAACTAAAGTAGTTTTATTTTAAGTCATTAAAATAAAAAATTTATGAAGTAGTTTTGGAGTTATTGCAATTTTCTCCTGAAAATTCGTGTTCTAGACGAAATGCCTAAAGATATGCAGCAAAAAAAATATATTCTAGAATGTAGAAATTTCAAAGTAAGATATTATTTACAATTCTTTGGCCTGTAAGTACTAAATAGTTGAGTTTTGTCAAAATATTATTGGCTTTGCTTAGTTTTTGTCATATTAGAAAATTATTCTATTTTCTCAGGTCAGTTTCAAAAATCATGTTTTAATTTTTTGAAAATTTTGTTTAACAAATATTACGAATTGTCAATTTTCTTTACAATGTAAAAAACAAAGAAAAGTTAGATTAATATTTAGAAAATAGATATCTTGAACAGTTTCTCCGTACCTGTGATTTGAAATCGTAGAATTTCGCTAAAATGTTCATTTTTGACCATAATTTGAGTTATAAAAGCAATAATGAACATTAATTTTGAATCTATGATAAATGTATGCTAAAATATGGTTTTGATATTGGAAAAATTTTGTACTTTTATTTTTCATAAACTTTTATGTTAAACTTTTTTTTTAAAGTGAAGAACAAACAAAATTAAAAAAAATATATAAAAATTAGTACTTATAGAATTTGTTTCTAAAAATGAAAAACCAGGGCCAAATCGCCGCATTCGATATCGATCGAAATATCAGACTTTTAAGCAATTGTGTAACATCAAAATAATTTAAAAAGTAAAATAAAATTTAATATCTAAACATATTTGAATTTCTAGATGGTTCTATACAAAATTTTTTTATCAAAATTTTTTCTATACAAAATTTTTCCTATACAAAATTTTTTTTATCAAAAATTTTTGTATAGAAAATTCTTTTATCAAAATTTTTTTAAACAATTTTTTTTCATAGAAAACTTTTTTATTGAATTATAAAATTTTTCTACAGACAAATATTTCTATTGAAAATTTTTCTATGAAAAATTTTTTTATCGAAAATTTTTCTTAAGAAAAAAATTTTTATCGAAAATGTTTCTAAAGATTTTTTTTAAATATTCGAAAGATTTTTTTTTTTTTAATTTTCATAGAAAAATATTTTTATCGAAAAATTTTTTATAAAAAATAATTTTTATTTAAAACTTTTTCAAAGAAAAATATTTTTACTTAAAACTTTTCTTTAAAAAAATGTTTGCATCGAGAATATCTAAAAAGTACTTTTTTATCTAAAAATCTAAAATTGATTAATATTAGAATATATTTCTGTTTCGAAAAATATTCCCAATTCAAATGCTTTCAATACTCATTTTCACGAGTTTCATTAATTATATTTACGAAAATTTAAAAAAGTCTTCGGCTTCTGGTGGTATGAGCTGCCTACGCCTGGTTATACATTATTTAGATTATCCACAAATGTTTCTGAAATATCTTGTATTTTGATCGAATGCGGCGATTTGGCCATAGGTGCTAAAAATGTTTACATACTACTTACTAAAAAATGTTTAAAATTCTTGGTACTTGGTAAAAAAAATTCGTCGTTTGTCCAGTTGTTACTGTTCTACAACATAGGTACCTTTGTTTTGTACTTTTGGTTTTTTCTAAACTCGAAAAATGGTACAGATTGTCATTTATTTAGTACAATTTCTAATTTTTACAATTTACAATTTCTTATTTTTCACCCACTTTTCATTTGCCACAAATTTGAGACCGCATTTGCCACAAAATGTACTATTTTGATAAGTATTTCATTCTTGTGCACTTACCTATAATACCATGACGTGACTCGACATTAATCGTATGGTTTTTCTCCAAATATTTGTTGTGGTGCTGCTCCTTAAATGTCGACGTATCCACATCACAATTAGCACCAAGACCAACAACACTACCACCGCCACCAACAGTCACAATATGTTTATCGTCTTTAGTGATTTCACTTAATAAAAGTGATTTTTTTGGAATAGAATTAGAATTTACTGCCGATGAAGCGATTGACGGAGAATCAATGTGTAATTTAGTATCTGATACCAGAGAACGTGTATTATTTGTGATTTGATTTGAAGATGAATCGGTAGTAACGCGTAAATCTGTAATGAAATTGAATGACAAAAAGAAAAAACAAATGAGAGAGAAAACAAAAAACCGACCGACAGACAGCGAAATGTTTAATGTTCAATTCAATTCAATTACAATGAAAACCAAACCGAACAATAAAAAAAAGAGAAATTGAAAAATAAAATACAAAAAAAAACTGTAATTCCTCAGATAAAAGACAGGAAAATTAAAATCAAAATCAAGTAGAGTGTAAAAAAAGGGGCCAATGTCAATTGATTATTTTGCATCATTGATTTGTTGTTTGCAAACGAAGCATGACCTTACCTATGCCACGAGGCTTAACACAAGATCCACTCCCTTATACCCGACCATCACAACCATCATCTATCTATCTACATATACATACTTATATTGTGCATTTCCATTCGGATACAACTCAATTCAATTTAAACTGATTAACATTTTGTCACAATGCAATTGAAATGATAATGGTTATTCAGACGTATTGTATGCTTATACAGATATCTGCACTATATAGTGGTTGGATAGATATCAGAAGGTATTTAGTTGCATTAATGGAAATCTATAGACACATGTTTTGCTTCAAAACATATTGTATCCACTGGATACAGATACATTTACATATACATACACATGAACTTGCAAATTGATTGGTAACAAAGAGACAAATAATTGTTTTGTTAAATAACTGTTAGTTGAAATCTGTCAATGAGGCGATGTTGGAGGCATTGTCAGAATTTTAGAATATATGCCAGTAAGAGTGTTACTGGGTATCAACAGTGGTTTTAGACATATATATTTTTACGATAAATAACACAAGATAACTTTGGTCTGCTAGATCCAAAAATGACACAGTTTTTTTTCGAGTTAGCTCTAGTTTTCGGAATATATATATATTTTTTGTAACAATAGGTTTTTTTCAAATAGGTTGAAATTAAATTTTTTCAAGCGAAATATACTAATTTTGAACCTCAAAAAGGTTATTATTTCCCGTTACCCTTTTTTCGATCAGCAAAAATTTTTTGACTTTGGAAATTTTCACAGTTTTATTTCCCATGTCCCATGCTATGTCAGTATTTTTTAAATTATCGGTTTAATACCGAATGCACAATGGGTTAAAAACTCAAAAAATCGAAGAGAAACAATAGTTTTTTTTTATTTTTGAAATGAAATAAGTTAAAAGCATTTTTTCATCGTTTCTTCAAGCTCATTCCAAAATGTGAAAAATCAACCTTATTGGACAATAGCTAAAAGAGCTACACGGCTATAAGCTTTTTTACTTCTGTTCACCCTGCGTGAACACAGGGTAAACATAAATCCAAAATTCAGAAAGCTAGGGTCCTCCTCAACAACTGTCTCATATATAGTGATGCAAATGTTTCGAAAATAATCTTATAAATAGTAAAATTTTGACAAATTAAAACAAAAACATGTAAAAAAGTCAAGACCATCCATACGTTACCCTTCACCACTAACTATGGTCAAAGGTGTCTTTTTCCTGTATAAAGACAAATATTTGCTAAATTTTGTCAGCATACAAACATTTTCTCAAAACTTATGTATTTAAGCTGTTTCTGTCACTTTGACTTATATGGGAGCTAGGGTCAAATGTGAACCGATTATCTTGAAATTTAGCAAATTGATTACAGTTTTTTCAAAAATTATGTATTCAAAAAATAAACTCAAAATTTTCATTATCTTCAGATTTACGAGCGTTTTAGTGATTTTTGTCTCATTTAGTGCGTTTTGACGGAAGAGTTTGAATGGGAGCTATGGTCAAATGTGGACTAATTTCAACGAAATTTGGTACAGTGATTTACATAAGCAGTGTTTGTTTTAAATTTCATGAAAAATATTAATATTTGTGGCCAAAATATCAATTCCGGGAAGTGGGACCTATGGGAGGTACCATAAATAATGGATCGATTTTGACGAATTTAGCCAAATTTTTTAAATTTTCTTATAAGTTAATGTTCAAATACCAAAAATTTTCTAACAAATAGTAAAGTTTTTGTTATAAATAAGTCTACTTTCACACTAGTCAGGTTTGACTCATCAAGTCTTGACTTTGTATGTTCAAATGCTGACAGAATTGAAATCGATACAAAACATCTAGTTTATGAAAATATTGAAAATTTGTATAAAATTTAAGGAAAATATAATGAAAACTGATAAACAAAATGTTAGTGTTTGAACGTGAAAGCAGGTTCAAAAGAAATTTTAAGAAAAACTGATCAGTTAACATGATGTGTGTGAAACAACACTATTCAGTGAAATTTTCAAAATTATTCCTATATGAAGTAATATTTCGAAAATTTTCGTAAAAAAAGCAAAATATAAAAATAAAATTTCGAAAATATTACTAAAAATTTAATTTTGAATTAGACCCCACAAATTTAGTTGTATTTAATTAATATTCAGCACAAAAGATAAATGCATTTTATTACTAAAACTTTGCACAGATAAATATTTTGTAAATATAAACCAATAACCGAAATTTAGTAACAATCAAAATATCATATCCTAAAATGCAAAAGGGCGTAACTACACTTCTAGTTTTTTTTTACAGGAGAAGCCAATAACGTTATAACTTTTAAACTACAAGGATCATTAAATCTAAATTTTGGAATTGAGTCTGCAGGACATAAGCAAAGTAAACTCTGAAAACTAAAATGGTAAAAAACTTTTAGTTTTTGAGCAATTGCAAAAAAACAAAAAGGCTTAACTACGAGTTGAATATTTCCTGAAACCAAAAGGGCTTAACTACAGAGCTGATATGTAGAAAAACAGGTCAATGTACGATCGGAAAGCTAATAATAGCCTTTCAATAATCTTAGTCTCGTATAACACAGTACGACAGTGGTTGGTACACATGAGAAATGTTAACAGAATATGAAAATAGGCTTAAAATAAAGAAATACGTGTCTCGGCGTTTTGCTGTAGCATGTCAGAATTTAAAGAAAATCGATTTTAAAGATTCGAAGGACCGTGGAGGTTCTCTTGTAACGTAATACTATTATGAAAAGTTCTTTAAAAATAGAATGAGTGAACCAATTTAAATGCTTAAGCCAGTTTTGAAAATAGAATTAAATTTGGATTTGTTTTTATTTAAAAAAAAAAAAAAAAAAATATATATATATATATATATATATATATATATATATATTGTTTATATCATAAGCAAAAAAAAAACATCATAACTTTTAAACTAAATAAAATATTAATTCCAAATTTTAAAATTTGGTCAACAATGCAACAGCAAAGATATTCCTCAAAACTTAAATGACAAAAAACGAGTAATTTTTAAGTAATTAATGGCGAAAAAACAAAAGAGCTTATCTACAAGTTGAATATTTTCTGAAAACAAAAGGGCTTAACTACAATACAAACTTTGAGCAAAAGTTGAATTGGTTTTTAGTGAATAAAATCGCTGTTTTTTGACCATACGCATAAAAATTTGTGTAGCTATATGTATTTTGGGTTGCTGTGTCATAGTCAACCAAAAAATCAATTGTAATTTTTGTGTTAGTTACTCGCTTTTGCACTTCAGGTGACGATATGTATGTATGTCTCTAAGACTTAAGAAAAACTTGTTAAATTGTTGGTTCATATTTGACCTTAGTAATGAAGGGGTATCATATAGTCGGGCTTGACCGACTATAGCTTTTCTTACTTGTCTTTGTAAGTCTTTCCATAATGAATAAAAACCTCAGTGTTAGAAATTCTAACTACACACTTTTCAAAAGATTCAAAATTAATTCTATTAAATTCATCCTTTGGTTTTTACAGGATATTGTAAAGCTTTTTTTATTATGGCTTTTCATTCATACACTTTCTCTCACTCTTCCACTAACTCTCTCAATGACTTCACTGTTCTCTTTATTAACAATTTGGATTTTGTTAGTGTTAAGTTTAAACAATAATGATTGTCATGTTTTTGTTGTTTTGTTTTGCATAACAAATGTTGTTGTAAAATAGTTGAATATTGTAAATGGTTTGTTGTAATATGAAAACAATTTCAATGTAAATGTAGAAGCTTCCACCCACATACACATACATACATACATACATACATACATACATACATACAATTCTACATACTCTACATACAAAGATATCAATCAGAGTGTATGAAGAATGAATTCATTACATAGTTACAAAATTTTGTAGTTAAGTTAGTTTATTTAGATTACAGAAATGTAATTTTTCAAAATATTTATATCATCAAGGATAATTAGAACCTATTGTTTTTAATTGAAATTGTCCTGCGCCATTACCATAATAAATCAACATTTTTTTTTTGAAATTTAATTAAAAAAATGTGTTAATTCTTTGTACATAAATTGATTTTAATATTAACAACACATAAATCCCTGTGAATATTGAGATGTCCTTAGTTTAATATCCTTCAAAGTTCGTCTAATTCATTAGATGAACATTACAATTCAATTACCCATCAAACAATACCCATAGTTTGTCCAAACTTGTAGATTGTTTTTTTTTACTACGGGACATCAAGTACAAACTAATGGATAGTAAAACAAAAATTATTGAATTGTTAAAAGAAAAAATGGAAAAATAGGGAATATGATAGGTTTGAGATGGTAATTGATTGGTTAACGATATAATGTTATAACATGGAAAGTGAAAATAGGTTAAAGGATGATAAAATAAACCAAAACTTAAAACCAAAATTTATTCCTATAAAATCTATTTTTATAGGAAAATTTTTAAAATTTTACTATTTTTATAGGAAAATTTTCAAAATTTTACCATTTTTATAGGAAAATTTTCAAAATTTTACTATTTTTATAGGAAAATTTCAAAATTTTACTATTTTTATAGGAAAATTTTCAAAATTTTACTATTTTTATAGGGAAATTTTTAAAATTTTACCATTTTTATAGGAAAATTTTCAAAATTTTACTATTTTTATAGTAAACTTTTCAAAATTTTACTATTTTTATAGTAAACTTTTCAAAATTTTACTATTTTTATAGTAAACTTTTCAAAATTTTACTATTTTTATAGTAAAATTTTCAAAATTTTACTATTTTCATAGCAAAATTTTACTATTTTTATAGTAAAATTTTCAAAATTTTACTATTTTTATAGTAAAATTTTCAAAATTTTACTATTTTGATAGGAAAATTTTCAAAATTTTACTATTTTTATAGGAAAATTTTCAAAATTTTACTATTTTTATAGGAAAATTTTCAAAATTTTACTATTTTTATAGGAAAATTTTCAAAATTTTACTATTTTTATAGGAAAATTTTCAAAATTTTACTATTTTTATAGGAAAATTTTCAAAATTTTACTATTTTTATAGGAAAAATTTCAAAATTTTACTATTTTTATAGGAAAATTTTAAAAATTTTACTATTTTTATAGGAAAATTTTCAAAATTTTACTATTTTTATAGGAAAATTTTCAAAATTTTACTATTTTTATAGGAAAATTTTCAAAATTTTACTATTTTTATAGGAAAATTTTCAAAATTTTACTATTTTTATAGGAAAATTTTCAAAATTTTACTATTTTTATAGAAAAATTTTCAAAATTTTACTATTTTTATAGAAAAATTTTCAAAATTTTACAATTTTTATAGTAAAATTTTCAAAATTTTACTATTTTTATAGTAAAATTTTCAAAATTTTACTATTTTTATAGTAAAATTTTCAAAATTTGACTATTTTTTAGGAAAATTTTCAAAATTTTAATATTTTTATAGGAAAATTTTCAAAATTTACTATTTTTATAGAAAAATTTTCCAAATTTTACTATGTTTATAGGAAAATTTTCAAAATTTTGCTATTTTTGTAGGAAAATTTTCAAAATTTTGCTATTATTATAGGAAAATTTCCAAAATTTTACTATTTTTATAAAAATTTTTTAAAAATTTGACTATATTTATAGGAAAATTTTCAAAATTTTACTATGTAAAAGAATCTTATATACAGAACTTTATTGTATTTATTCAAATATCACTTTTTCAAAACAATAATTTTAAGTAATAGATCAATTTCTCACAAAATAAAAGTTAAATCCTAAAATTTTGAAAATCGTCTAAAAATAGACTTACTTTGCCAACTCTCGGTCATATCATCAAATATAACTTCATTGTTGCTGGATACACGTTCATCGTTCAATTGACGCTGCGTTTGATTGAGTTGTTGTTGTTGCTGCTGTTGATGCTGCAGTTGTTGTGACTGTGAGTGTGATTTTTGCTGATGATATTGATACTGACTCGTTTTATGCTGTTGTTGTTGCTGTTGCTGCTGATGATGATATTTTTGTGGTAAATGATGCTGCTGCTGCTGCGATGGATAAGAATGACGATCACGATCACGTCTTTCACGCAGTTCCGTCGAACTATTTGCACTCTGATCTCCAACGGACTCGCGAACCAAGGCAGCATTTATATAACGTTCACGTTCTACATTTATTGTCTTGCTACGTTGTTCTCTTAACTCACGTTCACGATCACGTTCGCGCACTAAACAACGTTCGGAGCGATCATGACTGAGAGTGTTGTCTCTCTTTTCCGGCCAATCATTTTGATGATTAACCGAAGATTCTTGTAATGAAGTCTTACTGCCATATAAATACTGGGCTGCTAAGGGAGTGAGGCCTTCGGTACAGGGATTCGATTTCTGTAGTGCTGAAAGTTGTTGTTGTTGCTGCTGTTGTTGTTGTGCATTGTAGTTGTTACGTTTTTGTGTTGTAGTTGTTATTGGATTTGAGTTATTGGTGGTTTCTTGATATGTAGCATCACTGTTTGGACTACGTCCTAGTCTTATATGATGTGATGTTACTGCAGCCTGTTGTCTGCCTATGTAGGCCGACTGTGGAGGTGGCTGCTGCTGTTGAAGATGTGGCTCTTGCTGCTGCTGCGGTTGCTGGGTTTGATATATAGAGCGTCTGTTGTGGGAACGTGTATCTATTTCTAATGAACCATTATTACCACTATAATCGGGAGAATTGAGCACCGTTGAAGTTGGTGTAGTATTTTGACGCGATTCCCAGTAATTGTCTTTAACAAAAGGATTTTGATTTGAGGACTGGTGGCCATTTTGTTGGGTGTGATGATGCTGTTGCTGCGGCTGCGGCTGAGAATGTTGTTGTTGCTGCTGATGTTGCTCATTATTACGCTGATGATGTTGTTGTACAGCATTTAATATTTCAGTGTGATTTAGATGATTATAAGGCTTCTCCTCCCGACTGTAGTTCTGACCGTTAACAGCCTGTATGTGATGATAACGCTCATACTGAGAACGTTTACGAGGCATTTCGTTAATTTGTCTCTCACGTAACTCCTCGTTATGTTTACGTTGTATATCCTTAGCGCTAGGGCTAGTGGATGTGCGCTCCTTTAGGTTTTCGTTATATTTACGAAAATCTTTCTTTGGCGGACTATTATTTGAAGTTGTGGTATGATAGTAAAAAGGTGCGTAATTAGGCACTGGTAAGTCCTCTTCTTCACTTGCTTTTCGATTTTCCTCTAAAGAGTTTTGCTGCAAGTGCTTAAGTTCCTCGTAGTCCCTACGTTTATTGGCGGTTTCCTTTGTAGTTTCTTCTGAGTTCAAGAGTGTGGAACAGAGAAAAGGATTTGTGGATATTCTAGGGGTAACCGATGACAAAGACTCGGAAGATATAGAAGACACCGAATGGGGAGGAGGTGATTGTGTTATAATATTCACACTTCTATAATAATGATTGTTGCTGTTATTTAAATTTTGCTGTTGCAAATCTTGTGCAATTTCAATTTCACCGTTTTGCTGTTTATGTTGCAATTTTAAATTCGAACTAATTGATTGATGATCTTCTCTTGCCACGTTGGAATTTCCATCTGTGGGTGACGCTTCTAAACTGGAATTGTTATTGGCGGTTTTTGGTCTACACTTGGGAAATAACAATGATATTTGATCTTTAATGGGTGGTGAGGGTGAGAGTAGGGCCTGTGACAAATTTACTGATGTTGCTGCTGATGTAGCTGTTGTTGGTGCTGTTGCTGGGGGTGTTGAAGTGGTCTCGTGTTTTGTGGTTTCGCCATTTGTCGTTTTGCCGTTAAAATATTTTTGTTGTTGCTCTCTTAACAGTTGTTGCTGATGATGGTGTTGGATTTGTTCTCTTTGGTATTGGTTATATTTGGTTGTATTGTGGTTAAATTCAGTCGAATCGTTGAGATTATCGTTACCATTTATGGCTGTTTTACCTTCATTGGTATGCAGGCGACTATTATAGTAGAAACTGTTGCGTAATGTTGCTGTAGTTGTTGCCGTTGGCGATGCTAATGACGATGAAACATGTTGCTGTTGATGCGTCGATGTTGATGAGTTTGAGTTTGATCTCGGTTGATAATGGGCACGATTTGTGGTTTCAATTGTGGTATAATTCTCGGGTGACGTCGATGAGGTCCCTGTCGATGAATGCAAATTATTAATGCCACTAGTTGTTTTTCCAGCAGCAATTGTCGTCAATGTTGTGCTGACCATTATTAAAGTCAATTAACTAGAAATAGAAAAATAATACAGAAAATTGTTATTAAAAAAATATATTTAAGGAAACCTTTTTTTAAATGTAGGGTAGGAGGGGGACCATTTGCCATAGGGGCGCATTTGCCACCACTAATTTTCTTGAAAACTAACTTATCTTTTTTGATGCTGTAATCGATTTTATATTCGTTTATCATTGATATTCTATATCTCAAATTTTGACTGCTGTAGCTTTCATATTTAAAACATCAGGCGTGATTTATTGTTTTAGCAGATCCTAAAAAAATATTTTTCTACAAATATTTTTGTAATATTTTCCTTAGTTTTTTGTTATCCTAAGAAATTTTTCACTAGTTTAATAAACAATATAGTATTGAGAACAAATATTTTAGGTTTTTATCAATAAATCAATTTCTTATGTGAAAAATTGTTCTTTATATCTAAGGACTCTACCTGGGGCACATTTGCCATACATATATAACAAAGTCACTCGTCGACATTTTTTTGAGCCCGACATTTGTAATATCCCTAAAAAGGACATCGTATTTTGGTTGCAAGGTCCAATCCATCTTCCACCTTAACATTTTTTTGTTTTTTAATGTTGATATGTCCCAGCACAATTTTAACAGAGGCCCAATAGTTTAAATTTTGATCTCTGAATTTTTTACTCTTTTGTTTAATTTATCCATGTGAAATGAACTTTATTTTAAATTAATTTTTTGGTTTGTTTGTTTTGTATATTAAAGCTTTATAGAAATTAAAATTTACTTTATTAAACAATTTTTTTACTTCTTTTTTGTACCCAACTTATTGGCAAATGTGCCCCATGGATGGGGAACATAGGCCACTTTTAGTTAATTTGAAATTTTTTAAATTTAATACATAAAGAAAGGCCGTAGGCAATCTGAACTAACACAGTTTAAAGCTAACATATATAGGTACCTATGAAGAACAAAAAAATTGTGATAACTCTCCCGGTAAGAAACCTAGAGCAGTTTAAACAAAAAGTGGCAAATGCTCCCCCTTCTACCCTATTTATATTTTCTTTAAAGAGTGCAGTTATCCTATTTAATGAATTTTTCTTATTTTGATTAAAGGTCGTCCAAAATGGGTTGTTATTCCGAGAATCATGGAACTGTTACGGCAAGACCTTCATGCGCATTTTTGTGAGATTAAGGTAACCTTAAAAATGAGCTGTTCAGCGTAAAATGTTCAATTATAAGCGGTATACAACTACATACATATTTGCCAGATATCCTGAGAGATATAAGAAAAACCAACCACTCAAATAGGATCATACTCTGACACGACAACGTCATCTCGTACAAATCAACTCAGACAAGAGACTTTAAGTCGAGTTACCGAAATTCATAATCGAAAAATAAAGTTATAAAAAACTTATAAATAAATTTTCCATACAAAATTCCCAAAAAAGCCTTTGATAATTTATAATTCGTTTATGAACTGAGAAGTTAGCATATAATTTAATAATTTTGTAAGTGGATTGATACACTTACAAAATTAAAATACACATTTTATATATTTTGCTTGTTTCATTAAAAATCGTCTACAACTTTCAGAGTTATAAAGCTTTAAAGTTTTCCCACTTTTTTTTGTAATTTGCGTCATATGGAAACCCTCCATAGATATAAATAGAAACCTGCTCAGTTAAAGGAACAGCACCGGAGGATATTAATTTTGCAAAAATAATAAAAATTTGACAAACATTTCTAAAGATATTGCAACGTTATAAAATCTTCCTTAAAACTTAAAATATTAACATATTCATCCATAATCTGGCAACTCTGCTAATATATTTTGAAAGTCCTTTACCACTCCTATGCATAGCATATATTTTTTTTACAATCTGTCCTCAACTTTTGGAGTTATGGCGCTTTAAAGTTTTCTTAAATTTGTTTGTGATTTGCAAAATATGGCAACGCTGTAAATTCGTAGGAATAGCGCCATCTATTGGAAACCATTTTTGGTTTTAAAAATTCAAAATTTGGTTACCAATAGATGGCGTTATTTTTAATAATTAAAACGGTATTGCCAACATAAAAAAGCGAATTTCTTTTACAGCATTGCCATATCAAAATAATCAAATTAACGGATTTTTAAAGTTTTTTTCAGTTTTTACGTAATAAATGACAAATTTCGAAAGTATTTTACAACTGCAGTACATAATTTATAATTTAATTAAAATTCGCCTTCAAATCTCAGTTATATCGCGCGAAAGTTTTAATTTTTATAATTTATTTAGGGATTTATAAAGACTTTTTTTTCACGAAATTAGGTAAATAATGACAAATTTAGAATGCGGTTTATAACTCCTATTATGGCGCTGTAAAGTTGTATCTTAAAAATGTATATAAATGGATTTTTGCCAGAGTTTCAGGTAATAAATGATACCTTTCGGCACAACTCTTATTATTTGTTTATTGTTTTATTCAATTCTGTCTGCAACTTTTGGAATTATAATGCTTCAAAGTTTCTTAATATTTTTTGTGATCAGCGTAATATAGAAATCATGCATAGATATAGAAATCTGCTCAGTTACAGAAAGAGCACAAGGGGATATTAATTAAGCAACAATAATAAAAATGGACCAGTATTTATGAAGATACTGCAATGTTATACATTACTTTTTAAAATTTCATTTATTCACAATCTGGAAACTCTGCTATTAAATTTAGAAAGTCCTTTACGACTTCTATCCTTAGCGAATAATTTTATTACAATCCGACCATAGCTTTAAGAGTTATAGCGCTTTAAAATTTTCTTATATTTTTTAGTGATTTGAAAAATATGGCAACTCTTTAAATCCGTAGGAATGTCGCCATCTATTGGAAACCATTTTTACTTTTGAAAATTCAAAATTTGGTTACCCATAGATGGCGTTATTTTTAATAATTAAAACAGCATTGCCAACATCAAAAATGCGAATTTCAGCTGATTGCCGCCCGCAGCCGCTTGCCGCGTGCATTGGCCTTCTACCTTTAAACATTTTTGTGTCCCTTCCAAAAAAAAAAAAAAATATTCGCCATGACTTTATTGTCTGACAAATCCAACTTTGCCTTCTTTGTCATCGATAGGGTAATGTGGTATGGGCTGGTAATCTGCTCAGAGAAAAATATAATTTGTCTATCTTTTACGGCATTGCCATACCAAAATATTTAAATATTTAATGATTTTATATAAAAACACACTTTCTTTTAAAACTTTATTAAGAAATGATAAATTTTAAGCAGGTTTTTGAGTATTTTATATTATATTTCAAGTCATTGCTGTTACAATTGCATACTTATGAGCATTTAGGTGGTTTCTTGGTGTTCATTAAGTTTTCAGTGATGGTTTGTACGGAAGATATGGTAAGTGAGGACTGGGTGTCGCCAAACACTGGTTTGTGTTCAAATAAAAATTCTTCATAACTGCGACCTTGATTACAAACCTTAAATGAACGCACGAACCCCAGCCTGAAAAAATGACAAAAAACAAAAAAAAAAATCAAAAGCAATTATTTTTTTTCATAAATTATTTTAATATCCAAACGTGTTCTAAAATAAATCATTAAAAAAGCTTAATTTCTTTTTAAATTTATGATCCTCATTGATAAAGATCTTTTCATTTCCCATCTTCATGTCTAATTTAATTTATATGTTTAATGGTTGAAAATTGCCAATTCCCTTAGTGTGAGTTTGAAATTTGTTGTTTTAAAATATAGCATGATTTTAGGCGAACGAATAAATTGGCATAGTTTGTAAACGAAAAAAATATTTTGTATTTCAATTGAAAAATTTTCAATATAAAATTTTTAAAGAAAAACTTTCTAAATAAAATTTTTATACAAAAATTTTCAAGGTTAAATTTTTAAAGAAAAAAGTTTAATGTAAAATTTTTATACAAAACTTTTTAATGTATAATTTTTTTAAATGTAAAATTTTTATAGAAAATTTTTCAATATAAACAATTTTTAAAGAAAAAATTTAAATAAAAAATTTTTAAAGAAATATTTTCAATGTAAAATTCTTTATAGACAAATTTTATATAGAAAATTTTTATAGAAAAATTTTCAATGTATAATTTTTATAAAAAAATTTTCGATGTAAAATTTTTATAGAAAAAATTTTTGATATAAAATTTTTATAGCAAAATTTGTGAGAAAAATTTTACAAATAAAATTTTTTATAGAAAAATCTTCTCTATAAAATTTTTATAGAAAAATTTTTAATGTATAATTTTTATAGAAAAATTTTCAATGTAAAATTTTTATAGAAAAATTTTCAATGTAAAATTTTTTTAGAAAAATTTTCAATGTAAAATTTTTATAGAAAAATTTTCAATGTAAAATTTTTATAGAAAAATTTTCAATGTAAAATTTTTATAGAAAAATTTTCAATGTAAAATTTTTATAGAAAAATTTTAAATGTAAAATTTTTATAGAAAAATTTTCAATGTAAAATTTTTATAGAAAAATTTTCAATGTAAGATTTTTATAGAAAAAGTTTCAATGTAAAATTTAATAGAAAAATGTTCAATATAAAAATTTTATAGACAAATTTTCAATGTAAAATTTTTGTAGAAAAATTTTCAATGTATAATTTTTACAGAAAAATTTTCAATGTAAAATTTTTATAGAAAAATTTTCAATGTAAAACTTCTATAGAAAAATTTTTAATATAAAATTTTTATAGAAAAAATTTTCAATATAAAATTTTTATAGAAAAAATTTCTATGAAAAATTTTTATAGAAAAATTATAAAATTTGTATAGAAACATTTTGAATGTAAAATTTTTATAGACAAATTTTCAATGTAAAATTTTTATAAAAAAATTTTCAATGTAAAATTTTTATAGGAAAATTTTTTGATATCAAATTTTTATAGAAAAATTGTCGATATATAATTTTCTTAGAAAAATGATTAGTATAAAATTTTTGTAGAAAAATTTTCAATGTATAAATTTTATAGAAAAATTTTAAATATAAAATTTTTATAGAAAAGTTTTTATCGAAAAATATTCAATATAAAATTTTTATAGGAAAATTTTTTTTTATATGAAATTTTTATAAAAACATCTATTTTAAAATTTATAAAAATTGTTAAAGAAATTTTTTAAAAATTATATTTAATTTTACAATTCCTAAAGGACTTTTTTTCTCGGACACAATTTTTTTGTTTTATAATTTTTTACAATTTTGAAAATTTTAGCCCAAAAATATAAGAACTTTTATTTTTGGTTATTTTCTACATCAAATTTTTTTTAAATTTAAAAAACTTTAGCCCAAAAATATAAGAAATTTGAAAAGTAAAATTCCATTACTTAAATATTTATTATTAAAAATGTAAAATAATTTTCCCTAACAATCTTTATTTTCTGACATTTGTTATAAATTATGTCATTACAACAAAAATAAAACACATTAAAAAACCTCAATTTAAAATAAAGGCAGTTAAATGACAAACGTTTAGAGCTTAAGCGAAAAAACAACATTTAAAATGCAGCAATTTATAAAATATTGTACAAGGATAGCAGTCAAGCCAAGCCACACTCCTTCATCATACTCCCACATAGATACTTCAACACAACGCCATTTAGTTGTTGTCCTTAGTCCTTTAGACGTGTAACATTTAATACCTTGATTTTGTTGAACTACAAAATTAACAAAAAAATTAAAACCTTCCAAATTTCCATAGCAAAGACAATTTAGGTGAATAAAATTTAAGACAGTCGCATGAAAGTGACTAGAATGCGACGACTATGGTGTGAGGAAGGGAGAGAATAGATGTAAAGAGTTGAATTTATTAAATTAAAATTGAATAAATTTTATTTAAATTTAATATGAAAATATAATATAATTTATATGCAGAAGGGTATTAAATTCATAGTAAATTTAAAAATTTAATTTGAAGTATTTTTTTTAAATTGAATACAGAAAATTTGAATTGCCTTTATTTTCTATAAAAAAATTGTATATAAGAAATTTTTCTTAAAAACTTAAGGAAGGAGGTACCCGAGATAACTGACTGATTTCAACCTATTTCAAATGTCTGTCATCAAATTATTAAATTACCACCGAGGGCTGGATTAATATATCAAAAAAGTCTACAAAATAATTTTGGTTGACCATTAAGTCAATTTCAACCGAGATATCAGAGGCTTTAAAGATATCAAAGGAATTTGTTATGCATATCGTCAATGAATATTTGAGTATCTACTACTACCCCACAATCAAGCAAAAACAATAGATCACAAATTGAAACAAAATATTTGAGTAGGATATAATTAAATCTGGCAGCACTGAAAAAATCTGCCGCGCGGAAAAGTAGAACAAAGTTCTACTTTTTTCCATTGCCGCTTGAAATTTGACAAATCAAAAAACAGCTGATTGCCGCCCGCAGCCGCTTGCCGCGTGCATTGGCCTTCTACCTTTAAACATTTTTGTGTCCCTTCCAAAAAAAAAAAAAAATATTCGCCATGACTTTATTGTCTGACAAATCCAACTTTGCCTTCTTTGTCATCGATAGGGTAATGTGGTATGGGCTGGTAATCTGCTCAGAGAAAAATATAATTTGTCTATGTTTTAGTCCAATTTCTTTGCATAAAATATGCGCCATGACTTTATTGGCTAACAAACCTAACTCTGCCTTCTTTGCCGTCGATAGGGTAATGTGGTATAGGCTGGTAATGTGCTCAGAGAAAAATATCATTTGTCGAGGTTGTAGTCAAATCTCTTTCGCAAAATACAGTAGCCATGACTTTATTGTCTGACAAACCCAACTTAACCTTATTTGCCGTTGATAGGGTAATGTGGTATAGGCTTGTTATGCTCATATGCACATGAAGATCTTTGGGTCATTCAAAATTGATCGAAAACACAGGGGCCAAATTACCGCATTCGATATCGATCGAAAACTCAGACTTTTAAGCGAATATTGTGAAGTATACTTTAGGGATGTTCAAAGTTACTTCGATGCAAAAAGTTTATTGAAATTTAGTATCCATTTTGATTCCTTTTTAAAAATATATATTGTTCAATGACAACTCTTTTTACTATTGTTCATATTTTGGCAAATAACTTAAAAAAAAAAAAATTTGTAAGCTGTGCATCTTTTAAATAATTTTGATTATCCTTTAAGTATGCAATACAATTGATTCGAAAATGTCAAAGATTTCGATCGATATCGAATGCCGGAATTTGGCCCCTGGGACCAAATATCTGCATTCGATATTGATCGAAAACTCAGACTTTTAAGCAGATATTGTGTAACATTTATTAGGGATTTTCAAAATAATTTATTTTGCAAAAGCTTAATAAAATGTGATATTTAATATATACGTTTGTTCGTCAAAACATTTAGTTTAACTATCGGGGAACTTATGACAAATAAGTTACAGTGTAGTGAAACTTCCATGTTTAATATTATTTATATTATCCTAAAAGTATGCAACACAAATGTTTCTGAAATATCTTACATTTCGATCGACATCGAAAGGGGTGATTTGGCCACTGTTTCATTTTTGCATAGTCATAATTTGGTATACTTTGGGTCTCTGAAGCAAATGTTGATCTTTTTCAAATTTACCTTAAAAATATGTCTTCTACCGGACTTGCGTGCAAAGGGAATAATCTTGTTGGTATGATGACATCAGCAGAGCGAGGGGGTCTGGTTATCGTCGTTATGTGCTTGAGGGCAGGTGGAGCGTTTGTACTTCCATTTTTTATATTCATCTGTTAAAATCTAACAAAAGTATTGTGCTAGGCTACAACACGTTACCAACATGAGGTATACCACGTTACCAGACTATTTTTTAAAATCGCTTTTAATATGATTTAAAATTATGGCATTGAAAATACTGTCTCAAATATTTCTAAAATCGGGATTTAACATACTTTTCAAATGAATTCGTGGAAGTATAAGATATCGTCGGTCACAGGTTGACAACTCGAAATGAAATCGAAACATGTTAAGAACAGGGACCGTAACTGTTATAACTTTTATCGTAAAAGTCAGAAAAAAAAGTTATTTCTGCTCGAAAAAATAAAAGTCAAAAAATAACTTTTATTTTTGCTCGAAAAAATAAAAGTCAAAAAATAACTTTTATTCATGATCGAAATAATAAAAGTGAAAATTAACTGTTATTTTTGCTTGATAAAATAGAAGTTAAAAAATAACTTTTATTTTTGCTCAAAAAAATAAAAATAAAAAAATAACTGTTATTTTTTTTCTAAAAAATAAAAATCAGATTCATCGCATTTTATGAAAATTTTGTCCAAGACTATCAAAATGGTATACTTGGTTTTATTCTCCGACATTTCCTTGCGGCTGCTTTTTTCAATTAAAAATTCAAAAATAATAGTTATTTTCGGTCCCTGGTTAAGAATTGTCAACCTGTGACCGACGATATGTATTATGTAAAGGGTTAAATCATATTTTTAGAGGACAAAAACTATCAACAGATGCACTCAGGAAATTATTACGGTAACTGATTGTATGTTGTTTAGGAAATTTGCGGTTATGTTGTTTTCAAATGAATATTCATTTTAATTTATATGAAAATTGATTTTTAACATATTTATACATTTGTTTAAAAAACAACCTACAAAAAAATACTGAAAATCCGTAACATTTGAAAATATCAGTTGTTTAGTTTTTATATATTTTTTCAATTATTGTATCAAATATAATTCGTATTTGTTTAATTATTGGTTTTCCTTAAGTATCTTAGGTTTGCCTACTGAAGAAACTTTTTATAATACTGGCCGCCTATCACGGAGTATGGCCTAAGCAAACAACAAACTTTGTTTTGTCTGTTTGGTTTTTTTATGCCTTAAAGGATATAACCTTTTTATGGTTTCGTCTTTTATGTTAAGTTAATCACAAAACAAATGAAAATTGTCCGTTTTACGGAAATTTTACGAAGTTTTATACCATTCAATTTTTTAAAAATAAATGAAAATTTCCGTTTTTTATACTAAAAATGTAGTTTAAATTTTTGTCAGTAATTTTTTTGAAAACAACTGAATATTCCGTTTTTTATACTGAAAATGTAGTTGAAATATTTGTCAGTTAAATTTAAATGAAATATTTATTGAATTTGAATGAAAAATCAGTTGACCGGTTTTTAAATGAATATTCATTCATTTCAAATTTCATTTTAAGTTAATTATACTTACATAATATTCTGAGTGTGTCAATCACATATGACGCATATTGCACAAATTTAAACAAAAAAAAAAAAATACGCTGACTTATAGACCTTCCCTCGTATATTGAACAATTTTCACAACGTAAATCCTTTTACATATATAAAATTCAACAAACCAAAAATTTATGAAATAAAACATTTCCAATAAATTTATTAATTTATTCAAAATTTATGCCTTTTAAAGTATAGCAATAAAATTTTATTGAAATAAAATCACATTTGCACGAAATTATATTCTTTCAGTTGAAACAAATCCTTTTGCAAAATCAAAATAGATTCCAATCACAATCAATTTTAATCAGTTTAAAGCTGTTAAAAAGTCAAATGGCATCAAATTGACATTTAAAAGGTTAACTGGAAAATGTTACTGTTATCACAAAATTTAAATGTATGCGAATGATACATAAATTTGTGTTATGACTTTGTCTGCAAATTGGCCTAAGAGTATTTTTTTTTTGGGAAGCTTTTTAGGAGAGATTTATATACTGGGACCAAATTACCGCATTCGATATCGATCGAAAACTCAGACTTTTAAACAAATATTAAGAAGTATACTTTGGGGATGTTCAAAGTTACTTCGATGCAAAAAATTAACTGAATTTTGATTCGTTTTTAAAAACATATAGTTCAATTAAAACTCTTTTACTATTGGCCATCTTTTGGCAAATAACTACAAAAAAACTGAAGTAAACTGAAAGTATTTTAAATAATTTTGATTATCCTTAAAGTATGCTATACAAATGTTTTAAAAATATCTAAGATTTTGATCGATATCGAATGCGGTAATTTGGGCCCTGGAGTAAAATTTTAGTATACTTTGAATTTAATAAAAAATTTTTTGAAAATCAAAAAGTGATGTATACTTTTAAGAGGTTCTAATTTATTTGTAATAACTTATCGATTTTTGTTATTCTTGAAAAATTTGTTTATGATTAATGAGAAGATTCAAATTTAATATTTACTATATATGTAAATTTAACGTTTATTTATAATAAACTTCATCTATATTTTTGAGTTATTTTTCGGTTATTTCCACATAAACAAAATGAAAATTTGGGCTTAAGTCCTTTTGACTGATATCTTATTTTTTATTTGGTTTAAATTTTTTTGAGGAAATGGGAAAAATTATTTTAAAAATACATCTGAAATCGATCGATACCCATCACATATCGGTACGTTTCATGTGACGCCTAAAAGTATGCAACATAAATTTGTTTGAATCATCTATTTATTTGATTTGCAAAATATATCTGAAATCGATCGATTTCCATCACATTCCGATATGTTTCATGTGATGCCTGAAATTATGCAACACAATTTGTTCGAATCATCTATTTATTTGTTTTGTTTGCCGAAATCTGAGACCTGAAAATAATAAAAAATAAAAAAAGACTCATATAAGCCAATTTGAGGACCAGTCATACTTTTTGTATGTAATACTCCATGTGTAAAATTTGGTGACAATTGTCAAAGAGATTGGTGGAGGGTAGACCAATTACATGCATTTGTTAAAGTACATACACACGTATGTAAATTTCTATGTAGATACAATGTAACAGTTAAAACATTACAAATACATGACGTTTGCCTTTATCCACTTTTAAATTTTCACATCCTTGGGTAGTTAAGCGAATGTTTCACGTAAACCCTCACTCATGATTTTACCATTTATAGAAATTTTAGCACAGTGTTACGTACTATATAGAAATTTTGAAGTAAAATTTTGCTCTACATTTGGTATATGATAACTTTTATTGGTATAAAGTAGCATCATTGCGTGTGTGTAAGTTGTAAAATATTAAATTAAATTTGAATTTTTAACAGAAAACATTTAAGTTTTCATTTTCATTTTACAACTTACACACGCACACTGAAAATTTTGGATGGTAGAGGTAAATACACACATACATATGCAAGTGAAACTCAGCAGCAATAATTCTACTCGTAAAATGTTGAAATTAAACCCAAAGGATCTAAATTTTAATTGCTCTTAATCGTATTGGATGAAGAAAGAATGTTTGTGTTATGTTGTTGCTCCTTTGAATTAATGATATTTATTCCACCACTGACATCGTAAGGAAAACGATATGTATGTGTTTGTATGTGGAAGATGTTGATGATGATGGTGATGGAATGACTGAAGTATGTTGAAATTGTTTAAAATTTTAAGTTTCTCGAAAACTTTTACATCTATCAAAATGTATGTTTGTACTCGTATGTGCGTATGTGATAGTTTTGCAGAAGAAACTCATTTTAATTCAGATTAAGTATTATTTAATTATTCATAAAATTTAACATTAAGCTACATATGTATGTATTATACTACATTTATGTATACACTTGTCATTGAAATGTAATATTTAGTAAAATGAAGAAATATTTCGTAGTAATAATTTAGTGTTTAACTTTTGAATGAGCAAAATTTTAATTGAATATATTTTTGAAGAAGAAGTTATTATTTGGAAGAAATTTAATGGGTAAACTTAATGTAAATTTAACTAAAAGTTAGAACTTGACTTGAATGTTTTAGCTAAGAGTTTTTGTAAGACATTTTTCTTATATTATTTGACTTTTATTTAAGAGATTAAACTAAATGTGAAAGTAAAATGTTTTAAAAGTTTAATGTCAAAGTTACAGGAAAAAAGAAATTTTTAAGGAATTGTTTAATACAGTCAGTTTTTGTCCATATATTTTTTTAGAGGGTTATATCGTTGGTCTCATGCAAAAAGGCCCTAAAACTTTACAGGAGAAGGTAAAAACCAGGGACCGAAAATAACTGTTATTTTTGTATTTTTTATTAAAAAAAGCAACCTCAAGGAAATATCGGAGAATAAAACCAAGTATACCATTCAGATAGTGGATCAAATTTTCATAAAATGCGATGATTTTTATTTTTTAGAAAAAAAAAAAAAAAATAACAATTATTTTTTTATTTTTATTTTTTTGAGCAAAAATAAAAGTTATTTTTAACTTTTATTTTTTCGAGCAAAAATAATACTTAATTTTTAACTTTTATTTTTTCGAGCAAAAATAACAGATATTTTTGACTTTTATTATAAAAATCTGATTTTTATTTTGCAGAAAAAAAAAAAAAAAAATAATAGTTATTTTTTAATTTTTATTTTTTGGGCCAAAATAACAGTTATTTTTAACTTTTATTTTTTCGAGCAAAAATAACAGTTATTTCAGACTTTTACTATTTCGAGCATGCATAAAAGTTATTTTTTTATTCAAAACATTTTATTTTTTCGAGCAGAAGTAAAAGTTATTTTTTTGTTTTCAACCCCAATTATGATGCAAAACTCAACTCTATTATTTTTTGAGCATATGCAAATAATTTTCACTGAAAAATTATCGTTGTTTGATTTTTTTTTTGTAATAAATATAATGAATTTATCATGAATTTAAACAAAAATAACTTTTATTTCTGCTGGAAAAAATAAAAGTAAAAAAATAACTTTTATTTCTGTTCTAAAAAATAAAAAGTTTTGAATCAAAAAATTACTTTTATTCATGATCGAAATAATAAAAGCAAAAAATAACTGTTATTTTTGCTCGAAAAAATAAAAGTTAAAAAATAATTATTATTTTTGCTCGAAAAAATAAAAGTTAAAATAACTATTATTTTTGCTCAAAAAATAAAAATATAAAAAATAACTGTTATTTTTTTTCTAAAAAATAAAAATCAGATTTTAATTTTTGCTCAAAATAATAAAAGTCAAATAATAACTTTTATTTCTGCTTGAAAAAATAAAAGTCAAAAATAACTGTAATTTTTTATCGAAAAAATAAGAGTGAAAAATAACTGTTATTTTTAATAGAAAAAATAAAAGTCAAAAAATAACTTTTACGATGAAAGTTATAACAGTTACTGTCCCCGGTAAAAACTGATTTAAAATAGTAATTGACAAAATTTTTCGTTGTTTTTTAATGCAGGCTATTATTAAAATGAAGAACGAATTTGGGTTTCAAAACTTTTTTTTTAATTTTTAACATATAAAAAACTAAATTGAGATAGGGCTTTTTGTATTCTCATTTCAGAATAAGAAAAGCTTTACATAGGGAAAGTTTTTTTTTTATAGGAAAGCTTTCGATAGAGAGTGCTTTCTACAAAAAATCTTTCGATATTAAAAGTTTTCTATAGAAAAGCTTTCGATATTTTTTTTATAGGAAAGCTTTCGATATTGAAAGTTTGACTTGGAATGTTGTCTATATAAAATCGTTCGATATTTAAAGTTTTTGAAGGAAATCAAAAGTTTTTTATAGAAAATCTTTCCATATCAAAAATTTATTATTAGGAAGCATTTCGAAATCAAAAGATTTATATAAGAAATTTTTAGATATTGGCAAGTTTGAAAGATTTATATAGGAAATATTTAGATATTGGCATTTTTATATTTATAGCTTTACATAGCGAATGAGTTTTTTTATAGGAAAGCTTTCGATAGCGTGTGCTTTCTACAAAAGATCTTCCGATATTAAAAGTTTTCTATAGAAAAGCTTTCGATATTTAAAGTTTGATTTGAAATGTTGTCTATATTAAATCTTTCAATATTGAAAGTTTTATGAAGGAAATCAAAAGTTTTCTATCGAAAATCTTTCCATATATAAGTTTATTATTAGGAAGCATTTCGAAATCAAATAATTTATATAACATATTTTTAGATCCCAGTAAAGCTTTTCATTACCAAATAATAAGTTAAACAGTTGAACTATTGAAGACGAACTACTTACTCATTCGCTGTTTAAGTCATTACATTAACATGGGGATGTCATTGGAGGCAAGTACTTACCAATTGCAGAAAAGTAATGACTTGGGTAAGCAATTTGAAAGCAACAACAACAACAGCAACAACTTTTTTGTTGTTGTTTTATTAAAAACATATATTTTTAAACGAAATACAAAATTTTTTTTATGATCCCATGCGGGCTCGAACCCAGACCCTCCGACTGCTAGGCAGAGACTCTTCCACTGAGCTACTTCATATGTTGAAAACTTAGCAGCTTATAATTAATATAAACAATTTTTATTTTTAGATCCAAAATCATGTGAAAATAACTTTGTTTTTCCCTGCTTTTTTTTGATTTGTTGTAATTTTTGGAAAAATATTTTTATACGATTTTTTGTAATTATTTTAAAACTTTTTTAAAATTATTTTACAACTTAAACAATTTAAATCTTCTTTTTTGTATAAGTTTTTACATAAGATTGACTCTTACTTACTTAAATGTTACAACCTGTTAAGGTTAAAGTCCGAGCATATTTTAGAATTCCATGGATTTCGATCTTGTGCGAATATTCTCCAATTTTATAGTCCAAGCTTTGAAAAATGTTCCTCTACTTGGTCTTTCTATCGAAGTTTCGGACATCCTCCTCTAATATTGGGTAGACATTTCAATTCTAATTTTATCCTCTTCATTGTATTTCTTTTTTCAAGAGAGGGTTACTAGTCCGTAATCCTAACCCATTTTTATCGATCTTATGGGACAACTCTCGGAACATGTTAACTCACAATATTAATGGGTGTTAAACTAGCTCCCCGGGTGATACCATGAGGAGGTGTGTGTCCACAGTTGAGATGAAGGATGACCCAGATAAGTTGGGCTTGCCAAGTTAAGACCAATTAGAATCGTGTTTGGTATTCATTAACGTGAGTTAGTTTTACAAATTTTTTTTACAGAAGATAATATTTAAGTTCTTAAAATTCAAAAATCATCTAAAAAGACTCTTTTAATAAAAAAAAAAACTAAAAAAATTGTTGCCCTTGGTGGGATTTGAACCGGGGCCATTCAGTTTAAATTACCATCTTAATTACAAACAAGTACTTCTGTAATAACTTATTATTTATTCGGATGGTATGTTGTAGTCGTTACAAGGTAATCAGTTATCAGAGTACTTGGCATTACCAAAGTTTTGCTGGGATATTGGCAAGCTCGAAAGATTTATATAGGAAATCTTTAGATATTGACATTTTTATATTGGAAAAAATGTTTTTAGTAGAAAGCTTGGAGTATTAAAAGTAACATTTAGAAAATCTGTTAATATAAAAGATTTTCAGTCTGAAATATTTTGACAACAAAATTTTTGTACTCGAAATCTGTTGACAACGAAAGTTTTCTATAGAAAATCTTGAAATATCAAGAGTTTATAATAGGAAACCTTTTGACATCGACAGTTTTTTATAGAAAATCATTTTTGTTGGAAAGCTTTCGATATGGAATGATTTTAGTTGAAAGCTTTTTTTTTATCAAAATTTACCTAAAAGAAGGCTTTTATATTTGAAGTTTTTTATATGAAAGTTTTATAAAGAAATCTTTCGATATCGAATGTTTATCATAGGAATCCTTTTAGAATCAAAAGTCTTATATAGGAATTTTAAAAATAAATAGTTATTTAGAAAGCTTTAAATATTAAAGTTATCTAAAGGAAAAAGTTTTGATAATGAAATTTTTCTATAGGAAAGTTTTATGTAAAATGTTTCCTATCTGAAGTATTCTATCATTTTCTATCAGAAATCCTTCGATATCGAAAACATATCGAAAACCTATAAAAAACCTTTCGACAACGAAAGTTTTATAAAAGAAAACTTTGGATAAATAATGACAGTTTTTTATTGGAAAGTTTTTGATTTTTAGTCGAAAGTTTAAGATATTAAAAGTTACTTATAGGAAAGCTTTAAATATTGGAAAGTTTTTGATGTGTTTTTAGTTTTTTTTTCTATCCAAAAAATGTTGTCGAAAAAAGTTTAATATAAAAAATTATTATACATCCAACGAAAGTTTTCAATTATTTGTTGATACAACGACACATAATTTGGCAGATAGGACTTTTAAAAAATATATTTTTTTTTAGGAGTAAGTTAGGGCTTTTTGGAAAATTACTTAAATAACTGCTAATTTTGATAAAATTACCTTAAAATTTTGTGAGGAGGTGTATTTACAAAAAAATTAATTTTGAAAAAAGTGTGAGTTAAGGCTTTTCTAACTGAGAAAAAGGAAATACAATTTTCTTTAAAAAAATTTTTGTTATTAAATTTATCCATGGAAAATATTTTGATGCACAAATTTTTTTATTAATACCTAAGAAAATGTTATAGTCGGTCAAGCCCGACTTTTTATGAGTCACATTATTTGTAGTAAGAATTTCTTGAGAATGAAGTATATATATGTACATTACAAAAATTAATGCGAAAAGTTTCTAAGCAGATAACGTTAGATAACTTTCAGTGCAAAGTTACTTCATTAAGTAAGAAGCAAGATATACCTGAAAGTTTATATTTGTATAAATTGACATTTATACAAGAGCTTACAGGTAATTAAAATTTCTATTTCATTGCAAAGTGCAGATAATATTCTTCTTTAATTTAACCTCTTCTTTAATATATTATAATTTCTTCTAATTTAACCTCTTCTTTAATATATTATAATTTCTTCTTTTTCCTTCACAATTAAAAAAGATTTCCAAAATTGCACTAACTAAATTAAGATTTATATAAAGAAAGTTTAGCTCATTAACATATTAACCCAATTTTTTTTAATGATACAAATCTCTAAATTAACACTTTTGATTTGAAACTAAAAAATAAAACATTTTCCTTTACTCTTAATATCTTAATTTTCTTATCCAGTTTTGTAGTGTTTAACATCATAAATCTCACATTTCCTATTACTTGGCTATAAAAAAGCTAAAAATATAAAAATGTCAAACATCATTTAGTTGCTCTACATATTTAAGAATATTTAAGTCTTTAAAGACAAATTCATTTGAACGTCTCTTTCTTATTTTCTAAAAATTATAACTGACTATATCTAAAGCTTTAATGTCTGTCATGGCTTTCATCCGTTTGTCTGTGTGTCCTTTTTGCCAACTGCATTTAAAAAATTTCAAACTCCTGTTGCTTTTTTAAGTGTATCACTCCTGTTTAGCAGAAAAAATTTATGAAACGACAAAATGAAAATGAAAAGAAATAAAGAAAAAAAAAACAAGGAAAAGAAAACTCAAGGAAATTTGTTGTCATTTTTATTATTTTTCATATTACGCCAGGCATTTAGCAGGAAATTGTTATGAACAGAAACAAAAAAAAAAAAAAAAAAACAAGAATTTCTAAATCAACTAAGAACATTTTAAATTGTTTGGAATTTAATGAGAGTCAAGTGTTGGAATCAAGTGTCTTTTTATAGTTTTGTTGTAATTTTGATTTTTTTAAATACAAAAAAAATATATATTTAGAAGAATTTTTTCTTAATAAAACGTAAATATTTATTCAGATTTCACTCACTTTTTCTATAGAAAAAATTTTAATATCAAAAATTTGTCTATAAAAAAAATTTTAATATCAAAAACTTTTCTGTAGAAAAAATTTTTATATCAACAATTTTTCTATAGAAAAAATTTTAATTTCAAAAATTTTTCTATAGAAAAAACTATAATTTCAAAACTTTTCCTATAGAAAAAATATCAATACCAAAAATGTTTCTATAGAAAAAGTTTTAATATCAAACATTTTTCTATAGAAAAAATTTTAATATCAGAAATTTTTTATAGAAAAAGCTTTAATATCCAAATTTTTCTATAGAAAAAAATTGAATTTCAAAAATTTTTCTATAGAAGAAATTTTAATATCAAAAATTTTTCTATTGACAAAATTTTAATATCAAAAATTTTTCTATTGAAAAAATTTTAATATCAAAAATTTTTCTATAGAAAAAATTTTAATATCAAAAATTTTTCTATAGAAAAAATTTTAATATCAAAAATTTTTCTATAGAAATAATGTTAATATCAAAAATTTTTCTATAGAAAAAATTTTAATATCAAAAATTTTTCTATTGAAAAAATTTTAATATTAAAAATTTTTCTATAGAAAAAATTTTAATATCAAAAATTTTTATATAGAAAAAAATTTAATATCAAAAATTTTTCTATAGAAAAAATTTTAATATCAAAAATTTTTCTATAGAAAAAATTTTAATATCAAAAATTTTTCTATAGAAAAAATTTTAATATCAAAAATTTTTCTATAGAAAAAATTTTAATATCAAAAATTTTTCTATAGAAAAAATTTTAATATCAAAAATTTTTATATAGAAAAAAATTTAATATCAAAAATTTTTCTATAGAAAAAATTTTAATATCAAAAATTTTTCTATAGAAAAAATTTTAATATCAAAAATTTTTCTATAGAAAAAATTTTAATATCAAAAATTTTTTTATAACAAAAATTTTAAAATCAAAACTTTTTCTGTAGAAAAAATTTTTCTATTGAAAAAATTTTAATATCAAAAATTTTTCTATAGAACAAATTTTAATATCAAAAATTTTTCTATAGAAAAAATTTTAATATCAAAAATTTTTCGATAGAAAAAATTTTAATATCAAAAATTTTTTTATTGAAAAAATTTTAAAATCAAAAATTTTAAAATCAAAAATTTTTCTTACAAAAAATTTTAATATCAAAAATTTTTCTATAGAAAAAATTTTAATGTAAAAAATTTTTCTATAGAAAAAATTTCGATATCAAAAATTTTTCTATAGATAAAATTTTAATATGAAAAATTTTTCTACAAAAAAAATTTTCTATAGAAAAATTTTTCTTAGAAAAAAATTTAATATCGAAAATTTGTCTGTAGAAAAAAATTTTATATCAAAAATTTTTCTATAGAAAAAAATTTAATATAAAAAATTTTTCTATAGAAAAAATTTTAATATCAAAAATATTTCTATAGAAAAAATTTTAATATCAAAAACTTTTCTATAGAAAAAATTTTAATATCAAAAATTTTTCAATAGAAAAAATTTTAATATCAAAAATTTTTCTACTGAAAAAATTTTAATATCAAAAATTTTTCTATTGAAAAAATTTTAATATCAAAAATTTTTTTATTGGAAAAATTTTAAAATCAAAAATTTTTCTATTGAAAAAATTTTGATATCAAAAATTTTTCTATAGAAAAAATTTAATATCAAAAATTTTTCTATAGAAAAAATTTTAATATCAAAAATTTTTCTATTAAAAAAAATTCAATATCAAAAATTTTTCTATTGAAAAAATTTTTATATCAAAAAATTTTCTGTTAAAAAAATTTTGATATCAAAAATTTTTCTTTTGAAAAATTTAATTTTTTTTAAATCTTAATTTTATCTATCGAAATAATTTTATTACAAATTTCTCATAGAACAAATTTCAATATCAAACTTTTTACAATGGAAAAAAATATCCTAAATTTATTAGAAAAAAATTTCTTTATCTAAAAAAGTATTTGTTTTTCTATTTATGCCCCAGTGTGTTCATGTATTACGTTGTTTGTTGAAAAGTAAGATTATTTAATTAATACACAAAAACGTTAAAAGCTAAAAGCTTCAAAAGAAATTTTTGTGTAAACATAGTATCTGTATATTATAAAGCTTTTTTTCTGTATAAATTATTTTTGTCGAAACAAAAGGGAAAATGTGAGAAAATTTCTCAAAGGCATTTTTTGCTTTATTGAGATAAATAATTTTTTGAAAACATAAAAGGTATCAAAAAGCAAAATGCGTACATATATTGGTATTAAAGGTATTCGCTTAAAGCTATACGAGTACATATACATCAAATGTTTCTGATAGGCAGGTATTGAATGCTTTTGATATTATACCACTCAAATGAATTCTTTAATATGTTTTGTTTTTTACAAAAGATCTTTTTTATATTCTTTTAACTTAATATTTTCTAGGTGATTTTATAAGATTTTAGTTTGTTTTTTATATTCTCCTTTTTAAGTTTTAGTGTCAGTCATGTCCTGTCAATACACCTCGTTAAGCTATTTTATAGTCTATTTATAATTCCACTCATTTTCATTTTTAAAGACATCAAATAAATTATTTACCCTCGTCCAAATGAATACAAAAGACCATTAAGTTTGTAAACGATGTAATATTGTAGTACTTAAGCTCTATCATTTAGTTTTTTTTCTTTGTATTTTCTGTTTAAGTACTTAAATAGTCGTAAAAGATTCTATGGGCAAATTATTGTATATATTTACATTAAAAAAATTACGAGTGAAGGAAAATCAATAGTAAAAATAGGACGAACTTTCACAACTTTTAATACGGAACAATTTTTTATGAGATACATTTTCTAAAAGTAAATTTTAACATAATTTTTTTTTTTCTATTAAATCTATTACTACCCCTGTTCAGAATAAACTAGCAGTTGAGAAAAATTTAACTCTACGATCGTTGAATGCCCTAAATAGTTTCGAATTTAGTTGAAAACTGTTTTCCAGACTTGCAAAATTTTTTGGACCGCTATTCTCAATTAAACTTAGGTCCCAAAACATATCAAGGTGTTCTAGAAAATTACTTTCCATCTATAGTAAATAATTTTGGTATATTGCTGTTACACTCAGAATATTATGTAAGTAAAATTAACTTAAAATGTAATTTGAAATGAATGAATATTCATTTAAAAATCGGTCAACTGATTTTTCATTCAAATTCAATAAATATTTCATTTAAATTTGACTGACAAATATTTAAACTACATTTTCAGTTTTAAAAACGGAATATTCAGTTGTTTTCAAAAAAATTACTGACAAAAATATAAACTACATTTTTAGTATAAAAAACGGAAATTTTCACTTATTTTTAAAAAATTGAATGGTAAAAAACTACGTAAAATTTCCGTAAAACGGACAATTTTCATTTGTTTTTGTAATTAACGTAACATAAAAGACGAAACCATAAAAAGGTTATATTCTTTAAGTATCAAAAAACCAAACAGACAAAACAAAGTTTGTTGTTTGCTTAGGCCATGCCCCGTGATAGGCGGCCAGTATTATAAAAAGTTTCTTCAATAAGCAAACCTAAGATACTTAAGGAAAACCAATAATTAAACAAATACGAATTATATTTAATACAATTATTGAAAAAATTTATAAAAACTAAATAACTGATATTTTCAAATGTTACGGATTTTCAGTATTTTTTGTAGGTTGTTTTTTAAACAAATGTATAAATATGTTAAAAATCAATTTTCATATAAATTTAAATGAATATTCATTTGAAAACAACATAACCGAAAATTTCCTAAACAACATACAATCAGTTACTGTAATAATTTCCTGAGTGTATATATACAGCTCAATTTTAACCCTCTGCAGTTGTCGTGTAGTAAAAATAACTATCAGCCCAATAATGAATACAAAATTTCAGTGAATTTTTACACTTTTTCCTGTTTTATTATAAATTCCCTTATCATAAACAAACTTCGAAAATTCCCTTAAACTTAAATTCCCTTAAACTTAAATTCCCTTTTATATAAAAATATCCTTCACGATAGTTTATAATAGGGGAATTAATTTAAATTAAAAAATACAGCTCTTGGAAAATATAAGCCTTCATTAGAATTGCGAGAACTATATGACGTCAGTCGCAAAGGGTTAAGTGCGGAACTCTTGTTAATAATGTTTAACATAGAAATATTAGTCTGAGACCCGCCTTTTAGTTTAACGATCGACCCAGAATCACTCCCTGACCGGATGTCTGGCCGGATATCCATATAAGCTTGTTAATATATACAAGTCGTTACTACAAAGATAATTTTTCATGAAATTTGTATTTTGGATAATACCTATACTTTTGGCGTAAAATCGGATTTCTATTTCGTGTACCTCTTATTGGGATGCCTTCTCATAATAGAGTTTTTGGTCCATTTCATCCACATATTTAATTGTATTTTAATAATATTTAGCATAAATATTGCATATGGTGGCTGAAATTGGTGTACCTAATTTTGTATGAAACCATATTTGACCATACCATACCTTCCATACAAGACATATTCTCAAAAGTCAAAAAACCCAGAAATGCACAAAAACGCTTATAAATCTAAAGAAGACAGGAAAGATTTTCCTAAAACTAAAACTTTGATATATAATTTTTTTTAATAAAAATTTTGATACCAAAAATTTTTTTATATAAAAATTTTTATATCAAAAATTTTTTTATATTATATTTTGATACCTAAAATTTGTCGATATAAACATTTTTTTACAAAAATTTTTCTATATGAAAATTTTGTTTCCAAAAGTTTTCTATATACAAATTTTGATACCAATTATTTTTTTTTTATAAACATTTTGATTTATGTTTAAACATAAGTTTCTATTAAAAAATTTTGATATCAAATTTTTCTTTATTAAAAATTTTGTTATAAAAAATTTGATAAAAAAAATTTCTGATACCGAAAATTTTTCTACATAATAATTTTGGTTATCAAAAATTTTTCTAAATAAAAATTTTGATACCAGAATATTTTTTTTTTTTTATAAAAATTTTGATTCCAATTTTTATTTATATAAAAATTTTGAGAAAAAAAAATTCTATTAAAAAAATTTTGATATCAAAAATTTTTCTTTACAAAGATTTTGATGGCAAAAATTTTTGTTATAGAAAATTCGATAGAAAAAATTTTTCTGTGTAAAAATGTTGATACCGAAAATATTTCTATATAAGAATTTTGTTATCAAAAATCTTTCTAAATAAAAATTTATTTATAAAAATTTTGATACCAAAAATTTTTATACTAAATTATTTTTTTTTAATATTAGTCTAATTTATAAACGAATTATTAAAATAGTAGAAATTCTGTATGAAAAATTTGAATTATATCCTTGTCATAGCAATATTTTTTGTATATGTATTTTGATACCTAAAATTTTTCTGTATAACTATTTTGATACCAAAAATTTTTTATTTAAAAAATTTTGATACAAAAATTTTTCTATATTAAAATTTTCAAAAATAAATATTTTGATACCAATCTTTTTTTCATAAATTTTTTTTTGGTAAAAATTTTTGTAATAGAAAATTTGATTGAAAAAATCTTCTGTTGATACCGAAAATTTTTCTATATAAAAAATTTATTATCAAAAAATTTTTTTTTTAAATTTCGATTCCAATTTTTTTTATATGAAAATATTGATAACGAATATTTTTCTATCAAAATATTTTGATATCAAAAATTTTTCCTTATAAAAATTTTGATATCAAAAATTTTTCTTTATAAAAATGTTGATATCAGAAATTTTTCTATATAAATTTTTGATGCCATAAAATTTTGTTACAGAAAATTTGATAGAAAACATTTTTCTGTGAAAAAATGTTGATACCGAAAATTTTTCTACATAAAAATTTTGTTGTGAAAAATTTTTCTAAATACAAATTTTGATACTGATTTTTTTTTATAAAAACTTTGATTCCAAATTTTGTTTGTATATAAAATTATTAATAGTAAAAATTTTTCTATTTAAAAATTTTGATACCAAAAATTTTTCTATATTTTTTTTTGCACAGATAAATATTTTGTAAATATAAACCGATAACTGAAATTTGGCGACAATCGATCCTAGCTTCCATATCAGACCACCACCCGGAAAGAACGTAGATCTACTTAAAACTCGAAATTTCGAAAATGCATAAGTAAATATTTATTTATTTGAATTACAATACAAATTCTTATTTTTTTCCAAACCGGGTGTAGAAGACCATAAGTCCGGTGTAGTGTAAAATACTAGAGTCTCTGGTGGGAATCGTCTAGTCTAGTCTAGCACACTACTCACTAGACAACTGAGGCACCCAAAGCACATAAATATATCGAGGGTTTATATTCAAATAGTGCTATCTACAAATTCACAATTTTACAAGACAGTGAAAAAACTGTTTTTGTCATTAACTATAAGAGTAGTAAATAAACTTTGTTTTACAATACCATAAAGATTTAGTACAAATTAAGTTTTTTAATTAACTCCTTATATTTGCGGTTCTATAGTAGGATAGCACTTTTTACGTGTTATAATTTTATCGTTTCAAGAAAGATAGATAGCATTATTATTTTTAAGACTTAAGGAAAACTTTTTAAATTGTTGGTCCATATTTGACCTTAGTAGTGACCAAACTTTGGACCGCTATAAAATTTGAACCAAAGCGAAATTCATAATTTTAAAGAATTTAAAAAAATGTGTGAGCTAGGATATATACAAAATTTCATCGAAATCGGAGATCAAAAACATTTAAAAATGCATATTTAAAAATGCACTTCCTAGTAAAACTTTGGTAATGGGATGTGTTCTGGTAACTTATTACCTTGTAATGACTACAACATACTCTTCGAATTACATATACGTAATTACAGTAAGTACATATTTGTAATTAAAATGGCAATTTAAACTGAAAGGCCCGAGTTCGAATCCCACAAATACCAGAAATGATAAAGTTTTCTACGGCCCAAAACTAATTTGGGGTGTCTCGGCGTTTTCTGTGTTATTTTGGCGTTCTTACTCTGTAATATTCTAACAAATAAGATAATTTAATTAAATATTACACGGGACTTAACGTCGAACTATCATTGTGTAAATTATTTTTGAAAATTTCTAATTTTTTATATTACTAAATTTTTGTATAGTTAATTTTTTTTTTATTCATTACAATGAACTCATTGTTTGAAAATTCCTATAAAAATAAAACTAAACAATCTAAAATCTCTTTTGTTTTATCCTATTCCAGCCAACCTCCCCTACTACATATATGTATTGTAAACAGTGATTCAACTGGTTTGTGTCTCCCTAAAACAGCATGTTCCGTCTGTCTGTCTGCCTTTAGACAAATAAACTTTAGAAGATGAATCGATATAAACCATAAAAAATGATTACGCATCTATCGATAGGACAACAAATACTATATATGACAAAGTGATGTGATTGTATTCTGTTTTGTTAGAGTAGAGGAAAGAAAAGGATAAAAAAAAAACGGAATAAAGTGGAAAGTTCAGTGAACCCATTTAAAGGCCTCCACAACTGAATGCATGACTAAGTAATAGTTAAGTTTTAAGTTCATGTTGGCGGTAGTGATGGATGGATGGATGGATGGATGGATGATGGTGATGGCGTTGAAGAAAAAATAAGAAATGAATAAACTCGGAAAAAGGAGTTTTGTAGGTGGTTGAAGGTTTACTTGCCATGCAAACATATTGTGGTGTATCCATGTAATTTTCTTTCTTCGAATAACAAGAAAGCAAATGAAATTCTTGTGCTCATCTTTAAATATTTAAAAAGAAGTATAAAAATATCTGACTATAGTATAATAACTAAATGGGTATGAAGTAAAGAAAGGAATAAAATAAGGTATATAACGTTTTTCTTAAGAAGTAATTCAAAACAGGCACTTAGCTTTTAATACGAGGGTGGAAATATAAGTTTTGTCATAAAATTTCTATAGAAAACATCTAAAGAAAAGTCAACCAATATCTCCAACAAACGTCCCTCGTTCTTTTTTAAATACTCGCATACTAATATAAACCATTTAAAAACAATGAAAATTTGTATTATCCCCAAATTTACACAGACAAATCCTGAAAATATCTGAGTGGTTGAATAAATGAGTAATTTATACCAAAATTCATTTGAAATTTCTGGGGCGGGTATTAATATTCACTACAAATGTATGCGAGTGAGTGTGTCTGTCTGCTTTTAGTTTTTGTTATGGGTGAATGAGTGTTACTAAGTGGTTCAATTTTATCTGTTGTCTACTTTCAGGTTTTTCCCCAAAAAAATAAACCAAAAGTTCACACATTCATCCGTTTATTCAACCATCCAACCTTCCAGTCATTCTGCCAACCAGGCATTTTAACTTATGCATTTGAAATACGTTTTGTACGTATAAAGTATATTCTTGTTAAAAACATGATGATAACAACATTTTATGATGTTTATGGTATGGGTGAAGGTATAAGAGTGTATGTGAAGGCACAGTGGGGTCTATTGCTAAGAAATTAACAACTAATTTTCATATTTTTAATAGAAAAATGTTGAAAGAATTTATTTTTGTATAAGAAATAATTTCATATTAAAAAAAAGCTCACAAATTTTGTGACCACAAATTTTTCTATATAAAAATTTTGTGACCAAAAATTTTTCTATATCAAAATTTTGGTACTAAAAATTTTTCTACCAAAAATTTTTCTATATAAAAATTTTGGTATCAAAAATTTTTCTATATAAAAATTTTGGTACCAAAAATGTTTCTATATAAAAATTTTGGTACCAAAAATTTTTCTATATAAAAATTTTGGTACCAAAAATTTTTCTATATAAAAATTTTGGTACCAAAAATTTTTCTATATAAAAATTTTGGTACCAAAAATTTTTCTATATAAAAATGTTGGTACCAAAAATTTTTCTATACAAAAATGTTGGTAACAAAAAATTTTTCTATATAAAAATTTTGGTAACAAAAAATTTTTCTATATAAAAATTTTGGTACCAAAAATTTTTCTATATAAAAATTTTGGTATCAAAAATTTTTCTATATACAAATTTTGGTACCAAAAATTTTTCTATATAAAAATTTTGGTACCAACAATTTTTCTATATAAAAATTTTGGTACCAAAAATTTTTCTATATAAAAATTTTGGTACCAAAAATTTTTCTATATAAAAATTTTGGTACCAAAAATTTTTCTATATAAAAATTTTGGTACCAAAAATTTTTCTATATAAAAATTTTGGTACCAAAAATTTTTCTATATAAAAATTTTGGTACCAAAAATTTTTCTATATAAAAATTTTGGTACCAAAAATTGTTCTATATAAAAATTTTTCTACCAAAAATTTTCTATATAAAAATTTTGGTACCTAAAATTTTTTTATATAAAAATTTTGGTATCAAAAATGCTCTATATAAAAAATTTGATACTGAAAATTTTTCTATATAAAATTTTGATACCAAAAATTTTTCTATATAAAAATTGTGGTACCAAAATTCTTTCTATATAAAAATTTTGATACGAAAAACTTTCCTATACAAATTTTGACACCTAAAATTTTTTTTTATTAAAAATTTTGATTTCAACAATTTTTCTATATAAAAATTTAGGTACCAACAATTTTTCTATGTACAAATTTCGGTACCAAAAATTTTCTATATAAAAATTTTGGTACCAAAAATTGTTCTATGTAAACAAAACATTTTCTACATATTTTCATATTTTCTGTCTACGTCTCCACTGTGCCTGTGTATGCAATAGGGGTATACCTCGGTTTAAGTCTATATTTTTACTTTGTGCTATAATAACAACAAATCAATAAATGAATTGTTAAAAAAACGAAAAATTCTTGTAGTTGTGAAACAAAATCGTAGCAAAAGCATTTTAGCTTCAGTTTAACAAAACAACGGACTCTAACTATACAACAGCGGTAAAGGCAGAAAAAGGAAATATAATTTTCTATACAAGGCCTTTTCCACTCTCTATGCCTTTAATATATAGGATTTGAAAATGTTGAAAAAAGCGGATAGACACAAAGGAAAGGAAGAAAAAAATCGTGTCTGTTACAAACCATCCCCCATGAGTACCATTATGTGCCGTAAAATCATATTGTGTTGAATGTTAAAAATTTTCTTTTTTTTATTCTTTACATTATTTTCTACTGAGCTTTCAACTTTGTCTTTTATTTTAGTGTTTGGAAAAAAATCTAAAGCCTAAAACTACACAATAAACAAAATCATCTGATGCGTTCTTCCCTAATGGGGGCAGGGGTAAGGGTGGTAGGTCTTGTTCGTTTTGTCAATTTAGTTCGTTATCGCGAAAGGCATGAATATTTTAGTTTGGCTTTTACATGAAAATCTATAGGATTTGTTAGGAATAAATGTAAAATTTACCATTTTTGTGCAAAAATATATTGGGCTTTTTCGCTTCTCATGCCAATTTTTATATTTACATTTATTGACTCTGTAAAATTTCATTTTAGATGTAAAACAAATTGTCGGTAATGAACTTTGTTGTATGTATGTGACTGACAGATAGACAAACTGACGACTGGCTTTAACGTATGAGATAAAAATCTGCATAAATTGCGTATGAGTAATATTATGACATTTGCATGTAATCACTGGGATATTATTTTTATAACAAACAAAAATTGTTTGCTTACAAAAATCATTTTAAAATATTTTATTACAATTTATTGTTAATAAAAGGAAATAGTGGTGTTTCATAACACAAGCGATAAAACGCTGATATATTGAAAATGTAAACATTTTTGTTTGACAGTTTGTTTGGATCATGGCGTATGATTAACAAATATTATAACAGTTGTTGCTAATCTCTTCTAGATAATTTTATTATAGCACTTAAATAAAATTATTTAGTTGTACATAAACATTTTGAATTTTTAACTTTTTGCTTAAATCATTTAAAAATTTTATTAATGAAGTTATCATTTTTTTTCAACTCTTTAGAAAACTTTTATTTCATTATGTATTTTTGCATTTTACTTCGACCTTAAACGAATATTCTATAAAGTTTTTAGTTTTAGTTTTGCCATTTAATTTGCCTCACAACCACAATGAACACAACAACAAAAAATCAATAATTCCTTTATGCGCTGACACCAAAACAGAACAAGAACATGGAAACATGATTACAGAGCCACATATCGCCCATAAATCAGGGATGGAAAATTCCATATCGACATCAAAAATAAAGGTAGCATGAATCAGTGTCGTTTAGATCTATAAGATTGAAAAGACTAGGACAACTATAAGTCTTTCCTAAACAATACCAAAATAAAATGAGAAACGACTAGTATCGGATCGGACATCTTTCGGTTCAATCATTACGGGGAATAGAAACACCTATCGCACCTTCATAACCTATTTGTGTGTCCGCTCTTGATGGTATTAATGCGAACGATGTTTGATTTCAATAGAATAGTGTAACTTGCCAATCATTTTAAGCCACAATCGATTTTTTGCGTCAAACGTTGGATAAGCCAAAATAGTAATGTCAATTGGCCGCCAAGAAGCTTAAATTTGTCGCCTTAAGACTATTTTCTGTGGGGCGTCGTTAAATACAAATTTTTAACCGGTCGAACGGCGTACTGTGAGGCCCACCTGATACAAACTTCTATAGTGGGTTATCTAAAGAAACCGCAAGATTCTTTAATATCCTTTAAACAATCTGTAGTCTTGATATAGGTTGCTCCCTTCCCAACTAAAATGGAATTTATTCGATAAGAACTTCATCCGGACACGATATGTTCTCACAGAAATGTTGTTTTGACCTAACTTACATATATCCATTTTAAGTAGAGGGAGACAGAGGTAACACAAAGAGAACTATAGGATTAGACATACAAGTTTGCAAGCTTCTCTAGATATAGAAGGAAAGCTTGATGAAGTTAATCCAGATGCGATATCTAAAGCTCTAAATAATCTGGAAGTTAATATGTATTTGGGATGTTTATGATGTATCTTCCTACTAAGAGACGTATAAGAACGAAATTGTAGTAATCTGAAATAAAATATGTTTTGGTAGAGGAGATTAGTATAATGGTTGTAGCATAAGTAGGTAGGAGCAAGTTCTTATATATTTACTTTAATATAACTTTCAGATGACATTTCTTACTTAGAACTATGTCTTGATAGCTTATTCAGATATAGAAGGAGCGTTAAATGATGTAACTGTTGATGTTATAGTTATCGGGGTCATCTGAAATGAAATAGATTTGATGGTAAGGGAATACCATAAAGATAACCATCCATCCGATAACAGCCTTGGGGTGAAATTCAACAAACTAAATCAGTTCTGTGCACTATCAATTTTCGCTGACTTTCCAGATATTTGTCTAAAATATAATGCCCTCACATTTGTGATGATAAATAGAGTAAGTGGTGGTAATGTGGTATAGGCTGGTAACGTGTTATATATGTTTTCCAACAGGGACGCCACAAAAATACAGCGACAAGGACAGCAGACGACGCCATATTTCTTGCTGCTCTTTTGATATTTGTCTTCAGTAAGGTTTGCCATTTCATGATGGAAAAATATATATTTGGTGCGGTTTATGTGCCGGCGGCGTCATAGGTCCGTACTTCTTCCGTAATGATCAAGACCGGCACGTTACTGTGAATGGGAATTGCTACCGTTCAATGATAAACAAATATCATCCAATACGATGATATGGACTTTATTGAAAACCATGTTTGGAGAACGTTCTTACGAAATGGTCCAGTCAATTGGCCGCCTCTGTCGTGTGATTTGACGCCGTGACACTATTTCCTGTGGGCTACGCCAAGTCTATGGTCTATGCCAACAAGCCAGAGACGATTGATAAACTCGTGTAAATATCGACCGTGAAATTGGAGCACTATCGGCCAATTTATGCTTGAAACCCGTCAAACCTGCTTTTACTGCTATGAAGAATTTCATTGATATCCAAAACCGTTTTTATTTTATTTAAAAAAAAACTTTTGTAGCGCTCTTATTAAATAACCCTTTAGTAACCTTTCTCTTAAACTTACAATACAAAAATAATGGAAATACATTTTTGTTTTAAAAGTGTATTTTAAAGTTTTTAAGTCAAAGATTTTAATAAATATTAAGAACCTACTAAATAAGGGAAGACTACATGCAATTGTTGCATTTTTTATACCCTCACCACTTTATAAACATGTGCTGATGTATGTAATGCATAGAAATATTTTTCTCAGACCCACCTTTAAGTATACTAATAGGCTTAGAACCATTTCCTGAGCCGATTTAACGGTGTCCGTCCGTTTAAAAATAATATGATGAAAATGGTCAAAATCGATTTATTATTTATGGTACCTTCCATAGGGTCCACTTCCCGGAATTGATATTTCGGCCACAAATATCAATATTTTTACATGAAATTAAAAATAAATACTGCTTATGTAAACAAAAATCACTGTACCAAATTTCGGTCCATATTTGACCATAGCTTCCGTATAAACTCTTCTATCAAAACTCACTAAATTGCTTGTAAATCTGAAGATAATGACAATTTTATGTTTATATGCATTTGACCCTACCTCTCATATAGTTTCAACCAAGGTTCAGAAAGTACACACACCAAACGTACATTGTACTGTTCAAAAGCAACCAACACGTATTTTTATTTACAATACATTTATGTGTGTCTCAAAATTTTTGTCGGTTTCGTACACAGTCATTCATGTACTTTGTTTTTTTCGATTAGAACACACTTCAAACACATAGGATCGAGTGTACTAATATTGGTGTTTGTGTACGACAAGAAAAGTACATGTACGTACATTTTTGTTCGAACATTTTTGCATCATAATTAATTAGTAAACCAAATTTAAATAAATTCAGTGATGTTTTTTAGCGTATATATATAGATTAAAAGGCATATAGATTAAAGAGGCAAAAAAACACCAAAATGCTTTAAGGGTAATTTATTGGATGTAATTGCTTTTGCTTTTATTTTAGTAAATATTTCCAATTGCAACTGCAAAATGTTCGTACATAAATGTACGTATTTATATCATTCATGTACTTTTTTTAACACAAACATTTACTTAAAATTCAGTCACACGAGAATTTTTATATCGTTCATGTACTTTTCTTTTCGTACACATACATCAACATAATGTTAGTAAACTTGAATCTGTCGATCGTACATGTACACAAAAATTTGGAAACACACAAAAATGTTATGAAAATAAAAATATATGTTGGTTGCTTTGTGCTGTGTTCGTTTTCATTTATGTACGAGATTTTTATACGGTGTGTGTACTTTTCTGAACTCTGGTTTCAACTGACAGAAATAGCATAAATATATAGTATAGGTCTTCAGAAAATGTTTGTATGATATACCAAAATTAGTATTTATACGCAAAAAAGAACAAGTCTTGGATCTTGGTGGTGAAGGGTATCATATGGTCGGGCTTGACCAACTATATCACTTTCTTACTTGTCTTTTTTTTTTAATATCTACTGTTTAAGTGTGGCTATTTTGGTATACTTTGAGTCTCTAGAGAAAATGCTACCCTTTTTTAATATACTTAAACAATTTTTCTTCTACATGTATCCGAAACATAGAAAAAAGTCTGATATATAAAGTTGGTACGTTGACATTAGCCGTTTCAGGTTCTACGGTTACCGTCTGATTACTTTTATGGGCGCAGAAGTCATGTACTACATAACCTACATATTTTTAAAAATCGTTTATAATAGGCTGCAATATGTTTTCTCAAATATCTCCAAAAGTTTGATCTTAGTAGTTGAAAATGGATCTGTGAAAGAACAACACATGAATCATTTGCAGAATAGGATACGAAAAACAAAGTATAATTTGTGTAATTTCCCATCCCTGCCCTCCAATGGATACATATACCAATTACAAAGAACGTAAGTAACTATTTGTTCTGTCGCTCGTTTACCTAGTATATTTCATATTTTAGGACATTGTACTTTTGTGGTCAATAGACTTGTACAATAATAAAATTGGCTTTTTACAACAGCAGCAAAAACTAGAACCGGAACAAAATCGACAGAGAAATAAAAGAAACTAAATCAAATGTAAAGAGTGGAGGATAAGACAAAAGGGAAATAAAAACGTTTATTCTTACATACATACATACATATGTATTTGTATTCGTATATGGACACACTCGTAACATAAAACTTAAAACGTGAAACTAAATTCAGTTCATTTTACTGCAAATTCCTAAGAGATTTAATGGAAACTCTTGTTTTATTTTAGTTCTTTTGTCTTGAATAGTTTTTTTTGTTGCTACTGCAAATATTTGGATTAAAATACAATTTACAGCTGACTCATTGGCATGTCGCTAAAATACGAGTGCTATGGGGCGGTTTATAATTTGACACCAGCAAATAACAAAAAAAAAAAAAAAACGAATAAAACAATAAAGTATAAAACGAAAAAAATGTCAACCACAATTTAAGATACACAAATCACATTTTAGCAAACAGACAGAAACACTCACATATGGTCAGGATATACCAAAGGAGTATTAATTTATCCAATAATACTTGAGTCATATAGAGTTACTAAGCTAAGGAAGGACATAGTTAGTTTTAGTATATAGTCGGTAGGCTTTGAAATGGAGTTGTATGTGTTTTTGAACAACTACATACACTGAGTTTATAAATATTATAAGAATATCCGAAAATCATGCACATACATATGGGCAAATCCTGCATAACGGACGATACATTTGTACGGATTTTGTTGTACTTAAATGGATCCCATTGTTGTTTTATACGAGATATCTTTGCGCAGATTTCGGGCAATATTAGGCCATCGATTGTTCTCTCGAATGCCATTTGTTAATTTACATACTTGCTTTGGAGGAAAAAGATACTCGCTTTTAAAGTGCTGTGACGGACGCTACAAAAAATTGAAAATTTTCATCAAAACGGTCATAGTAATACAAAAATTGTAAATACATTGAAGATAGATGAAAATCAGAGGATAACAAAACCGCTTTTATAAAATATTTTAAAGTTTCCAGTTTCACCAAAAATCCATAAATGAACTGTGACGGACGCTACGTGACGGACGAAACAGTTTTTACTTGCACGTTTTTTATTAGGAAAAATTCATATTTCATATTTTTTTAAGGGTTCTCAAATCAGTAAAAATAATAGTGTTATTTGTTCCCGAATTTCATCTCCTTTATCTTCATGTTCGCGGTTAAAAATGCAATTTTTGGGCACAATTTAATATTTCACAAAACGGTATTTATTTAAAGTTTTTCTTTTTTTACATCTTATTTTCAATCCTAAGAATGCTAAGGCTAGATATTAGTGTCAAAAAAAAAAAATAAATTTCAAAAGCATCAAATTTGCCCCACTGTATGTTTTTTTACCACATAATACCTTAAATTTAATCTGTGGATATAGATAGTGTTATTGCTTTATGAATAAGACAGACATGTGTTCGTAAATTTTGTATTTAACAAATATAATTTCGTAAAAAATATATACTGTGACGGACGTTATACACTTTCCTTTACATATTATTCTGTAAAATGCTATATTAACATCTATATATTTTTAGCCTAATGTTAATCATACTATAAGTTCTCTTTACGAACCAAGTTCAATTGGAGAAAAAATAAAAATTGCACTAGTCAAATCAAAAAAACCTTTATTTCTGTGACGGACGCTACACACTTTGACCGTTTTTTTAATCCAATTATTTTATTATTAACACTCCAATTACTTTTGATGGGTTCTTTTACGTCTTCTTCTTCTTCTGTTATCCTTGACTCCCAGTGGAGCATACATCTAATTGTATAAAATTAAGCAGACTTTCAGCCCCTACTGAAACTTTATACCTAAAAGTATGTTTTTGCGATTTTTATGAACTTTTTAAAAACCTTTTATTTTAAAAAATTTATAAAAATTCGAGATGGGTGCAAATAAACCCATGCAATTCACGAAGAGAGCTATCGAAAATTGTATCCATTATATATTCTAAAGGATCATATATGGTAAATTTTTTCGTAAACACAAATACGTGATTTTGACAGGTTTAAAATTTCGTCCTTGTTTTAATGTTTTTTTCAGATTTGCCCATATACTAACATAGAATTTCATAAAAATTCTTTAAATATCCTTAAATCAAATATTATTTATAATAAAAATCTTAATCAACATTTTTTGTTCACAAAATTTAAATAGACCATTTTGTAGTTCAGCGCTCCATATCTAGAAATTTAATCAATTTAATATTATTTGATAAGTATTTTTTGTGGTCATAACATTTATTTTTTTTTTCATTTTCATTTTGTTTGTTATCCTTTATTTTTATGATGTTAGGAAGTGTTAATTACTTTTAAAGCTCTTTTTTTTCTTTTTTGATTATTTTTTGGCTCATACCAAATTCATGGATAGTATCGGCTATCAAATTCATTGATTATCGTTTAGATATACAGATACTATATGTTAGGGTACATATGATCATATGAATGTATTTGCTAATGGTAGCTTTTGTTTTTTTTTGTTCCTCCCAATACTTTTTGCACTTCATTAATTTGTTTCTTGTCTGTATGACCGGCAATTGGTTTTAATAGTCTTTTCTCTCTACTCAATAGCACGAGGAGGTCATTTTGATTTTGTCATGCTTTTTGTAACGTTTTGGACTAAATTTAATGGAAGGTGTTTTGTAAGAAATAAGTAAAAGAATAGAGACTTTCATTTGGGTAAAAGAGTGCTGTTATATCTTTTTCATTAATCTTCATTTGTTTTAGACAAATTTCAAAGTGTGACTAATGGCTTTAAGATAAATTTTATTACGAAAGTTAAATCAAAGTTAATTTGAAAAGACCCAAAGAACTTATTCCAGCGACAGTTGGTTTATAGTACCAGAATGACCGAGGTTATCTCGTAGATAGACTGTCAACTTCAACAACAATATTTTCTCCATTTTTGCCAAATAAAATTTTTCCGACGTCTCTGCAACGGAATATTTTGAAATCCAGGTGCCTGGTTCATGGTGTCAAAAACGTTTTATGGGTTCGGCTCATTAACTGTTATAGACTCGACCACCTTAGAAACTTTATTCGTATCATGCTGTAAAACGGTCAAAGTAAGGCGTTATACATCAGAAGATCAAATCTGCTATAGATTACAGTCTGCCAGGTTTTGACAGATACAGAGGGCTCTGTGGTTTTGTTGGTTAGCATGTCGACTACTAAGCATAACATATCATATTTCGTGTCCAAATCACGGTAGCATTACTTTTTGTAGTAGATCAATAAAGAATAGAGATAAAAAACATATAGGAAAAAACTATAGTATAGTCTAACTGAATCGATCATACGGTCATAAGTGAAAAAGAAATAAGTGTTAACATAATTCTCGTTATCCATTTCGCTTAAGAGTTCAGTTAAATAGATGATCTTAACTACTGGCATTCAACAGTGGGTGACATAGTGTACTGATGAAGTCCGTAGCGGGACAGAAAATGCAACATTCCACACTGCTAAGTGTCACATAGTTTTTTCAGTATTCCTACTAAATTAGATTTATAATTATTAATCTAATTTGAAATCATAAAAATTTGTAAAAAAAATAATTTATTATATGGTAAAATATATAAAACTTTATAGTGTTTATGCAAGCCACACACGTTGCGATAGTTGGTCAAACTTTACACTGTTGTAAAGCTGATTGTAAAGTTCGTGTGGTCGTTGTGTGTAAGTTGGGGTTGGTTGTACAAAAGATCAAAAAATTTTGATTTTTTTGCAAGTTGTACAACAAAATTGAAACGTTTGTGAACAAGTTTGTGCAATATTATTCAGTTTTGTTCTTCATTTTCATACTGACAGCGGAGAAGTGATCATCTACTCTCTTTAAAAAACCTCATCAATTAGAGCACAAACAGCCATCTTTACTAACACCTTCACCTTTTAAAATTAAATTGTATATTGAGATTGTACTGAAGTTGTATTGTTTGTAAGCAAAGAGCACAACCCGATTACAATTAAAATTGTACAAACAGTCGCAGGGTGTATGGCGTGCATTATATTCTCCTTATAGCCAGGAGTTTATCCGATTGCCGTTTCGATATCACAATCCCTGCTGCATGGCAACACTTTCTTTTTTAAGAGACTTTAATGCACACAGGTCTGGCATATAAGTCGTGGTAAAGACCTGAGATATATGATATGGTAACACCGCTTGTTCTCAAGATACAAGTGCAACTTGTCGCGCACATATTTCTCTTTTATTAGATCTATTAATTCTAATCTTCTCGTTGGATAAGCCAAACTTCTCTGATAGTTGATTCTGAGTATTCACTGATCGCTACCAAACAAACATTGACTCCAAACGTCATTTCTGGATATTCATCGATGTCCGCTACAATAATCTCCGGATACAGTCTAACGAGGTCGAGAAAAGTTTGTGAGAAATTATTAATCCAATAGCAACTCTTTCCCCTTAAGCTGGGAGAATGCATCTACACTTCTCAGTTAAGGAAACTGAACTTGAGATGAGTGTGAAGACAAACGACCAATCAACTGTTATGATCCTGGGATCTACTGGTATCAGTAAATTGGTTAACGAGAATGAACGGAAAAAATGATGGGATCTATAAAATTACTGCCACCTAAGTGCAGAAATTGTGAGTTGTGGTTAATTAAACGATCTCTTTTAAACACAATGAAGAGAAATGTTAACGTAGCGATACATAAATCTTCGATTTTAAGAGGTGGTTTTTAGTGTTTATACATCTTTTCATAGAGGATTCCTAGAGATAGACTGAGGGAAATAAAGGTATTTTCCCTAAGCTTCATATTATTTAAGTAACGACACTCCACAACATTTTCCGGAGCCAGGAATTTCATTAAAAATTTTGTCGAGAAGTCAAATTTCCAGTAAAATATTTTACTGTGTCAGTTACAATCTAGATTTGCGACGAAATAAATCTTTGCTCTACGCAAGCGAATAGCTTAGCGTAAAAATGTTTACATTTTAAATGGGGCACTCCTTTCTTTTAAATACATGTGTGATACATAGGTGATACCAGAACAGACTATATAACATAATATGTGAATTGGGGTAAGTGATTGCCTCAGCAATACCGCTTAGATAAAATTGGGGGATAATTTAAATACCGCCTAGATAAAATTGGGGGATCATGAATCGCAATATTGAAGAGATCGAAGTGTAATGATATCAAAACGAAATTTCGGATGAATTGGTCCGCGCTAGAGCAGACATGGATATAAAAAAATACTTTTGAGGATGTACACCGTGGACTTGACTTTTTTGTCTACACAGAAGAAGATACAAACTAAAACTTTGTAATACCAAACAAGAAAAACTAATAAAATTGGAGAAGTATGAACTTAGACTGCTAGTAGTCATAGTTGTCTAAAATATTTCCTTAAGATTACGATTACGTAATGACGATATCTGCTGATGGTGCATCAAGAAAGTGGGGAATACTCAATGTTGCTTATAAGCAACATCTTATAATGATAAAACCAAAACTGATAAAGACTTGAAATTAATAAAAAAAATTTTCTTCAGAAATATTTTCAATATAAATTTTTTCTATTGAAAAATATTCCATTTAAAATTTTCAATTGAAAAATTAAATTTTTTTCTATAGAAAAAGTCTTACTGTGAAATTTTCCATTTAAAATTTTTTTTATGAAAAATTTCTCTATATTCATTTTTTTGTAAAGAAGAATTTTTCATATATAATTTTTTGAATAGAAAATTTTTCCATAATCATTTTTTTGTATAGAAAAACTTTCCACATACAATTTTTTTGTACAGAAAAATTTTCCATATATTCCATATTTTTTTTTTGCATAGAAAAATTTTCAACATAAAATTTTTTTGTATGGATAAATTTTACATACGAAATTTTTTTATACAAACATTTTTCATATAAAATTCTTTTTTATAAAAAATTTTCCATAAACATTTTTAGTGTAGAAAAATTTTCAATATAAGATTTTTGTCTTGAAGAATTTTTAATATAACATTTTTTCTATAGATAAATTTATAATATGATTTTCTTCTTTTAGAAAAGTTTTTATATAAAATTTGTTCTATAGAAAAATTTTCAATAAAAGTTTGTGCTATAGAAAAATTTTCAATGAACATTTTTTTAATATTCGCCCACATTTGTGATATATTGTTGACAATTCGGATTTTTTTTCCCGATTTCTGAAAATTTACTGATATTTTTTTTTTGGAAAAATATACCGATTTTTCACGAAAAATTTTTGTAAAGACCACTTGTGTTAGTAGTTGTTGTTATGCATGTAAATTGTTTTTGTGTTCGGTATCATTGATTTTGTTATCCTTGTTTAACTCTATATATCATATGTTCTATGTAAATCCTTATCTTGACTCTCTGTTGATAAAATTGATAATAGAAGAATTGGGCATCGAAATCGATGTCCGACATTTCAAAAAAAAAAAAAAAAAAAATTTAAGGGCTAACTATATACATAATGCTATCATTGAATAGGAAATTGTATATTGTTTTTGATTGAGTTCGAGTTTCGCAGCATGGTGCCACTCTAGAAAATAGAAAACGTTTCAAATTCCCAACTTAAACTTGTGAATATCTCTGAATTTTTCAGCTAAAAGTTAATTTGTATAACTCATATAAGATTGAATTTTGCCTAATATTTGGTACTTCATAAATTCGAGTTGTCCCAACTTGGAGAACTACGGTAAAGAGGAATATTTCCAAATTCACAAAATTAGTATTTTCAACAAAAAGCTTTTTTCAAACAACTTAAAGCTCTTATCAGTATCTAAAAAGTCGTATAGCCTTTACTGCAAACAAGCCCATTTAAAGCAACAATTGCCTAGTTTGGCAATTTGAATTAAGTATCCAGTTAGTTAGATACTTAATTTGTTTCCTTACTTAAGGCTACAGCAGAAAACCAAATTGTCATTACGATTATTTTCCTACATACATTTTGTTTTTTCGATTTAAGCATTTAAATTCGGAGAAACGATTTCATTGAGGCCAATTGATACGAAGGTTATTATGCCTAGAAGGCAGGCAACAATAATAAACTCGGGTAATGCCTCCTACTTATAGAAAAACATATTCTTGCTTATTTTTTTTCGTTTTTGCTTTTAATTTTTGGCATTAGTAACCAAAAACTAAAACTAAAATCCGAATATGATATTAGGACATGATTAGAACTGTGACTACAATAATACGGGGGTAGTATTAAGTTACAAATGGCAGGAAGAAAACTAAGTAACAGTGAAAGGAAATGAAGGGAGGGGGTGGTAGATGGGTGGGTGGTTTTTTTGTTGGTTTGTTTAAATAGTGCCAGGACATTTGTTGTTCTTTTGGTGAGACATGCTGTTGAACAATTATTTACATTAGATGTTTTAGATTTTTCAAAGTGTTGATAGATTTAGAGATACAATTTTATTTAGTTGGGATTATTTTTTTGTTAATTATTTAAATAGGGGTTTTTTACAATTTAATTCAAAGTTTAACAGTAGTTTTCGGTTACATTATACTTGTTTCAAAATTTTTAAGTTTTTGTAACAGTTACGTGATATATAAATAAAAACATATATTTAATCTCCTTTATTCATAAACGAAAAATAATGTTGCAACAAAGACTCTATAATAAAAAATATTGCACTTCATACATTGATTTGTCATATGGTCGTTTTGAAAAATCCCATAAAAAGAGAGTTTACCGCTTTTACTCTAATTCGGAAATAACTAATGGAGACGATTATCCAATAAGAGAAAGCTAAGGCACACAAACGTGCTTATGAAATGTATGTATGCTTGTTTGTGCGTTTATGTGTTTTTCATTGTTCTTTATCCACTTTAATTTCACATTTGCCAGAGAAAAATGAATGGAGTGCAATATTTGTATATTATATCGTCTTTGGTTGTTAAAAATGCGTTATTCAATTTTTCATACAAAATTCCTACAACAAGCCTTTGTAAGTTTATAATTCGTTTGTGAATTAGGAAAATATTTTTCTACTTTATATGTATGTATTTCAAAAAGCTTTTAAGCGAAAACTACTGTATTAGCTTATTGTCAAAACATCATGCAATTGTTTCTATTTTTTTATTTTAATATTAAATATTTTTTTGTTATTTTTAGTTTGTACTACTTTTGTGTTAAAAATGTTAAAATGACACCCCTAAACAAGACCGAATTTTGGTCATTGTATTTTATCAGCCAAATACTCGCTTGTTCAGGTGTACCACTTTAACTGTTTATATTTTTGTTTTTTTTGCTACTTTTTTCCAGTTTTTTTTTTAGATTTTTGTGCCGATTTTTATGCTAAAGGTTGCAACATTACACTACACTACAAGTAAGTACTCGTTAACACTAGAATATTTACAAAAAAAAAAAAATATATATTTTTTTTAGATTTAGTTTTCTTGTTCTAAAAAAAAAAACAACAAAACTTTTTTACATGCACTAGTTACAATAAAGTTAAAAGGATTTGTTGGGTATATTTTTGTTGTGGGAATATTTTTTTGCTTAAAATAATGTAATTGCTTTAATAATGTAATGTTGGAAATTTTAGAAAATTTTACTTTAATATTAAATTTGTATATAAGTGATAATATTTAAAAGTATGGAGTTTTGAGAATATGAATTTTAAAATATTTTATATAGAGTCAAATCAATTTTTTTAACATTATTTCAGTACAAATTCGATTAAATTCGATTGAGTATTGCAACCGAATATTAGTTGCTTTGTCTTCTTGCAACACAACAAAAAGTTACGTTGCTAAAAGTTAGCGAAAATTGTGATTGGCAACTAAAAGATGAAAAATTGTTTGTTTACCATTTTAATAAAAAAAAGTTAAAAAAAACAAGTAAGAAAGTGCTATAGTCGGTCAAGACCGACAATACGATACCCTTCGCCATTATGGTCAAAGGTGTTCTTTTTCCTGTATAAAGACAAATATTTCCTAAATTTTGCCATCATACAAAAATTTTCTCAAAACTTATATATTTAAGCTGTTTTTGTCATTTTGATTTATATGAGGACTAGGGTCAAATGTGGACCGATTATCTCGAAATTTGGCAAATTGATTACAGTTGTTACAATTATGTATGCAAAAAATAAACTTAAAATTCTCATTATCTTTAGATTTACGAGCGTTTTAGGGTTTTTTGTCTCATTTAGTGCGTTTTTAAAGAAAAGCTTGTATGGGAGCTATGATCAAATGTGGACCGATTTCAACGAAATTTGGTACAGTGATTTAAGTTTACATAGGCAGTATTTGATTTAAATTCCATGAAAAAATATTGATATTTGTGACCTATAGGAGGTACCGTAAATAATGGACCGATTTTGACAAATTTCAATAGCCTACTATAAAAAATGATCTGTTCTAAATTTAATCAAATTATCTTTAAAATTGCAGCCTGTACTTTGATTACGTGCGGGTCCAGCCAGCCGTCCAGCCAGACGGACGGACTGACATCGCTAAATCGACTCGAAGTGATTCTTAGCCTATTGGTATACTAAAAGGTAGGTCTAATACAAATATTTCTTTGCGTTACATACATCAGCACAAACATTCCGCCTATGCTAGTGAAGGGTATAATAAAATACATATAAATATTTCAACATTTAAAAACTAGAGCCTCTTAATATTTTTTTGGATGGAAGTTTCCAGAGTCCCATAAAAATGATTTCAACCTAGGTTGTTGATGATTCTAAAAGAAGTCATACATTCAGTTGAGAATAAATTTTATAAAATTCGGATTGTCTCAAAAATAAAAAAAAAAAAAATACAGAATAAAAACTTGATTTATTTAAAAATAAATTTTCCAGGTATTGTCGGATGTATAGATGGCATACATGTACAAATTCCCTGTTACTATAACAGGCAACTAGAATTGACTCTTGTTGTCATCTACGATATGATTAATCTTTGCCAAGGCAACTGAGTTTCTGATGTCGGTAATTAGTTGTCATACGTAATGTCATTAAGCCAATGGCAACAAAATTAAAGTTGAGTTGCAATACACAATCGAGCCATTGATTTTTGTATGAATCGTTCTAAATTCTTAAGTAAAAAAAATATCAAAAATGTCTAACAAATAATTAAAATATTTTTGTATTTTTAAATCTGTACTGATTTGCTTTACAAAAAGTCTATTATATCGAGATTAACCCATGGGTCCACTTTTTTGTTTTATATTTCGTTGTCAACACTATTATTAATTTTTGAAAGAAGATGTAAGAAAATAGAGTTTATGCTTTTTGAGATATTCATGAGTCAAAGACATAATTGACCCGCATTTTTTCTTATACATGATAAACATAAAACTACGGTTTATAGAGATCAGGGGCCAAATTACCGCATTCGATATCGATCAAAAATTCAGACTTTTAAGCAAATATTGTGAAGTATACTTTAGGGATGTTCAAAATTATTTCGATGCAAAAAGTTTATTGAAATTTGGTATCCATTTTGATTTGTTTTTAAAAACATAAAGGTCAATTAAAACTCTTCTACTATCGTTCATCTTTTGGCAAACAACTTCAAAAAAATATAGGTAAACTGTGCATCTTTTAAATAATTTCAATTATCCTTAAAGTATGCTATACAAATGTTTTTATAATATCTAAGATTTCGATCGATATCGAATGCGGTAATTTGGCCCCAGATTACATTTTCAAAAATTATACGCACAAAAAACTATGTTTTGAAAAAGTTTAAAAAAAAGGGAACTCGGAAAAATTTTTAAAAATGGCTGAAGTATTTGCTTTATTTTTAATGGAATTTCGGAATTTCTTATGCAATACTCGTCCATCTGTAAGAGTGTATCTCTTAATAGTCGATTTGCCAGTTGACCGAACAACATACTATACATCCGAAAAAATTAAAAAATTCACGATATGGTTTTAACTAAAGGCATCCCACGTTGATCACTGGAATAATCACTTAGGTATGAAATAGCTTTCCGTAAGATGGCTACCTCATTTGCACACAATCCAACACAAACGTAACCGTTTGACAATACTTTCCGTAAGATGGCTACCTCATTTGCACACAATCCAACACAAACGTAACCGTTTGACAATTTCGATTAAATTTTCTACGTTCTTTAACTGTTATATGGAAGAGTTTTTTGCATCGACGGCGTGCTATTGCTGTAGACTTACCGCCGATGGAGGATTCTGAGGTAATAAATAATTTTAATAGAAAATAATAATTATGTATATAAATTTATGTTGCCGAGACTGGGGATCGAACTCAGTCTGAATATGATATCTTATGCTAAGTAGTCGACGTGCTAACCAACTAAGCCACAGCACTACAAATGCAAATTTATTGTATCCATTTAATGATAAATTGAGAAAAATGACTGCATTTGGCTAAGAAAATAGTTTCCAAACTTGAAGAAATTGTTCTGAAGGCAAAAGTTTGACTTCAACGACGAAATCATCTCACAAAAAATTACTATTTTCATGACTTCAGAAAAATCATATTTTTTTTGAAGAAATACAAAAATTGAATAAAAGTTGTTTAAAGAAGACTATATTGAAAAAAAAAAATCAACTTTTTGTGTTTTATTCAAAAAGACACAAAATTATTAACTTGCCCTCGTATGTGTTATAAAATATCATGTAAATTAAATGAAAAATTTCCATTTTTTGATGGCAGTATTTTTTTTTAATTGTTATTTTAAATTAATTTCTTGTCTTTGTTAATTTTTTTTACGACCAAATAAATTTAAATAACAAACAAGAACGTTTAGTAATTCATTTCATAGTAAATTGTGAATTACAAAAAAATTTTAGAAATTTTTTAGTAAAAATATTACTAAAGTTATATCGAAAAAAACTAAATTAAGTTAAGGTTGTTAAAAATGAATCTTTGCAAAATGTGGATAAAACTTCTATTAAAGTTCATTAAAATTTAAACAGATTTTGTAGAAAATATATTTTTTATTTCATTTAAAACTAATCAAAATTACAAAATTGGTCCTATAAATCAATCTAGAATTTAATAAAAAGATTTTAATTTAAATTTCTAGTCCTCAAATAGCAAATGCTTAAATACTCTAAAACATTCAAATACATAAAAATTGTATATTTACAGTTCACCCAAACAAGAAAATGCTCCCCCATTTCCTTAACTACGAAAAGTTTATTACCCTTAACTGTCGAAGGTTGTAAAAAAAATGTTTAAAAGCTTTTTTTTGAAAAATGTACAACAAATTGTATTTTAGAAATAAAAATATGCAATATCTTTAAAAAGATAGACATCTTTAATGTTTCTATATTTTACATTTTAGATGAATATATACGAACATACATATTTCTAATGGGTACTTTAAAATATAAAAAATAAAATTATAAAATACTTAAAGCATGTAAAACATGCAATACCCAAAGCTTCCTGGGACGCCATTAAATGGATCACGAAATGAACTTTAATAAATAAATTTATATATTTTTTTTTTTTAAGTCTAACGTGTATGAATTTATGATTAATATTTTTGATCAAAGAAAAAAAAAAGTTAGAAAGAACATAATAACAACAGAGTGAAACAGACAGGTTTATTATGGCCACACTATAAAAAAGGCGAATAAAAAATCACTGTTTGACGCCGAAGCAAAATTGTTCTATAATAGAGACATTAATTGCTAGAGAAGTCGCCACAAAACCTTAAACATTTCGTGTGGCTTAATGGAGCAAATAAACCAAATTTCGTTAAAAATATTCAAAAATAGTTTGTTGATAAGTTTATATTTATAAAATAAATGAAAAATCATTTTAGTTTTAATATCCTGCTGTTAAGTAATAATTTATAGCTGTAGGTAGCCGGCACCATAACTTTGTTTTTTTTTTGTAAAATCAATATTGAAGAAAATTGTTAATAATGACAAAATGGTATTTTTAAAAAATTTTTATATAATTTTGAAATATCTTCAATATTTCATCACAATTCCAGATTTTTAGAACATATTAACGTTAGTATTCACTAGAATGAAGAATGAAAAATTTGTATTATTAAGTAGGATAATATGTAGTAACTGTTTAGGTCCTTAAGGATATTCCAAAAAGGTATATATTTAGAGTGGTAGAATGAAAAACAAAGGATTTAAAACAAAAATTTATAATTTTACATTAGAGTATTGCACTACAATACAATTATTTATCATTAGCAAAACCAAAAAATGGAGTATTCATAATTCTAGATAAATTGAAAACGACGCACTATATTTAATTTGCAAGATAAAATAAATTCGAATTATAATCAGGAGTATCAGGAGCCCATACCACCAGAAGCCGAAGATTAATAAAACTCGTGAAAATGAGTATTAAAACCATTCAGTGGGAATTTGAATGTTAACAAAGTTGGTTGGTGCCGCTTTGTTAAAGAAAAGACAAAAACAAAATAGGCAAGAAACAAATCAAAACCCAATTTATAGCAACAAAATACATGTTCGAGAGAACAAAGAAATATAATTTGGAACATTGTTGCCATGAAACTATTATTTTTGTAAACGTTGGGAATATTTTTGTAAATATTGGGAATATATATTTTTTTTAAACAAAAATAAATTCTAATATTAAACAATTTTAGATTTTCATATTTGTTAGATGTTTTCGCTCCAAACATTTTTTTATAGAAATTTTTAATAAAAATATTTTTCTTTGGAAAATTGTCAGATAAAAATTATATTTAATAGAAAATTTTTCGATAGTATTTTTCTCTAAAAATTTTCGATTAAAATATATTTATATCAAACAATTTTCAAATCTTCTATAGAAAAATTTTTGAGAAAAATCTTTGTTAAAAAAAATTTTCTATAGAATAATCTTTGATAAAAAAAATTTTTCTAAAGAAAAATTTTTGATACAAAAATTTATAGAAAAATTGTTGATAAAAAAATTTTTCTATAGAAAATTTTTGTATCGAAAATAGAACATTTTATTTTTGATACAAAAATTTTCTATAAAAAAATTTTTGATACAAAAATTTTCTATAGAAAAAATTTTGATAAAAAATCTTCTATAGAAAAATTTTTGATAAAAAATTTTCCATAGAAAAATTTTTGATAAAAAAATTTTCTATAGAAAATTTTTTGATAAAAAAATTTTCTATGTAAAAATTTTTGATAAAAACGATTTCTATAGAAAAAATTTTCTATACAAAATTTTTTGATAAATAAATTGTCTATAAAAATTTTTCTATTGAAAATTTTGCATAAAAAAATTTTCTATTGAAAATTTTGCATAAAAAATTTTTCTATTGAAAATATATATAGAACAATTTTTGATACAAAATTTCTATAGAAAAATTTTTAATAAAATAATTTTCTATAGAAAAATTTTTGATAAAATAATTTTCTATAGAAAAATTTTTGATAAAAAAAATTTTCTATAGAAAAATTTTTGATAAAAATAATTTTCTATAGAAATTATATGTAGAAAAATTTTTGATAAAAAAATTTTCTATAGAAAAATCTTTGACAAAAAAAATTTCTAAAGAAAAATTTTTGATACAAAAATTTATAGAAAAATTGTTGATAAAAAAAATTTTCTATAGAAAATTTTTGTATCGAACATAGAACATTTTATTTTTGATACAAAAATTTTCTATAAAAAAATTTTTGATAAAAAAATTTTCTATAGAAAAAATTTTGATAAAAAATCTTTTATAGAAAAATTTTTGATAAAAAATTTTCCATAGAAAAATTTTCGATAAAAAATTTTCTATAGAAAATTTTTTGATAAAAAAAAATTTTCTATGTAAAAATTTTTGATAAAAACGATTTCTATAGAAAAAAATTTCTATACAAAATTTTTTGATAAAAAAATTGTCTATAAAAATTGTTCATAAAAAAAATTTCTATTGAAAATTTTGCATAAAAAAATTTTCTATTGAAAATATATATAGAACAATTTTTGATACAAACATTTTTAATAATAACAATTTTCTATAGAAAAATTTTTGATAAAACAATTTTCTATAGAAAAATTTTTGATAAAACAATTTTCTATAGAAACATTTTGGATAAAAAAAAATTCTATAGAAAAATTTCCTATAGCAAAATTTTTGATAAAAAAATTTCTATAGAAAAGTTTTTGATAAAATAATTTTCTAAAGAAAAATTTTTGATAAAAAAAATTTTCTATAGAAATTATATGTAGAAAAATTTTTGATAAAAAAATTTGTATAGAAAAATTTTTGATAAAAAAAATTTTCTACAGAAAAATTTTTGATAAAAAAATTGTCTATAGAAAAAATTTTGATACAAAAAATTTTCTATAGTAAAATTTTATATAGAAGAATTTTTGATAAAAACATTTTCTATAGAAAAATTTTTGATACAAAAATGTATATGAAAATTTTTGATAAAAATATTTTCTATAAAAAAATTTTTGATATAAAAAATTTTTTATAGAAAAATTATTGATAAAAACATTTTCTATAGAAATTATATGTAGAAAAATTTTTGATAAAAAATTTCTATAGAAAAATTTTTGATAGAAAAATTTTCTATAGAAACAATTTTGATACAAAAATTTTCTATAGAAAAATTTTTATAAAAAAATTTTCTATAGACAAATTTTCTATGGAAATTATATGTAGAAAAATTTTTGATAAACAAATTTCTTTAGAATAATTTTTGAGAAACAAAATTTTCTATGGTAAAATCATGAAATAAATACTAAAGGAAGTGCCACTTCAAAATTTTTGACTATAAAGAATATCTTTGAAGTTTGTATATTTTGTCAATATTACACAGATCGTTGCCACACTCGAAGATTATTTTATGGAAATTTGTGAACTAAAATGTGTAGTTTGAAAAAAAAAAAAAAAAATAAATAAAACTTCAAATAACTAATATTTTCTAATCAATAAAATTTGTAGTTTGTAGCTTGTTTGATGCTAAAACACATAAGATCTCAATTATACCATTAAATTAAAAAAAACTCGTGTGTGTTACTGAATAACGAATTACGGACAAACTGCTGAGGCGTTTGAGATAATATTCACAGCTTGTGTTCCTAAAAGTTTAGGGAAGGACTCGATAGACTTTGAAAACATGACTGACATGAAAACACCCACTAGGAGCAATTTTGTGGATCTCAGTTCAAAAACTTTACTTACTTAGTTTTCCCAAACTCTACAAGTAAAATAGAGGGGACTTCTTTCAGTCAAGGACATGTACTAGATTCTATTTTTAGACTAATTGAAGAAGACCTACAGTTTGATGCTGGCTCCTAATGGCAAATAACTTAATACTCAATAACCAGTCGCTATCTGTATTACAGACCTTAAAGTCCACACAAAATCTTTAACATTCCGATATAAAAGAGTGGTTGAGGCCCTATGCTCCACTGGGAGTCAAGGATAATAGGGAAAAAAAGTAAAGAAATATTAAAAATTACCAAACAATTTTGATACTTAAATGGAATTTTTTTGAAAAGTAAGGTAGCCTCATTTTTTGAGTAAACTTCAGATATTCTTTCTTGTCAAATGGTTAATGTTTACAAAATAAAAAGTAAGTGGCACTTCCTTTAATATTTATTTCATGGGTAAAATTTTTGATAAAAAAATTGTCTATAGAAAAATTTTTGATAAATAAATTTTCTATAGAAAATTTTTTGATAAAAAAATTTTCTATGGAAAAATTTTTGATAACAAAATTTTCTATTGAAAAATTTTTAACACAAAAATTTTTTATCGACAAATTTTTGATACAAAAAATTTCTATAGAAAAATTTTTTATAGAAAAATGTTCGATACAAAAATTTTCTATAGAAAAAATTTTTAATACAAAAATTGTCTATAAATAAGACCAATTTAAGTAAAACCTTCCTGATCCGAGATGTTTTTTGAAGAATAGGTAGTTCTATCCAATATAAATTATACTAAATCATATTTAGTATTTAGATAAAATTGTTCATTCGTTCTTTTCAATGCGGCTTTTATATAGGAGGAGGACTGGGTTGTTGGAAGGTTTTTAAGCTGGTGCCCATTACTGTTCTAAATTCATAAGATCCAACTTAATTGCAAATTATACGTTTCTTTAAAAGCTTTCTATCCATAAAATATCTTTTGTATGTAATAAAATTTATTATGCCTAAAATTTATAGGTGTATTGTTGGTGCATACAAGATGTATTTCGTTGGAGCAGGTGTAAGAATAAAATTACCATAATAATTTATTTATATTGTTTCAGGCTTTTAATATACAAATTTAATTAAAACAAAATTTAAATTAAAGACTTTTTATTTACCAAATAAATCCGCAGGAAATATTTATTACAGAAATTTGATGTTGTTTAATTTTTTTCAATTTATTACACAATACTCGAATATCCCCCAGGAGTTGCATAGATTTACTGGAACTTTTTTTGATGTAAATAGTTAAATTAATTTTTAATATGATTTTTTTTATTGAATTAATTTTAAAGTAAACGTTTACACAGACACTCACTCAAACACACACATTAACACTTTAAAACAACAATAATAAAGAATTTATTATTGTATTTTATTTTATAGGAATAATTTCATTTTAATAATTATATTAAAACTTTCAATATTTTAAAGCATTTTTGCAAAATGTTTATATTATTATTATTAATATTTTTATTGCATTAAATTATTATACAACTTTTTTTGTGGTATTATTTTTTTAATTTTTTTCTGACTAATTTAGTGTATAATTTATTTTCACGAGTAATTAACAATATTTGTATTTTTTTCTGTAGTTATTTATTTATAACACATTAATATTGATATTATTCCAGTATAAATTTAATTAAATTTTTCTTTTTTTCTTTTACTAATTTTTCATTTATTTTTGTTATAAAGATATTTATGATTTTTGCCTATTATTTTAATGCGAAAATTGATTAATTTGTTTTTCTTTATTTTTTTTTTTTCTATAAATATAAAAATTATATATTTTTTCTATTATTATGTTGCCTTAACAACGAACGTTACTAACTTCGAACTATAACCGAAAGACTGACAGAGTTCAAACTTTTTGAAATTCATACTGAATTCTAAAAATAACAAAGTTGCATTCCAAAATATTTCACCACCACCACCAACGACATATCAACAACAAAAACAATACAGCGCCGCCACCACCACCAACAACATTTGACTGACAGACTGACTACCACCACACCACCCTCTCTTCTTTTATGAGTTATACCCTACACAAACATATGTGGTTATATAAAATGTGTGATGATATTTGTTATATACAGAAGAACTGGTTTTCATAATCTCAGAATCGATATTAGGGCCTGTCAAAGACAATATAATTTAAAGAACAATCCGGTATATAATGGAAATCGATCGTTTTTAAACAGATCGATTTCGAACATATTTTTGAGATAATTTTCGGTTTATTTTATAAATTTGGGCTTTATTCTTTTTGACTGATATCTTTTCTTTCATTTGGCTTAGAGTTTTTTTTTGTGGAAATGAAAAACAAGTAAGAAAGTACTATAGTCGGTCAAGCCAGACCATACGATACCCTTCACCACTAAGGTCAAAGGTCTTCTTTTTCCTGTGTAAAGACAAATATTTGGTAAATTTTGCCATTATACAAAAATTTTCTCAAAACTTATATTTATTTAAAATGTTTCCATCATTTGTACTTATATGAGAGCTAGGGTCAAATGTGGACCGATTCCCTCGAAATTTGGCAAATTGATTATAGTTTTTACAAAAATTATGTATGCAAAAAAATAAACTAAAATTGTCTTTATCTTCAGACTTATGAGCGTTTTTAGAGATTTTTGTTTGACAGAAGAGTTTGTAAATTTGGTAGTCATTTTGGTTTATATAAGCGGTATTTGGCTTAAATTTCATGAAAAAATATTAATATTTGTGGCCAAAATATAAATTTTTTACATGGTTTACAGCCAGCGACTGACTTCGCTAAATCGACTCAGAAAGTGATTTTAAGCCTCTTGGTATACTAAAAGGTGGGTCTTAGACAAATATTTCTTTGCGTTCAGCACAAACTTATAATTCCCTTTCCACCTATGGTGGTGAAGGGTATAAATATATCTGAAACCGATCGATTTGAAAACTATTGATTTCCACCACATACCGGAATGAAAAACACATAAACGCACAAGCCAACATACATGAGCACGTGTGTGAGCCTTAGCTTTCTTTCATTAAATAATCTTCTCCATTAGTTCTTTCCGAATTAGAGTAAAAGCGGTATAATCCCTTTTTAATGGAGTTTTCAAAACGACCATACGTTAAATCAACTTCTTTATATTAAAGAGTCTTTGGTAAAACTAATAGATAATTGGTTTAAGATTTTTTGTTGGGTCGAAGGACTTGATTGCATCAAGTCGTTCCTTTCCTTAGATATTTCGTATCTACTCGAAATAAGAGAAAACAATAAAACGTTTGTTATAAAAAATAGCCTAATAGCTCTCTAAAATATTCTTCAAGAAGTTCAATCAACTTTTGTATACATGTGAACTAATTTGGGACGTACTTTTTCCATTCCGAGTGGTTATCCCCAAAACACACATTTTGAACTTATCAAGTGTCAAAAATCGTTAAACTTTTAGTTTATTTTTTTCATGGACTTGCCGTATAGTAAGATATATTAACTCGGGTTTTTGAAACAAAACAAGAAATAACTCACTTCATCCGATATGTTCACTATTCATACCAACTGTATCCGACCTTAAATGGTATACAACTCTTCCGTATGGACCGATGCTTTAAAGTCTATTTTGGAGTTACTTGACCTTGATAGAAGGATAGGTGGGAAGTGTTTTACCGCTCTAGCGTTATAAGAATGGTATATGTTTTGATGATATCAGAAACCTTATTCCCAAAACTATGAACTTAGTAATCGTATGACTTTTAGGACTTATTCGTTTGTTGTCGATTGGCTATTCCGAGAGTGGGTAGTACAAAACTTACTTACTTACATAAACTTACTTACTTACAACCTGCTAAGGTTAAAGGCCGAGCGTATTTTAGAATTCCATGCACTTCGATCTTAATGACATGAGACACGAAATATTTTGATTTTAATTTTGTAGGAATGCTTAAAAATCTTGCCAATAAAAACTATGTAGATGTCAAATCTGAAAGCTGTCAGACTATCTGAGAACTATAGGATAGTTATTTGTTCAGACTGTCTAGAAAAATTTTAGAAAAACTTCACACATTCATATAAATTACAAAAAAATATGTATACATGACTCTGACGGATTTTCGATACTATTAGACTAATCTCAGACAGAGTAAGCCTTTCAACAGACAAATAAAATGTCTGATGAAATTCTGTTAGATTTTCAAATTGAATTATATACAGATGCAAACATTTTCATGAAAAATGTACAAAAATCAATATTTTAAAGAGTTTTGGATATTTAAAGTAAATTTATATTAAACTTCAGAACGGACAGAAGAACTCAAAATAACGTCATACAATTGGTTGTATATGTATGTATTAAATAAGAGCGTTCCAAAAAGTTTAAGGTCAATTTTTCAATTAAATTTTTTAAATGTTTCAAAAAAGTACTAGAAATTTGATATTTATATTGTTTATTTCAATGAAAATTCCAAAAAGTCAAATTAACCCTTGCGTACCCATGGGTTCTAAATAGCTTAAATGCTTCGCCCATGAGTACGCAAGGGTTTATTTGTATAAAATGTAATTAAAAGCGCATTTAAAAGATTTTTTGAATTTTCATGAAATATAACAATAAAAATAAGTAATTTCTAGTACTTTTTTGGGTCCGGTAATAAAAGGGTTAATGACATCCGATTTTAATAAAAATTCTAGTATATATGTCTAACAATTGAAGCAATAATAATTTAAGTTCTTATTATAAGAGCTGCTAGTATATAACAATTTACGAGCTTTTTATAGCTTTGGTGAAAAAATGGGTTTTTGTCGAAATCTTTATTTTTAAATCGCAGGTACGTCTAAGCCGTTAGAGATATCGATCTAATTTTTTCTTTGTGGTAATCTGCCGGGTGTTCTTACTAACACTCTAGAAATCATTTTTAACTTTTTTGGAATACGTTTAACCAACCAAAAACCAAAAACGGAGTTTTGAAAAAATTATTAAAAAATACTTTTTCGTCCTATGTAAAAGTGACTTTATATTAGCCCATTGTAATAAAAATGAATATTTAAATATCTTGAGGTCTCAAAAAAGTAAAAAAGTCAAACTTATCAACATTTTTTTAAAATAATAATTTTTTTATTGCATATGCTCAGGAGAATATTCAATGATGTAGAATATTTTGTTTAATCCTTAATTATTATGAAAGTTTTCAACCGATTTTAAAGTAATATATCTCGTTGGAAAGCCCATTTTGTTCTCAGTACCATGCTGTTAAACACTTTTTTGAAAATATATTCAAAGTGGAATTTTTTTTTCAAACATTCGAAGAAACCCCTTATTTTTCCCATATAACAGGCATGTCCTTGCCGTCCATTCGGCAAGCTTTTCCGATTTCCGATGAAACTATGTATTTGGATTATTGATGTCACATATAAAACATTTGGGGGTACGTGTTTTTGTATTATAAAGTTTTTGTATTTAAAACAATATGAGAAATAGAATGACGGAATAATAGAGAATATTATTAGCCATTAGTCTGTTCAGATCTAATAAAAAAGGGGCTTAACAACCAAATGTCTGCTTACTAGATGATATTAGACATTAATGATAAATATTAGGGATATATAACAGTCGGTCTTATGACTAACAAGTTATTATTTAAAATCTCATATATTGGATTCTTATAAAGTAAAATAGTATTCCAGCAGAAATAAAATAAAGTAGTTTTTTATATATGATAGGAACTCAATTAATTCTGATAATGTAGGGTATCACATGATCGACCCTTACCGTCTAAACATACTTTCTCACTTGTTTTATTTTATATTTTTAAATTGCTATGAAAGTGGAATATTGCATTAACTTACTGATAACCTTATACGTTATGTCCCCAACAGTGGAATATAAATACTACTAGCCGACAACAAAAACATAAAACCTCTGTCAAAGAAATTCAGATAATTAGGATTCGACTTTAGTCCTTATTCTCTAAGCGAAGGCAAATTGAAATACACTAAACACACACAACATACACTCTTACAGACAGGCAAACTGGCACACACACACACTCTGTGACAAATACCAAAAAAAGAAAAAGAAAGGAAACGGCAAAATTGTCTATATTTTGTATTAAGGGTTATTCACGCACTAAAAACACAACAAACAAGGAACCGAGAAAAAAGGAGCAGAAATTCTAAAACAAAAAAAAAAAAATGACAACGACAATTTTCAACCCTCAATTTGCGTTACGGACTGACTTAAAGTCTAACCGTATCTCAGTTATGTGGTTCGGCTGAGCGTGTGTGTGACTTCCCAGTCGTCATAGTCGTCATATACATAATATCTGTGTTCAGAATGTTAAATGAATTGTAGTATTCCATGGCTTTGTCTTCAAGGGGGGAGTTTAGTCTTAACTGTTTTATGAGGGTTGCTTTCCTAGTTGGTTGATCATATTGACAAATTGAGAGTTTTTTTGTTTTCATTCGGATTTAGTCAATTTTGAGTAGAACAAAATAAAATCATCATAATATTAAGAAAAAGAAAATAAAAAAACACAAATATTTTGTCGTAGGGTATTTCTTTTTAAAACTTTTTCTTGTTAATATAAAATGAGTCAATAAATTCGACGACTGCAAAATGTACAATCATTTCCCGAGATACACATACACAAACACATAGAAACACAATTTGCCCTAAAAACAAACACTTGCATACGTCACAGTCAAACTAAAAATGTCATAAATTTGAATATTTTTTGTTTTGTTAAGATCCTTAAAAATCTTTTATTTACTTCTTTTGTCATTTAGCCACTAATCAAGAATATTAATAAGGACTTTTTGAGGTTTATTACAGCCTAAACGTGTTTATTTTAGCATAAAATTATGTGAAAGACAGAGAATGTGGGTTTCTTGTGTTTTGTGTTTTTTTCATGAATTTAATATTTCCTTTAAAATATGTTTAAGGGCTCGAAACTGGAACCAGTTATTGTTTCAAATCATAAATGTTAATGTAAGTTGTGGGGAAATATTCTTAATACCCAAGTGGGTAGTTTAAGTTTTTATATCTATATTTAGCTCTAACAAAGGAATAGGACTTATTTACATGACTACATCTTTATTATCCTTGTTAGACTCAAAAGGATTTCATGCTTTAGTAAAATCTACGATTATTACGAAATTTATTTGCTTAAATGAATTTATAACTTTAGAATTTTTTATGAATTTACTATTTAGAGGAATTTCTGAAATTTTGTATTTTTTAGTAAAAAATTTTCATATATTTATTTTTGAAAAATTTCCTATAAAAATAAGAAATTTTTGAAAAATTTCCTATATAAATAAGAAATTTTTGAAAAATTTCCCATAAAAATAAGAAATTTTTGAAACATTTCCTATAAAAATAAGAAATTTTTGAAAAATTTCATATAAAAATAAGAAATTTTTGAAAAATTTCCTATAAAAACAAGAAATTTTTGAAAAATTTCCTATAAAAATAAGAAATTTTTGAAAAATTTCCTATAAAAATAAGAAATTTTTGAAAAATTTCCTATAAAAATAAGAAATTTTTGAAAAATTTCCTATAAAAATAAGAAATTTTTGAAAAATTTCCTATAAACATAAGAAATTTTTGAAAAATTTCCTATAAAAATAATAAATTTTTGAAAAATTTCTTATAAAAATAAGAAATTTTTGAAAAATTTCTTATAAAAATAAGAAATTTTTGAAAAATTTCCTATAAAAATAAGAAATTTTTGAAAAATTTCCTATAAAAATAAGAAATTTTTGAAAAATTTTCTTATAAAAATAAGAAATTTTTGAAAAATTTCCTATAAAAATAAGAAATTTTTGAAAAATTTCCTATAAAAATAAGAAATTTTTGAAAAATTTCCTATAAAAATAAGAAATTTTTGAAAAATTTCCTATAAAAATAAGAAATTTTTGAAAAATTTCCTATAAAAATAAGAAATTTTTGAAAAATTTCCTATAAAAATAAGAAATTTTTGAAAAATTTCCTATAAAAATAAGAAATTTTTGAAAAATTTCCTATAAAAATAAGAAATTTTTGAAAAATTTCCTATAAAAATAAGAAATTTTTGAAAAATTTCCTATAAAAATAAGAAATTTTTGAAAAATTTCCTATAAAAATAAGAAATTTTTGAAAAATTTCCTATAAAAATAAGAAATTTTTGAAAAATTTCCTATAAAAATAAGAAATTTTTGAAAAATTTCCTATAAAAATAAGAAATTTTTGAAAAATTTCCTATAAAAATAAGAAATTTTTGAAAAATTTCCTATAAAAATAAGAAATTTTTGAAAAATTTCCTATAAAAATAAGAAATTTTTGAAAAATTTCCTATAAAAATAAGAAATTTTTGAAAAATTTCCTATAAAAATAAGAAATTTTTGAAAAATTTTCTATAAGAATAAGAAATTTTTGAAAAATTTCCTATAAAAATAAGAAATTTTTGAAAAATTTCCTATAAAAATAAGAAATTTTTGAAAAATTTCCTATAAAAATAAGAAATTTTTGAAAAATTTCCTATAAAAATAAGAAGTTTTTGAAAAATTTCCTATAAAAATAAGAAGTTTTTGAAAAATTTCCTACAAAAACAAGAAATTTTTGAAAAATTTGCTATAAAAATAAGAAATTTTTGAAAAATTCCCTATAAAAATAAGAAATTTTTGAAAAATTTCCTATAAAAATAAGGAATTTTTGAAAAATTTCCTATAAAAATAAGAAATTTTTGAAAAATTTCCTTTAAAAATAAGAAATTTTTGAAAAATTTCCTATAAAAATAAGAAATTTTTGAAAAATTTCCTATGAAAATGAGAAATTTTTGAAAAATTTCCTATAAAAATTAAAAAATTTGAAAATTATCTATTTTTTAATAAGAAATTCAAAAATTTTTTTGTTTTATAGAAAATTTTTCAATAATTTTTTTTTTTTAGGAAATTTTTCAAAATTTTCTTTTATAGAAAATTTTTCAAAAATTTCTTTTAGAGAAAATTTTTCATTTATTTAGAAAGATTTTCAAACATTTCTTTAGAGGAAAATTTTCAAAAATCTCTTTTTTTTATAAGAAATTTTTAAAAATTTTCTTATTTTTATAGGAAATTATCTAAAAATTTCTTATTTTTACAAGAAATTTTTTCAAAAATTTCTTATTTTTATGGGAAATTTTTAAAAAATTTCTTATTCATATAGGAAATTTTTCAAAAATTTCCTATTTTTATAGGAATTGTTAAAAAAATTTCTTATTTTTATAGGAAAATTTTCAAAAATTTCTTATTTCTATACGAAATTTTCCAAAAATTTCTTATTTCCAAGTTTATGTTTAGAAGATATTTTTGTATGTATCTTTTGTTTTATTTCAAGTACTTTTTATTTTAAATTAATTTTGATTTTTATTATAACATTTTGTTTATCAAACATCATCTAATTTTTTATGTCACAAGTCAAACAATTTAATGTTTTAGCAAGAATTTAAATCCCAAAAAATCTCTATTAAAATTTAAGCCTTAAGGATTTTATTATTTGCCAAAAATGTCACAAAAGAAGTCCTGATATCTAAAATCAAAAGAATAACAAAATTACACTAGACCGTATTGACGTAAAAGTATTTACAAAAATCATGTCATATCTTAAAATATCCTTGGCAGTAACAGGTGCATACTTCAATAATAAAAATATCGATTTGTGTTCAAAACTTTAGATGAGCTGATTTTTGATCATTCTTTGTTTGTAAATTGTGTAACACCTCAAAATAACATTTCCGTTTTGTTCAGAAAAGTTTTACTTCTCCTGTTTCTTGTCGTTTTTGTTGTGTTATTTCCTATTTTGTTTTTTTTCTATTCAACGTTAGACATTATAAAGTTCAATTTAAAATGAGACTTTTCATTATGGCAGGCATCGAATATTAAGAACTTTTTTTATTCTTTTTCTTTTATTATTGTGTTGAGTTTGTGTTAAATAGTATCTGAAAGGTGGGTGTATTTGCTAAGTTTAAATGTTTATAAGTTTGTATCCTGCACTCACACACACATACAGATAGTCCTATGAACCTTTTGTAAAGTTTTTACCTTTTTTGTGTTAAGTTTTATAAATGAATTTTTCATTAATATCATGAACCAGGGATTAAGGTAAAATAAGAAAAAAATGTGATTTTATTTTCTTTTAACAGGCAGCAGCGTATTTACAACAATTTGGAAAATTTGATTCAAGCACGAAAATCTTTATAAACGTGCTTTGGCATTTACACAAAAAATCACTCATTCGCCTCATACCATCATAACATTCACTCTACTCGTATCTCACTTCCTCGCCTGAATACGGGTCTTCTATATCACACAAATTGATATGTTCGATGGTGTAAGTATGTATGTATTTGTGTTAAAAAGAACAAAGTATATGTGTATTTTACAGTTTGAAGTTATTGCCAAAGCTGTTTTAATTATAGAGTTTTTTGTGTTTAATGAAAATGTGTAAAGGAACAACAAAAAGTTGTTAATCGTTTCTTACAAATACTCAAACTTACGTTTATCCATGGAAAAAACGGAGATGATACACACTAACGATAACATTCCAAATTACTTTTCTTTGAAAAATTTATGTCTGGGAGTGTGTGAGAGTGTTTCTAAAAATAACTGTATTTCTGTCTGTCTGTATTAATTTTTATGGTTGTATAATAAAAGTTTTGTTCCAAACAATACAACCACATGTTCAACATAAACACAACAAATACAAGACGAACGTAAAACACAGATGTTTTTGGTGTTAAATTTTCAGAGGTTGTAGAGTTTTGATTCGAATTTTACATTTTGTTAATAGACGTGTAATTTTGATTCGTATTTTACTTTAAGTATCTTAATGTTTATTACTAATCGTGTTTTTAAACTTTTTAATTTACAAAACATCACAAATTAACAGAAAACTAAGAAAATTTAGCACATATTCTAAATTGTTTGGAGAATAAACTTTTATAGGAAATTACAAAAAAAATCTAATGGTTTTTAGCAATTTTTTTGCTTTTTTTATAGGAACATTTTCAAAAATATCTTATTTTTATAGGACAATTTTAAAAAATTTCTAAATTTTATAGAAAACTTTTCAAAAATGTATTTTTTTTTACAGGAAATTTTTTATTTTCGTAGGAATCTTCTTAAAATTTCTTATTTTTCTTTAGAAATTTTTTTAAAAAATTTCGAATTTTTTAATTTTTTAGAATTTTTTTTTAATTTCTCACTTTTTCAAAAATTTCTTATTTTTATAGGAAATTTTTCAAAAATATCTTATTTTTATAGAAAATTTTTCAAAAATTTCTTATTTTTATAGGAAATTTTTTTAAAATTTTCTTATTTTGGTAGAAAATTTTTCAAAAATTTCTTATTTTTATAGGAAATTTTTCAAAAATTTCTAATTTTTATAGAAAATTTTTCAAAAATTTCTTATTTTTATAGGAAATTTTTTTAAAAATTTCTTATTTTGGTAGGAAATTTTTCAAAAATTTCTTATTTTTATAGGAAATTTTTTAAAAATTTCTTATTTTTATAGGAAATTTTTCAAAAATTTCTTATTTTTATAGGAAATTTTTTTTAAAATTTCTTATTTTGGTAGGAAATTTTTCAAAAATTTCTTACTTTTATAGGAAATTTTTCTTAAATTTCTTATTTTTATAGGAAATTTTTCAAAAATTTCTTATTTTTATAGGAAATGTTTCAAAAATTTCTTATTTTTATAGGAAAATTTTTCAAAAATTTCTTATTTTTGTCAGAAATTTTTCAAAAATTCCTTATTTTTGTCAGAAATTTTTCAAAAATTTCTTATTTTTATAAGAAATTTTGCAAAAATTTCTTATTTTTTGTAGGAATTTTCTAAAAAAAATTTATTTTTTTGGGAAATTTTTCAAAAATTTCTTATTTTTATAGGAAATTTTTTAAAAATTTATTATTTTTATAGGAAATTTTTCAAAAATTTCTTATTTTTATAGGAAAATTTTCAAAAATTTCTTATTTTTATAGGAAATTTTTCAAAAATTTCTTATTTTTATAGGAAATTTTAAAAAATGTCTTATTTTTATAGGAAATTTTTCAAAAATTTCTTATTTTTATAGGAAATTTTAAAAAATGTCTTATTTTTATAGGAAATTTTTAAAAAATTTCTTATTTTTTTGGGAAAAATTTCAAAAAATTCTTATTTCTTAATAAATTTTTCATTTTTGGATTCTTTTTTAATTTTTTTTTAAATTTCTCACTTTTTAGGAAATTTGTAAAAAATTTCTTATATTTACCTATAGCAAATTTTTCAAAAACTTCTCATTTTATAGCAATTTTTTATTTTTGCAGGATATTTTAAATTTTTTTTTTTGATAAGAAATTTTTCAAAAATTTCTTATTTTATGGAAATTTTTTAAATTTTTTTTACCGAAATTTTTTTACTTTTAAAGAAATTTTTTTAAAAAATTTCTTATTTTTATAGGAAATTTTTTGAATGATTTGTTAGTTTTATAAAAGAAAATTCAAAAATTTCTTTTTTTTTATAGAAATTTTTTTAAAATTTCTTATTTTTAAAGGAAAATTTTTAAGAATCTCTATTTTTATAAAAAAATTCTTATTTTTATAGGAAATTTTTTTAAAAATTTCTTATTTTTATTGGAAAATTTTCAAAAATTTCTGATTCTTATAGGAAATTTTTCCAAAATTTCTTATTTTTATAGGAAATTTTTTAAAAATTTCTTATTTTTTTAGGAAATTTTTCAAAAATTTCTTATTTTTATAGGAAATTTTTCCAAAATTTCTTATTTTTATAGGAAATTTTTCAAAAGTTTCTTATTTTTATAGGAAATTTTTCAAAAAATTCTAGTTTTTAGGAAATTTGTCAAAAATTTATGTTTTTTATAGGAAATTTTTCAAAAATTTCTTATTTTTATAGGAAAATTTTCAAAAATTTCTTATTTTTATAGGAAATTTTTCAAAAATTTCTTATTTTTATAGGAAATTTTTCGAAAATTTCTTATTTTTATAGGAAATTTTTTAAAAATTTCAAAAATTCTTATTTCTTAAGAAATTTTTCATTTTTGGATTCTTTTTTATTTTTTATTTCTCACTCTTTAGGAAATTTGTTAAAAATTTCCTATATTTATAGTAAATTTTTCAAAAACTTCTTATTTTTATAGGAAATTTTTAAAAAATTTTTAAAAAATTTTTTAAAAAATTTCTTATTGTTATTGGAAATTTTTTGAAAGATTTGTTATTTTTATAAAAAAAAAATATAAAAAATTTCTTTTTTTTACAGAATTTTTTTTAAAATTTCTTAGTCTTAAAGGAAAATTTTAAAGAATTTCTTATTTTTATAAAAAAAAATTCTCATTTTTATAGGAATTTTTTTTCTAAATTTCTTATTTTTATTGGAAATTTTTCCAAAATTTCTTATTTTAATAGGAAATTTTTCAAAAATTTCTTATTTTTATAGCAAATTTTTAAAAAAGTGGTTATTTGGAAAATTTCAATTTTTTTTCTTTTTGCAGGGATTTTTTTTTAAATTTGTTAATTTAAGGAAATTTTTTTGTTTTAATTTTTTACTTTTATAGAAATTTTTTCAAAAAATGTTTATTGTTGTAGGAAATTTTTCAACAATTTCTTATTTTTATGGAAATTTTCTAAAAATTCCCTATTTAAAACAATTCTGTTTTTTCAAGAAATTTTTCATTTTTAGATTTTTTTTTAATTTTTAAGGACATTGAAAATTTTATTTTTCAAAAATTTCTTATTTTTATGGAAATTTTCTAAAATTCCTTATTTAAAACAATTTTTTTTTCAAGCAATTTTTCATTTTTAGATTTTTTTTTAAATTTTTCACTTTTAAGGAAATTGAAAATTTTAGTTTTCAAAAATTTCTCATTTTTATAAGAAAATTTTAATAAGTTTCTTATTTGTGTACGACATTTATTCAAAATTTCTTATTTTTAAATGAAATTTTTTATTTTTATACGAAATTTTTTTAAAAATTTCTTATATTTTTAAGAAATGTTTCAACATTTGTTGTTATAAAAAATTATTAAAAGTTCTTATTTTAGGAGAAACATATATATTTAAATGCAAATGTTTTTTTAATAAATAAACCGTAACAAAATTTGCTTTGATAATATCCTTAATATTCCCCATTTCCTTTATATTTCTAACCAATAAATATTTATTTATCTGAATCTATATGAAGTTGTATTTTGTATTTTTACTGTAAATCACTTTTAATGAACTATATTTTGTGGTTAACACATGTATAATGTGTATGTATATGTGTGTATATATACAAAATGTATTTTTTATGGTTAGAAATAGTAAAATGTATATACGAGTACTCATATGTAAAATAGAAAGTATCTGCTATAAAATCTATATGTTATTAAAAAAAGGAAATATTTATGGATCTGTGCCAGCCAACACAATCATTATTTTAACCGTCAATAACTATAATTAAATTTATAACCTTCTTTAATGCACATAATTCATTTAATGGTCAAATATGAAATGAATTTTATAAAATGTATCTGTAAAGTCATAAATGGACAGTGTCGAGTAAAACTGGCAGTAAATGTTGAAAAACACATGACTAATGAGATGTCTAATCTTTAAAAGATTTGTAAGCTCTAATGTAAATTTTCACTTGAGCCAAATTTAGCTAGTGTTGTCGCATTACTTGGACTTTCTGAAATGCTCTATATCACTCAGAATTGGAATGACTGATAATTGGAATTTTCTGCATTTGAAAATCATATTTTGGAAACAGAATTATGTGTTCATTAAAATGTTTAGTCTACTGTAATTTTTTGCAAATTAAGTCAAAGTGGTCCAGACTGAGGTTTCATTTTAAAATAAATATGGATAGTGAGCCCACTTCAAACTCAATTAAAATTAAATATTAATATCAAAATTTATATAAATTTCTAAAAGCTTATTTTTTTCTTCTTTTCAAAATATAATTTACGACTATTTTTGTTTATTTATTTAAAATTTATTTAGTCTGTGTTTGGATTTCAAAATGGTTCATTTGGGATTATTTAATAGCTGTAGGCATTTGTTATTAATGTTTGATGATGACATAACTGAGTGCAATTTGGAAAAGTCTTCGAATGTCATAAATCACGTTTTAATACATATTTGATGAGTTATTCAAAAAGTGTTAATTTTTAATTATTAAGCATTTTCGGAGTAAAGAAATAAGTAACGATTTAACTTTTGTTTGTGAAAAAATAAGGAAATATTTAGAGATTATTATAAATTAAATTATAATTAAAATTTTTTGTAGAAAATATAATATAAAAATTTTGAAAAAAAATCCTATTAAAATAAATCAATTAAGACAAATTTCCTATAAAAATAAGAAATTTTTGTAAAATTTCCTATAAAAATAAAAATCTTTTTTATAAAACTACGAAATTTTTAAAAAACTTCCTATAAAAATAAGAAATTTTTGAAAAATTTGCTACGCTCTATCTTCCTCTAAAAATAAGATTTTTTTTTAAAATTTCCTATAAAAATTAGAAATTTTTTAAAAATTTTCTATATATATAAGAAATTTTTGAAAAATTTCCTAGAAAAAAATTTTGGAAAATTTCCTATAAAAATTAGTAATTTTTTAAAATTTTGCACTAAAAATAAGAAAGTTTTGAAAAATTTAATTTAAAAATAAGAAATTTTTGAGAAATTTCCTTCAAAACTAAGAAATTTTTGGAATATGTTCTATAAAATTAAGAAATTTTTGAAAATTTTTTTTATAAAAATACAAACTTTTAAAAAATTTGTTTATGAAACTTCGAAAATTTTGAAAAACTTCCTATAAAAATAAGAAATTTTTGAAAAATTTACCATAAAAATTACAAATTTTTGAAAAATTTCCTATAGGAATTACAAATTTAAGAAAAAATTAAAAATAAGAATTAAAAAAAAAATCCTTTGTAGAAGTTTTCTACAAATTTCTATCAAAAAAATAAAGTTTTGAAAAATGTACAATAAAAAATATACAATTTTTTAAAATTCTCCATAAAAACAAGAAATTAAAAAAAAAATTATAAAAATAAGATATTTTTGAAAAATTTCAAATGAAAATATTTTTGTAAAAATGTTTTATTTTAAAAATTTCTTATAAAAATAAGAAATTTTTTAAAAATTTCTTATAAAAATGAGAAAATTTTGAAAATTTTCTTATAAAAATAATAAAATTTTGAAAAATTTCCTATAAAAATAAGAAATTTTTGAAAAATTTCCTGTAAAACTAAGAACTTTTTGAAAAATTTCCTATAAAAATAAGAACTTTTTGAAAAATTTCCTATGAAAATAAGCACTTTTTGAAAATTTTCTTATAAAAATAAAAAAATTTTGAAAAAATTTCTATAAAAATAGGAAATTTTTGAAAAAATTTCTATAAAAATAGAAAATTTTTGAAAAATTTTCTATAAAAATAATAAATTCTTGAAAAAATTTCTAAATAAATAAGAAATTTTTGAAAAATTTTCTATAAAATAAGGAATGTTTGAAAAATTTTCTAAAAAAAATTAGAAATTTTTGAAATGTTTCCTATAAAAATATGAAATTTGAAAAAAAATTCTATAAAAATAAGAAATTTTTTAAAAATTTCATATAAAAATAAGAAATTTTTAAAAAGTTTCCTAGAAAGTTTTTTTTTATAGAAAATGAAAATAGGAAATTTTTAAAAAATTTTCTATAAAAATAAGGAATGTCTAAAAAAAAACATGATGTAAAAATTTTCCTTATAAATACAAATTTTTGAAAAATTTTCTTTAAAGGTAAGAAATTTTTAAAAATATTCCTATAAAATATGACATTTTTTTTTTTAATTTCCTATAAAAATAACAAAATGGGAAATTTTCTATAAAAAATTAATTTTTGTAAAATAGCCTATAAAAATAAAAAAATTTGAAAAATTTTCTTATAAAAATAAAAAAATTTTTAAAAATTTTCCTATAAAAATAAGAAATTTTTGAAAAATTTCCTATATAAAAAGAAATTTTTGAAAAATTTCCTATAAAAATAAGAAATTTTTGAAAAATTTCTTATAAAAATAAAAAATTTTTGAATAATTTCTTGTAAAAATAAGAAATTTTTGAAAAATTTCTTAAAAACTAAGAAATTTTTGAAAAACTAATTATAAAAATAATGAAGTTTTGAAAATTTTTTTTCAAAAATTATATATTTTTTAAAAAATTCTTATAAAAATAAAAACCTTCGGAAAAATTTCTTAAAAAATAAGAAATTTTTGAAAATTTTTTTATAAAAACAAGAAATTTTTGAAAAATTTGTTGTTAAAATAAGAAATTTTTGAAAAATTTCTTATAAAAAATTAGAAATTTTTGAAAATTTTTTTACAAAAATAAGAAATTTTTGAAAAATTTCTTTTAAAAATAAGATATTTTTGAAAAATTTTCTATAAAAATAAAAAATTTTTATAAAAACAAAAATTTTTTTTAAATTTTCTATAAAAATAAGAAATTTTATAATTTCCTATAAAAATTAGAAATTGTTGAAAATTTCCTATAAAATAAGAAATTTTTTAAAAATTCCTGTAAAAATAAGAAATTTTTGAAAAATTTCCTATAAAAATAAGAAATTTTTGAAAAATTTCCCATAAAATTAAGAAATTTTTGAAAAATTTCCTATAAAAATAAGAAATTTTTGAAAAATTTCCCATAAAATTAAGAAATTTTTGAAAAATTTCCTATAAAAATAAGAAATTTTTGAAAAATTTCCTATAAAAATAAGAAATTTTTGAAAAATTTCCCATAAACTTAAGAAATTTTTGAAAAATTTCCTATAAAAATAAGAAATTTTTGAAAAATTTCCTATAAAAAAAGAAATTTTTGAAAAATTTCCTATAAAAATAAAAATTTTTGATAAATTTCTTATAAAAATAAGAAATTTTTAAAAAATTTTCTATAAAACTAAGAAATTTTTGAAAAATTTCCTATAAAAATAAGAAATTTTTGTTATAAAAATAAGAAATTTTTGAAAAATGTCCTAGTAAAAGGGAATATTCACAAAATTTCCTATAAATTGCAAATTGCAAATTAAGTTAAACCGATTTAAAGCTTTTGACTTTTATGCATGTAAGTACATTGATACGATTTTGTCTGGCAAATATGTTCACATTTTGCAGTTTTTGCATTAAATATTTAAACATGATGTAAGAATGTCAAAATATGATTTATGTTTGACAACAGCGACAATAATAGATTAGTATCAATGTCATGTTGGCAAGGGGTTTTTGTAAATATATCATAGAATATTATGACATACACTCAACTGAAAATTGCCCCATATTTGTTGTGAAGGCTCAAAAAACAGATAATCTGTTCAATTTATTACACAAAATGTGAGACCAATGGCAATTTAATAAAATTAAACTATGAGTAGCTGCATTCTAAAGATAACTCAAACCATTAAATGTCTAGTTAAAATGTGATTAGTTTAATTTTCGGTTACGAATTTGTGCCCATCTAATGTTACGCATTTCGTTTATGGGGAAAAACACGCATTTAGCTCAACATGATTTCATTTGGCAGATTATGATTTATGAGGCTCGTGTTTTAGTTTTAATTTGAGGTCAAATTTGGAACAATATTTGACAAAAAGAAAGAACCGAAAAACATTGATAACAATTTTATTTTCGAATTTTTCTTATTGGCTGACATGGTTAGAGAAATGTTCGAACACTGATTTATGGGGCGATATAATTTAAACATTACTCTTAGGTTCAAAAGCTAAGAGGTTTAGAAAAAGGATTTATGAACAAATCCTTGAAATTAATTTAATTGGGTTTAAGTAACTTACATTAATTATAAAAAGGTGTAGTAGCTTTTTGATGAACATACCTGAAATGGGAAGAATAAAAAAATGTAATTAATTTAAAAGTAAATAATTTTTTAAATGAGAAAAAGGAAGAACAAATGATGTCAAAAGTAAGAAAGATTAACTATCTCTTATTTACAGTGAACAGTGGTGCAAATGAGTCTTTTTGTATTTACTGTGTAGTTTCTAAGCAACTGGACGGATTTTGACAAAATTTGGAACATCATTAGAAGCGGAGTTAGGCTTTTAGAACAATGTTTAAGAACGCATCTATCTGTAGCACAGTGGGCTCTACAGTGGAGCAAAGTTGCCCACCTCGATTATGCAAAACATTTGGGTGCGTATAACTTGCGTCCATTTAGTCCGACCATATTTTGCTAACAAAATAAGTTAATGCCGACATGTTATATATCAATGGAAAGGGAATTTTATTTACTTTTAAGATTAACATCTTTTTACAACAAAAAGTCCAACAACATTAAATTTACATAATTTTTGAATATCACTTTGTATTTTTTTTTTTCAAAAATCTATAAATTTAAAAAAGGTATTAGGATGATTTTTGGACCAATATATAAGATTTTTGGACCAATATATAAGAAAATTACACATTTTGCAATTAATTTATGTAATTTTTTTAAAATTACTTTGTAATTTTTTTTGTAAAAATCTCTTAAACTAAACAAGGTATTATATTAGAAATATAGATTTCAGAATGGGTTCTTAAGCTTCAAATAACATTTTTGAATACAGAAGAATATGCTTTTCGAAAATTTGAGTTTTTTTTTTATCAAAAATTATTCTATAGAAAATTTTTTATCAAAAATTTTTCTATAGAAAATTTTTTATCAAAAATTTGTTTATCAAGAATTTTTCTATAGAAAATTTTTTATCAAAAATTTTTCTATAGATAATTTTTTATCAAAAATTTTTCTATAGAAAATTTTTTATCAAAAATTTGTTTATCAAGAATTTTTCTATAGAAAATTTTTTTATCAAAAATGTTCTATAGAAAATTTTTTTATCAAAAATTTTTCTATAGAAAATTTTTTATCAAAAATTTTTCTATAAAAAATTTTTTATTTTGTCAAAAATTATTCTATAGAAAATTTTTTATCAAAAATTATTCTATAGACAATTTTTTATCAAAAATTTTTCAAAAGAAAATTTTTTATCCAAAAATTTTTCTATAGAAAATTTTTTTAACAAAAATTTTTCTATAGAAAATTTTTTTATCAAAAATTTTTCTATATAAATTTTTTTTATCAAAAATTTTTCTATAAAATATTTTTTTTTCAAAAATTTTGTCATAAAAAATGTTTCTATAGAAAATTTTTTTATCAAAATTTTTTTTATAGAAAATTTTTTTGTCAAAAAAAAATTTTTTATCAAAATTTTTATCAAAATTTTTTATCAAAAATCTTTCTAAAGAAAATTTTTTCATAAAAAATTTTTCTATAGAAAATTTTTTAATCAAAAATTTTTCTATACAAAATTTTTTATCAAGAATTTTTCTATAGAACATTTTTTTATCAAAAATATTTTTTATAGAAAATTTTTTTATCAAAAATTTTCTACAGAATTTTTTTTATCAAAAATTTTTCTGTAGAAAATTTTTTTATCAAAAATTTTTCTATAGAAAATTTGTTTATCAAAAATCTTTCTATAGAAATTTTTTTTCAAAAATTTTTTTGTAAATTTTTTTATCAAAAATTTTTGTATAGAAAATTTTTTTTATCAAAAATCTTTGTATAAAAAAATTTTTTATCAAAAATTTTTCTATAGCAAATTTTTTATCAAAAATTTTTCTATAGAATTTTTTTTAACAACAATTTTTCGATAGAAAATTTGTTATCAAAAATTTTTCTATAGAAAATTTTTGTATCAAAAATTCTTCTATAGAAAATTTTTTTATCAAAAATTTTTTATCAAAAATTATTCTATAGGCAATTTTTTAACAAAAATTTTTCAATAGAAAATTTTTTATCAACAATTTTTCGATAGAAAATTTGTTATCAAAAATTTTTCTATAGAAAATTTTTTTATCAAAAATTTTTCTATAGAAAATTTTTTTTATCAAAAATCTTTCTAAAGAAAATTTTTCAATAGAAAATTTTTTATCAACAATTTTTCGATAGAAATTTTGTTATCAAAAATTTTTCTGTAGAAAATTTTTCTATAGAAATTTTTTTATCAAAAATTATTCTATAGACAATTTTTTATCAAAAATTTTTCTATAGAAAAATTTTTTATCCAAAATTTTCTATAGAAAATTTTTTTATCAAAAATTTTTCTATATACAATTTTTTTTATCAAAAATTTTTCTATAGAAAATTTTTTTATCAAAAATTTTTCTATAGAAATTTTTTTTATCAAAAATTTTTCTATAGAAAATTTTGTTATCAAAAATTTTTCTATATAAAATTTTTTTATCAAAAATTTTTCTATAGAAAATTTTTTTATCAAAAATTTTTCTATAGAAAATTTTTTTATCAAAAATTTTTCCATAGAAAATTTTTTTATCAAAAATTTTTCTATAGAAAATTTTTTTATCAAAAATATTTCCATAGAAAATTTTTTTATCAAAAATTTTTCTATAAAAATTTTTTTTTATCAAAATTTTTTCTACAGAAAATTTTTTTATCAAAAATTTTGTTTGCAAAAATTGCACCAATCTGCTAGTTTTGGTGAAGTTTTGAGCAAACTGCAGATTATAGCAACATTTTACTATTAACAATCTAAATTTGAACAATTTGATATTTAACCTTACATAGAAATCTAAAAATTGTTTGTATGTTTCGAAAAAGAAACTCGACAAATTAAATCTTTTCACTTAAAAATTACTTTCTCTCTATCTTATACCAAATAAGTATTACCCAAATAAATGATTGGTATATCTAAGAATACACAAAATGGAAGTATATCTTCATTTAATGTCTTAAAACAACATGAGGCACCCCAAGAACAAACACATGTATGACTCCCAAATGTATGCTATAGTTGTTAAAATATTAGTTTCAACTTGAACATCCGGCCGAAAATTCATTTAACTTTTCTTTTTGTTTTGCAGCAATTCTAAAAAGTCAACAGAAAAACAAAAAACCGAAGAATAGAAATAAAAATGCTGCAATAAGAATTAAAGTTAAGTAAAAATATGTGGCATCTATGCAGATTTCGATAAAGTTTTCAGCACATGCATATGAAAATGATAGTTTAAATGTGAAGCCAAACATATACGTACATATACTATAATACATAGACCTGACTAAAACACATGGAAGTAGTAGCAATTAAATTTAGAAAATAGAAAAAAAGATGTTTAAATAAAAAAAGATATGTCTAAACTAAAGTAATTCAGTTTAAATACATTTCCGGCATTTCTATTTAACAAACTTTTTAATTAAAAATAATAAAAATCGTTTTCCTTTAGTTTTATGTAGTTTATACTAAATATTTTGGATCTGAAACAGCATCAAAAGAGCAATTTGATACTATGGACTCTTTATGTACATATTCATTTGTATGTGTGTGAGAATAATGTATGTAAAATTTGTTGTATTTTTTGCATTTTTTTATTCATGAGTTTGTTTTTTTTTTATCTTGATTTTAAAATGCATAATTTTTGTTCACATTCACATTTTAGATCAACATCTTTTTGTCAGTTTGTTGTATGTATGTGTGTCATTTAGTTACATGTATGTGTGAGTGTCATTTAGTTACATGTATGTGTGAGTGACTGAGTTTGTTTGTTTCAAAATAAAATTTAACATGTTTGTTTGTGTATTTTGCAAAAGTGTAATCTGTTTCAAAATAACAAATTTAAATAAAAACTGACAACAAAATGAAAACAGAATGAACACGGATTATAAGGATATGCTACACTTTTATTTTTGAAGTCAATTTTGAAAAATATAATATTTAGAGTCAAACTTTTAAACCAGTTGATATTTGTAGTAATCCTTTAAAATATGGCGATTATTTATGGAAATAGCTTTTGTCATATTTCAGACAGTCGGCAGTAAGGCTACAGCAATAACACGAAGCATTATTGTAGTTCTGCTGCTAAAAAGCCAATTTTTGACCACCGCATTTAAAAAATCCCATGATGCAGTTCAATAGAAAAGAGGGTAGATATTTAGGATTTATAATTTTTTTCAAGAAAAAGTTAAATTGTGTATTTAAAAACCGGTATTGAAATGTGCTTAATATTCTAAAACGAAAAGTGATGAAATTTTTCATTAAAATCAAAAGCTTCTTCTGTTATCGTTGACTCCCAGTTTAGCATAGGACCTCAAACTCAGAAGCTCATGCATCGAATATAGTTTCACAGCTTTAATCTTGGTTTAAGTCTACAGAAGAAAGTTACTTAATCTCTTAAAAAGCTTAGGAGATATCAGGAAATTAAAAAAGCTCTAAAAAATTCAGTGTTTTCGTTTTTCTTTGGACAAAAACTAAGTTTTTCTTTGGACAAAAACTAAGTTGACACCATAACCATGTGAAAGGCGAAAGTCTTTTCTTTAGATTGAGCAAAAAAAAAACCATTCACCAAAATTTACCTATCGTAGAACAAAGTTAAAAATTTTGTAAAAAAAATCATTTAAATTGTTACGCATAATTTAAGTAAAAAGCGTTGCAGTCGTTTAGGCTTAACTTTTTAATCCAATTGCATTGAAGTGTAAGTCAAGGCATGTATTTGTAGTAGACGACGGATTTCTACCAAAATAAGTAGAGCTCATTTTTGGATCAACTGATGACTTGTGCCGAATTTCATAAAATTCAGTTCAGAAGAAAAATAAGTGAAAAAATGGGGGTCCAAAGCAGGTACCCCAAGGAGTGGACAGATTTCAACCAAAATTAGTGTAACTATTTCCTGATTCAATTAAAAGACGTGAGTGGAATTTAATTGTTGATAATTGCGACTTGTACATTGGGGGTCCAAGTAAGGTACCCCAAAGAGTCGATGAATTTGAAAGAAATATATAAAAATAAGAAATTTTTTAAAAATATCCTATAAAAATGGGAAATTTTTGTAAATTTTCTGTAAAAATAAGAGAATTTTGAAAATTTTCCTATAAAAATAAAAAAATTTTGAAAAATTTCCTATTAGAATAAGAAATTTTTGAAAAATTTCCTATTAAAATAAGAAATTAAAAAAATTTTTTTTTTTTAATTTCCTATAAAACATAGAATTTTTTGAAAAATTTTCTATAAAAATAGGAAGTTTTTGAAAATTTTTCTAAAAAATAAGAAATTTTTAAAAAATTTCCTATAAAAATAAGAAATTTTTGAAAAATTTCCTATAAAATTTAGAAATTTTTGAAAAATTTTCTAAATAAATAAGACATTTTAAAAAAATTTCCTATAAAAATAAGAAGTTTTTGAAAAATTTCCTATAAAAATAAGAAATTATTGAAAAATTTCCTATAATAATAAGAAATTTTTGAAAAATTTCTTATAAAAATAAGATATTTTTGAAAAATTTCTTGTAAAAATAAGAAAATTTTGAAAAATTTCCTATAAAAATAAGAAAATTTTGAAAAATTTCCTATAAAAATAAGAAATTTTTGAAAAATTTCTTATAAAAATAAGAAATTTTTGAAAAATTTCCTATAAAAATAAGAAATTTTAAAAAAATTTCCTATAAAAATAAGAAAGTTTTGAAAAATTTCCTATAAAAATAAGAAATTTTTGTAAAATTTCTTATAAAAATAAGAAGTTTTTGAAAAATTTCCTATAAAAATAAGAAATTTTTGTAAAATTTCCTATAAAAATAACAAATTATTGAAAAATTTCCTATAAAAATATGAAATTGTTGAAAAATTTCCTATAAAAATAACAAATTATTGAATAATTTCCTATAAAAATATGAAATTGTTGAAAAATTTCCTATAAAAATAAAAAATTTTTGAAAATTTTCCTATAAAAATAAGAAATTTTTGTAAAATTTTCTATAAAAATAAGAAGTTTTTAAAAAATTTCCTATAAAAATAAGAAATTTTTGAAAATTTTTCTATAAAAATAAGAAATTTTTGAAAAATTTCCTACAAAAATAAGAAATTTTTTTGATTGCCTTTTTCCCAATTAACGGACTATAGGGTACCTAAGCGACATAAAAAATGTCCAAAAACCTTGAACTCAATGATATTTTTATTGAAAACGACAACACTTACATATTATATACTTTTAGCACAGACACATATAAACAATTCATAGGCACGAGTACTTCCTAAAAGCACTCTACAAATAATACGACTACTCGTAGTCTTTATTATATAGATAAAAAGTACGAGGCATGTTTTCTATATTTTATGATCAAAAAAGTATTCTAGTTTATAACCAATTTTTTTTTTTTTCGTTAATATTTAACATTTGACTTATGCATACGGAAATGTGTGAAATAGAATTTAAAAGAGTTGCCGAAAGCAAGAAAATTTATGGACAAACAACAGGAAATGAAATTTAGTAAAGGCATCATAAATACATTCTAAGTTTTAGATATTCATTTAGCTTGAATATTTGGTAACACTGATTTGATGCCAGAAACAAGAGTTGGTTTAGAAAATCCATTTGGATGTATTAGACTATAGTTTAGTTTTATATACACATGTATTAACATATACTACAGAAGAGTATTTGCAATGCTAATGGAAAATCAAACTAAATATACAAAACATGCTTAACAAATAAACTAAAGGAAGGTTTTAGACTAGAGGTTTTTATAACAAGGATTTTAAGATTCGGTTACTTTCGGGACTATTTTAGATTTATATTTAAATATTTTCTTATTGAAAGTAAAAACACTTTAAATGTATTTTTAACAACAATTGATATGATAACAAAACATATAGTGTAAAAATACCTTAACTCTGCACTAACAATAACACTTTTGCCTACAAAAATTCAAATTCATTTATATGTATGTGTAAGTATTTGCATGTCTGCTACAGCATGAATTTTGTACATTTGAAAACAATTTGCAATTAAATAAATTTTAAGATTATTTATTAATGATATTAACAGTAAAAGAACAAATTTTTAAAACAATTTGATTTGCATTTTGAATAAGTTGTTAAATGCATTTTTAATTTAATGTTTATTTTTGAAAACAATAAACTCAACAGAAGCCCAAGGATACTAGAAATAAACACAGAGACATTTAGAAAATCACACATATTCTAAAATTCATATACACATGAAAATATTTTGGAATTTCTGGTCAGTATTTGACAAGGACATTTAGAAAATTGTGTGACAAAACAAGTAAATGAACTAAAATTTAGGATAAATATTTGTACGAACAAAAAACTTAATAAAAGGTAGTTTCTTATGAATTTTTACTAAAGTTAAGAAATTTTTAAAAATATTTTATAAAAACAAGAAACTGGCAAAAAAAATTATATAAAAATATCGAATTGGTGAAGAATTTTGTTTAAAACTAAGACATTTTTGAAAAATTTCCTAGCAAAGTAAGAAATTTTTGAAAAATTTCCTATAAAAATAAGAAATTTTTGAAAAATTTCCTGTAAAAATTAAAAATTTTTGAAAAATTTCCTATTTACATAAGAAATTTTTGAAATTTTTGAAATTTTTGAAAATAAGAAATTTTTTTAAAAATTTCCTATAAAAATAAGAAATTTTTTTAAAAATTTCCTATAAAAATAAGAAATTTTTTAAAAATTTCCTATAAAAATAAGAAATTTTTGAAAATTTTCCTATAAAAATAAGAATTTTTTGAAAAATTTCCTATAAAAATAAGAAATTTTTGAAAAATTTCCTATAAAAATAAGAAATTTTTGAAAAATTTCCTATAAAAATAAGAAATTTTTGAAAAATTTCCTATAAAAATAAGAAATTTTTGAAAAATTTCCTATAAAAATAAGAAATTTTTGAAAAATTTCCTATAAAAATAAGAAATTTTTGAAAAATTTCCTATAAAAATAATACATTTTTAAAAAGTTTCCTATAAAAATAATAAATTTATGAAAAGTTTCCTATAAAAATAAGATATTTTCGAAAAATTTCCTATAAAAATAAGAAGTTTTCGAAAAATTTCCTATAAAAATAAGAAATTTTTGAAAAATTTCCTAGAAAAATAAGAAATGTTTGAAAAATTTCCTATCAAAATGAGAAATTTTTGAAAAATTTCCTATAAAAATAAGAAATTTTTCGAAAAATTTTCTATAAAAATAAGAAATTTTTGAAAAATTTCCTATAAAAATAAGAATTTTTTTTTAAATTTCCAATAAAAATAAGAAATTTTTGAAAAATTTCCTATAAAAATAAGAAATTTTTGAAAAATTTCCTATAAAAATAAGAAATTTTTGAAAAATTTCCTATAAAAATAAGAAATTTTTAAAAAATTTCCTATAAAAATAAGAAATTTTTGAAAAATTTCGTATAAAAATAAGAAATTTTTGAAAAATTTCCTATAAAAATAAGAAATTTTTAAAAAATTTCCTATAAAAATAAGAAATTTTTGAAAAATTTCCTATAAAAATAAGAAATTTTTGAAAAATTTCCAATAAAATAGAAAATTTTTGAAAATTTCCTATAAAAATAAGAATTTTTTGAAAAATTTCCTATAAAAATAAGAATTTTTTGAAAAATTTCCTATAAAAATAACAAATTTTCGAAAAATTTCCTATAAAAATAACAAATTTTTGAAAAATTTCCTATAAAAATAAGAAATTTTTAAAAATTTAAAAAATCTTCTTTAAAAATAGGAAATTAAAAATTTTCTAAAAAAATTGTTTTTAAAATTTTAGTTTTATAAAAAAATAAGGAATTATTAACAAATTTCCTTTTAATAGATTATTATTTTTTTTTTTTTTTGAAAATTGGAAAACTTCATTTTTTAAAAGTAAGTAATTTTTTAAAATTTTCATAATCAAAAACTTAATTTTGTGTAACAAATAAACAAACATGTTCAATAATTTTATCATAAATAAATACAAACAATTGTTAATTAAATTAATTGTTTAACATTAATTTTCAAATCAAACATCATAATTGTTTATTTTAATTTCAAAAATTTCATTTAAAAGGTTACTTCAATTCGAAGAATAAAACATTAATAAGAAATTTAGATTACCAAGAAATTAAAAATTTAAAATAATTGATAACGAGGCTAAATTGATTAATTTGAAAACATTTTTCTAGGAAAATTTAAAAAGTACATTTATATTTTTATCTTCACGATATAGTTAACAAATATCTTTTTTGCAATTTTATTTTTCTTTTCATACCATGACCTACTAAATAGTTGATGTATTAAATTTCCCAGAAGATGTTTTAATATTTATGATTTTTTTCCTAATACCTTAATGAGCTTGTATGTGTGTGTTATGGGGAAACGGAATGAATTCGTTCGATGTTAAATTAAAAAACTCATCAATAATAATATTGTTAATAATTATGAGAGACAAAAGGATTACCTATGGATTTTCATGAGTCTAGAATAAAAACAAGAGAACTTCCCATTAAAATGGGCCTGAAACTATACGAGATATTATCTGTATGTTTGTACTAGTTTAGTTTACACAAAACGCTATAAATTACCACTACAACTAGACACATTTACTAAGAATTCAAAACGATTTTCTCTGGGGATATATTCTGCCATACATAGACACATACACAAAAATACTCATATAAATGTCCTTATATATGCTTATGTTTACTATATTTATGTATTTCGTTGTTATTTATAAATTATTGATAATTTCAAGGAAAATATAAATATGTTAAATAATATTTATGAGTTTGTATGTATTTATATGCTTATTACACAGACATACAGAATCATACATCATGTAAATATTTACACACAATATATCGAGAAATTTATGTAAGAGTTTTTGTTTTTATTAACGTGGGGCGCAAAACATTATTACCACATGTAATTTATGATGTCTAATAAATTTTAAATCACACAATTACATACATACATTTCTGTATAACACAGAAAAAAAAAACAAGAATTCTATGAATTTTTTGTAATTTAAACATAAAAGTAAATTGCTGTTTAATTGTAGGAGCTTATTTTAATGGTTTTCAATTACGTGAAATATTATAATATTTTTAATATTAAAACGAATTAAATTGTTTAATTCAAGCAAAATTTAAATAGAAAGTAGAAAACATTTCAACATCAAAAAACGATTTTGTATCTCTACTATCAACTTCTTATCTAGAATGGAAATTTTCTAATTTTTACACTAAACTTTTCAAAAATTTTTTTTTTCAAAATTTCTTATTTTTATAGGAAATTTTTCAAAAATTTCTTATTTTTATAGGAAATTTTTCAAAAATTTCTTATTGTTATAGGAAATTTTTCAAAAATTTCTTTTTTTTATAGGAAATTTTTCAAAAATTTCTTATTTTTATAGGAAATTTTTCAAAAATTTCTTATTTTCAAAAATTTCTTATTTTTATAGGAAATTTTTTCAAAAATTTCTTATTTTTATAGGAAATTTTTCAAAAATTTCTTATTTTTATAGGAAATTTTTCAAAAATTTCTTATTTTTATAGGAAATTTTTCAAAAATTTCTTATTTTTATAGGAAATTTTTCAAAAATTTCTTATTTTTATAGGAAATTTTTCAAAAATTTCTTATTTTTATAGGAAATTTTTCAAAAATTACTTATTTTTATAGGAAATTTTTCAAAAATTTCTTATTTTTATAGGAAATTTTTCAAAAATTTCTTATTTTTATAGGAAATTTTTCAAAAATTACTTATTTTTATAGGAAATTTTTCAAAAATTTCTTATTTTTATAGGAAATTTTTCAAAAATTTCTTATTTTTATAGGAAATTTTTCAAAAATTTCTTATTTTTATAGGAAATTTTTCAAAAATTTCTTATTTTTATAGGAAATTTTTCAAAAATTTTTTATTTTTATAGGAAATTTTTCAAAAATTTCTTATTTTTATAGGAAATTTTTCAAAAATTTCTTATTTTTATAGGAAATTTTTGAAAAATTTCTTATTTTTATAGAAAATTTTTCAAAAATTTCTTATTTTTATAGAAAAATTTTCAAAAATTTCTTATTTTTATAGGAAAATTTTCAAAAATTTCTTATTTTTATAGGAAATTTTTCAAAAATTTCTTATTTTTATAGGAAATTTTTCAAAAATTTCTTATTTTTATAGGAAATTTTTCAAAAATTTCTTATTTTTATAGGAAATTTTTCAAAAATTTCTTATTTTTATAGGAAATTTTTCAAAAATTTTTTATTTTTATAGGAAATTTTTCAAAAATTTCTTATTTTTATAGGAAATTTTTCAAAAATTTCTTATTTTTATAGGAAATTTTTCAAAATTTTCTTATTTTTATAGGAAATTTTTCAAAATTTTCTTATTTTTTTAGGAAATTTTTCAAAATTTTCTTATTTTTATAGGATATTTTTCAAAAATTTCTTATTTTTATAGGAAAATTTTCAAAAATTTCTTATTTTTATAGGAAATTTTTAAAAAATTTCTTATTTTTATAGGAAATTTTCCAAAAATTTCTTATTTTTATAGGAAATTTTCCAAAAATTTCTTATTTTTATAGGAAAATTTTCAAAATTTTCTTATTTTTATAGGATATTTTTGAAAAATTTCTTATTTTTATAGGAAATTTTTCAAAAATTTCTTATTTTTATACGAAATTTGTATAAAATTCCTTTTTTATAGAAAGTTTTTCTAAAATTTAAAATTTTTATAGGAAATTTTTCTATTTTTTTTTTAATTGTTTAGTTTTATAGGAAATTTAAAAAAATGTCCTATGCTAATTGTGCCATCGCTCTTATCATTTAAATCGCATAATTTAAAATATTATTACTATAATTATGTTTTCGTTTTTGCCTTTAAATTATAAAACTGTTTATTAGTAATTTTCTCTTTATTTAAGTTTTCCTTCGACGAAAACTAAAATCATTATAAGTCTAGCAAAACATTTTCTGCATAAAACAACAAAATTTATATAGAAAACCTTCAAACTCATTCTATGGAAAAATAACATTAACTTAAAATTGATCACAAATGATAATAATAACATGAATACGTTGTAAATGTATACGAGGACCCGAAAAATTCTCACACTTGTGTGATACATATAGAAATATACAGTTATAACTATTGCATACGTATGAATGTGTAAGCAAGTATGCAATAAATGAAAGCAAAAAATATCCCCAAATGTATGCTGCAGTGTTTGTGTAACGTTCATTCATTCATTCATGTGTACGAGTTTTGTGTAAATTGCATGCTTTGCATAATTTTAAATATTGTTGCATACTTTGCAGCAAACATAAATAAAAATTTATTAAACACCAAAAGGATAAAATGAGCCAGCCAACAGCAACAGAAGAAAGCAGGGCAGAGGATGATGATAACACTTTATGTTTTAGCACGTTTTCAACAGAAACGACAAATAAATGCAGCTGTAAAAAAATTACATACTGCACAGTATTACGACAACTAAATGAAAATGTTTCACAACATGAAAGAACACCAGTCAGTCCGTCCATCCATCCGGCTCTTTATTATTTTTTCAATATTTGCATGTTTTTCTTTCGTTTTGAAAAAAGGATAAACAGAAAAACAAAAATAATGTCAAAAGAAATTTTTTAGTCAAATATTCATAATAAAAACATTGTATTTATGAATATTACCATGTCATAAATAATGGATTGCAGTGTATTTTTTTTTTCTTCAAAATTTTATATTGAATGTCATGTTTTTGTAAAGTACATTCAATGTAAAAAGTATTAATTTGTAACCGAAAATTGAGTTGGGGGGTAGAAGGGTAATCAATTTTAAACACAAACAAAAACAGATTTTCGTAACAAAAAAGTTAGGACAAAATATTGCAATTTGACACAATCAATGGCACAGATGGTTAAATTTTAGGTGATAAATAAATACAAGGACAATACAGGATTTGGAAAAAAAAATAAGGGAATTAAGAAGGAGACTATTGGAATAGACAATTTGTGAAAACTTTGTTATTTTAAGTAGAGAATTACGATTTTTTTTTAAGAAACTTTATAAAAGAAAACTTTAAATTTTAATGTCAGGAACATTTTTTAAAATTTCAATATTAACAAGATTATTTGCTATTTTAACAGGACAATTTTACTATTTTGAGGAAGATTTTCAAAATTTAACTTTTTATAGTTAAACTTTAAAAATTTTACTATTTAAACATTTTCAAAATTTGGAAAATTAAAAAATTTTACTATTTTTATAGGAAAGTTTTCAAAATTTTACTATTTTTATAGGAAAATTTTCAAAATTTTACTAGTTTTATAAAAAATTTTTCAAAATTTTACTATTTTTATAGGAAAATTTTCAAAATTTTACTATTTTTATAGGAAAATTTTCAAAAGCTTACTATTTTAAAAGGAAAATTTTCTATTTTTATAGGAAAAATTTCAAAATTTTACTATTTGTATAGGAAAACTTTCAAAATTTTACTATTTTTATAGGAAAATATTCAAAATTTTACTATTTTTATAGAAAATTTTTTTTTAAATTTTACTATTTTTTTAGAAAAATTTTTTAAATTTTACTATTTTTATAGGAAAATTTTCAAAATTTTAGTACTTTTAAAGGAAACTTTTCAAAATTTTAATATTTTTATAGGAAAATTTTCAAAATTTTACTATTTTTATAGGAAAATTTTCAAAAGCTTACTATTTTAAATTTTACTATTTTTATAGGAAAATTTTCAAAATTTTAATACTTTTAAAGGAAACTTTTCAAAATTTTAATATTTTTATAGGAAAATTTTTTAAATTTTAATATGTTTATAGGAAAATTTTACTATTTTTATAAGAAAATTTTCAAAATCTTACTATTTTTAAAGGAAAATTTTCAAAATCTTACTATTTTTATAGAAAAATTTTCAAAATCTTACTATTTTTAAAGAAAATTTTTCAAAATTTTACTGTTTGTATAGGAAGGAAAACTTTCAAAATTTTACTATTTGTATAGGAAAATTTTCAAAATTTTACTATTTTTATAGAAAATTTTTTTAATTTTACTATTTTTATAGGAAAATTTTCAAAATTTTAATATTTTTATAGGAAAATTTTCAAAATTTTACTATTTTTATAGGTAATTTTTCAAAATTTTACTATTTTTATAGGAAATTTTTCAAAATTATACTATTTTTATAGGAAAATTCTCAAAATTTTACTATTTTTATAGGAAAATTTTCAAAATTTTACTATTTTTATAGGAAAATTTTCAAAATTTTACTATTTTTATAGGAAAATTTTCAAAATTTTACTATTTTTATAGGAAAATTTTCAAAATTTTACATTTTCAAAATTTTACTATTTTTATAGGAACGTTTTCAAAATTTTACTATTTTTATAGGAAAACTTTCAAAATTTTACTATTTTTATAGGAAAATTTTCAAAATTTTACTATTTTTAGGAGAATTTTGAGAAAAATTTTCAAAATTTTACTATTTTTGTTATAAGAACATTTTCGAAATTTGAGTGTTTATAAGAAAAATCTTAGTATTTCTAAAATTATTTTTAAAATTTGTACTTCTAGAATAACAATCTGTAAAAGTTCTTAAATCAATAAATTTTGTATTTATGCTATTAAAATTGACAACTGTATCACTTTCTTTTTACCTTCTTTTTACGATAATATGAAAATATACACTTTATTTTTGAAACAAAACAGTTACAATAATTCAATATAAAAAAAAAACTTTTTATTGTTGCTAATCTTATTATCTACATAAACTATTTATTTACGACTCTTTTGTTTGCTTTTAATAACGGCAAAGGGATAGAAATTTTAAATTAAATTTAAAATTGAAAAGTAAATGGATACGAGTTAGAGAAAAACAAAAACTATAGAAATTCCTTGTTTTGATAATTTGATTCAATATGTTTAAACAATATTCTAAATGTAGTGTCACCCAGACCAATTGACATGTCTGTCGGACTGTCAGCTAGTTTTGGGGACACTGAAAACGAAATGTTATGTTGTTGGTTCTGAAAATCGATTTGAAGTTGACACATTTGCAAATTTCAAACTAATCTATGGAAAAAGTGCATGTGTTTGGGTGAACATGCATATGTAATATTTCAATAAATAAATTTGTAGGTAATAGAGATACAGATAAATACTAGCACAAAAGATTACTTATTTTCGGCTATATAAACACATTCAAAGAATTATTTTACTGTTTAAAAGAATGAAACATATTGGGGGCAGGATGAATTGCAATTGTTCAAATTTAGGAAATTAAAAAAAATTCTTATAAAAAAAGTAAATTTTTGAAAATATTTTTCTATCAAAATAGTAAAATTTTAGAAATTTTTCAAAAAAAAAATAGTAAAATGTTGGACATTTTCCAATAAAAGTAGTAAAATTTTGAAAACTTTCCTGTAAAAAGAATAAAATTTTAAACGTTTTCTTTAAAAAATAGTAAAATTTTGAAAAATATCCTATAAAAATAGTAAAATTTTGAAAACTTTTAGATGAAAATAGTAAAATTTTGAAAATTTTAATATTAAAATCATAAAGTTTTGAAAATTTTCAGATAAAAATAGTAAAAATTTTAAAATTTTAATATAAAAATTTTAAAATTTTGAAAATTTTCTAATACAAATAGTAAACTTTTGAAAAACTTTTTATAAAAATAGTAAAATTTTAAAAATTTTTCTATAAAAATAGTAAAATTTTGAAAATTTTCCTAATAAAATTTTGAAAATTTTCATTTAGAAATAGTAAGATTTTGAAAATTTTCCTATAAAAATTGTAAAATTTTGAAAATGTTCCTACAAAAATAGTAAAAGTGTTACCATAAAAATAGTAAAATTTTGAAAATTTTTCTATAAAAATAGTAAAATTAAGAAAATTTTAATAAAAATATAGTAAAATTTTGAATATTTTTCTATAAAAATAGTAAAATTTTGAAAATTTTCCTATAAAAATAGTAAAATTTTGAAAATTTTCCTATAAAAAAAGTAAAATTTTGAAAATTTTAATATAAAAAAAGTAAAATTTTGAAAATTTCCTATAAAATTAGTAAATTTTTGAAAATTTTCCGATAAAAATAGTAAAATTTTTAAAAGTTTCCTATAAAAATAGTAAAATTTTTAAAAGTTTCCTATAAAAATAGTAAAATTTTTAAAAGTTTCCTATAAAAATAGTAAAATTTTGAAAATTTTCCTATTAAAATAGTAAAATTTTGAAAATTTTCCAATAAAAATAGTAAAATTTTGAAAATTTTCCTATAAAAATAGTAAAATTTTGAAAATTTTCCTATAAAAATAGTAAAATTTTGAAAATTTTCCTATAAAAATAGTAAAATTTTGAAAATTTTCCTATAAAAATAGTAAAATTTTGAAAATTTTCCTATAAAAATAGTAAAATTTTCCTATAAAAATAGTAAAATTTTGAAAATTTTCCTATAAAAATAGTAAAATTTTGAAAATTTTCCTATAAAAATAGTAAAATTTTGAAAATTTTCCTATAAAATAGTAAAATTTTGAAAATTTTCCTATAAAAATAGTAAAATTTTGAAAATTTTCCTATAAAAATAGTAAAATTTTGAAAATTTTCCTATAAAAATAGTAAAATTTTGAAAATTTTCCCATAAAAATAGTAAAATTTTGAAAATTTTCCTATAAAAATAGTAAAATTTTGAAAATTTTCCTATAAAAATAGTAAAATTTTGAAAATTTTCCTATAAAAATAGTAAAATTTTGAAAATTTTCCTATAAAAATGAAATAGTAAAATTTTGAAAATTTTCCTATAAAAATAGTAAAATTTTTAAAATTTTCTTATAAATTTTTTTTTTTTTTACAAAAAAAATTTAATTCAAATTTCAAAAATAAAATTTTATTTCTTGTCCCATTGTACCTATTTAGGTCTAACAGGCCATAAATAATTTTCAAGTAATACCTTACAGCAACTAAGCAGTATAATAAAAATAAAACTTTTCCAATTATTTTTATATTTAAATGTTTTATGTGAGTGTATAAATATTTTGTTGTTGCTGTAAGGATATAAGTTTGTATGTATTTATTTTTGCTCATTTAAATCCATGGTGCTGTTGAAAAAACAAAACCTACAAAAATTCGTATAAAATAAAAATATAAATACCTAAAGAAATAACAATTTATATGCAATTGCTTTATATTTATTTACATACGTAAACACATACATTCATACATATGAATGTAAATATTTTGATAAGTGTAAAAGCTTAAACTTTTATAGGTGAGTATGTATGTAAGAAGACATATGTATGCATGTATTGAGTACAGGCATTTCAATTTATTTTCAATTAACTTAAATATTTGTAATATTCACGCATATTTATTCATATTTATATGCATGCGTAAGTGTGTGTGTCTTTATCGATTCCTGTGACTTCATCATATTTTTATATTTACTTTAAAAATTATGAATTTTGCAAGAGTAGTTTTTCAAGAAAATATAATGTGTAGATTTATTAGGTTTTTATAAACTATTTAGAATTTTTCGAAGCATAAAAAATAAGTTATTAATATTTTATTGGAAATTCTTTAAATTTTTATAAATTTATAAGGAGACTTTGAGATACCTCCCAAATGAATTTATTTGAACTCTATTTCAACTTCATCAAACAAAAGTACCAAGATTAATGGCCTCCAAAATTTTATTGCTCCCCATATTATTATGTCCTTAATACGTATTTAGATATAAATTCAAAATTTAACATAAAATTAAATTGTCAACCATATAAGCATTTCGCAAATAAACTTTAGCAACTCTCTTTACAGATTTTGTTCGTTTAATAATGTTTATTTAAGCCTTTATATTTACTCTTCAACTCTTTTTTCCCTCATTTCCCGTTTAAACATTTTACAACATTTTTATTCCATTATTACTTCCACACACAAACAAACAAAAAAAAAAAAGAAAAACAAACTTTCCAAAATAAACTCATTTACTTGTTCGTTACAATGATTAAGTTCATTTTATCCATAACAATAAATATTACAATTGTGGCTGGAAATACCAGCATTAACAAAAAATAAAAAAAGGAAAATAACGAAAACTTCCACCACAGTTTATGGTATTTGAAAAATTTTAAATACCCCAACCAACATAAACGGCTGCAGCAGCAGAAACAGCAGCAACAACACTTAAATACCACTTGCAATGCGACATTTCGCATAACAACAAAATGACAATAAATTTTGCAACTTCAGCATTAACAGCAACAACAAAAAAAGTTGGAATTCTTGTGTATTTATTTTATTGTAAACATATGCATATACATATACATATGTTTGTATGTGTTTGCAACGACCAGAATGTTTTTGTGTAATTTTTTGATGGAATTTAAGGTAACTAGAAATTTATCAATAATAGTAGATTTTTGACCAATTTTTAAAAATGTAAATTTTTTTGAAAAGTACTTTCAAAAATGCCTAATTTCGAAAATTTTCCTATTTAAAAGTATTTTTGCGAATATCTCAAAATTTTAAAAAAGAGTTTCGAAATCTTTGTAAATGGTTTTTGTATGTCCTCATCTAGGTCTATAACCCCCACTAGGTCGCTTTCTAAGTTTTTACAAAAATTGCTCATTTTTAACACCGCACTAAAAGGCATTTTTTGACAATCACTGTAACTGTCACAATCACTGAACAAGTAAGAAAGCGCTATAGTCGGTCAAGCCCGACCATACGATACCCTTCATCACTAAGGTCAAAGGTGTTATTTTTCCTGTATAAAGATATATTTCCTAAATTTTGCCATCATACAAACATTTTCTCAAAACTTATATATTTAACCTCAAATGTGGACCGACTATCTCGAAATTTGGCAAATTGGTTACAGTTGTTACAAAAATTATGTATGCAAAAAATAAAATTTTCATTATCTTTAGATTTACGAGCGTTTTAGTGATTTTTGTCTCATTTAGTGCGTTTTTAAAAAAGAGTTTGTATGAGAGCTATGATCAAATGTGGACCGATTTTAACGAAATTTGGTACAGTGATTTTAGTTTACATAAGCAGTGTTTATTTTAAATTTCATGAAAAAATATAGATATTTGTGGCCAATATATCAATTCCGGGAAGTGGGACCTATGAGAGGTACCTTAAATAATGGACCGATTTTGACCAATTTTAATAGCCATGGTCCCGTTATCAAAAAAGTGATCTGTGCCAAATTTCATCAAATTATCTTTAGAATTGCGACCTGTAGTTTAACTACAAGGTTTACATGGGGGACCAGCCAGCCAGACGGACGGACGGACATCGCAAAATCGACTCAGAAACTGATTCTAAGCCTATTGGTATACTAAAAGGTGGGTCTAAGACTAATATATCTATGCGTTACATACATCAGCACAAACTTATAATACCCTTTCCACCTAAGGTGGTGAATCGTCCTATAAAATTCAGTATTAACTGTTTTCGTTTGAGAAAAAGTCAGTTAGTTTGGTTTACCTCCGTGCCCTCAGTATAATGTAATGAAAGGCAAAAGACTTTTCATTCGGATTAGCTTAAAAAATTTACCAACTTTTGTCAATCTTTTAAAAAAATCAAAATTTAGCAAAAAAAAATTATGATATATTGCTTATAATAAAAAGCATTGCATACCTTCAGGCTTAAATTTTTAATCAAATTGCAGTCATTAATCCTAACATTAGTTAAAATTACATTATCTTGAGATTTACGAAGTACGTCTACGGATTTCAATAAAAATTCTTCTTTCTTGGATCAACTAATAGGCATGTGACGAATTTCACTAAATTTTATTGAGAAGTTCGCCTTGTCCATTAAGAATTAAATTACATGAAAAAATAGGGGTCCCAGGCAGGTACCCCAAGAAGTCAACGGATTTCAACCAAAATTTGTAGAACTATTTCTTCGATCAAAAAATAAAAGTGTGACGAATCTTATCAAATTATATTGAAATTTGCGGGTTATATATAGAGAAGAAAAATAAGTAAACAAATGGGGTTCCAAGGGAGGTACCCCAAGGAGTCATAAGATTTCAACCAAAGTTAGTAGGGCTCTTTTTGGAACAAAAAAAAAAAATAGAAGTGTGCTAAATTTGATCAAATTCTGTTGAAAATTGCGGTTTTTACATTGAGGTGAAAAAATAAGTGAAAAATGGGGGTCCAAAGGAGGCACCCTAAGGAGTTGACGGATTTCAACCAAAATTAGTACAGCTTTTTTTTGGATCCAAAAATAAAAGTGTGCTAAATTTTATCAAATTCAATTGCAAATTGCGGGTTATACATCGAGAAGGAAAATAAGTGAAAAAATTGGGGTCCAAGGGAGGTACCCCAAGGAGTAGACGGATTTCAACCAAAACTATAAGAGCTCATTTTTGGATTAAAAAATAGAAGTGGATCAAATTTTATCAAATACTATTGAAAATAGCGTTTTATACATTGAGAATAAAAATAAGTGAAAAAATGGGATTTCAAGGGAGGCAACCCAAGGAGTTGACGGATTTCAACCAAAACTAGTAGAGCTCTTTTTTGGGTCAAATAATACAGTTGTGTCGATTTTCATTAAATTCTGGTGAAAATTGCGGGTTACACATTGAGAAGAAAAATAAGTGAAAAAATGGGGGTTCAAGGGAGGTACCCGAAGGAGTAGACGGATTTTAAAGTTTTTTTGATTTTTTCTTATCTAGATAAAACTAAATAAGTGTGCCAAATTTCATAGTTGTAGGATCACTCCTTCTATGTTTTGCAATTAGATGTATAAAGAAATATCGCTGTGCACCGTGTCATCCTTAAAGTATGCTACACAAATATTTCTGAAATATCTTTTTCGACATTTAACGAGTTCGGATAAATTAGATTATGTCAGACACTAGTGGAATTTTGTATACTTCAGTTCGGATAGTAAATAGTTGTAGACCTATATAAGAGTGTTCTGAATACAATAAGTATTTTTTTATTTTAATCAAAATGGTCTGAGAAAAAAGGACGGGAAAATGTAATGAAAGCTTTTCAAAAAAATTCGTCATAAACTTAAAAAAAAAAAAATTTTAAGTTTACCCTGGAACTCTTTCAAATGCCACTAAACGGTATAAGGTAGACCTGAGCATTGAAAGAAAACCTGGATCAGGAAGTAGAAAGAGTCCAAGGAATATTAGTATCTTTCGTAGAGTGAATAATACTTCAATCAGAAAAGCATAGTTTTTTGGGCTGAAAACATGCAAAGTTCAGAAAGCTTCAGGTCGGAATTCGGCAAAGACCTTAGAAACAAAAAAAAAAAAAACGAGCGAAAAAATTGGAGACAGGCTTTATAAAAATACACCTGTTTTGTGATAAAAGACGAAACATATGTTCTGGCAGACTTTTATCAACTTCCCGGCAAAGGTTCTTATGTTGCTTATGATGGACGAGTTCCGGAAAAAAACACAAATACAATTTTCAAAGAAATTTGCGTGATAAGCTATTTTCTGCCAATCATGTGTGGCATCATGCACGATAAATACCGAAATTTATATAACGACAAAAACGACTTTTACCATTTTCGAGACAGCACCGAGTACCTACACTTGAGTGGTATTCAAACAATGTAATTTTGTACCACTGTCCAGAATTTCGGCCTGTGAAATGGTACTGTATATATATATAATATATAAATCCCCGACAACATTCCAATTGGAACAAGGGATACTTCTCTCAGACAATGAGCTGTATCCGATTCTATTTTTAGACTCATTGAAAGGGACCTATGTTTTTACTTCGGCTCCGAGCGGCAAATGCATTAGTTAGAAAAGTTTTACATAGCCTAATACTCGATACCAGTGGCTAGTTGAGTTATGAGGTGAACCTCATAACCTCAAATTTATTTTTTTCAAGTGGGTCTGGCCGGGGATAGAACCTCTGGTATGCTAGAATGATGAATAACCTGCTATACCACGGCGGTTTATGAAAGGTACTGTGTTCTTGTAAAAAATGTATTAAAGAACACAGGAAAGGCGTTCTAGAACATGTCAGATTTAAAGCGTAGGTTGAGCACCTCCTCTGAAAAGGTGGCAGAAGCAAATGTTAAATCTTTAATGGAAGGACTTCTAAAAAAGTCGATAACATTATATTTTCATATTTTTAATAGTTTTTATATTGCACAGTTTGGGTTTTATATAACTTAATGCGACTACAAATTTCATTCGGAACACTCTTTATATCATAGTTCGTTAAATAACCGTATAATATCAATCAGTTTAAAGGATCTCTGTCAGGCGTTTCAATAACTTTGACTTACTGGGTAAGTACTCACATGCATCAGTAAATGGTTTCCTTAGCAATGTTACAATATTTTTGGTCGATTATGATGATGACGTTGCTGGCAGAGATGACTAAGGATTTGTGGTCTGGTATGTGGTAAAAATTTCAGTATTTTTTTTGCCATATACATTACATATTAAAGTTTTTACTTGTCTATAAAACGTGTTTGTTGCATCCCTTTTATTTACCAATAAACATAAACGATTGACATTGTTAAGGACATACATATACAATAACAAAACACATGAACTCTGTAAAAACATGCATAAACTTACATATAAAACACATACTATATGTATGTGTATGTAAGTAAGTCTGAGAGTATGTCCCTTTATAAGCTTATGTATATGTAAGCATTAAAAAGTTCACGTCCTTTGTCTCTTTTAACTCAGATAAATGCATTAAGTACAAAAAAACCCCAACCTCCACATCCGCATAAATAAAATAAAACAATCCATAAAATTTTAAAGTTACATCAAAAATATAAAAAAAAAACTCTTCCTATAATCCAATGATGACAAAAATATTCAATATTATTTAATGTTCGAACAATATGAAAAGATTTGCGAATTGGGAAAAAAACAAGAAAAAGAATTGTAATAAAATACAAAAAGGTCAATTTAATTTTCATTTTGGAGGGGATTAAATTCGAAAACATAAATAAAACTGAAAACAAAAATAAGTTTCAAAAATAAATTGTGAATTTTTAAATAAATTTCATTTAAGTGGATTTAAAATGAGTTACTGTGTGGGTTAAGGATTTTCATAGTTTGTCAGCGGGATCTGTTCGATGGTGTGAAAAAATGATGATGATATTATTTTAATAAAGTAAAGTAATGAAGTAATGTTTTACGAAAAAATTAAACCAAATATTGTTTTTGATGTAAAGCGGTGTTAAGTTGTTAAGTCAATAAATAATTAAAAAAAAAAAAATATTCATACAGGATTAGTTGTTTGGGGTTAATATGCTATAATCATGTTGTAAAATGGAATTAAAGGATAATTTACATCAAAAAAACAAAAATTTACGTTTAGAAAGTGAAATTTTCTTCAAAGAAGAATAATTTAGACTTATGTTAAAATAATTGTTAAACCATATTTTTTCAAAAAATCTTTTTGAAAAATAAACCTCTGTTCAATTTAATTTTTTGTACCTTTTTTATAGCTCTTTTGCCTGCAGACGCAACAACACAAGTGCAGGAAATAAAGGACAAATAAAACTAAAAAATGTTATGTGTTTAATTTTGTTTAAACTATAAACATCGCTTTATTTTTATATTTTGCAAAAACGCTATAATTCGTATTTATTCTGTAGATATAATACATGGTTTTTGATTTGTTTAGAATAAGGGATGCTCCTTCTGATGACGATTTCATGACCAACCATTAACATTATTTTATAATTGGTTAAATTTTAAAAATCTTTTTATAAATTGTAAAATTTTTAAAAATTTCTATAAATTGCAAATTTTTAAAATCTATAAATCGTCAAAATGTTTAAATTTTCCTGTAAAGTCATATTTTTAGACAGAAACATTTTTTATTTAAAAATTTTGTTACAGAAAAATGTTTATTAGAAAATTTGAGTACAGAAAATTTTTTGAATAAAAAATTTTACAATAGAAAAACTCAAATTCAAAATTTTACAAAGAAAAGTTTTTGACATAAAAATTTTTGATATAAAAATTTTAATATAGAAAATTTTAATATAGAAAATTTGAGTACAAAAAATTTTTTGAATAAAAAATTTTACAATAGAAAAACTCAAATTCAAAATTTTACAAAGAAAAGTTTTTGACATAAAAATTTTTGATATAAAAATTTTAATATAGAAAATTTTTCAATATAAAAATTTAACTGAAGAAAAATTGTTTATATTAAAACTTTACTTAAAAAGAACGAGTATTCGCATTTGATCCCAAAAGCCAAAAAATTTTTGCGGAGAATAAATAAATATAACAGATTAGGATCAAATGCGAGTACTCTTTCTTTTTAAATACTAATAACATCTCGACAATTTTGTTATTTTTTGATAAAATTTTACTGTAGAAAAATGTTTGATATGAAATTTTGAATTTAGAAAAATTGTTGAATAAAAAATTTTACAATAGAAAAATTTTAAATTTTATATAAAAAAATTTTTGATATTAAAATTTTACTATAGAAAATTTTTAACATGAAAATTAAATTAAAGAAAACCTTTGGTAGAAAATTTTCCTATAGAAAAATGATTAATTTAAAATTTAAAATAAAAAAATTTTTAATAATGAAATTTTACTGTAGAAAAATTTTAAACATGAAAATTTAGCTAAAAAAAATTTAAATATAATTTTACTATAGATTAACAATTGATTTAAAACTTTATATAGAAAAACTTTCGATATGAAAAATTTACTAAAGAAAAATTTTGAATATGAAAATTTTACTAAAGAAAAACTTTTAATAGAAAAATTTACTAAAGAAAAATGTTTGGTATGAAAATTTAAATATAGAAAAATTTTACAATAAAAAAACAATTTAAAATTTTGTATAGAAAAATTTTTAATATGGAAATTATACTATAGATTAATTTTTATTATAAAAATTTAAAGAAAGACAAATTTTAAATCGAAAATTGTTAAAAATTTGAATAGAAATTTTATATAGAAAAATTTTTCATATATAAATTTTACTATAGAAAAATTTTGAATAATAAAATTTACCTAAAAAAACATTTTTAATATAAAATTTTACTACAGAAAAATTTTTGATGTGAAATTTTACTAAAAAAAAATTTTTCATGTGAAAGTTTTACTGAAGAAAAATTATTGATTTAAAATTTTATATAGAAAAATGTTTGATTTAGAAATTTTACTATAGAACAATTTTAATTAAAAAATTTAACTAAAGAAAAGTTTTGATAGAACATTTTACTATAGAAAAATTCTTGATATGAAAATTGTACTATAGAAAATTATTGACTAAAAATTTTACTATAGAAAAATTGTAGATATGAAAATTTTATTATCGAAAAATTTTGAATATGAAAATTTAACTGAAGAAAAACTTTTGAATAAAAAAATTTTACAATAGCAAAAAAATTTAAAATTTTGTATAGAAAAAAATTTGATATAAAAATTTTACCATAGAACAATTTTGAATATGAAAATTTAACTAATGAAAAACTTTTGATAGAAAATTTTTACTATAGAAAAACTTTTGATAGAAAAATGTTACTATTGAAAAATGTTTGACATATGATTTAATAATTTATATAGAAAATTTTTTGATATGAAAATTAAACTAAAGAAAAACTTTTGATAGAAATATTTTACTATAGAAAAATTCCTCAAAAAGACTCCTAAATCTTCCAAGTACTCAAAAACACTCCTAAATCTGAAGATAATGACAATTTTTTGTTTATTTGTTGCACACATAATTTTTGTATAAACTGTAATCAATTTGCTAAATCTCGAGAAAATCGGTCGACATTTGACCATAGCTTCCATATAACCCCCAATGACGGAAATGGCTTCTATACAAAATTTGGTGTTTTTACTTCATTTACTCTATTTTAAATAAAATATCATTTATTTATAGTTTAGGAAATATGGGTTATTTTATTAGGAGAATTTATATATTTAAGATTTTTTTTTAATTTTTAAAAAAAATTTTAAATTTTAATTTTTCATAAAAAAAAAATATTTTTCACTTTAAAATGCAAATAACTCAGAATCCTTTTAACAAATCAAAAACTGATCTTTAAGCGACTTAAAGATATTTTAATTTACTATTCTATTCATTGACTTTCAACAAGATCGAACAATCCGTTCCAAAGATATGACAAAAAACGATAGACGAACCTTTTCAAAAATATCAAATTTTGTAAACAAAAATTTCTTAAAAATCTACCAATTGGAACAAAATTTCGATCGGTGATATCAAGTAGTGGTACAAGATGGGTTAAAGCTTAAAGACAGATTTCAACAAAATTGAACAACCTATTATAAATTTACGATAAAATCAATGAGTAGGTTTTTTTAAAATGACAGAATACCCTTATATTATTCATAAAACTATAGTAGTGATTAAATGTTGTATTGGTACGAGATGGGTTAAAGCTTTAGAAACAATTTCAAAAAAAAAAAAAAGAATAGAACAAAAACAAATAGGATTTTCCAAAATTAAAAAAAAAATACATTAACCCTTGTATGATAAAATCATGGTTTAGCTATAGACAATATGCACTCCATACATTTTTTTCTGTCAAATATGAAATTAAAGTGGATAAAGAACAATGAAAAATACATAAACAAACAAACAAACACACATTTCATGAGCACGTTTGTGTGTCTTAGCTATCGCTCATTGGATAATCGTCTCCATTAGTTGATTCCGAATTAGAATAAAAGCGGTATACTCTCTTTTTTATGGGATTTTTCAAAACGACCATAAGGCAAATCAATGTATGTAAGTGCAACATCTTTATATTATAGAGTCATTGGTTCAGCCTTTTCAAAAATGATAAAATTCATATTTTTTTTTTTATAAACCACTTTAAAGAAAATTAAATTTCGACAGTTTTTTATAATCAGAATACCATAATGATAATAAAACCATAATAAAATGTAAAGCAGAAATTTGAATTTTGTGAACTAGTGTTTTGTTATGGAAATAAATAGTCATGGGACCAAAATAAACCCCACAATTTTACTAATTATTATTTCACATTTATTTGGGGTATTTTTTAAAAACTCATGCTACATATTTCTTTTCCATTTCATTGTAATCGTTTTAAAAATTTTTAATACAATACAAAATCAACAAATATTCATATTGGCTGCTTTTGTATAGCAATAATTTTCAATTTTCATTTCGACGAAATTCTGTCTAAATAAAATGAAATTTATTTGTCTACGTGTTTAATTTGAAATACTTATTACATGAGCTCGTACATATTCATAAAGTATTACATGGGTATTATAAATTTTAATATTCTGAAATACTCACACATCCGTTTACGCTTGTGTACCTTTTGCGCTAAGGATAATCAATATAAAGAGTAAATACAGGGGAAAAAATACTAATACGAAAAAAATATAAATTTCACCCAAGTAGATTATAAATACATAAATGCATTGTGCAGACACGTAAATGTCAGTATATAGAACATTTATAATAGGGGTACTCAAGATAAAGATAAATTTGAAACAATTTAAGAAATTCACATTTTTCCGTATAAAAGTCATAAAAAATGCACGAAATTGTGGTAAAACTACTATCTCTTCTAATGTGTAAAGTAAGATTGCAAAGTTTGAATTGACCTATCGTGAATACCCATATTAAGAGCATGTGTAAATGCACTAAATATGTGTACTGTACACAAACAATTGTGTAAAAATGTAGGTTGATTCAATAAAATTTCAATTTTACACGTACTATAATAAATTGTATACAATTAAATTTATACACTTAACAATATTGTTACTCGAACAAACAGCTTGAAAATTACTTTAACTTGGCACCTATAAAAGAAAACACATAAATATAGAGAACTTTTCTTTTTTTTAATTCAGGTGAATTAAAGAAATGGGAACTTTATTACTATTGCATTAAAAAAGTAATAGGCGCATTCGATATCGTTTGAAATGTAAGATATTTTAGAAACATTTGTGTAGCATACTTTTAGGATAATCTAAATAACATATACGCAGGCGTAGGCAGCATATACCACCAGAAGCCGAAGACTTTTTTTAATTTTCGTAAATATCACGATCATTAATGAAACTCGTGAAAATGAGTATTAAAAGAATTCAGTTGGAATTTAGATGTTAGCAAAGTCGGTTGGTACTGCTTTGTTACACAAGAAACGAAATCAAAATCCTATTTATAGCAATAAAATAAACGGTTCGAGAGAACAAAGAAATATAATCTCGAACATTGTTGCCACGATATATTTTTGTAAGCATTGTTTGAAATAAATGTAACCGAATTTGAAATAATTTTTGAAACCGAAATAAATTCTAATATCAAACAATTTTAGTTTTTTATATTTTTTAGTTAAAAAATATTTTTTATATATTTCCGATACAAATATCTTTTCATAGAAATATTTTTAATAAAAATATTTTTGTTCCGTTCGCTTTATAAAAATTCGTATATATTCTGTCCCTCAAATAATATATAATGTGTGGTTTTCGCTCTGTCTAGAATTTGGAATAATCCTCCTGATGAGATGGCCTAACCAACCATAGAAACGCGTCGAGGAAAGGTTTCCCCACCAACATTTTTTGGTTCTATCAAAAAACTATTTATTACAATAGTAAATAATTGTAATAAATTGGGATTTTAGTGCAATACACTACGGTTAAACTGTTTAATTAAATGTTTGATGTCCCAAAATTTTTTTGATAAAAAAATTTTCTATAGAAAAATTTTTAATAAAAAAAATTTTCTATAGAAAAATTTTTGATAAAAAAATTTTCTATAGAAAAATTTTTGATAAAAAAATTTCCTATAGAAAAATTTTTAATAAAAAAAATTTTCTATAGAAAAATTTTTGATAAAAAAATTTTCTACAGAAAAATTTTTGAAAAAAAAAATTTTTCTATAAAAAAATTTTTGGTAAAAAAATTGTCTATAGAAAAAATTTCGAAAAAAAATTTTCTATAAAAAAATTTTTGATAAAAAAAATTTCAATGGAAGAAATTTTTATAAAACAATTTTCAAAAAGAAAGATTATTTGCATTTGATCTCGATGTGCTACATTTTTATAAATGAATTAGATAATTTATTGATAAAAGCCAAAAAATGTTTGTGGGGTCAACCAATTCCTAAATGCTTTCGGTGGTTGGTTAGGTCATCTTCTTCAGGAGGAGTATCCCTACTTTTAGTCAGATCGAAAACCTGGCGTCATTACCTATTTTACAAATACCATCATTACGAATTATGTTTGCAAAACAAAGGTTGATGTCTAAAAGTAGGAATACTCCTCCTGAAGAAGATGGACTAATCAACTATCGAAATGTGTCGGAGAATTGGTTGTCCCCACAAACATTTTTTTGGTTTTTATCAATAAATTGTCTATTAGATTAATTAAGAAATGTAATAGATAAGGATAAAATACGAATATTTTTTTATTTTTGAAAAAAATTTTCTATAGAAAATTTTTTGATAAAATAATTTTCTATTTTTGATAAAAAAATTTTCTATTGAAAAATTTTTGATAAATTTTCTGTAGAAAAATTTTTGATAAAAAAATTTTCTATAGAAAAATTTTTGATAAAAAAATTTTGTATAGAAAAATTTTTGATTAAAAAATTTTCTATAGAAAAAATTTTGATAAAATTTTTTTCTCAAAATATAGAAAATTTTTTTTTTCTGTTCTCTCAAAAATTTCCTGATAGTCAAATAATTTTAGTTAAACTTAATGTTTCGACAAACAAACGGATATGTTTTGATATCAGATTTTATTAAACTTTTTGCAAAACTAATTATTATTTTGAAAATCCTTAAGTTATGTTACACAATATTTACTTAAAAGTCTGAGTTTTCGATTGACATCGACTGGGGTGATTTTGACCTGACTGTCACTTTGATATGAATAAGAAAACCTTCATGGAAATTCCTTAATTATGGCTGTCATTTCATTTAAAGCCTTCACTGTTAATACAATTTTTTTCTTTTCACTGCTGTCTGTTAACTTTTTTGTTTTATATTTTTCTTTATTATTTTTAAATATTTCGTTGAAATGTAAATTTGGCAGCAGCAACAAAAAAAAAAAAAAAAAAATGAAAAAAATTTGAAATTCTGATTTGTTAAGTGCAAAATTTTTGTTGACTGGTGTGAATTTATACGAATATTACACAGAAAATATGTATCAGATGCTAAAAGTTTATTGTGAGTTCTCAACGAAAACAAAAGAAAAAAACAAAAGATTCACCGAAATAATTTGCATTTTTATTAAATGATCTGATAGTCAAATTATTGTTGTTTTGCGTTGGTCCTTTGAGAAATTTAATAAGTATTACAAGAGACTCTATGCTCTACTAGGAGTCAAGAATAGCAGAAGAAAACTAGAAATATTATGGTCTTAAATCGAAAAAATATCCAAAAGAAAGACCTTAAGGAAAATATTAGACACATTCGATATCAATCGAAAACTCAGACTTTTAAGCAAATTGTATGTAGCATACTTTAGGGATTTAAAAAAAAAAACTCATTTTGCAGAAAGTTAAAGAAAATTTGATATCTAAACATATCCGTTTGTTCGTCAAACATTTTGTTTTAAATGATATTCTTTTACTATCAGGAAACTTTTGATATGTTACAATATAGTTAAACTTATATGTAATATATTATTAAGATCATCATAAAAGTATGCTACACAAAACGATCTAGAACTATAATTTTTGAAAATAATTTAACATATGGGGCCATATCATTCAATATCGATCGAAAACTCATACTTTTAAGAAAATATTGTGAAGTATACTTTAGGGATGTTCAAAGTTACTTCGATGCAAAAAGTTTATTGAAATTTGGTATCCAGTTTGATTTGTTTTTAAAAACAAATATTTCAATTAAAACTCTTTTCCAATTAGTCATCTTTTGGCAAGTAACTACAAAAAAAAAATAGAGAACTGTGCATCTTTTAAATAATTTTGATTATCCTTAAAGTATGCTATATAAATGTTTTGAAAATATCTAAGATTTCGATCGATTGCGAATGCCGCAACTTGGCTCATGGGCCCAAATTGCCTCATTCGATATCTATTGAAAACTCAGACTTTTAAGCAAATATTGTATAACATAACTTAGGGATTAAAAAAAATATTTTTTAAAAAGTTTAATACAATTTGATCTAAACATATCCGTTTGTTTGTCAAAACATTAAGTTTAAATGAAGTTTTTTTGACATATAAGATACGATAATGAACCTTAAATGTTATATATTATTTAAATTATCCTAAAACTATGCTACACAAATGTTTCTCAAATATCTTACATTTCAATCGATATCAAATGCCGAGATTTAGCCCCTGGTGTTGACCGCGTTAATTGTTTTTAGAGCCGAACTAACTACATACCTTTTAATTCGTTCTTTAATCTAGTCAAGGGCTTATTATTATTATTATTATTATGCCTTCCATAATAGCCACAGATGTTAACATCAGTGAAACCTTTTTTTGTATTAATAATGAATTAAGGACTTTAAATATTTCCCCTGACTTTTAATAAATCTCAATAAATATTAAAGCATAATCCCTTGAACATAAAGTTTTTTTTGCATTAAAAAAACAATTAAGAACAATTAAAAAATTAACAACATTTAATAAAAAACACCCAACATTAATAATTTCGCGGAATTTAATTAAAAAAAAAAAATAATAAAAAGATTTGACAATGATTAAATACCCAAATGACAACACAAAAACAAACAACGAAAAAAAAAAACGTAAAAAAATGCTATCAATCATAATGAAATTAACATAAATTCAAAAATCTATATAGGAAATATCAACATAAAAAAAAATCAGTAGAGATTTTCCCACATCAACAGAAGTGTCATCGTTAGGCGATTTAAATGACAATTGACATTTTGTTTTGAATGAAAAAAAAAAAACAAAAAATCATAAATAATTGATTTACTTGATTTTCAATAAAAATGATAATAATTATAAAAATTATGAGCTTAATAATGAGATTTTAATACATGATAATAATATCGAGAATAATTTGCATATAATTTGTTGTCTTAATGATTTTGCCTTCATAAATAAAATGTAGAAATTATAATTATAAATTTTATTATTTTAAATGAAGTTATAATATAAATTAGATATTATTCTTAATAATATTTGGAAAATCCATTAATTTAAAAAATTTAATTTTTTATAAAAAAATTAATTATATGATAAATTTAATTTTAGAGACCAAATAAAAAAATTCCCCTATAAATAATGAAAAAAGTAATTTTCTTTTAAAAATATTAAAATTTAAAAAATTCTCCAATCAAAAGCAGGGACTGTAAATAACTATTATTTTTGAATTTTCGATTAAAAAAGCAACCTCAAGGAAATGTCGGAAAATAAAACAAAGTATACCATTTTGCTAGTCTTGCACCAAATTTTCATAAAATGTGATGCTTTTTAAAAATCCGGTTTTTATTTTTTTTTTTAGAAAAAAACAGTTATTTTTTGATTTTTATTTTTTTGAGCAAAAATAACAGTTATTTTCAACTTTTATTTTTCGAGCAAAAATAAAAATTATTTTTTAACTTTTATTTTTTCGAGCACAAGTAACAGTTACTTTTGACTTTTATTATTTCTAGCATGAATACAAGTTATTTTCTGACCTAAATTTTTTGAGCAGCAATAAAAGTTATTTTTTTACTTTTATTTTTCGAGCAGAAATATATGTTATTTTTGTGTTTTCAACCCCAATTATGATCGCAATACTTAACTCCTTTAATTTTTGAGCATATGCAAATTTTTTCTACTGAAAAATTATCTTTGTTTGAAAAAAATTTTCAATAAATATAATGAATTTATCATGAATATAAACAAAAATAACTTTTATTTCTGCTCGAAAAAATAAAAGTCAACAAATAAATTTTATTTCTGCTCGAAAAAATAAAAGTCAAAAATTACTGTTCTTTTTTATCGAAAAAATAAAATTCAAAAAATAACTTCTATTTGCTAACTTTTATTATAAAAGTTATAACAGTTACGGTCCCTGATAAAAAGTGCTCATAGTAAAATTTGGATATTTCTCCTATTAAAGTTTTCGGATTATAAAAGCAGTCAAAATTAAATTTTCTTTAAATTGGTTGATTTTTTTTTATAAAATATAGATATTTTTTATCAAAAATTTTTCTATAGAAAATTTTGTTATCAAAAATTTTTCTACAGAAAATTTTTTTTATCAAAAATTGGTCTATAGAAAATTTTGTTATCAAAATTTTTTCCATAAAATTTTTTTTACCAAAAATTTTTCTATAAAAAAATTTTGTACCAAAAATTTTTCTATCAAATATTTTTTTACCAAAAATTTTTCTATAGAAACTTTTTTCATCAAAAATTTTCCTATAGAAAATTAAAGAAATATGACATGAATCTAAGATCGCCTCGAACTCACGACCATCAACATAAATTCTTGTTCAAGTAAAATTAATTTCTTCCAGAAAATTTTTTCATCAAACATTTTTCTATGGAAAATTTTGAATCAAACATTTTTCTATAGAAAATTTTTTTTTATCAAAAATATTTCTATAGAAAATTTTTTTTTATCAAAAATATTTCTATAGAAAATTTTTATATCAAACATTTATTCAATAGAAAATTCTTTTATAAAAATTTTTATAAAGAAAAATTTTTTATCAAAATTTTTTATAAAAATTTTTTTATAGAAAATTTTTTATAAAAATTTTTCTATAGAAATTTGTTTTATAAAAATTTTTGATTAAAAATTTTTGATTAAAAATTTTCAAAAGAAAATTTTTTTATCAAACATTTTTCTATAAAAAATTTTCTTAAAATAAATTTTAATATAAAAATTTTTTTTATCTAAAATTTTTCTCTGGAACATTTTTATGAAGAAAATTATTGTACCAAAAATTTTTCTATAAAAAATTTTTTAATCAAAAATTTTTCTATAGAAAATTTTTTTATCAAAAATTTTTCTATAGAAAATTTTTTTATCAAAAATTTTTCTATAGAAAATTTTTTTATCAAAAATTTTTCTATAGGAGATTTTTGATAAAATTTTGTTTATCAAAATTTTTTCTAAAGAAAATTCTTTTATCAAAAATGTTTCTATTGAAATTTTTTTTCTAAAAAATTTTTTAAATCAAAAATTTTTCTATAGAACATTTTTTTTTATCAAAAATTTTTCTATAGAAAATTTTTTTATACAAATTTTTCTATAGAAAATTTTTTTATAAAAATTTTTTTATAAAAATTTTTCTATATAAAATGTTTTTATCAACAATTTTTCTACAGAAAATTTTTTTATCAAAAATTTTTTTTATTTTTCTATAGAAAATTTTTTTATCAAAATTTTTATATAGAAAATTTTTTTATAAAAATGTTTCTATAGAAAATTTTCTTACAAAAATTTTCCTATAGAAAATTTTTTTATGAAAAATTTTTCTATGGAAAATTTTATATAGAAAATTTTTGTACCAAAAATTGTTCTATAGGTAATTTTTTCATCAAACATTTTTTCTATAGAAAATTTTTGTATCAAACATTTTTTCTATAGAAAATTTTTTTATAAAAATTTTTTGATCAAAAATGTTTCTAAGAAAATTTTTTTATTAAAAATTTTTCTATAGAAAATTTTTTTATCAAAAATTTTTCGATAGAAAAATTTTTGTTATAAAAATTTTTCTATAGAAAATTTTTTTTTCAAAAATTTTTCTATAGACATTTTTTTTAGAAAGTTTTACTGTAGTATATTGCACTAAGGTTTTTTTTACCAAAATTTTTTTATAAAATTTTTTTTATAGAAAATTTTTTTATAAAAATTTTTTTATAGAAAACTTTTTTATAAAAATTTTTTTATAGAAAACTTTTTTATAAAAATTTTTCTATAGAAAACTTTTTTATAAAAATTTTTTTATAAAAATTTTCTATTGAACACTTTTTTGATAAAAAAATTTTCAATAGAAAATTTTTTTATCAAAAATTTTTCTATACAAAATTTTCTTACCAAAATTTTTATATAAAAAATTTTTTTATCTAAAATTTTTCTCTGGAACATTTTTATAAAGAAAATTATTGTACCAAAAATTTTTCTATAGAAAATTATTTTATCAAAAATTTTTCTATAGAAAATTTTTTATCAAAAATTTTTCTATAAAAAATTTTTTCATCAAAAATTTTGCTATAGAACATTTTTTATAAAATATATTTTTTATCGAAATAACAAAATTTTTCTATAAAAAAAATTTTGGATCGAAAATATCTAAAAATCTAAAATAGAATTTATTTCTGTTCTGACAAATATTCCCAATATTTACAAAAATATTCCCAATGTTTACAAAAATAATAGTGTCGTGGCAACAATTCTTGAGATTATATTTCTTTGTTCTCTCGAACCATGTATTTTATTGCTATAAATTAGATTTTGATTTGTTTCTTGCCTATTTTGTTTTTGTCTTTTCTTTAAGAAAGCGGCACCAACCAACTCTGTTAACATCCAAATTTTAACTGAATGATTTGAATACCCATTCTCACGAGTTTTATTAATGATCGTGGTATTTGCGAAAATTAAAAAAATTCATCGGCTTCTGGTGTATGGGCTGTCTACTCCTGGTTATATGGTATTTAGATTATCCTAAAAGTATGCTACAAAAATGTTTCTGTAATCGATCGATATCGAAAACGGCGATTTCGGCCCAGGCTTTCACATTATGTAGTGACTGACAAAACTTTTACAGATGTGTCGCTCCAATGTCTATTGTTAATAATATTATTGATATATTTTAAACCAAAAATTGTATTCTCTAAACCAGTGTGCAAACTATAAACCTTTTACCTTTCACTTCATTTATAAAAAAAAAACGTTAAAAAAAAATCGTATACTCTTCAACGAATAATAACATAAATAATAACCCATTTATTTCTACAACGAAAACAACAAAAAAATCAAACTTAATTTAATAAAAAATGATTATTGTTTTATCAGCCCTGACAAACCACTTAACCCTTCATTTAATTTTTACACGGCAAAAACCAATTGAAAAATGTCACCCAAGGGTATGAAAACGATGGCAGCAAAAAATTACTATGAAAATTACACGAATGTAGAATTCGCTTATTTATAACGACAAATAAATATTTAGACAGAAAAAAGAAACTTATATCTGAAATATTATACACAAGCAAAAACAAAAAAAAAAAAGGAGAGTTCGTTTTATTACCTTTAAAAAATTTTCATTGAAATGAAAATAGAGTGGTAAAATAATGAGAAAAAATAACAAATACAGCAAAAGAAAATATAACAACAATATAAAGAAGCCGAAGAAATAATATAATAATTCAAATTGTTCGTTGTTTTTGTTGTTGTTGCTGCTGCTGTACTCGTATTTTGCAAATTTATCCTCTTCATCTAACGTAATTTATCAATTTCCGTTTCCGTTACTCGCCTCAAGGCGAAATTCAAATGAAATGATTACATAGCCACCACACACGCACACAAAAACAAATATGTATTATCAAAACAGAAATGTATTGCGAAAACATTAAATTTACAGTGGGGACAAGAGAAATAGAAAGCATTTTTTTAGAGGACAAATTTTTTAGCAGGAAAGAATAGCAAAACTAACATTTAAAAATTTATTTAATTAATAAAAAAAAAAAATGTTCTGTTTTTCTATTAAGTTTTTAGTAACCGCTATATTTTTAGTCTCTACTGTATCACGCATGCTTTGAAAGCGACTTTTTGCCTTGTGCCAAAAAAAAAAAAATTGCAAAAAGTTAAAGAATATAATCACACACGCATACACCAACAACTTTAAAGAAGCGTAAAAAATTTTAAATATATGTTTGTCACATGACTTGAATTGGGAATTACCTAAAATTAGACTCTTTTCAATGTTTTTTTCGCAGTGGATAAAAATGCGATCAATTAGAGCTTAAGAAAGACAAATACCCAATTCGCTTTTTTTTAGAATTTTTTATACCTCGAGGTTAAGGATTAAGTGAACAAACGAGAAAGTTTAAACAAAATATTTTAAGGCAAAGGATTAAGACACTTTTTTATAAGTAGTAGTAGAAGAGTGTCATGAAGTAAATAATACACAGGTCTATACTTTTCTTATATTTAGCATTTTATGATACGTCCAACAAATAAAAATTATCCTTAGTTATAATTTAACTTCAGTTTAAAATTGGGACTCCCAAGCCATTACACATACTCAGTCACACCTATAAGGTACCGCCATTCATAAGTTTAAATTTAGAAAAATTTTGTGTAATGACAAAAAAATTTACTGGGGGATTGAAAAGTTAAATATTTGAAGAGTATTTTTGCTGATGACAAAATATAAATACATATATACTTCTTAACTAAAGGGTTGATAATTCTTAGTTTTTGGTAGTTGTCTTAGATATGAAGTAATTTTTAGTGAAGACAACTACACTTGTTAACAGAAGTAATGGTACGAAAACGTTTACAAATTTTCTTTTATATTTCATTGATTTGATTTTTTAATGGCCAAAAAAAATATTATCATTTTTAAAGAAATAATCTTGGCTTAAAGTTAGAGCTAGCAGAACCAAAGCCTGGTTTTAAAAAATTTAAAAAATGGTTGAGCAGAAAATTCGTAGCTTGCAAGAAAAAAAATTTTAAACAAAATTGTATGTAGACTATTATTCAAAAGAATCAAAGCAACTTCCAGGGCTATACATTTATAATACCTGTCATTCAATACCAAATCGTGCTAGAGTTGTATGAGAGCAATAGTCGAATATGGACTAATACAGGCAAAATTTGGTACACTGGTCATGGCTACTGTAGTTTCCCATTTATTAGCATTTAAGTAAATGAAATGGTATGTAGATGTTTCCCAAGAGTAAGGTTATATCGTAGGTCTTATGTAGAAAGGCTTAACTCGCATTCTTGAAAATTTACAGAAGAAGGTTTAAACAGATTTAAAACTGTAATTATAACTGTAATATATAAGGTTTTTTTTTAATATCGTTATTATTAAAATGTAAGACGAATTTGGTTTTCAAAACATTTTTAATTTTAAATATAAATATATATTTAAATATATAAAAAATTTAATTTGGGATAGAGCTTTTTGTAGTCTTATTTCGTGCATAAATGTAACTAAGCGCCTTTTTCTGCAGTGATAAAAAAATTATATTAAGGAAAGCTTTACGTAGCGAAAAAGTTTTCTATAGAAAAGCTTTCGATAGCGAATGTTTTCTATATTAAAAAAATTTCTATGGAAAATCATACAAAAGTTCTTGTATCTATAGGAAAGCTTTCGATATTGAAAGTTTGATATCGAATGTTTTCTATAGCAAAAATTTTCTATAGGAAAGCTTTCGATAGCGAATGTTTTCTATATTAAAAGTTTTCTATAGGAAAGCTTTCTATAGCGAATGTTATCTATATTAAAAGTTTTTTATAGGAAGACTATCAATATTGAAAGTTTGATATCGAATGTTTTCTATAGCGAAAGTTTTCTATAGGAAAGCTTCCGATAGCAAATGTTTTCTATAGAAAATCTTTAATTACAAAAGTTTTTGTTTAATAGGAAAGCTTTTTTTTTCGTTATCTAAAGTTTTATGAAGGGAATCAAAAGTTTTTTACAGAAAATCTTTCGATAAAGAAAGTTTAAAAAAAGTTTTAAACAATGTCGAAAGGCTTCATATACCTTTCGACATTGTTTTATTTAGGAAATCTTTCATATTGGCAGTTTTATATTAAAAGCATTTGATATGAAATGTTTTTAGTAGAAAGCTTAAGATATTAAATGTAACCTATAGGAAATCAGTTGATATAAAAGGTTTTCAATGCGAAATATTTTGGCGAGTTTTTAGATGATATCATTTGATACCAAAAATTTTTATAGAAAATCTTTCGATACCGAAAATTTTATATAGAAAATCTTTCAATATCAAAAGTTTGTTAAAGGAAACCGTTCAACATCGAAAGTTTTATATAGGATATTTTTTTTTTGGAATGTTTTTAGTTGAAAGCTTTTTATATCAAAAGTTATCTATAGGAAAGCTTTTGATATTGAAAGTTTTCTATAGAGAAGTTTTATATAAGAAATCTTGCGAAATCTTAAGTTTTCGACATCGAAAGTTTTATATAGAAATTTTAAATAAAAACAGTTTAAACAAAAAGGTTTATCTATAGGAAAGCTTTCGGTATTAAAATATTTAGATCGGAAAGTTTTATATAAAAAGTTTCTGTACGAAATATTTTGACGACAAATGTTTTATATAAGAAATATTTTGACATCGAGAGTTTATTATAGGAAACCTTTCGACAACGAATGTTTTATATAAGAAAACTTAGGATAATGGCAGTTCTTTTTTATTGAAAAGCCTTCGATGTGCAATGTTACCTATAGGAAGGAAAGCTTTTGATATTGAAAGTTTTATATCCAAAAATGTTGCCGACAGAGGCCTTATGATTCGAAAGTTTTATTTGAGGCAGACAGAGAGACAGACAGACAGACAGACAGACAGACAGACAGACAGACAGACAGACAGGCAGACAGACAGACAGACAGACAGACAGACAGACAGACAGACAGACAGACAGACAGACAGACAGACAGACAGACAGACAGACAGACAGACAGACAGACAGACAGACAGACAGACAGACAGACAGACAGACAGACAGACAGACAGACAGACAGACAGACAGACATACAGACAGACAGAGAGGCAGACAGACAGACAGACAGACAGACAGACAGACAGACAGACAGACAGACAGACAGACAGACAGACAGACAAACAGACAGACAGAGAGACAGACAGACAGACAGACAGACAGACAGACAGACAGACAGACAGACAGACAGACAGACAGACAGACAGACAGACAGACAGACAAACAGACAGATCGGGATTTTGTGATTTGGAGAAACAAGGCTTTATTTTCATGGTTATGAAGTGTATTCTGAATTTCGGTGTGGCCACTCAGTTGAGGTCTCTATATCCAAAACAATTAAAAAAGTTTAAGATAGTTTCGAAATTTAAAGTGGGAGAGATTGTGAATACAATAGGAATCCCACATCCCGTAGTTTAAATTAAAATTGATCACTTAAGTATAGAAAACTCTCCGCTGCCTCATTTGCTAACATTTAACAACAATGGTAACTGTTGGACAATTTGGCTTGAATATTTGGCTTGGACGATTTTGCTAAATGACCTCATTTGGCCAAGGAAAAAGTTCTTTTCAATTTGAAAAAGCAAGGTTAAACACATGTACAGTTTAGATGCATTAATCCATGAATTAGGCACGAATTTGAATTGTTACTAAACTTAAAGATGTGCTTCGGTGGTAAGAGATTTGACTCAATTTGACTCCACATATCACATTTTCGGAAGAATTCTATAAAAAAAACACCCGATATATGTACATGTATGATTTAACCAAAAAGACAGGGACTGATGTATAGGTTCACGTATTTTACATATGTTTATTTTACCTTTTTCACAACAAATTGTAAAAAGTTTTATTTACTAAAAATTTAAAGCTTTCATACCAATAATGCTACTTACTTGAAAACCATTCTACAATAATTCCGGTCTTAAATAAATAGTTACCTAAAAATAAATAAAGTAAACAATAAATTATTTGATATGTTAAAATTGTACGCTTTTTAATAAATAAGATTAAATTTTAATATTTTTTAATAATGTGGTTATTTTGTTAATTTCTAATTATTCATTATATTCTTTATTTAAAAACCCAAAAATTTAAATTTATTTAAATTATTTTTGTACTCCAAATTATCACAAATCTAACAAACTAAATAGATAAACAATCCATTAAATAAAATAACAACTTCAAAATCAACAATTATTTATGAAGTGTTAGCGGAAGAGGATATTTTGGTTTTGACCATAATAAAGAGAAAACGCCACAAAATGAAAAAAAGACACAAATCCGCAATTTAGTGAATTAAACCAACAAATGTTAATTGTATTTTATTCTATTTTGATAGTGTTTATTTCATTTCATATCTCGAGTTTTTTTTTATATGAAATTCAAATAAAATTTGCGGTTTGCTAGCAATTATTTGTATGTATAAGAATTAAACAGTACTAAAGGATGTTGAAGGATAAATGCAACCTATATATACATATGTATGTATATGTATGGATTTAAACTCATTTATAAATTTATGTATGTATTGATTTTGCTATGTAAATTAAGTAATTTAATCGCAAATTGTTCAAAAGTGTTTATTTATGGATTCGGGTTGGTTTTCAAAATAAACTCGAAAATGTTGAAATTTTTTTTAACTCCTGTTTTTTTTTTTGTAATTTAAATTTGCGGAAGAGTTAGAGGAAAATTTTTTTTGTATTGTTAAATTTAAATTTTATTTCATTTATTTGCAATTCAAATTATTTATCTTTGATACGAATGAAATCTAAATATTTACACTAAATATTTTGTATGTATTTACAAAGGAAACGTACGTGATTGTGGGCGAATTTTAGACAGATTCACAGTTTCATATATATTGTTAAATATTTATTGGAAATGTTATTGAATATTTAAAGTAACTTTCAATAAAATTCAAAATATACTAAAACAAGGAAAATTGTTTCCGACCTTGAGTAAGCCCAGGATTTCTTTAAATCCCTTTCATCCAAAATCAGCCAATTGTAAATGTATTTGTAGTTAAAGTATTAATTTATGAATGTGGATAAATATAATCAGTTTTTCCCCTACTTACAAAAAAGCACTAAAATCTAAACAAAATTTCAAATAAAATATTCAAGTATGTTCTTTTTCCGAGAACCGACGTGTGTTGCTATTAAACCAAAGTCAAGTTTTCCAACAAATTTTTTTTATCATAATGAAAAAAATGAAGAGGAGGACCTCTCAACGCACAATATGTTTTCCATCATACTTGGCTTTTGTATGTATGTGTTTGTAGGGAAATGAAATTGTGTGTTTATGTTGGCTCTCCTTGTTTGGTAATTTCTACTGTAAACATTCTTATGCCTTTTTGCCACCGTTTCTAAAAGCGAGCGGCTGGAGGACACCTTAAAAAGGACGAGCTTCTGTTTGTAGCGGTTAAGTAGAGCGTATTCTGCTTGCTTTTCTGCAATACAAAAGGAAAGTGAATGGTTCTTGGAGTGTTTGTTTTAGTAACATGTTTTGGACTTTTGCGTATTTGCTCTAAAAAATACAGTTGGAGAAAAAGGTTTAATTATGTATTAAAGAGTGCTCTAAATAAAATTTGTAGTTGGATTTTCTTAAATAAAAATCAAACCTTTTAATATAAAAACTCTACAAAATACGCAAATATAATGACATATTATACAAAATCATTTAGCTTTAAAATGTTTACTTAGTACTCGGGTTTTGCAAAATGATCGACTTTTTTCGGAAACCCTCCCATTAAAGATTTTACAGTTGCTTCTGATACCTTTTTGGAGCATGTGTTCCACCTGCGCTTAAAATCGGACATGTTCTTGGAAATCTTTCCTGTGTTCTTCAATTCCTTTTTTACCAGAGCCCAATACCTTTCCACAGGCCGAAGTTCTGGACAGTTAGGTGGATTTGCCTCTCGTGGTACAAAAATTACATTATTCTTTGAGTATGACTCAAGTGCCTTTTTTCCATAATGGCATGATGCCAAATCGGGCCAAAAAATGTAGTCACTCTGTGCTCTCTTAAAAAGGGTAACGACCGTTTTTGTAGGTACTCCTTTATATAAATTTCTGTGTTTATTGTGCCAGATGCCACAAATACTTTACTTCTTTTGCCACACGAGAAACTTCTTAGGGAATTCTGTTTGTTTTTCTGTGCGAAACTCTTGCCGAACATTGCCCCTTTTATCAGCAACATAAAAATCTTGACCAGGAAGTTGAGAAAAGTCTGCCAGTACGTATGTTTCATCATCCATCACTCAACAGCTGTATTTTTTTATAAAATCAGACTTCAATTATTTGCTCGTTTTTTTGCTTCTAAGTTCTTTATAGCATTGCGCTCTGGAACCTTTTGGACTTTGTATGTCTTCAGTCCAGCATAAGCTTTGACTCTATGTGCAAAATTCGTAGAACATTTCACCGTACGAGCTGCTTTTCTTAAAGAAGTGTTAGGCGCTCTTCGAAAGAGTCGCTCGACTTTTTTTGCCTTACCAATATCTTTAGGATCTTTTTTCCTCCCTGATCCAGGTTTTCTTTCAATGCTCAGGTTTTCCTCATACCGTCTGATGGCATTAGAAACCGTTCGAGGGTCAACTTTCAAATTTTTAGCTATTTTTTAAAAGTCCACGACGGATTTTTTTTTAAAAGTTTTAATTATATTTTTACGAACTTTTTTTTCGCAGTTCATTTTGATTGAAATAACTATTGAAAATTAATAATTTCTAAAATAATAGTATCTGACATATCTATAGAAACTAACTTGATCAAAAAATAAATTATTTCTTGCACTATGGATAAATTTTGTCTAAAATAGTAAATGCATATTTTTTTTAGAACACTCTTTAGTTTCAGAATTGGTACAAATAAAAATGCATATCTAAAACTGTTGATATTTCTTTTATATCTAAAATATTTTGATATCAACAAATTAGTATCAAAAATTGTTTATGCCAAAAGCAAGTTATCCTCTAAATAAAAAAGTAGTGTAAACGCATGTACACCATTATTTTTTAGAAAATTTTTCATATAAAAATTTTCTATAGAAAATTTTTCATATAAAAATTTTTGACAGAAACTTTTTCATGTAAAAATTTCTATAGAAAATTTTTCATACAAAAATTTTTCATATAAAAATTTGTATTGAACATTTTTCATATAAAAATTTTTATAGAAAATTTTTCATATAAAAATTTTTATAGAAAATTTTTTAAATACAAATTTTTATAGAAAATTTTTCATATAAAAATTTTCTTTAGAAAAGTTTTCATATTTTTCTAAAGAAAATGTTTCATATAAAGCTTTTTATAGAAATTTAAAAAAACAAAAATTTATATAAACATTTTAATAGAAAATTTTTTATATAATGCTTTTCTATAGAAAATTTTTCATATAAAACTTTTCTATAAAAATATTTTTCATATAAAACTTTTCTATAGAAAATTTTTCATATAAAACTTTTCTATAGAAAATTTTTCAGAAAAAACTTTTCTATAGAAAATTTTTCATATAAACTTTTCTATAGAATATTTTTCATACAAAACTTTTCTATAGAAAATTTCTCATATAAAACTTTTCTATAGAAAATTTTTCATATAAAACTTTTCTATAGAAAATTTTTCATATAAAACTTTTCTATAGAAAATTTTTCATATAAAACATTTCTATAGAAAATTTTTCAATAAAACTTTTGTAAAAAAAAAATTTTTCATATAAAACTTTTCTATAAAAAATTTTTCATAAATTTCTGTAAAAAATAATTTATACTAAATTTTTTATGTCCATAACATCGTCCATTGGCGGTAAGCTTGCAGGAATAACACGCCACGCTCGCCGTCGATGTAAAAGAAATAAAATTGGAACAAAAATCTTACATACAGGAAATTTTTTCTATAGAAATTTTTTTTACCAAAATTTTTTCTATAGAAAATTTTTTCTACCAAACATTTTTCTATAGATTTTTTCAACAAAAGTTTTTGTATAGATATTTTTTTTTGATCAAAAATATGTCTACAGAAAATTTTTTTTATCAAAAATTTTGTTATAAAAGAGTTTTTTTTTATCAAAAATTTCCTATAGAATTCTTTTATCATAAATTTTTCTATAGAAAATTTTTTTGTCAAAAATTTTTCTATAGAAAATTTTTTTATCAAATATTTTTCTGTAGAATTTTTTTTATTGAACATTTTTCTATAGATTTTTTTTTAACAAAAATTTTTTTTATCAAAAATTTTTCTATACAAATTTTTTTAATATTGTTATCGACAATTTTTCTATAGAAAAATATTTAGATCGAAATTTGTTTTATAGTAAAAATTTTTCTATATAATTTTTTTTTGAAAAAGTTTTCAATAAAATATATTTTTATCGAAAATTTGCACAGAAAATTATTTCTATCAAAAATGTTTCTATAAAAAAATGTTGTTATCGAAAATATTTCGATAGAAACATATATTTTTATTGAGATTATATTTCTTTGTTCCCTCGAACCGTATATTTTGTTGCTATAAATTTGGTTTTGATTTTGTTTCTTTCTTTCTGTTCTTCTTTTTCTGTTTTCTTGAACAATGCGGCACCAACGGACTTTGCTAACATCCAAATTCCAATTGAATGCTTTTAATATTCATTTTCACGAGTTTCATTAATGATAGTAATATTTACGAAAATTACAAAACGTCTTCGGCTTCTGGTGATATGAACTGCCTACGCCTGATTATAATAATAACAAGATTCCACAAGATGGTAACAGAACACCGCCTAGAGGAGTACTACGTCATAACCCATAGTTAAGCTTATAATTCTGTAGGGTAGGACTTTATTTACTAAGAAGATGATAGAGTTAGCAACTCTCAAAGTTGCCACTGCCGTTGTAATCGGCTTAGGCTTAATATTATTAAAAGTTTTTTGAAGGCATGCTGCGACTTAGAGAAAAGACGCGGATTTATTAATAATCAAATTTCTTAAAAATTTCTTCAAAAAAATTACCTAAAAATATGAAAGTTTGAAAATTTCTCTGAAATACTTGAATTGTTGCATAATTCTATAAAAAGTAAATTTCCTCAGTTTTTTGTTTAAAATTCATTTAAAAGTAAATTTTCGTAAAATTTTTGAATTTCGTATAAAATTTCTTTAAAAGTGTGAATTTTTGAAAAAATTTAAGTATAATGATTTTTAATAAAACTGCCATAAGTACTTCCAGTCAGGTTCTGCACAATTCTAATTTTTATGCGCTTATCGGTTCAGTTCTTATTTATTTTACAGTGTATAGTCTTTGTCTTTTTATAGTCAAAAGTTAAAGTTGCTGGTAACTTTTTATTACTACTGGGTCCATATGAATATATTTTTTTTACTTAATATTTTTCATATGAATGAAAAAAATCATAAAAAAACTATATTAAAGCAATAATTAACAGCCTATTTTTGTAGTTCTACTCCGAATGTCTTCTTTATGAATCATTGCCAATGTATTTAATTAATTTTTTCTCTGCAGAATTTTTCTTGACAACACAAAAGCTAAGAACATAAGAAAAAAAAGAAACAAAAATTAAGAAAAAAGTTTCGAAAAAGCAAAATGACAACAAAATTGCAACATTGTATGTACTTGAAGCAACAAATACTTACTGATGTTGTTGTTGATGCTGCTACTTTAAATTCTTACTACAATAAATAATGCTGCTACTGCTGATGATATTGTGTTGTTCATTCAAGATTTTCAAGAACTGAAATTGTTTAACATCATCAACATATGTTGCCTGCAACTCTTCAAAAAGTTCAGGGTTAGTACGTTTTTTTCCTTTGCAGTTTTTGGTACTTTTATTGTGTTTATTGTTGCTTTTTACGCAGTTGCTACTTTTAAAGCCTTTTTTTTGTTTTTGCTCTCATGAGTATTAAATAGTAATAAGATGCAGCAGCAAAACCAAAAACACCATTTCATTAAAAACTTTTGGGAATATTTTTTTCGTTGGCCCCTTTTTTTCTAGCAGAGGTTAAACTTTTTGGGATTTAATTTTGTAAAATGTTAGTACTCGCAGTTGATTTTTTTTGTTGATATTTTGCTTAAAATCTCAACTTTAGTAACTAATGGTCTTGCAGTTGATTTTTTTCAGTTTTTTTTTTGTAAGACTAAAGCTTTTTGTCAGCTGTTTTTAGGTTATGGAGAACTCTTTTGAGTGAAATTTATTACTTATTTTTTAATTTCAAATTAAATTTTTAGTTTTTAGCAAATTTAAAATTTGTCTAGGTTATAAACCATTGCCATTTCTTTTCATTTTTTGCTAAATTAATATATACTTTTAGTTTATTTAAATTCCATTAGTTTTATTCAAAAATTTATAGCCTTCAAATTGTATTAGCTTGAAAAAAGATATCACCTCTTATTCTTGTTCATTCTTAAATTGTGTAAATCCCCAAAAGATGCCAAGCTTTAAAAATTGCTGAAGTTTTAGCAGAAAATGGTCCAGTCAACCAAAAGAAAATTCTTAAATTTCAATATGTGTGTGTTATCGTTGCATATGTGTTAATAAGTATATGACTTAGGTGGAAGATATAAAGGCCTAATCATTTAATGCCTTTAAATACGACATATTTGGACATATATTGGGTCAAAAGGGGAATATGGGTGATGTATAGAGGAAGTGAGGGTAGTATGGGGTATATTTATTTGTTTTAAGATAGCCAATTTTTTATTTTTATCCGATTAAAAAAAAATTTAAATCAAAAATTTTTCTATAGTTTTCTATAGAAAATTTTTTTATCAAAAAGCTTTCAATAGGAATTTTTTTAGCAAACATTTTTCTATAGGATTTTTTTTACCAAAAATTTTTCTATAGAAAATTTTTTTACCAAAAATTTTTCTATAGAAAATTTTTTTTTAGAAAATTTTTTTACCAAAAATTTTTCTACAGAAAATTTTTTTTATTAAAAATTTTTCTATAGAAAATTTTTTTACCAAAAATTTTTCTATACAAAATTTTTTTATCAAAAATTTTTCTATAGAAAATTTTTTATCAAAAATTTTTCTATAGAAAATTTTTTTATCAAAAATTTTTCTATAGAAAATGTTTTTATCAAAAATTTTTCTATAGAAAATTTTTTTATCAAAAATTTTTCTATAGAAAATTTTTTTATAAAAAATTTTTCTCTAGAAAATTTTTTTATCCAAAATTTTTCTATAGAAAATTTTTTTATCCAAAATTTTTCTATAGAAAATTTTTTTGTCCAAAATTTTTCTATAGAAAATTTGTTTATCAAAAATTTTTCTATCGCAAACTTTTTTTATCAAAAATTTTTCCTTTGAAAATTTTTTTATCAAAAATTTTTCTACGGAAAATTTCTTTTATCAAAAATTTTTCTATAGAAAATTTTTTTTATCCAAAATTTTTCTATAGAAAATTTTTTATCCAAAATTTTTATATAGAAAATTTGTTAATCAAAAATTTTTCTATCGCAAACTTTTTTTATCAAAAATTTTTCTTTTGAAAATTTTTTTATCAAAAATTTATCTATAGAAAATTTTTTATCAAAAATTTTTCTACGGAAAAATTTTTTTTTATCAAAAAATTTTCTAAAGAAATTTTTTGATAAAAAAATTTTCAAAGGAAAAAGTTTTGATAAAAAAAGTTTGCGATAGAAAAATTTTTGATATAAAAATTTTCTATATAAAAATTTTTGATAAAAAATTTTCTATAGAAAAATTTTGGATAAAAAAAATTTCTACAGAAAAATTTTTTATAAAAATTTTTGATAAAAAAAATTTTCTATAGAAATTTTTTTTTTTATCAGAAATTGTTCTATAGAAAATTTGTTTAGCAAAAAGTTTTCTATAAAAAATTTTCTTATCAAAAATTTTTCTATAGAATTTTTTTTTTTTATCAAAAATATTTCTATAGAATTTTTTTTTATCAAAAACTTTTCTATAAAATTTTTTTTTAGAAAATTTTCTATAGAAAATCATTAAAAAAAAAAATTATATAAGTTTTAAATATTATATAAAATATAGAAAATTTTTTATCAACAATTTTTCTACAGAAAATTATTTATCAAAAATGTTTCTATAGAAAATTTTTTATGAAAAATTTTTCTATAGACCATTTTTTTATCAAGAATTTTTCTATAAAATTTTTTTTTTATCAAAACTTTTTCCATAGAAATTTTTTTTATCAAAAATTTTCTTATAATTTTTTTTCATAACCTTTTTCTATAGAAAATATTTTTATCAAAAATTTTTCTATAGAAAACTTTTCCATAGAAAATTTTTCTACAGAAAATTTTTTAATACAAAATTTTTTTAATAAAATTTTTTTTTAAATAATTTTTTCTTTAGAAATTTTTTTTTCATAAACTTTTTCTATAGAAAAAATTCTTCTATAGAACATTTTTCAATATAAATATTTTTTATCAAAAATTATTTCAATAGAAATTTTTTTCCAAAAATTCAAAAATTTTTTTATAAAATTTTTTTTTCGAAAATAATTTGATCACAAATTTTTTATAGATTTTTTTTATCCACAAGTTCTATAGAAAATTTATTATTAAAAATTTTTCTAAAGAAAATTTTTTTTCAAAATTTTTCTATAGACAATTTTTTATACAATATTTTTTTTTATAGACAATTTTTTGATTACAAATTTTTCTATAGAAAATTTTTTTATCAAAAATTTTTTTATAGACAATTTTTTTCAAACATTTTTTATAGAAAATTTTTCTATAGAATATATTTTTATTAAACATTTTTCTATAGTAAATTTAAAAAAAAAAAAAAAATTTTTAATTTTTTATTATGTGTAATTCAATGTATAATTCTTTTCTTCGACCTATTCCTTTTTCTCAATTTTTATCAAAAATTTTTCTACGGAAAAAATTTTCTATCGAAAATTTTTGTATAAAAAATATTTTTATCGAAATATTTTCTTTGAAAAAAAATTTTGATCGAAAATGAAAAATATTTTTTTTTAATTATTACAGAAAAAAATGTTTGTTTTTATCTAAGAAAATCTAAAATTGTTTCATATTAGAATTTATTTTTGTTCCGACAAATATTACTAATTCGGTTACATTTATTTCAAACAGTTTTTACAAAAACCGGCACCAACCGACTTTGCTGACATCCAAATTCCAACCGAATGCTTTTAATACTGATTTTCACGAATGATTGTGATATTTACGAAAATTACAAAAGGTCTTCGGCTTCTGGTGGTATGGGCTGCCTACGCCTGATTATACGTACCACTAAGGACCACTTTCGTGTAATTTTAGAATTTCGAAATATTAAGAACATTTTAGGTACTTTGTTTTTTACATTTGTGTTTGCGTCCTCGTAGAGGACGTTTTGAATGCTGGACAAATTATATGTTAGGAGGCCTTCAAACCACATATCTTTCCCGTTGGTTAAACAAGGACATTTTTCCTATGTTATTTTATCTATTTATATGCATTTCTCACATAAGTATGTACAGAAGAAAATAAGGAGTAAAATAACCAAAGGTAAGCAATTTATACAAACGACTACAAACGTGTAAAGAAAATTGTGTAAATAATGTGAGAGTGTGTGTGTACACAATGGATTTAAAATTTAATTTTAAAATCGATTAGAGCCAGAAAACGAAAAAAATGAAAAGAAACCTGAATGGAATTGCACACTTTTATTATATGTTTCTAAATAATGCCACGAACCTTTGCAGATAAGCAGATAGACAGACGTCTTGCAAGTAAATTCTACGCATTTAAGACTTTTTTTTATTTTAGAGTTAAATAATAAGGAAAATTGTATAGTACAAAAAAGACATGAGTAGAGGTACACGTGTATATTCTACAAAAGTATTTGTATACACATACAAATGTAGGTACTTGTGCTTTAGTAAGCAAAGCTTTTGTGTGCAGTTGCCTCACTTATACTTATTTTTATTTTTAAATATATTAAGAGGGTTCACAAAAAGTCTTAAAATTTGTATAATTATTAAACTTAATCCTATTTTTTTTTAAATAAAGTCTAATTTTTCATAAACGTTTTAAATTATTTTGAATAATCCCAAGAATTTTTATTTTATAATAATCTCTTTATTTTTTTTTTAAAGTGAAATCCTCCCTACTACACCCCTACTTGTTACACTTAATTTAAAGCACACTTTTAGGAGTGTCATGGTCTTAAGTACGGGAATTCTCCAATTTGACAAGTGCTGCTGTTTTAAGAGATTGACGCAATGTCTTCTTATACTGGAAAAATTTCTTTTTAAGACTTTTAAATTTTTAATTTAATTTCGTGTTCAAGACTCTTGCTGTGTGACTTAGAGTGAATTTGCTTCAAGTCTCAAGTATTTACAAAGAGAACCACAAAAATGTAATATTTTTTTATTAATTTTAGGAAAAAATTGAGACTTTTCGTTTTACTTTTAGAGCTATGGAATTTTTTTCATAAAAGCTTTTTTTTAACCAAAATTTGTTTTTCCAAAAAAAAGGTAATTAAAAAAACATATTAAAACAATTTTTATAAATCATGAGTTTTGTCTAAAAAATGATTATAAATTAAAAAATTAGAGCGTTTTTTACTCTAAAAGCCCTAAAAGTTAATGAAGGATTTAAAAATATTTAGTTATGTTCTGAAGCTTTTTATACCCTTCACCAACATAAGTGCAAACGGTTTATTGGGTTTGTGCTGATGTTTGTGACGCATAGAAATATTGGCCTGAGACAAAACTTTTAGTAAACCGATGCACTTTGGGGCGAAAGCCTTCAATAATGGCGATTAATTCAAAAGATGAACTTTAACTTTCACAACCATATTTGGTACCATATGAAAGTAGATAAAATTCTACATCACTAACTGCAAAAATAAAAGTTCTTGGTAGTTTATTTTATTTACAGTGTGTGTTCAAAGTTCAATAATTTTTGTTATTTTTGCGCGAATTGATTAAAAGAAAAAATTTTGATATTTCAAGTGATTATAGTTTTTATTAAAACTTTTATAAGTAAAATTTTTTTAACGGAACCGTTAACTTCAGGTATATGAGCATATAAAAAGATATTTTTCATTTAAATAAATGTTTTAAAAATATTTAAAAAATAAAAAAATAAATTGCTCTAAAAATTTGGTAATTTTAATATATACATTGAGTTTCAACAACTTTGCGGATGAGTGCAGGAAAGAATGATTATATGGTCTTAAAATATAATATCTTAGCTAATAAATCCCAAAATATTTTGTTGCGCGTTAGTGCGATTTTTGAGTTATGGAAGTTTTTGTGAATGAATTCTAGTTGCCGACAGGTCGGTTTCAAAACTAATTTTTTATATTTTCGAAAATTTTACTTAGAAAATATAAGAATATAAAAATTATTTCACCGGTAATTAAAAATATACAACTAGGAAAATAAAATTAATGAAAAACGGAGGTCAATTCTTTAACAGTTTCACCGTACCAACGATTTTAATTCGCCGATTTTCGGCGAAAAATTTAATTTTTTTTCTTTATTTTACAAGTGCTTATTAAATTTATTTCTGTTCAATTTTGATAAAACTGTTAATCAATATTATTGCTCAGTATATAAAAAATGTATAGTGAGTCTTTTTTTCAAATTGGATAATTTTAACCCTTTCTTTCCCGGGGCAAAGCTCAAGTTTTTAATTTTTTATTTTTCATGGTAATATAACAATAATCAAATAATTATTTTTATGAAATTAATGATACAAATAATTATTTTTATATGATTTTCTGAAATTCACTAATAAATTCTTAAATTTCCCTAATTTTGTCATAAAAAACTAAAAAATCCAAATTTTTACTTTTGAGCCCGGGAAAGAAAGGGTTAATGTCATACAAATTCGAAAAACATCCAGCATACATTCTCTATATACTGGACAATAATATGCATTAAGATATTGTTAAATTTGAACATATTTAAGTGAAATTTACCAAGCACCTCCTCAAATTATGACTAAAAAATTACATTTCCGCGAAATTTTAAAAGTATGATGATTATGTAGTAAATATTGCTTTTATAAATAACTAAATGAAGAAAATAAAGAAGCTTTATATTTTTTTAATGTTTATTTTCTGAAATGTTTGTTTTGTGTTTACAAATATTTATAAATAAAAAATAATAATATTTTCTAATGTGACTTTTTTGAGTAAAATCTTTGAAGTTATGAATTTTGAAAAAAACGTATTTTTTGTTAAAACTAAACATAAACAAATATTTAATATTTATTTTATTTATTTAAACAAAAAAAATATTTTTTCTAAAGACACATAAAATATGCTCTAATTTACAATTTAATTTATTAATTTATCGTTTTTAATTCCAAAGTTACAGCAAAAATAGTCAAATAGGACCATTTTATCCAAAATAGAAAAAAGCCCATAAAAGGTTAACAATTTATGTTTTTTCAAAATTTGTTCTTTTAAATATTGGGCTTTTATGTATTTATTAATATTTATCATTAAAAAATAACAATATTTTAAAATTACGACTTTTATGAATTAATCGCCACTTTCTGTACCATTCACCCCACTGTGCGATGGACTCAGAATCACGCTCTGAGTTGTTTTAACGGTGTCCCCCCGGCTGGCTGGCCGGATATCCATCTAAGGCCCAAGCTCTTTTTTATAATTTTTAATAGTTTATGACATTCTATATCCTCACAAAAAAGCATTGTTTTAAAAATCTGTATTTAAAAAAAAAGCTTTATTAAAAACTTTATTTTGATAAAAGTAAAAGAAAAGCTTTTGCTATTTTAAATTAGCCACAATGTTGTTTTTATAAAAGCTTTTATTGTCAATCTAGCCGCATTTTTCGAAATTGATCTTTTATAACAATTAAGATTTCGCTATTTATATTCTTCTGAGTTTTATGTAAAAAATTTATTGTAAAAGCTCAAAGAAAGCTTTTTATATGATGAATAAAAAAAGTGTAGTTTTAAAAATACTGCTATATCAAGCTTTAATGGAAAATAGCTTTTTGTTGATTTTTAAAAGGTTAGGTCTTAGTAAAAGACCATACTAATATGGGGTTTATATAACTCAAGCGTCTGACGATTGAGTGAAATTTATATGCGTTTTGTTATTGTAACAAAAACAGAATACATGTGAATTTCACTCAATCGTCAGCCGCTTGAATTACATAAACCCCACATAAGACGAACTTTTGGAATACATATTTTGATATCGACCTTTTATGTATGGACTTGTAAATAAAGACCAACTGTCAAGAATGTTTACTCAGAACTTAAATTTCTTAGCAACATTTTCTTGACATTTATCAGCATTTCCTAAAGACGAGTGATAAAGTCAAATAAGAACCTATTCTCAAGAAATTCAGATTATTTTTGAAATAAAATGCGGATAATGCGGTATATGGTTTAGCCATGTTATCTTTCATCTCAACTGTGGACACTGACCCCTCGTGGTATCACCTGGGGAACTACGTTAACACCCGTAAATGTAGTGAGTTAACATGTGCCGTGAGTTCTCTGATAAGAACGATTAAAGTATGGGTTTGTTCGTCAGGCTAGTAACCCACTCCTGGAAAAAACAATTTCTATGAAAAGCTAAAATTGGAATATAAACGGCCACCCCCCTTATGTTAGAAGAGGACGTCCGAATGTTCGATGTCAAGAACAAGAGCGTATTGATTATTTTGGGAAGAAATGTTAAATTAAAGTTCGAAAAAACAGTACCTTCCCTACAAGAAATTAATGACCGAAACTAAACAAAATTTTTTTACTAATACATTTTTACAAAATTGTGAATGTAAGAGTGAAACAACAGCAAAGTTTGCAGCTGTTTCATTCTTGCATACATTTCAACATGATTTGTCAAAATTATAATTTTCACAATTTTACCAAGCGTCGTTGTAAACTGTCGAAAAATAAAAAATTGCAAAAACTTTTTAAAATCAAATCAAAATTTAATGGAAATTGTAAAAAACTTATAAATAAATAAAACTGTCATTTTAAAAGCAGGTAAGTTTTTATACCCTTCACCACCATAGGTGGAAAGGGTATTATAAGTTTGTGCTGATGTTTGTAACGCATAGAAATATTTGTCTTAGACCCACCTTTTAGTATACCAATAGACTTAGAATCACTTTCTGAGTCGATTTAGCGATGTCCGTCTGTCCGTCCGTCTGGCTGGCTGGCTGGCTGGACCCCCATGTAAACCTTGTAATCAAACTACAGGTCGCAATTCTAAAGATAATTTGATGAAATTTGGCACAGATCATTTTTTTGATAATGGGACCATGGCTATTGAAATTGGTCAAAAGCGGTCCATTATTTATGGTACCTCCCATAGGTCACACTTCCCGGAATTGCTATATTGGCCACAAATATCAATATTTTTTTCATGAAATTTGAAACAGATACTGCTTATGTAAACTTAAATCACTGTATCAAATTTCGTTGAAATCGGTCCACATTTGACCATAGCTCCCATACAAACTCTTCTTCAAAAACGCACTAAATGAGACAAAAAATCACTAAAACGCTCGTAAATCTAAAGTTAATGAAAATTTAGAGTTTATTTTATTGCATACATAATTTTTGTAACAACTGTAATCAATTTGCCAAATTTCAAGATAATCGGTCCACGTTTGACCCTAGCTCTCATATAAGTCCAAATGACGGGAACAGGTTGAATATATACGTTTTGAGAAAATGTTTGTATGATGGCAACATTTAGCAAATATTTGTCTTTATACAGGAAAAATAACATCTTTGACCTTAGTGGTGAAGGGTATCGTATGGTCGGCTTGACCGACTATAGCGCTTTCTTACTTGTTTTATTTAGTTTTATGCAAATTTTTTTCAGAAAAAATTAGCTAACAAAAATTTTTCTAAAGCAAAATTTTGTATTAACTTCAATTTTTTCTTTAGAAAATATCCTGTTAAGTCCACAATATGATCAGACCTCACAATTGTCGGTAGTACAATGTTTGAAGCAGTTATTCAGGAATAGGTAACGAATAATTTTTACAGGAGTACATTAAATTTTTTTTTAACAAAATTTTAAATTTTCCAGAAGGCTCTATGTCAACCAGCTTTTAGTGACGTGTACCCAGTTTAAACATCCCTTTCAATCGGTTGAAAACGTCGGAAGGAAAGCTGCAGACCTAATATTTTAATTTTTATCTGAATATGAAATTATTAAATCAATTTTTTACAACTTAAACTGTCTAATAATATTGTTTTACTACAAAAGATATTTTGGTCACCTGTGATCGATATATACATTAAGACTGACTACTCACCTGTGACCGTTGATAAGTAAAAACTATAAGAGTGAGCGGTTCGGATATACATATATAGAGCCAGAATAATACATGCATAAGAAAGAGAAGCAAAATCACATGCATACAAAAGTTTCGGTCAGCTTTTTCATATTTGCCTTAATAAAATGATAGAAACTGCTGACTGATGTATTAGTCAGCACTACCAGTCAGTTGATCGGTCAAATGACTGGTAATGTTCTTGTAGGGTTATTACATTATACTGAACTTACGCACACACAAAAGTTATTTATTTTATCGTTCCTAACTAAGTTCGAAACAAAGTTAAGTACACAAATAATAAAAAAACACTGTACCTTATAATAACGTACCGCTCTCTAGGATTTTAGAGTATTTTTTAGTAAACTTTAGAGTACTATGTATAAAGTACTAAATTTTTTAGATATCTTACTTGTGGCTGCGTTCGTAATATTTTAACTAAGTATTGTTGTTATGCATTCATGAATCAACGACAGTTCCAAGTTGAAGAACCATTTTCCCTACATTTTCATTTAAAACATTTTCCCTAAAAAATACTTGAGTATATCAAAGTGCTGGCTAATGGCTGAGGTAAAAGCGAGCATTAACCTAGTCGAAACATAAGTACAGGTTAAAATTTTGGAACTGCTGGTAAATTCTTAAAATTTTGTATTGGTGAAACAATTTTTTTATGATATATACACAAAGGGGTTTAAATCCTAAACGAAAGCATTATTTTATTCAATTTCACTTTTGGTAATACTGTTTTTGTTGTCATTTCACAAGAGTTCGTTAAAGTACTCAACGTTATAAAGGGTGGTTAAATTGTAAGGGCCGATGTTGAATGTGAACCACACCTAAACTCCAAGTTTTTTTCCGAATTTTTTTGACATTTCTCTATTTCAGACTTACTCAATTTGAACCATGGAGAGATACACAATCCGACAACGTGTTAAAGTTATCCAGACTTATTATGAAAATGGGCGTTCAAATCGAAATGCATATCGTGCACTTCGTGATTTTTTGGTCAATTTGATCGTCCAAATGTGCGTACAATCGCAGAATCGTGGAAAAATTCGAGCAAACCGGGTCTGTAGAAGATGTGAGAACACCACTGCATGCTCGTACTGCAGAAAATATTGCTGCTGTTCGCGATAGTGTGGCTGAAGAGCCGTCCGCCTCAACTCGTCGTCGTGCCCAACAATTGCACCTCTCACGCTCGTCGTTGATGAACATTATGCATAAAGACTTGCATTTACACACTTACAAGGTGCAATTGGCTCAAGAACTAAAGCCTCTTGACCATTCTAAACGTCGTGAATGGTCAGAATGGTGGCAAGAAATGGCAACAGTGGATGATCAATTTTCGAAGAAAATCATCTTCAGTGATGAGGCACATTTTCACCTGAGTGGATTCGTCAATAAACAGAATTGCCGCATTTTGGCGAATGAGAATCCAAGAGTGATTGTCGAAAAACCAATGCACCCACAAAGAGTGCGATTTATGGGCTGGCAGCATCATCGGGCCAAATTTTTTACAAAATGAGGCCGGTCAGTCACTTACTGTGAATGGTGTTCGCTATCGTGAGATCATAACGAACTGTCTATGGCCCGAATTGGAAGATATGGATGTGGACGATATGTGGTTTCAGCAGGACGGTGCCACTTGCCACACAGCTAACGAAACAATGGCTCATTTGCGCAACAAATTCAATGGCCGTGTTATCTCACATAATGGCGATGTCAATTGGCCGCCAAGATCATCTGATTTGACACCGATGAACTTTTTTCTTTGGGGTTATTTGAAAGAAAAGGTGTACGTCGATAAGCCAGCAACAATTCAAGAGCCAAAGGATGAGATAATTCGGCACATTAACGGCATAGAACCTCCATTATGCCTCAGGGTCATCGAAAATTTGGACCATCGGATGGAGGTGTGCCGCCGTGATCGCGGCTCCCATTTGGCCGATATTTTGCTCCATACATAATTGAGTAATACCAATATATCATAATAAAATAAAATTGCAATAATTTCCTAAATAGTTTGTGTTTTATTCAAAATCAACATCGGCCCTTGAAATTTAACCACCCGATAGTACCCAACGAAGTACGTTATTTTTAGCGTACTTCGTGAAAATTCGTTATAAAAAAGGTTAAAATACACATTATAACAGGTTTTTAAAAATACAAAGGTACATATACTTAAATTGAACACTATGTACCGAAGTTTCCTAAGTACAATACGGTACCTTAAAATACTGTACTTAAGAGCATTTTTTCGAACTTTGGATAAAATCGTTTGTTTTTGTTCTGAAAGTGACACATGCATATGTATATATTACGACGAAGTTCTGGTAAATAAATGGAGTTGGTTATCTAATTTCGTAGATGCAATCTTAATATACTAAATGTACCTTCAAATCTTTTTGATTGTAGATATAAAAAGGGGATGTTATATATATAAGAACTATAGCCAAATGTTGACCGATTGTTACAAAATTTTATATACTGGCTGGTATTAATATAAAGTTTATTTGTGCGAAATTAAGTGCCCATACCTGACATAGTTTATAATTTAATAGCTTTTAACTGCCGTTTGTGGCATTTTAGTGGTTACCGGGAGCGGTTTTTATATGAAAGCTATGGTCAAAAATTGACCGATTCCTATACTGACTGAAAATTGCACAAAACTTCTCTGTTTTGAATTTAGTTGTCATAGATTTTACAATTTTATTCAATTTATCTGCATAAATGTGATTCCCGGGGCAGGGTTATATGGGAGCTCTAACTAAATGTGAACCAATTTTATCCATTTTCAGCACACAATTTCGACAACATATCGAAAATACTTTTGCTAAATTTTGTCTCTCTAGCTCTTGTAGTTAAGTAACTATCGCACTTTTCTCTGACGGAAAGACGGACATAAACCCCCTTTTCTTTTTATATGTATTTTTGTGTTTCCGTAAGTTTTTTATATGGGAGCTATGGTCAAATAGTAACCGATTGTAACAAAATTTTGCACACTGGCTGGCATTCACATAATACTTCCTTCTGTAAAATTTTGTTAATGCAGCCCTTTTCGTTAAGGCGCCATCGCGCTTTTATCTGACGGACAGACGGACATAAACCCCCTTTTTTTTGTGTTTCCATAAGTTTTTTATATGGGAGCTATGGTCAAATGGTGACCGATTGTAACAAAATTTTGAACATTTATTGGCATTGACATAAGACCTCCTAGTGTTAAATTTAGTGCTTATACCTATTATAGTTTTAGATTTATTGGCATTTAAGTGTATTTTAGGTGAAATTTTGGCTGTTTCCGTAAGTTTTTTGTATGGGGGCTATGACTAAATGTGAACCGATTTTGATGAAATTATATGAAATATTATGAAATTATATGCTAATTAGGGCTTACGCAAAACTTGTATGTACCAAATTTTATCATCATAGCTATTATAGTTTGTTATTTATTAGCAAATAAGCGATGAGCATAGGCGAGGTTATACGGGAGCTATGGTCAAATGTTAACCGATTTTGCCCAATTTCAATACCAACATTTTCTCAGAGATGAAGAATGTTTTTACTAAGTTTCAGTGAACTAGCTCCTTTCGTTTAGACGTTATCGTGATTTCAACAGACAGACGGACAGACAAACGGACATCGCTCAATCGTTTCGTTTTTGATTTTTGAGCCAATATTAAGGAAATTACAAACGGAATGGCAATCTCAATATACCTCCTATTCTTTTTGATGGTGGGTATAAAAAGCATGAAGTAAAACTGATCAAGTTTACCCTATATGTATAAAAGGACAATAAGGGAAAGAATTGAGCCTTGAGGACGATATACCGTCCCAAAAAGGGATTCTGAAAACCTTTTAAATCAAGTTGAACGGTTTATACTTCTATTCTACATTTAAGATGATAAAGTTATCTTCTATTTATTAAATCTGTTTAAATAATTGAAGCATGAAAAAATAACTTAAATACATTTTAATAAAGTCTCTATTTCTTAACCAATTATCCTTCATACTTAAGAGTTTTAAACCATTTTTTCATTTAATACATCCTTTAACTTAATCCTTTTTGCTGGCATTCAAACTTTTATAAAGTGTGGAAATATTATTTTATTTTTTTACTTTTTTTTAATTTACACTTCTCAATTTTAAAAGAAGCATGAAAGAGTTTGTATTGTATATTTTTTTTTATAACGAATGGTTCTTGTTCAAACCCTTTTCAAAATGGAGTTTTCCGTTTTTTTCCTGTTTAAATTGTAGTAGAAAAATATCATTTATTTCTGCCAACATCTTTTCATTAATTATGAATGTAAAGTTTTCATTTCTGGATTTGTTTTTCTATTGTTTCGGTATTTCTTTTATTATTTTTTCACTGGCTTTAGATTTTTTTCTTCTGATTTTGCAGATATTTTTTAGTTTCTGGAAAATTTACTTTATGATTCTTAGTTTCTTGTTTAGCTTTAACTCATTAAGCTTTTCCTTAGCCACTGACATTTCATTTAAATTTTCAAACATTCGAATCAAATAAAATATTTAACAGGTTTCATATTTTATTTCTAGTGTATTTTATGTTATGGTTTTATTTTTCTTAAACGTTTTAAAATTAGGTTAAGAATTAAAATATTTATTTGGAAGATAAGTTAAGAGATAATGAAAAACGAGCTGTGATATTGGTATTAGTATACAAAAAGCTCATTAATATTTACGAATACCATTAATTCAGTTGTCAGTTACTTAAATCAAAAACAATTTAATAAAACATTTTTACTTTTATTTCCAGGAATTTTAAATGTAACAAAAGCCAAGGACAAGAGGTTCTAGAGTGAGTAGAGCTCAAAATTTTCTCTGGAGTTGAAATAAAGTGAAATTGATTCAAAGAAAAAAAAATTTAATTTTGAAGTATTATCAAGGGAGTTCTTGATATGGCTGTATATTTATCCTTTAAGGATTCTTCTAAACAAACTTGTAGCACTCAATTCCTAAATTGATTGATTTATTGAAGGTAGATTGAAGCATGGGTTCAATCTTTAGTTTCACTTTTGTTTGTTTTAAACAATAACTTTACTCTGTTTTAAATTGCCTAAATTGAATTTAATTTACAAGGATTTTAAGAATTCACCCCTTTATGATAAATCAGAAACAGTGGTGCGTTTTGTAAAAAAAAAATATTGTATGAAATCAATAACATTTTTTTTTCAGTGTTTAAAGCTTTTTTGATTATATATTTCCATAACCTCCCAAAAGTATGCAATAAAAACTTCTGCAAACACTTGAATCGACTATTTAGTGTCTGGGACTAAAGTAGTACATAATCAGAACAAAACAAGAATAAAACTAGCAGAGAACAAGAAAAGAACTATAATAGAACTAGAACAGAACTAGAACAGAACTAGAACAGAACTAGAACAGAACTAGAACAGAACTAGAACAGAACTAGAACAGAACTAGAACAGAACTAGAACAGAACTAGAACTAGAACAGAACTAGAACAGAACTAGAACTAGAACAGAACTAGAACTAGAACAGAACTAGAACTAGAACAGAACTAGAACAGAACTAGAACAGAACTAGAACAGAACTAGAACAGAACTAGAACAGAACTAGAACAGAACTAGAACAGAACTAGAACAGAACTAGAACAGAACTAGAACAGAACTAGAACAGAACTAGAACAGAACTAGAACAGAACTAGAACAGAACTAGAACAGAACTAGAACAGAACTAGAACAGAACTAGAACAGAACTAGAACAGAACTAGAACAGAACTAGAACAGAACTAGAACAGAACTAGAACAGAACTAGAACAGAACTAGAACAGAACTAGAACAGAACTAGAACAGAACTAGAACAGAACTAGAACAGAACTAGAACAGAACTAGAACAGAACTAGAACAGAACTAGAACAGAACTAGAACAGAACTAGAACAGAACTAGAACAGAACTAGAACAGAACTAGAACAGAACTAGAACAGAACTAGAACAGAACTAAAACAGAACTAGAACAGAACTAGAACAGAACTAGAACAGAACTCGAACAGAACTAGAACAGAACTAGAACAGAACTAGAACAGAACTAGAACAGAACTAGAACAGAACTAGAACAGAACTAGAACAGAACTAGAACAGAACTAGAACAGAACTAGAACAGAACTAGAACAGAACTAGAACAGAACTAGAACAGAACTAGAACAGAACTAGAACAGAACTAGAACAGAACTAGAACAGAACTAGAACAAAACTAGAACAGAACTAGAACAGAACTAGAACAGAACTAGAATAGAACTAGAACAGAACTAGAACAGAACTAGAACAGAACTAGAACAGAACTAGAAAAGAACTAGAACAGAACTAGAACAGAACTAGAACAGAACTAGAACAGAACTAGAACAGAACTAGAACAGAACTAGAACAGAACTAGAACAGAACTAGAACAGAACTAGAACAGAACTAGAACAGAACTAGAACAGAACTAGAACAGAACTAGAACAGAACTAGAACAGAACTAGAACAGAACTAGAACAGAACTAGAACAGAACTAGAACAGAACTAGAACAGAACTAGAACAGAACTAGAACAGAACTAGAACAGAACTAGAACAAAACTAGAACAGAACTAGAACAGAACTAGAACAGAACTAGAACAGAACTAGAACAGAACTAGAACAGAACTAGAACAGAACTAGAACAGAACTAGAACAGAACTAGAACAGAACTAGAACAGAACTAGAACAGAACTAGAACAGAACTAGAACAGAACTAGAACAGAACTAGAACAGAACTAGAACAGAACTAGAACAGAACTAGAACAGAACTAGAACAGAACTAGAACAGAACTAGAACAGAACTAGAACAGAACTAGAACAGAACTAGAACAGAACTAGAACAGAACTAGAACAGAACTAGAACAGAACTAGAACAGAACTAGAACAGAACTAGAACAGAACTAGAACAGAACTAGAACAGAACTAGAACAGAACTAGAACAGAACTAGAACAGAACTAGAACAGAACTAGAACAGAACTAGAACAGAACTAGAACAGAACTAGAACAGAACTAGAACAGAACTAGAACAGAACTAGAACAGAACTAGAACAGAACTAGAACAGAACTAGAACAGAACTAGAACAGAACTAGAACAGAACTAGAACAGAACTAGAACAGAACTAGAACAGAACTAGAACAGAACTAGAACAGAACTAGAACAGAACTAGAACAGAACTAGAACAGAACTAGAACAGAACTAGAACAGAATTAGAATAGGGGCCAATTCTTCGCATTCGATAACGATCGAAATGTAAGATATTTTAGAAACATTTCTATAGCATACTTTTAGGATAATTTTATTTGAACTTAATGTTTTGGCAAACAAACGGGTATGCTAGATATCAAATTTATTCAACTTTTTGCAAAATAAATTATTTTAAAAATCCCTGAAGTATGTTACACACTATTTACTTAAAAGTCTGAGTTTTCGATCGATTTAGAATGCGGAGATTTGCCCCCAAGAGTAATGAAATTATGGCAAACCTATTTCTAATGACATATTTTTTTGTAAAACTCCCCACTGTGCTTAATTTTACGAAAGCTTTATTTTTTAATGCCTTAAAATTTGTTGATACCTGCATGTATTCCTATGGGTATTAATATTTAAATAATTTTGTTTTCTTCAAAAAGTATTCAACTAATTTGAAATACTTTTTACATATTTTAAAGACTTTAAATCCCTTTTGAAATTTTTAAGCAATTATCGACATTAACATAAATGCTCATATGCTGTTAAGTGCTTTTTAGCAGCAGCAGCTGCAAAGGAAACCAAAAATTACACTCAAGATTCTATTAAAATAATTAATGCGTTCAATTTGTGCAAGAGCTGGAAAGAGAGAGACAGACAGACAAGAAAAGTCTTAAAAGTAAAAGCAGATAAATTTATCATTTAGATTAAAAATTAACGAAAAAGTATCATTAATTTAAATTAATTAAACAATTTTATATGCAGGCGGGTTAGCTTGAAAAGGTAAAAGATACCAAAGTTTACGTAAAAGCAAATGTTTACAGACACACATATAAAATATACATAGACGAACGTAATATAAAAAACATATGTGTTTTTTCGAAATTAAGAGGGAGAGTTCAACATCCTTTTTCCTCCTTCTACCTCCCTATCAATATATTCAACATGTCCTTTAGTATGTCAACGTGTTAATCTTAAGCAAATGTAGCTTGAGAATGTAATAAAATATAATAAATAATGAAGAAGGAAGATGATCATCAGAAACATTTAGACTCCCTTGAAAAAGTTAAATTTCTTATGAATTTTTACAACCATATAACCAAGGACTTCTTCACCTGGCACAAATAACTGGATGAAATGACACCTTCTCAAGTTGTTGGTGTTGTGTCATTAAGAATCTTTTGGGGTTTTTTCCGGCAACATCATGTTCAATTGTGCTATTTTATACTATTTTATGTTAACTTCTTAAATTATCCCTTATTCATTATATGAGTTTTATCCTAGGAAAGAGTAAAGAAAAGAAGGGCAAAATCATTACTAACAATGTATGACATTTTTGCAAATAATTTTGGCTTTTACTCTGTGGTTCCACCGCACTATATGGATGAGTGAGTGAATGGTTGGTTGAACATGTTTAACTACATATTTTAGCATGGAAGAGGGTAATGTTAAGGGTATAGTAGTTAAAAAAAGTATTCTTTCACTAGGAAATACTGAGGTGATTACTTTTCCAAATAAATATTTTCCAAAAAAAAAAATGAACAGTGAACTTCTTTTCAAGAAAAATGTTCCCAGTAAGAAAATTTTAATCAATATTTTTCTAATAAGAACTATTTTTAGTGAATGTCTTTCTGAAGAAAATTGTTTCCAATGAAACTGTTTGTGAAAGAAACTGACCCCAATGAACCTTTACTATCAGAGAACATTTAAATTATCCTAAAAGTATGCTACACAAATGTTTTTTTAAATATCTTACATTTCGATATGTATCAAATCCGGCACCTGGTTATTATCGAAAAGCTTTCTCGTTAAAAAATTTGAAGAAAATGCTTTAAGAAAAACTTTTTTTATATACATATACACCGGTATATGACGGAATATTGTTGAGATATTTTTCACTGATATCCTATGCTTCATTAGGCTTGCATTTTTTAAGGAAATTTTAAATCTGTAGGTTTGAAAACGATCGATTTCCATCTCATATTGGATAGCCTTTTTAATTTGAAGGAGAGAAAATATATTTTTTAATGGCAATTGTAAATTTTAAAATGTTTGATAAGAGCTTATTTTTTAAATCCAATCTTTAAAAAAAAAAAAATTTATCTTCTCAACGTTTTCATAATATTTTTAATTTGCAATTTTTTTAGGAGAGCTTTTAGAGAAAGAAAGCTTTCAATGAAAGAGAGCTTTCAGAGAAAGGGAGCTTTCAGAGAAAGGGAGCTTTCAGAGAAAGAGAGCTTTCAAAGAAAAAGAGCTTTCAGAGAAAGGAAGCTTTCAGAGAAAGATAGCTTTCAGATAAAGAAAGCTTTCAGAGAAAGAGAGCTTTCAGAAAAAGAGTGCTTTCAAAGAAAGCTTTTAAAATACATAAGCTTTTAAGCTCTTTCAAAACATGTTTTTAGTTAACACAATTAATATAAGAACACTTTCTGTCTCTCTAAAAGCCTATTTTCGAATTTATTCTGAGAATTTATTGAAAATAAGATTTAGCTCCACTTTTTTCAGCTGATGGAGGTTTTTTATAAGAATATTTTAGATTACGAAGACTGGTGACCTTTTAGTTAAACAAGGGTTTTTATACATACCAGAACTAAACTTATTTTTCCACTTATTCTTTTTTTACATTTTTATATCATACACCTAGTCTGAAATTTGTTCATTCCTTCCGAAAAATATGATTGTCGAAATTATCAAAAAAGTCATCTATTGTAGGATGAATTCTTCGTTTGGAAAAAAGAAAGTCACTCTGAAAAATATCGTTAATGAGAAGACAATTCGTAGCCCATTTTATGAATTTTTGCCATGGAAACTGCATATGTATTCACTAGGGTGCACCTTATTTTACAAAAGTGCGAAATCTTACCTTAACTCGTCTCAGAAATGTTCTACGGAAACATTGTTAGGAAAACATGTTATGACAAATTTTAGGCAGATTGTAACTGAGGAAACCACGCCTTCTGTAATAGTCACGCCCACCAATTGTAAAATTTCATTGCATGGGGAATAATGGAAGTATTTTTGGTTTTGCCAAAATTTTTACTAATAAGAATTCAATTATTTAAAAAATTATAAAGAAAAATAAAAGAAAACTAAAGTAGCTTTATTTTATGTCATTAAAATATTAAATGCATGAGGAAGTTTTGAATTTATTGGAATTTTCCCCAGAAAATTCGTTTACTAGACGACATGCCTAAGGATATGCAGCAAAAAATTTGCTTTAGAATAAAGAAATTTCAAAGTGGGAACTAACCTGTAAGTACTAAATAGTTCAGTTTTGTTAAAATATAATTGAATTTACCTAGTTTTTTATATTAGAAAATTATACTTATTTCTCGGGTTGGTTTCAAAAATTATTTTTTGATATTTTGAAAACTTTGTTTAAAAAATATTACAAATTTTAAATTTGCTTTCCGGTACATAAAACAAACAAATTAGAGAATAGAACTCAAAAACTTGAGATCAATATTTTAAAATCGTATAATTTCGCGTGGAATGCCTATGATGTCAAAAACATTTCCCGTTTTTATCGGCTAAAACCATATCTTTAATTTTTTCCAATTGATTGTGCAGTGAATAAGTTAGCACATCGAATACTAAGAATAACATTTCAAATTCTGCCTGAGTTCGAGCCTCAGTCACGGCAATATCAATTTTTGTATTATTAATTTATATTAAAATTATTAATTACCACAACATCCACCTTTAACAGTAAGCCTATACAGCACTAACACGCTGTCGATGTAAAAGAACTAAAATTGACGGTAGAACAAAAGGCTTAATAATACATCTAAATAACAACAAAACTGTTATAAAAGTAGAAATGACGTACAATTACAGTGTTAAAAATACATAGCTTTATCCCTCATACTCTGAACTTTTCACTACTATCCCCTTTTCAAAGAAGGTAACCGAATTAGTTTATACAGTTGAGACAGTCACCCCCTAGGATTAAAGATAATGTCAAAATAAATCTAAAAATATTATTTTTTAAATGAAAAAATTAGGATTTATCAGGCTTGAGTTCATTTTTAATTTTCAAATTATTAATTTGAAAATTTGAAAGTAATAATACACAATTAATTAAACGTAGTGATGTTCGATCAAATTGAATTAATGATTATCTCTGCAATTTGACAACTCGACTGTGGTCGAGGGCGCTAAGTGCTGATGACGTCCTGTGGCGGGACAGAAATTGCAATCCACTAGCCGCGTTCAAAAATATTTTTTTCAGTTTTACTCCACATTATTAATTTCAAATTAATAATTTGAAAATTAAAAATGAGCTCAAGTCTGATAAATCCTAATTTTTTCAATTAATTCAATTTAAAGTTCAAATAATTAATTCCCAAATAATATTTTTTTTGTTTTACCACGCCTACAAATACCGCCCTTTTTGTATTTTGTTAACTGTGTCGCCATCCTTAGTCCTATCATATCACTTTATATATCGATGTTCACGGCTCTGTAAGGGCTACATTTCTCCCTTTGATTGCGAGATTTAAGTAGATTAATGTCATTTCCGGCTAAGGACCTGATAAAGGTCAATTGTGGATAGATTGTTACCAAATTTCGGTTATTGGTTTATATTTACAAAATATTTATCTGTGCAAAGTTTTACTAATAAAATGCATTTATATTTAGATTAATAAGCATTGTTGTGCTTTTATGGCTATTTAAATTACCTTTGAGAATGTATTTTGTATGGTAGGTAGGTCAAATATGGACCTATACCTACAAAATTAGGTAAACCGATTAAGGTTATCATAAGCAATATTTGTGCCGAATATTATTAAAATATAACTAAATTTGTGGCTGTAAAGGACCAAAAACTCTATTCCGGGAAGGATTTCCTATGGGAGGTACACGATTTTAGAAAAAAAAGATATAGTATGCAGTTTGTTCACATTTAGACAGGTGTCATGGAGCAGTAAACCTGGGGATGTATAAGCGTTTCAATTAGTAGGCAAAAAAATTCAAAAAGAAACACACTTATTGACCTGCACTCGTATACATATAAATATTCATTCCAGAAAAAGGCTTAAATCAAGATTAATAACATTACTGAGATTTAAAAAGTTCTTTAAATTTTCTTACTTTAAGTGTTTCCCATGAAGTATTAGACTCTTGAGCTTAAGCAACACTTTTTTGCACATCAACTTTTCCCACCCACTGCCACTCGGAAACCATTGATATTAATTCTTCTTTCACTTGTATTTAAGCTTTTTGCAGCATAATTTTTTTTTGTTATTCTTGTCATTTTGTGGTTTATCCTGGAGTCGTTGGCGTATTTGCAGTTGGTTGACTTTATATAAATGTCAAAGCTTTTATGTACTGTTGTAAATATATATGTAGAGTATATGTGTGTATGCATAAGTGTAAGAGTGGCTGTTAAAAGGTAAGAGAACAGTTCAACTCTATAATAAAAACCGGCAGCTAAATATGACAATCATAAATCATTTACTTTATACATTTATAAGAGTTTATGTTAGAATGAGTGTTAAGAGTTAAGAGGGCCAGTAGTAGTAGTAGTAAGTAACTTAATAACCCATTAAAAAATAGTTACAATAACTATAAGTTACAATAAGTGAATGAAATTAAAGCGGGCCAAACACAGGTATGAGTATCCTTAAGGCTATACAGAAGGCACAAAGGATATGTCCAAAGAATGGCTAGAAAATTTTATATTTATGAGGGTTTAAGAGGGTCACTGGGTGTAATAGAAATATATAAATTACAGGTATTCACTTACTTTTTTCTAACCTAAAATGGCTTAAAACACTTATGATTTGTATAAGTTTTTCTTTCATACCTTTTGGGCTGAGTGTAAATAATTGATGGGGTTTTTAATAGCTAATAAATGGCTTTAAATAATTAGCACCACATTTTTTAATAACTAATAAATTTAAATTAAATTTAATTTTCATTTAAATGCTAATTGTTGTACTTTAAATGCTCATAGGCAAATTTTCGAGTAAAGTACTTGAACAAAACAAATGTGTAATTTAAGTATTTGCATTTTAAAATTTCAATTATTATTTATATATTCATTGAAAAATATTAGTACCTATAATTTAATACAAAATTTAAACACACAGACAAATGTTAATGTTTATGTGTTGGTAAGCCGTTTTAGTTAGTTGACAGCTTTTGCCTTTTTCTGTAATTTTATATATTTACTGCAAAAAAATGTAACATTAAACTTATTTTTTTCTTCCCATCCATTGCTTTCCCTTCCCTTCCCGCCGTCAGTCATCATCATCTTTTACCATCTAGCTGCTACATCAAATTTCCGTTTCCGTTATTTTATGCTAAAAGATAGGGACGACTTAACAGCAGCTGATTATTATGACTCTGCTGAGAGTGAGTCAGTGAGTGAGTGAATGAATGGATGCGGTCTAAAGCAACAAGATGAAGTGGAAATCATCATCATCAACAGAATATGGTAAAGAATAGGAAGAAAATGAAGCTCATTTGTATGTATCACCACAAACTAACAAAACCAACATTATGTTACAATCACACATTCAAACATATACATATTTTCGAAAAAAATAAATACCCCAGCAGTTGAAAATTGGACCGTCCCCAATATCGACTTAGTATTTGAGCGTGTGTTTCTTCTAAAAGAGGTTGAAAGCCTCTTTTTTTTAACCAAAATTCATTTCAAACTAGGTCAAAGTAACCCATTTACTCTTGATATTTCATTGGTATTGAATCAAAAACTTCATTTTTGAACTGCTGGGAATTATGAAATTCCTTTTTATAAATTTTTTTATGTTTGTATGTAATTTTAAGTGTCTAGCAGAGCAAAGATAACAATAACAGCAACGGAATAAAATCTAAAAATGTCTCTAATAAAAAGCATAAAGAGAATTGCTGGGTCAGAGGTGAATGTGCTTTAATAACTAGAGGGAGCACAGTGGGTTTGAAGGTTTCAATATTCTAAATATATATATTATATATAAATATAGTTCTAAAAAGGGCTTGTAGTTCTAAAAATGGCATCAATTGAAGAAATAGTTTAGTTTTTTGGAACCTTGTTTTCAAAAGAATTAATACTTTGGGAAATACTTGTGTAGTGTAATGTACTTTTTTGGAAAGGGGATTGTAAAGAGGGTAAATATCGAAAAAAGGAGATATAAAACTTTATATTTTTTGTATTGTATGTCATGTCTTTTATGAGAACAGTGAAATAGAACATCCGAAACTTCGATGAAAAGACCAAATAGAGGAAAATCTTTCAAAGCTCGGCCTAAGCATTTGAAGAATATGAACACAATGTGCTCGGCCTTTGACCTTAAGAGGTTGTAAATATATAAAAAAAAAATTTCTTTGAAAGATTTTTGATATAAAAAATTTCTATAGAAAGATTTTTGATAAAAAAAAAATTTTATAAAAAAATTTTTCATAAGAAAATTTTTTATAAAAAATTTTTTATAGAAAAATTTTTGATAAAAAAAATGTTCATAGAAAAATTTTTATATTTTTTGATAAAAAAGTTTTCTAGAAAAAACTTTGAATAAAAAAGTTTTCTAGAAAAAACGTTTGATAAAAACATTTACTATAGAAAAATATTTAATAAAAAATTTTCTATAGACAAATTTGTAATAAAAAAATTATCTGTAGAAAAATTTTTGATTAAAAAATTTACTATAGAAACATTTTTGATAAAAAAAATTTTCTATAGAATAATTTCTTATATTATATAAAAATTAAATAATTTTCTATCGAAAAATTTCTGAAAAAAAATTTAAATAGAAAAATTTGTAATAAAAAAATTTTTTTATAGAAAAATTTTTGATAAAAAATTTTCATAGAAAAATTTTTGATAAAAAAATTTTCATAGAAAAATTTTTGATAAAAAAATTTGTTATAGAAAATTTTTCGGTAAAAAAAATTATCTATAGAAAAATTTTTGATAAAAAATTTCCTATAGAAAATTATTTGATAAAAAATTTTCTATAAAAAAATTTTTCATATTAATAATTTATCAAACATTTTTCTATAGAAAATTTTTTTATCAAAAATTTTTCTGTAGAAAATTTTTTTATCAAAAATTTTTCTATCGAAAATTTTTTACCAAAACTTTTATATGATTTTTGAGAAAAAAAATTTTTTGTAAAAAATTTTTGGTAATAAATTTTTTGTAGAAAAATTTATGATAAAAAAATTTTCCATAGAAACAATTTTGATAAAAAAATTTACTATACATTTAATAAAAAAAAATTTCTATAGAAAAATGTTTGTTAAAATTTTTTATAGTAAGATTTTTGATAAAAAAAATTTTCGATAGAAAAATTTTTGATTAAAAAATTTTCTATAGAAAAATCTATGATATACAAATTTTTAATAAAAAAATTTTCTATTAAAAGGTTTTTCATAACAAAAATCCATAGAAACATTTTTGACAAAAAATTGCATAGAAAAAATTTTTTTTTTAAATTTTCTATCGACAATTTTTGATAAAAAAATTTCTGTAAATATATTTTTGGTCAAAAATTTTCTATAGAAAAATTTTTAATAAAAAAAAATTCTATAGAAAAGTTTTTGATAGAAAAATTTTCTATGGAAATTTTTTTTTATCTAAAAGTATATAAAAAATTTTCTATAGAAATTTTCATAGAAAAATTTTTAATAAAAAAAAATTCTATAGAAAAGTTTTTGATAGAAAAATTTTCTATGGAAATTTTTTTTTATCTAAAAGTATATAAAAAATTTTCTATAGAAATTTTCATAGAAAACTTTTTGATAAAAAAAATTTTCATAGAAAGATTTTTGATAAAAAAAATTTCTATAGAAAGATTTTGCATAAAAAAATTTTCTAAAGAAAGGTTAATGATAAAAAAATTTCTGTAGAAAATTTTTTGATAAAAAAACTTTCAAAAAGAAGTGAATTTGCATTTGATCCCAAATCTGTTACATTTATTTATTAATGTAACAGACCAATTTATTGATAAAAAGCCAAAAAATGTTTGCGGAGAAACCAAATTCCTTTTTATCAATAAATTGGTCTGTTACATTAATAAATAAATTTAACAGATTTGGGATCAAATGCAAATACACTTCTTTTTGAAAAATATTTACATCCCGACTATTTTATTATTTTTTGATAAAAAAATTTTCTATAGAAAAATTTTTGAGAAAAAAATTTTCTATAGAAAAATGTTTGAGAAAAAATTTTCTATAGAAAAATTTTTGAGAAAAAAATTTTCTATAGAAAAATTTTTGAGAAAAAAATTTTCTATAGAAAAATTTTTGAGAAAAAAATTTTCTATAGAAAAATTTTTGAGAAAAAAATTTCTATAGAAAACTTTTATAATTTTTACTTTTTTTCTTCAATCTTTTCAAATTGTATGTTTTGTTAAACATAAAATTTACTTGGTATAAATTTCATCCAAATCGATAGATATTGATTTCAAAAGTACGGTCACTTAGCGTTAGCTAAGTGATCTAGATATACACTATCATACAATATTTTGTAAGATTTTGTTAATAATTAGACAAGACCAACTTTCGTTAGAATCGGTTCTAATCTAATAAATAAGATCTGCCCTCAAATAAGCCAAAACTCAAACTTTTTTTTTTGTTATATCAAAAATATAATTTCGTTTATGCTCATCATTATTTAAAAATCTTAGGATTTACTTAATTAACAACAACATCCATTTATTTTTCTCAAATCACCTTCTAAACTTATATAATAAATTATTCAAATTAAATCTTTTCTTTTGGCTCAAAGTGTTAACAAAAAGACAATGCAAAGGATTTCCATTGAGCAAAGACTAAATATATTAATTCTAATATTTCCTTAAGTCATTTTAGCTGCTTAAATACTTTTAGGCAATAGACAGAAAATCTTTTGTAATTTTCTTGATATATCATATTGCAAACATGACTGGGGCTTTTTTGTGTAAAAATTCCCTTTTGTTTTTTGGTCTTCTCTGTCTAGTTCTTTAAGGCCTAAAATGCGCAAGTAGTAAAACAAAATTTAATATTTATCTTAAGAGTTTTTGTGAAGGAATTTTTTTAAGTTTTTAAGTACAATATTAAAGGAATTACAGACAATTTTAAGATTTCGATACAAAAACAAATTTTCATAAATGGGAGCTTATTAAAGAATAGAAATAGGAAAGGAACTCAAAATTTTTGTACGTTCTCAATTGTAAGATAGTTTAGAATTTATAATCGATTTTAGATTTTTTATGAAACATTTTCGCGATTTTAAGTTGAGTCCAACAACTATGTAAAATTTTGATTTTACACAAAAAATTTAGGCGATTTCAAATTTAGATTCATTTTTCATTTAAACTTCATTTAACAAAGTTACAGACGCTTGCATTTTTTTATCAAAAAAAAAATTGATTATTTATGAACAATTTTTTATAAAAAATTTTTTATAGAAGCACAAATTATTACTTAAAAGAGGGAAAAGGCTTATTTCTTACATTAGCGCAGAAGACGTGTTTGTACCTTTATTTAATAAAAATAATGTATTAGACTATAAGACATTTCCAGCATGTGGTATACCATATTTCCCGTGCATATTTTAAAACTGTTTTTATGGGGAAAATTGTGGAAATTTGTCTCAAAAAGATCCGTGGAAGAACAACACATGTATAATGATCTAAAAATAATAGGTATACCACATTAAGTGCTCATTATCCAAACTTTATTGATTTTCAAATATTATGAAATTTTGTCAAGAAATTAGTCAATGCTATATAGTCTATATCTTTTCAACTAATGAACAGATTGGGACTCTTAATTCCAAATATACTTATGATCAGAAATCGGCACAAAGAGAACAGAACAAAAAATCGTCGGCATAGTTGCCGCTTTTTATACTTTTAAATAAAATAGGTATTATAAGAATGTGTAGTTTCTATCGTATTTTTTTTTCTCAAAAAGTTTTCTATTTTTTTTTTATCAAAAAATTTTCTATAGAAAATTTTTTTCTCAAAAATTTTTCTATAGAAAATTTTTTTCTCAAAATTTTTTCTATAGAAAATTTTTTTCTCAACAATTTTTCTATAGAAAATTTTTTTCTCAAAAATTTTTCTATAGAAAATTTTTTTCTCAAAAATTGTTCTATAGAAAATTTTTTTCTCAAAAATTTTTCTATAGAAAATTTTTTCTTAAAAATTGTTCTATAGAATTTTTTTTTTCAAAAATTTTTCTATAGAAAATTTTTTTCTCAAAAATATTTCTATTTATTTTATCACAAATTTTTCTTTAGAAAAATTTTTTTATCAAAAATTTTTCTGTAGAACATTTTTATTTATCAAAAATTTTTCTATAGAAATTTTTTTATCACAAATTTTTCTATAGAAAATTTTTCCACAGGAAATTGTTTTACCAACATTTTTTCTACAGAATTTTTTTTTTTAATTTTCTTAAGAAAATTTGTTTTATCAACAATTTTTTTATAGACAATTTTTAAGAAAATTTTTCTGTAGACAAATATTTTTATCAAAAATTTTTGATTAGGAAAATTTTTCTATTTTTTTTATTATTTTTCTATAGAAAATTTTTTTCTCAAAAATTTTTCTATAGAAAATTTTTTTTATTAAAAATTTTTCTACAGAAAATTTTTTTCTCAAAAATTTTTCTATAGAAAATTTTGTTTATCAAAAATTTTTCTATAGAAAATTTTTTTATCAGAAATTTTTCTATAGAATGTTTTTTTTATTAAAAATTTTTCTATTGAAAATTTTCTTATCAAAAATTTGTCTATAGAAAATTTTTTTATCAAAAATTTTTCCGTAGAAAATTTTTTTATCAAAAATTTTTCTATAGAAAATTTTTTTATCAAAAATTTTTCTATAGAAAATTTTTTTATCAAAAATTTTTCCATAGAAAATTTTTTTATCAAAAATTTTTCTATAGAAAATTTTTTTATTAAAAATTTTTGTATAGAAAATTTTTTTATCAAAATTTTTTCTATAGAAAAAATTTTTCTACAGAAAACTTTTTTATCAAAAATTTTTCTATAGAAAATTTTTCCACAGAAAATTGTTTTACCAAAATTTTTTCTATAGAATTTTTTTTTTGTTAAATTTTCTAAATAAAATTTTTTTATCAACAATTTTTTTATAGACAATTTTTAAGAAAATTTTTCTATAAGAAAATTTTTATCAAAAGTGTTTCTATAAAAAAATTTTCCATAGAAAATTCTTTTAACAAAATATTTTTCTATAGATTTTTTTTTTAATTTTCTGAAGAAAATTTTTTAGAAAATTTTTCTATAGAAAAATATTTTTATTAAAAATTTTTGTTTGGGAAAGTTTTTCTATTTTTTTCTCAAAAGTTTTTCTATAGAAAATCTTTTTTTGTCAAAAATTTTTCTATAGATGATTTTTTTTTTAAATTTTCTATAGATTTTTTATTCATCAAAAATTTTTTAAAAAAAAATTTTTTATCAAAAATTTGTTAATAGAAAATTTTTTTTATCTAAAATTTTTCTATAAAAAATTCTTTTATCAAAAATTTTTCTATAAAAAATTTTTTTATCAAAAATTTTTCTATAGAAAATATGTTTATCAAAAATTTTTCTATAGAAAATTTTTTTGTCAAAAATTTTTCTATAGAAAATTTTTTTGTCAAAAATTTTTCTATAGAAAATTTTTTTGTGAAAATTTTTTCTATAGAAAATTTTTTCAGTAGAAAAAATTTTATATATTAAAATTTTTTTTTTTATTTTTTTTTTCGTTCGCATATTTTGACTCTGTAAATTCTAATGTATCAGAATTATTGGAAACTTATATCGATTTTAAATCTCTATATGTTAAAAAAATACTAATAAAACCTAGAAGATAGGTTGGTTTTCGAGATATCATCTTAAAAATCGCCACTTGTATAAGCAAAATCTGCATATCGGCACTTTACTATTTTTCAGGTCAAAAATGCCGATAAATCGGCAAATCTGGCAGGCCTGCATGTATGTTTTTGCTTTAAATGGGATTTTGATTCTTGTGTATTTTGTTTGTGTATTTTCTTTAACAAAGCGGCACCAGCCGACTTTGCTAACATCCAAATTCCAACTGAATGCTTTTAATACTCATTTTCATTAATGATCGTGATATTTACGAAAATTACAAAAAGTCATCGGCTTCTGGTGGTAGGGGCTGTCTATGCCTGCTTGTGAGTAACACTGCCTTTACACATGCAAGTACTTGCATGCAAGTAGCAAATACGTATTATCATCGAAAATATTAAAAAAACATTCGAAAGTGCTGCAAGTTGGCTGATTGTTTACACAAGCAAGTGCAAGTTCATTTTCAAAATGTTCACGAGGCGTAAACATCTATTGAAAATAGCTTTAATTTTAGAATTAAAAAAGCTAGAAATGCAAAATAAAGAAAAAAACAAAACGAAAACGACAGAGAGGAGGAAGTATTGGGTCAAGCCTCTTTTAATGAAAAGGTGCGATTTCGATATGGAAGCGCATTTGCTTAAAGATTTGCTTTGGGAAGATGATGACTCGCACTTTAACAATTTTTGTCGGCTGCACATAGAGCAATTTGAGGAAATTCTAAATCTGGTAAGTACATAAATAAATTTCGTGCCAAAATCCGTCAACACACTTAAAATGTGTATTTGACCAAACCCACCTACCTAAATATATTTAGATTTAGTGAATCTGAATCTGTAGGTATGTGGGAGTTGTTGAAAATACTATTAACTTTTTTGTGGTCGTATTATTTATTCATCATTGTAGGTTGAAAAAAAATTACAAAAAATGACACTCATATGCGGCTAGCGATTTCTGGTAGAACAAAGTTGGCCATAGCTTTGAGATACTTGGCTACAGGAGATTCCTTCAGCTCCCTGGAGTTTTTAACGAGAGTTTCCAGAAGCACAATTTCTGTTTTTATGCCAGACGTCCTTCGTGCTATTTATGATACCCTTAAAGGTGATTATTTAAAGGAAAGTATATTCCAAGCATAAATTTACCTGCAATTAGTGTGTTAAATATATTCATATACATACATATATGTTTTCGTAAGCTTTAAAATATATAAATTAAAAAATGGGTTAATTTTTTACAGATTCCAAATACTGAAGAAATGTGGGAGGGCATTGCCAAAGACTTCCATGATAAATGGCAGTTTCCACACACTCTTGGAGCCCTGGATGGAAAACATATACGCATTAAAGCTCCAGCTAACACCGGATCACAGTTTTATAATTTTAAGGGATTTTTTAGTGTTGTACTCTTTGCGGCAGTGGATGCTAATTACCGTTTCATTTTTGTGGATGTTGGGGCAAACGGTAAAGCTTCCGATAGTACAATATATAAGGATTCATACCTGTACAATAGCCTAAAGAATGGAGAGCTAAATATTCCTGACAGTAAACAAATTGTTCCTGGCCAAGGCAGTAAAATTCCATATTTTTTCATTGGCGACGATGCATTTTCCCTCGACAAACATCTTATGAAGCCATACAGTAGGTGCTTAAAATTAAGTATTCCACAAGAAATATACAACTACCGACTGTGTCGAGCACGAATGGTTGTGGAGTGCGCATTTGGCAGATTGGCAAAGAGGTTTTGCATATTTAATCGACCTATAGAAGTCCAAACGTCAACTGTCGACTTAATTGTTTTGACTACCTGCGTTTTACATAATTATTTGACTAAAACAAAAACTAAACCTCTAACACCAGACTTTTCCCTTTCAAACAACCCTATACCGTTTTCACCAATTAGTCGGCAGGAACACGCAACGTATAAATATGCCAGCAGAATTAGGGATGAGCTTTCTAGATATTTGATTACTGATGGAAATGTCGATTTCCAATGGAAAAAAAATAACATTGAACATCTTTAATAAAACGTCCAACGTTATAAGGAGTTATATAATTGTGAGTACATTCCTTGTTTTATTCATATGTAAATACATAGTAATTAACGTTTGTTTTTGACCGGTTTCAGAATTAAAGCAACCTTTTCATTTGATGTCAACAGCAAAGCAACAATTTTATTCAGAAACATTTACAAATTCTGTAGAAATTTTTGAACTGTTTAATTCTTAATTCATTTTTTATAAAAATTTTAATTTTTATTCATTACATTAAATAAATTAAAAAAAAAATTTAATTCATTTCTAAAAATAAAGTATTGTATTGATAAAAATTATTATACGTTTATTAAGGGCTTATTTGAAAGTTATTTAATAGAAAAAATACGTCAAATGTACATACAACAAGTATGAGTATAAATTTTAATTTAAAATAATATTCATATCGTCATCCAAATGCAAAAGGCCCTACTTGACAAAAAAAATTCGAAATCAATAAAAAAACTGATTTCGATTTTTTTTTTTTGTCAACTAGGGTCTTTTGTATTTAGGCGACGATATGTATGTTATTTTGCCACTTAAGGCCTTTGCATTTAGGTGCAGATATGTATGTAATGTACATTAATTTATAGTTAAATAATAATACAAAGAAAACATATATTTACAAAAGGTACTTATTCAAATTGAATCTCTGCATTAGAAATTGCACAACTTAAGATATCAGAAAACACTGTAGGACTACATGTGGTTGAGCTTCTCAAAGGCGTGGAGGTACGGTTGATTAAACAATTGGGAACAGCTGAGCTAGAAGCGTTATCTTCAATTGAGCTTAATGATTGAGAATAATAATTGCTTTCTTCTTCAGGTATTGGACGAAATCTGCGTTCTCGCATATTTTTTAATTTTCTTTGCACCAATAAGTTTTGCATCTCTCCCATCAATTCATAAGCATCCTCCTCAGGAAGCTTCTGCAGTTGAAATGCTAAGCTTGTTGCAAATGCGGTGAATTCGTTCTCTTTTTCAGTCAGGTCCATCAATTTTGTTAAAGCGATATCAAACTTTGAATTCTCTTGTTCCCTTGGAACACACACGCGTTTGTTTCCCGTTTTATTTGAGAAGCTTTCATCTTGTGTGTTATCCTCAATGAATTCTTCAAAGTGGTGCGAATTCTGCAAGAAAGATATAAAGCAATTGAATGAAAGAATATGCTCTTATTACAAAAAATCCACTGGCGATTTCAATGAAACAACGACACTTACCTTTTCTGAGTTGTCCGATGTGGATCTTACGACAATACTGTTATCCAAAAATTTCATTTCTTGGAACCAGAATAAGGAGGGCTGATATAATTCTTCCGTACCTGACCCAGACTTCTTATGCATTTTATTCTTTTCTCCTGTGTACGTAGCTCGTAGGGAACGTATCTTTTTTCTAACAATGTCAGCCGGCATCCCCATTTGCGAACCAATATCTTCATAAGCTTTTACTTTTAAGTCATTTCGTCTATACAATTTGCTGTTCATGTTCCACAACACTTCTTTTGATCGATATAAGGAAATTAGTTTAATAATTTCCTCCTTTGTTAGTTTCTGCTCCATTTTTTTTTTTTTGGAAAATGACTTTATTTTTACCAATGTTTATGTTTTGGAAATCAGTATTGCCGTGTTTCCACTTTCGTCAAATAACTTCAAAAATATTTTAACAAAAATGTATGAAATATATCTCCAATTTATCTCTTAACACTTTTTAACAGTCGTTGTTGGACAGTTCTATTCTTTTTTATTAATAATTTTGTTTGAATAAAGTGAAAAGCAGCTATAAATTTATGCAAAACTTAACCTTGGTAACACAGTTTATTTATTTGTCATTTTACTTACTGCAAGTGCCAAAAATTCACTTACAAGCAAAATCTCTTGCAAGTTGAGCTGTAAGTTCGAAATGTTTGAGTGTATTACTGAAAAAGTGTGAGTGTATTGAGTTTTTCGCACTTGCACTTGCATGTGTAAACGCCGTGTAAGAAAATTTGTCCTGTCAATACGTCAGAAAACTAACAAAAAAAAACAAGACATCGTACTCTTGAGATTTTTGCAACAAACCCGATTTCAATCTTTATATTAAATATTACATTTCTTAAATTCCCCAGATCATTACAAAGAGCATTAATAAACATTATTATGGTAATTATACTTTTATTTCAAACATTCAATAAAAAGAGAGATAGAAGACTAATAACGATAATGTTTGTTTGTGTTAACTATATTATAGTTGTGAGCAGAAAAAAAAACATATTGTCTTAAAGTAATTTTTGGGAAGGGAACAAACTAAAGTTTTCCATTGAATATTATTTAGTAAATGTAAATGAAATGAAACAAATAAGAGTAGAAAGTAAGAAAAACAGCAGCAACAAAAATTACAATGAAAATTCTTAAATCTCATAAAACTAAAAGCAACTAAAAAACTTTTATAAGTGTTTTCTAACACTTACCAGATATTGAAGAAGTAAACTGAAGTTTTCGCACAAAATAAAGTAAAATGCTTCAAAATGGAGTTCGAAGAGGAGAACAAAGTTGGGAAATGAAGGAAAACTGAAGTAGTAACAAATACCAAATTGCAGTAGAAATACAATGTTTTCCTTTTTCCCTTCCCTGTTTTCGAGATATTTGGGTATCATTTTTCATTTTAACATTTGCTAGTTTTTTTTAAATACTTTCCTAGAAACTATTTTAAAAAACGATTTTTAAAGAAAAAAAAAACTTTTTTATATTTTTTGATCCATTTTTTTTGTTCAGTTACTAAAACAATTTTTATAAAGTGAAACGAACGAAAAATGGAAAAATTAAAAAATAAAGAACAAACAGAAAATGAAGTTTATTCGTATTTTTTTTTTCGTTTTCTAATGCCTTAAGCATTTTTGGTAACTTTTGTTTAATTAAACTAGAATAAGGAGTCAGATAATATTTCATTTCATTTCTTTTATTCGAGTTATTTTACAATATTTTACTGGTATTTCAGTTTTTTTTTACATTTTTTATATTTTTTCACAATTTTATTATTTATTATTATATATTCTTGTGTAATCAAGGTAAAGAATAAGATAAATTAAAAACTTTGTTAGCAGCAGACAATCTAAATATCTGGGTAAAATACCAGGAAAAAGCATTACAAAATTATGTTTGTAATAAAAAAAGTAAATACTTTTTTTTTGAATTGAAGGGGAAAAAAATAAAAAAATGTTATTTACTTGTTACAGATTTTTCTTTCTTATCTTATTGACACATAAAGTGTTTTAAAGTGATTTATTTACAATTCTGTTAACATTTTGAAAGATAACTAAAGGAAAATTTAATGGCTTTTGAAAAATGATATAAATCTTTAATTGATTTCCTAAAATTTCATATTACAAGGAAATATTTGATATATATATAGGAGAACATTTTTGAAAAATTTTAAAATGCAAAAACAAACTTTTGAAAGAGTCAACCAAATTCCATAGAAAAACAATTTGTAATGGTAAATTTTGTGTAAAAAAATTTTCTATACAAAATTTTCGATAAAAAAAATTTTTCTATAGAAAATTTATCAATAAAAACATTTTTATAAAAAAAAATTTCTATAGAAAATTTTTCGATAAGAAATTTTTTCTATCTTATCGAAAAATTTTCTATATTTCGATAAAAAATTTTTCTATAAAAAATATTTCTATAAAAAACATTTTCTATAAAAAATTTTCCTATAAAAAAATTTTTCTATAAAAAATTTTTCTATAAAAATAATTTTTCTATAAAAAAATTTTCTATAAAAAATTTTTCTATAAAAAATTTTTCGATAAAAAAATTTTTCGATAAAAAATTTTTCCATAAAAAAATTTTTCGATAAAAACATTTTTCTATAGAAAATTTTTCGATAAAAAAATTTTTCTATCGAAAATTTCGATAAAAAAAATTTTTGTATAGAGAATTTTCAATAAAAGAATTCTATAGACAATTTTTGGATAAAAAAAATTTTCTATAAAACATTTTTCGATAAAAAAATTTTTCTATAAAAAATTTTTCAATAAAAAAATTTTTCTATAGAAAATTTTTCGATAAGAACATTTTTCTATAGAAAATTTTTCGATAAGAAAATTTTTCTGTAGAAAATTTTTCGATAAGAAAATTTTTCTATAGAAAATTTTTCGACAAAAAAATTTTTCTATAGAAAATTTTTCGATAAAAACATTTTCTATAGAAAATTTTTTGATATAAAAATTTGTCGATAGAAAAATTTTTCGATAAGAAAATTTTCTATAGAAAATTTATCGATAAGAAAATTTTCTATAGAAAATTTTTCGATAAGAAAATTTTTCTATACAAAATTTTTCGATAAGACAATTTTTCTATAGAAAATTTTTCGATAAGAAAATATTTCTATAGAAAATTTTTCGATAAGAAAATTTTTCTATAAAAAATTTTTCGATAGGAAAATTTTTCGATAAGAAAATTTTTCTATACAAAATTTTTCGATAAGACAATTTTTCTATAGAAAATTTTTCGATAAGAAAATATTTCTATAGAAAATTTTTCGATAAGAAAATTTTTCTATAGAAAATTTTTCGATAGGAAAATTTTTCTATAGAAAATTTTTCGATAAAAAAATTTTCTATAGAAATTTTTTCGATAAAAAAATTTTTATAAAGAAAATTTTTCGATAAAAAAAATTTTATATAGAAATTTTTTCGATAAAAAAATTTTTATAAAGAAAATTTTTCGATAAAAATAATTTTATATAGAAAATTTCTCGATAAAAAATTTTAATATAGAAAATTTTGCGATAAAAAATGTACAAAATTTTTCGATAAGAAAATTTTTCTATAGAAAATTTTTCGATAAACAAAAATTTTTCTATAATTTTTGGATAAAAAAATTTTTCTATAGAAAATTTTTAATAAAAAAATTTGATATAGAAAATTTTTCGACAAAAAAATTTTTCTATCAAAAATTTCGATAAAAAAATTTTTGTATAGAGATTTTTAAAAAAATTTTCTATACAAAATTTTTCTATAGAAAATTTTTCTATAGAAAATTTTTCTATAGAAAATTTTTCTATAGAAAATTTTTCTATAGAAAATTTTTCTATAGAAAATTTTTCTATAGAAAATTTTTCTATAGAAAATTTTTCTGTAGAAAATTTTTCGATAAGAAAATTTTTCTATCGAAAATTTTTCGATAAGAAAATTTTTCTATCGAAAATTTTTCGATAGGAAAATTTTTCTATAGAAAATTTTTCGATAAAAAAATTTTTCTATCGAAATTTTTTTAATAAAAAAATTTTTATAAAAAAAATTTTTCGATAAAAAAAATTTCGATAAAAAAAATTTTTTATAGAAATTTTTTCGATAAAAAAATTTTTATAAAGAAAAATTTTCGATAAAAAAAATTGTATATAGAAAATTTCTGGATAAAAAATTTTAATATAGAAAATTTTGCGATAAAAAATATACAAAATTTTTCGATAAGAAAATTTTTCTATAGAAAATTTTTCGATAAACAACAATTTTTCTATAGAAAATTTTTCGATAAACAAAAATTTTTCTATAGAAAATTTTTCGATAAACAAAAATTTTTCTATAGAAAATTTTTCGATAAACAAAAATTTTTCTATAGAAAATTTTTCGATAAACAAAAATTTTTCTAGAGCAAATTTTTCGATAAAAAAAAAATTTTTTGATAAAAAAAATTTTTCTATAGAAAATTTTTGGATAAAAAAATTTTTCGATAAAAAAAATTTTCTATAGAAAATTTTTGGATAAAAAAATTTTTCTATAGAATATTTTTGATAAGAACATTTTTTTATAGAAAATTTTTCGATAAGAAAATTTTTCTATAGAAAATTTTTCGATAAGAAAATTTTTCTATAGAAAATGTTTAAATAAAAAATTTTTCCATTTTTCTATAAAAAATTTTTCGATAAGAAAATTTTTTGATACAAAATTTTTCGATATGAAAAGATATGATAAAAACATTGAATTGTAATGATTGAACCAAATAATGACATTATAACTTGCTTTGCATTTGTCCTAATCATTATGTGAAATATACATACATTATCTCTAAATTAAAATATTAATTTTATATTAAGATATTTTCAAATGTATGCGCATTATGTTAAACTTGTGGTTTTAGCAAATATTTTATAGAAATTGCAACGCAAATGTTTGCAATAAATTTCAGTAGAAGTGTGTTTTCAACCACAATTATAATATAGTAACTAAATTAATGTTTGTTATTTATATGTGTTTGTATATAATATTTTTATAGAGATGTGGTAGTAAAATACAAATAATGTCTTCTGTTGGTTTGATTATGACAATATTACAGAATATTTGCAAATTTCTATATTAAAACTACGATTGGAAAATTTTTGATGTTAAAATTTCTGACTCAAGTAATTTTCAAGTATAAATAGGGGCTATTTTGAAGAGATCTAATAAAGGTCTACCCGAAATGGCCCCTACAGATCATCTACTTGTATTCCAAATAAATTTTTGTATAGAACAATTTTTGGTATAACAATTTCTACTATAGCAATTTTTTCTAAAGAAAAATTTTGAATATGAAAATTTTTTCACAAGAAAATTTTTAATTTAAAAAAATTTGTATGCGAAAATTTTTTCTATAGAAAAAATTTTGATATTGGAAAATATTTTTGATGTGAAAATTTTTTCTATGGAAAAATTTTTGATGTAAAAATTTTTTCAATAGGAAAAATTTTGATGTGAAAATTTTTTCTTTAGAAAAAATTTTGATGTGAAAATTTATTCAAAAATTATACAGAATTTGTTTCTATAGAAAAAAATTTTTTGGAAAAAATTCTGAATTCGGTTGGCGATAAGTCATTTAATTTTCACATCAAAAATGTTTCTATAGAAAAAATTTTCACATAAAAGTTTTTTATATAGAAAAAATTTTCATCACATCAAAAACTTTTCTATGGAAAAAATTTTTACCACCTCAAAATTTTTTCTATACACAAAGTTTTTACATCAAAAATTTTTCTATAGAAAAAATTTTGACATCAAAAATTTTTCTAAAGAAAAAATTTTAACATCAAAAATTTTTCTAAAGAAAAAATTTTAACATCAAAAATATTTCTTTAAAAAAAAATTTGAAAATACAAAATTTTCTATAGAAAATCTTTTTATATCAAAAATTTTTCTATATAAAAAAAAATTTCACATAAAAAATGTTTCTATAGAAAAAATTTTCACATCCAAAATGTTTCTACAGAAAAAATTTTCACATCAAAAATTTTTCTATAGAAAAAATTTTCACATCAAAATTTTTTCTATAGCAAACATTTTTTTGTAGAAAAAATGTTCACATCAAAAATTTTTCTATAGAAAAACTTTTCACATCAAAAATTTTTCTATAGAAAAAATTTTCACATCAAAAATTTTCCTATAGAAAAAATTTTCACATCAAACATTTTTCTATAGAAAAAATTTTCACATCAAAAATTTTTCTATAGAAAAAATTTTCACATCAAAAATTTTTCTATAGAAAAAATTTTCACATCAAAAATTTTTCTATAGAACAATTTTTGCAATAAAAATTTTTCTATAGAAAAATTTTTGCAATAAAAAATTTTTCTATAGAAAAAAGTTTGACATAAAAAATTTTTCTATAGAAAAAAGTTTCACATCAAAAGTTTTTCTATAGAAAAAATTTTCACATCAAAAATTTTTCTATAGAAAAATTTTTCACGTCAAAAATTTTTCTATAGAAAAATTTTTCACATCAAAAATTTTTCTATAGAAAAATTTTTCACATCAAAAAGTTTTCTATAGAAAAATTTTTCACATCAAAAATTTTTTCATAGAAAAAATTTTCATATCAAAAATTTTTCTACAGAAAAAAATTTCACATCAAAAATTAAGAATCTATAGATTCAATGCCTTACCTTATTTAATATCTGTGTATGGTAATGTAGGAAAATATTTGCATTGCAAATATCTTAAGCTACGTAGTATCTTTGGGAATGTGTCAGGTTTAAGAAGATGTTTGTTTGTAAATCTGTTAAATTTAGATATCAAATGTATGAAAGTAGTTTATAAATTTTACCTTAAATATAACAATGATTTTACCACATAAACAAAGATAGAGAGGTAGTTACAAACTATTGAAAATACATTTGTATACAACCAGAAGTTCCAACTTTTTCCAAAAGTAGATAATATAAATGTTTCATATCTTCCTAGATCCGTGCATATAAAATAGTTTTTACTAATTCGGGTGTTGGCAGACTTTCTCAAATAGAGACCGAAGATCCCTCTACAAAATCCTGGGTTTGACTATTTTTGGTGCAGAATCATCAATCGTTATACTACTGGGTATACACAAGTAAATTTATCAATAGATGTAAGTTTTTGCCAAACTATCAAATTAATGAATCTAGTGTTTATGTGTGAGAAAGTGAAACACAAACACCTTAAACTAATACATTCTCTACATTTATTGCTTTACATTCATTCATTTTAGTTGAACTACTTTTTCATTTTCCTATTGTTAGCTTACGGTGTTTCCTTTTCTTTGGTAATTTTTTGTGCAAATTTTTCATGCAGTTCACTTTTTCTTTACTTTTCCTTAATGGCGTCATGAGTTTTCGTTATTTGGTTTGTTCACTTACAATGACTAATAAATCACAGATGGTTAGTAGGTACATGTATACCTACATCTTTACATCCTTACATTACACTCACACACACGAGTACAAACGTTTTTATCAGTCTACATATCTTAAAGCTTTTTGTGTACTTAACACTGTGTTTGTCTAACCAAAAGCACCAACAGGCAAAGAACGACATTTGTATGTATTACATTCTATTGGATTAAGAAACACATAATAAATTCAAATTGAATTTGAGAATGAACAAAACAAAAAAAAACCCACACATGAATTGAAATTTTTGCATTTCATGTTATTTAAAATATCTTTAATCACTTATTTATGTACATATGCGTAAATACATTATTGTTACTTGATTTATAGGTTTATTTTGTAAATTTTTTGTTACTTTGTGCGAAAAATTAGATTAGAAATAATTGAATATTAATCATACGCACCCATAGATTCATTCTCAATAAGTTTGTAAGATGTTTTGTTTGGAATGAAAATATTTCCAAAATGACTAGAGATAAATTTTACATTACAAAATTCAAGATAAGGGAAATTACATTGAAATTATAATCACAAAATTCTTTATTATTAAGTGAAATAGGGATAACCTTGAAAATCATTGAGAGGCAATAAATTATACAGAGCAAATCTATTAAAATTCATCGTCAGCTCTTAAATTTGTATTGGTTTTCAATTTGGGATTTATCTTATAATTTCTCTATAGAAAAATTTTCTAAAAAAAATTTTTTATGTCAAAATTTTTGATGTTAAAATTTTTTCTATAGAAAAATTTTTGATGTGAAAATGTTTTCTATAGAAGAATTTTTCATGTGAACATTTTTTCTATAGAAGAATTTTTGATGTGAAAATTTTTCCTACAGAAAAATTTTTGATGTAAAAATTTTTTCGAAAGAAAAATTTTTGATGTGAACATTTTTTCTATAGAAAAATTTTTGATGTGAAAATTTTTTCTATAGAAAAATTTTTGATGTAGAAAAAATTTTTGATGTCAAAATTTTTTCTATAGAAAAATTTTTGATGTCAAAATTTTTTCTATAGAAAAATTTTTGATGTCAAAATTTTTTCTATAGAAAAATTTTTGATGTCAAAATTTTTTCTATAGAAAAATTTTTGATGAAAAATTTTTGATGTCAAAATTTTTTCTATAGAAAAATTTTTGATGTCAAAACTTTTTCTATAGAAAAATTTTTGATGTCAAAACTTTTTCTATAGAAAAATTTTTGATGTCAAAACTTTTTCTATAGAAAAATTTTTGATGTCAAAACTTTTTCTATAGAAAAATTTTTGATGTCAAAATTTTTTCTATAGAAAAATTTTTGATGTCAAAATTATTTCTATAGAAAAATTTTTGATGTCAAAATTTTTTCTTTAGAAAAATTTTTGATGTCAAAATTTTTTCCATAGAAAAATTTTTGATGTCAAAATTTTTTCTATAGAAAATTTTTTGATGTCAAAATTTTTTCTATAGAAAAATTTTTGACGTCAAAATTTTTTCTACAGAAAAATTTTGGATGTCAAAATTTTTCTTTAGAAAAATTTTTGATGTCAATTTTTTTTTTTATAGAAAAATCTTTAATATAAAATTTTTTTCTATAGAAAAATCTTTAATGTTAAGGTTTTTTCTATAGAAAATCTTTAATGTGAAAATTTTTTCTATAGAAACATTTTTGATATTAGAATTTTTTCTATAGAAAAATTTTTAATGTGAAAATTTTTTCTATAGAAATATTTTGAATTTTAAAATTTTTTCTATAGAAAAATCTTTATTGTGAAAATTTTTTCTATAGAAAAATTTTTGATATGAGAATTTTTTCGATAGAAAAATTTTTAATGTGAAAATTTTTTCTATAGAAAAATTTTTGATGTCAAAATTTTTTCTATAGAAAAATTTTTAATGTCAAAATTTTTTCGATAGAAAAATTTTTGATGTCAAAATTTTTTCTATAGAAAAATTTTTGATGTCAAAATTTTTTCTATAGAAAAATTTTTGATGTCAAAATTTTTTCTATAGAAAAATTTTTGATGTCAAAATTTTTTCTATAGAAAAATTTTTGATGTCAAAATTTTTTCTATAGAAAAATTTTTGATGCCAAAATATTTTCTATAGAAAAAGCTTTGATGTCAAAATTTTTTCTAAAGAAACATTTTTGATGTCAAAATTTTTTCTATAGAAAAATTTTTGATGTCAAAATTTTTTCTATAAAAAATTTTTTGATGTCAAAATTTTTTATATAAAAAAATTTTTGATGTCAAACTTTTTTCTATAGAAAATTGTTAATGTAAAAATTTTTTCTATAGAAAAATTGTTGAGCAAAATTTTTTCTATAGAAAGATTTTTGATATGAAAATTTTTTCTTTAGAAAAATGTTTGATGTGAAAATTTTTTCTATAGAAAAATTTTTGATGTGAAAATTTTTTCTATGGAAAAATTTTTGATGTGAAAATTTTTTCTATAGAAAAATTTTTGATGTGAAAATTTTTTCTATAGAAAAAGTTTGGATGTGAATATTTTCTATAGAAAAATTTTAAATGTGAAAATTTGTTCTATAGAAAAATGTTTAATGTGAAAATTTTTTCTTTAGAAAATTTTTAATGGAAAATTTTTGCAATAGAAAAATTTTTAATGTAAAAACTTTTTCTATAGAAATATTTTGAATGTGAACATTTTTTTTTTTTTATAGAAAAATTTTTAATGTGAAAACTTGTTCTATAGAAAAATTTTTTGTATAGAAAAATTGTTTTACAAATTTATTACCACTTTTTTTTGGTTTCATACCACAGTGCGGTGGTACCTTAAGCTGATCTATATCTCAATTTATTTTCATTCCTATTTTCAATATCTGAAATTCCCCTAAGCCGTAATATTTCTTTAGAAATGACTGTCTTCATTAGTCTTGCTAAAATTGGTGCTGGTCAGTGAGAGTTGACAGTCGTCCATGGCAACAAAAAGAACAATATCCAACTATTTGACACTTACACACACACACAAGCAATTCGGTATGAGTTATCATTTTCCTTGGGCATGTGTATGAGACAATGACTAAGAAAATTATAAACTTCATTAGTTCTCGAGAGACTGGAATTGAAAAGAGTAAAGTTATATAAATGGCTTGAAAATTCACAAAATTCTTAAGCCCATTTCTTAGCAAAAGAATAAGTAAAATAATATTATACGAGTAGATACTTGCTTAAACCACAAAAGACCAAAACAGAAAAGTGATCGATTTTTATAAAAAAAAACTCAAACGAGAATGAACACAGACATACGAGTAAATGTGAAAAAGACTACAAAATATATGAGTATGCCAATCAATACAGATATGAGTTTTGAGGTACTAACTATATAATACTAATATATATTTATATACCCAATGGGAACGGTGCCAAAGGATTTAGAGTAAAGCACAAGGCCTTGACAATTGCCTTTTTGGATATGAGTCTTCTATTAATACTTCTATCTTTTAATGGTGTTTAACATATCAAAAGGAGGATTAAAATTAACGATCGAGTTAGAACTTTAATAAACTTAAAATATTTAAAATATGTTTATACTATCAGTTAAGTCCAGAGGTTTTAAAATCAGTTTATACTATATCAATATAATTTATTCTTTTTTTTTGTGACCAATTTTACTCATTAAACTACATATAATGTCATAATAAACGGTCTTAGAAATTTTCTCACCACTATTCTAAGGCCTTTCAGAAGGCCCTTGCTAGGACATACCTCCCTGTCCATTTACTTGAATGGTTATACATAAAAGTACATATTTTCAATTCCGCTCTAAATATCATATGAAATTTTCTTTTTTTTGCACTTGATGATTGTATGAGTGAGAGTGTAGGTTTGGTGACACATTTTCCTTTTTCAACATTTGATTGTTGTTGCCTGCCTGCTATCGTTATAATAGCGTTAGCTGGTTTATAACTGAAGAATTTTTTTCTGTGATTTCGTTTTTTTGTATTTCCTTTCTTTTTAGCCATAATGTGAAATGAATTGAAATTTATTGAATAGCATGTTTCGTGAGAAACTATTACCAAACCATAACATTTATTTTAACTGCCTCACATGCATGTGTTTTCACTCACTCGCTGTCGTTAGAAAAGGATTTATTTATGTGTGTAAGTGTATTGATGTCTAACAAGGATATGACCAGTGGGAGATATAACAAGGCTACCGAAAAAGATAATACAAATTTTTTAAGGAAAAAAAAAACGATAAATACGACAAATTTTTAAACAAACACTTAAGATACGAAATTTTTTCCAAAGAAAAAATTACGATATCGACAAATTTTCATAGAAAAATTGACGATATCGAGAAATTTTTATAGAAAAATTTACAATATCGACAAATTTTTCTAGAAAAATTGTCGATTTCGACAAATTTTAAAGATATTAAAGATATTTACAAATTTTTATAGAAACATTTACGATATCGACAAATTTTCATAGAAAGTTACACTATATCGACAAATTTTCATACAAAATTTTACGATACCGACAAATTTTTATAAAATATTTTACGATATCGACAACTTTTAATAAAAAATTTTACGATCTGGACAAATTTTCGTAAAAAATTTTGCGATATCGACAAATTTTCACAGAAATTTTTACGATATCGATAAATTTTCATAGAAAATTTAACGATATCGACAAACTTTCATAGACGATTTTCAGATATTTAAAAATTTTCATGCAAAATTTTACGATATTGACATATTTTCATAGAAAATTCTACGACAATTTTTTTTTTTAGAAAATTTTACGATATCGACAAATTTTCATAAAACATTTTACGATATCGACAAATTTTCATAGAAAATTTTATGATATCATCAGGTTTTTATTGAAAATTTAAAGATATCGAAAAATTTTCATTAAAAATTTTACGGCATTATTAAAAATTTAACGATTTAAAAAAATTTCATTGAACATTTTACGATATCGACAAATTTTCATAGAAAATTTTACGATATCGACAAATTTTCATTTTCAATTTTCACGATTTTGATAAATATCGACAACTTTTTATAAAAAATTTTACGATATGGAGAAATTTTTTTAGAAAATTTTGCGACAAATTTTCATAGAAAATTTGACGATATCGACAAACGTTCATACATAATTTTAAGATATTTAAAAATTTTCATACAAAATTTTACGATATTGACAAATTTTCATAGAAAATTTTACGATATCGTCAAATTTGACGATATCGTTAAATTTTTATAGAAAATTTTAGAAAAATTTTCATAGAAAATTTTACGATATCGACAAAATTTCATAGACAATTTTAAGTTTTAGAAAAATTTTCATAGAAAATTTTACGATATCGACAAATTTTCATAAACAATTTTACGATATCGAAAAACTTTCAATGGAAATTTTAAGATATCGAAAAGTTTTTATAGAAAATTTTACGATATCGACAAAGTTTCATAGAAAATGTTACGATATCGACAAATTTTCATAGAAAATTTTACGATATCGACAAATTTTCATAAAGAATTTTACGATCTGGACAAATTTTCGTAGAATATTTTGCGATATCGACAAATTTTCATTAAAAATTTTACGACATCGAAAAATTTTTAATCAAAACTTAACGATATCAAAAAATTTTCATTGAACATTTTACGATATCGACAAATTTTCATCTAAAATTTTACGATATCGACAAATTTTCATAGAAAATTTTACGATTTTGACAAATATCGACAACTTTTTATAAAAATTTTTACGATATCGACAAATTTTCATAGAAAATTTAACGATATCGACAAACTTTCATAGACAATTTTAAGATATTTAAAAATTTTTATACAAAATTTTACGATATTGACAAATTTTCATAGAAAATTTTACGATATCGTTAAATTTTTATAGAAAATTTTAGAAAAATTTTCATAGAAAATTTTACGATATCGACAAAATTTCATAGACAATTTTAAGATGTCGAGAAATTTTCATATAAAATTTTACGATATCGACAAATTTTCATAAACAATTTTACGATATCGAAAAATTTTCAATGGAAATTTTAAGATATCGAAAAGTTTTTATAGAAAATTTTACGATATCGAAAAAATTTCATAGAAAATTTTACGATATCGACAAAATTTCATAGAAAATTTTACGATATCGACAAAATTTCATAGAAAATTTTACGATATCGACAAATTTTCATAAAGAATTTTACGATATCGAACAATTTTCATAGAAAGTTTTACGATATCGACAAATTTTCATACAAATTTTTACGATTTTGAGAAATTTTTATAGAGAATTTTACGATATCGATAAATTTTCAAAGTAAATTTTACGATATCTAAAAGTTTTCATAGGAAATTTTACGATATCAATAAATATCAAAAATGTTTACAAAATTACACCAAATACTTTAAGTTTCCTCAATTTTACAAGGACTTTTATAAGGCCTTGTTACCAAGCCTGATTTCACTTGGTGACACATTTAAATTACATCCATATGTGTTATTTCATTTCTCTATGTATTTGTGTGCATATTTAAAATTGCATGTTTAATACAATTGTAATGTCATTGTAAGTTGTTGCTGCATGTTTTAAGTTTTTTTGTGTTGCCACTGCAGCTGTTGTTGTTCTTGTGTATTATAGCGCCACTAATGGCAGACAAATATGTACATACGTATGTCTGTCCGTCTGGGCCTCTTTAAAATAATATTGAAATAAACAGCAACAAAAATGCAATGAATTGAATGAATTGAAATGAAAACAAAAACCAAAATATTGTAGTAAATATGCAAGACCATTGTAAATAGTTATTGTAGTTTAACAGTTATGACTAGAGTTTCCTCATTTGTTTAATATTTTCCTATACATTTTGCGTTTTTTTTTTTCTTTATGTATTATTAAATTGTAAAATATTTTCTTTTTTTTTTGTGGAAATAAGTATAAGTTTACTTCTATATATGTATGAGGGGACTTCTCTATTTAAGTTTGAATCTAGGGGGAAAATATTTTATACAAATATTTTTTAAAAAGGAAATGTTGCATGTTAAATATTTTGTACGTGTTTTCAAATCATTTGATAAATGCAAAGAAATTAAAAAAAGAAAAAAGTAACTCAATGTAAAACTTTATATGGGACAGTTTAAAGCCAACAGTAACAGTTGTACTTTACTTAATGTTTTCTTTATAATAAATATTTATAATTTGCATATGTATTTATAAGTATTTATGAATAAGTACATATGTATATGTTTTATATGAATTTACCCAGAAAACACTTAACTGGAAAACATATGTATGTAGGAAAATAAATTGAAATATATATGTATATACGCCAATTATAAATATTTTCAAAAGTTTGAATTATTCAACGAAGGAAGAAATCATAGGGAAATACATAAAGTCTCCTTAAGGCACTGAGTGAAAAAATCATCAAAAAATAAAGATATAGAAAATTTGGAATACTATTTCCTATTACTTTCAAGACAAAGCTTTAAACTAATTGTGACGGGGTGGGAATCCCAGCACCATTAAGGCCTTACTAGTCGCTCATGGGGGTATTAAATGTAATGCCGGTGAAAATGTTTTACCTTAAATAAAGCAACTAAAGTTTCTACTGGGTATACTTGTATGTATTTTTACATTTAAGTACTTTTGTAACATTTACTCTGCTTGACTGCTGGCATTACTTGCATGATATAATGCAAAAACTTTTTAGTTTGTTACTTCTTTTTCCAGATTTTTGAAAAAAAAGAATTGTAAATAGTTAAGTTTTAAGTCTTCAAAATACATTCAAAAATGTATTTGAAACTTTACTCAAATAAAATATTAAAAATAAGTTTAAATGGAACCATGATATGGTACAAACTAAACTAAAGATTAAAATAAAAACTTGAACAATTTTCATAGAGAAGTTAACGATATCGAAAAATTATAATATGCAAGTTAAAACATTATTATAATATGCAAGTTAAAACATATTAAAACAGGATTTAAAGAAAAATTTACAATATCGAAAGTCTTGTAGAAAACTGACAAATTTTTATAGCAAATTTTAAGATATCGACAAATTGTTGTAGAAAATTCTATGATATCGACAATTTTTTTAAAAAAATTTCACGATTCAGTTGTCTATTCTTAGAAAATTTTGCAAAATCGACGAATTTTCAAGAAAAATCTCAAATTTTCATAACTAATTTAACGATATCGACAAATTTTTATAGAAAATTTTATGATATCGAATATTTTTTATAGAAAATTTTACGATATCGATAAATTTTTAAAGAATATTTAACGATATCCATAAATTTTTATAAAAAATTTAACGATATCGATAAATTTGTATAGGAAATTTAACAATATCGATAATTTTTTATAGAAAATTTAAAGATATCGATAAATTTTAATATAAAATTTTACGATATCGATAAATTTTTATAGAAAATTTAAAGATATTGATAAATTTTTATAGAAAATTGAACAATACTGATAAATTTTTGTAGAAAATTTAACGATATCGATAAATTTTAATAGAAAATTTAACAATAACGATACATTTTTATAGAAAATTTAACGATATTGATAAATTTTTATAGAAAATTTTACGATATTCATAAATTTTTATAGAAAATTTTACTATATCGAAAAACTTTTATAGAAAATTTAACGATATCGATAAATTTTTATAGAAAATTTAACGAAATCGATAAATTTTTATAGAGAATTTAATGATATCGATAAATTTTTATTTAAAAATCGATATTGATCAATTTTTAAAGAATATTTAACGATATTGATAAATTTTTATAGAAACTTTTATGATATCGTTAAATTTTTATAGAAAATTTTACGATATCTTTAAATTTTTATAGGAAATTTTATGATATCGTTAAATTTTTATAGAAAATTTTACAATATCGTAAAATTTTTTTATAGAAAATTTTACGATATTGTTAAATTTTTATAGAAAATTTTACGATTTCATTAAATTTTGATAGAAAATTTTACGATATCGTTTAATTTTTATAGAAAATTTTGCGATATCGTTAAATTTTTATAGAAAACTTAACGATATCGTTAAATTTTTATTGAAAATTTTACGATATCGTTAAATTTTTGTAGAAAATTTTACGATATCGTTAAATTTTTATAGAACATTTTACGATATCGATAAATTTTTATAGAAAATTTGACGATGTCGTTAAATTTTTTTAGAAAATGTTTAGAAATTGTTCAATTTTTATAGAAAATTTTACGATATCGTTAAATTTTTATAATAAATTTTACGATATAGTTAAATTTCTATAGAAAATTTTACGATATCGTTAAATTTTTATAGAAAATTTTACGATATCGTTAAATTTTTATAGAAAATTTTACGATATCGTTAAATTTTTATAGAAAATTTTACGATATCGTTAAATTTTTATAGAAAATTTTACGATATCGTTAAATTTTTATAGAAAATTTTACGATATCGTTCAATTTTTATAGAAAATTTTTCGATATCGTTAAATTTTTCTTGAAAATTTTACGATACTGTTAAATTTGTATAGAAAATTTTAGGATATCGTTAAATTTTTATAGAAAAATTTAGGATATCGAAAAGTTTTCATAGAAAAGTTAACGATTTCCAAAAATTCTCATAGAAAAAATTGATTTGACGAAAAAAAAGTATTTCTGAAAGAGTTAATTAATTAAATATTGTACAAACTTTACAATGTTTTTATAACTAAAATTTATTCACTTTTTCAACATAAAATAATTTCATAAAAAATTTGAATGCAAAGTTTATATTAACCTTTTAGATATTCATTAAATCAAACAGGCAGCAGCAGCCTCAAAAGAAAAATCTACAAGTACGAAAAAAAACTACTTCGAATAAAAAAACGTTTAATTAAAATATAAATGACTCCGCCCCGCCACCTCCTTAGGAACTGGGTTGTTTTCCCATTAACAGATATTTACATATTTAAAATGTTTATTGTATGTGATTTGCATTTTTTATTACACCGAAGAAAACAAGAAAAAGTATTAAAATTATTTATATAACTACTCGGGCGGAAACAACGCAAACAGATGGAATTAAAGGAAGAATATAAAAAAAATGAAGATGAAATTTAAATTAAATTTGCTTAAATGATTGGTGATCCTGCCAAAGCTCGTGCTGTTAATGATGAAGTTTTTGGGTGATAATGATGTGGGGCATTGAAGTATTTTAAAAAGTCATTACATTTGCGATTTTCCTTTGTAATTGTTAATGTTAATGTTTGTTTTTGTTTCATGTATTGTCGATTAATTTGAATTAATTAAAACGAAAAAACTGAAAGTTTTGCACAATTTTCATGAAAGTATTAATTGAATTGTAATAAAGAATGAAAACGAAGTTTGGGAATTTTCAGTATTCACTACAAACCAGCTTTTAGCAGTATTAAAGGATTCTGACTAAATCGGTTTTTGTAGTCAATGATTGAAATTTGCATCGAATAGTTTGCGAAATTTAAATGGATATTTTATTGAAAACTTTTCAAAGAAAAGTAATGCAATTGAAAAGATTTCGCAGAAATTTTAAATGGAAGAGTTTATATAAAAAGTTTTCAAAAGTTTACCATATCGAAAAGTTTTCATCGGAAAATTTAAGATCAGAAAGATTTCACAGAAAATTAAACGATATCGTTAAAATCTCACAGAAAATTTAACGATATCGTTAAATTTTCTATAAACATTTAACGATATCGTTAAATTTTCTATAAATTTTCTAAATTTTCTATAAACATTTAGCGATATCGTTAAATTTTCTATAAAAATTTACCGATATCGTTAAATTTTCTATAAAAATTTACCGATATCGTTAAATTTTCTATAAAAATTTGCCGATATCGTTAAATTTTCTATAAAAATTTACCGATATCGTTAAATTTTCTATAAAAATTTACCGATATCGTTAAATTTTCTATAAAAATTTACCGATATCGTTAAATTTTCTATAAAAATTTACCGATATCGTTAAATTTTCTATAAAAATTTACCGATATCGTTAAATTTTCTATAAAAATTTACCGATATCTTTTAATTTTCTATAAAAATTTACCGATATCGTTAAATTTTCTATAAAAATTTACCGATATCGTTAAATTTTCTATAAAAATTTACCGATATCGTTAAATTTTCTATAAAAATTTACCGATATCATTAAATTTTCTATAAAAGTTTACCGATATCGTTAAATTTTCTATAAAAATTTACCGATATCATTAAATTTTCTATAAAAGTTTACCGATATCGTTAAATTTTCTATAAAAATTTACCGATATCGTTAAATTTTCTATAAAAATTTACCGATATCGTAAAATTTTCTATAAAAATTTACCGATATCGTTAAATTTTCTATAAAAATTTACCGATATCGTTAAATTTTCTATAAAAATTTACCGCTATCGTTAAATTTTCTATAAAAATTTACCGATATCGTTAAATTTTCCATAAAAATTTACCGATATCGTTAAATTTTCTATAAAAATTTACCGATATCGCTAAATTTTCTAAAAAAAATTACCGATATCGTTAAATTTTTTATAAAAATTTACCGACATCATTAAATTTTCTATAAATATTTACCGATATCGTTAATTTTCTATAAAAATTTACCGATATCGTTAAATTTTCTTTAAAAATTTAACGATATCGTAAAATTTACCATAAAAATTTAATAATATCGTTAAACTTGCTATAAAAATTTAACGATATCGCTAGATTTTTATAGAAAATTTTTATCGATAATTTAACGATATCGTTAAATTTTTATAGAAAATTTAACGATATCGTTAAATTTTTATAGAAAATTTAACAATATCGTTAAATTTTTATAGAAAATTTAACGATATCGTTAAATTATTATAGAAAATTTAACGATATCGTTAAATTTTTATAGAAAATTTAACGATATCGTTAAATTTGTATAGAAAATTTAACGATATCGTTAAATTTTTATAGAAAATTTAACGATATCGTTAAATTTTTATAGAAAATTTAACGATATCGTTAAATTTTTATAGAAAATTTAACGATATCGTTAAATTTTTATAGAAAATTTAACGATATCGTTAAATTTTTATAGAAAATTTAACGATATCGTTAAATTTTTATAGAAAATTTAACGATATCGTTAAATTTTTATAGAAAATTTAACGATATCGTTAAATTTTTATAGAAAATTTAACGATATCGTTAAATTTTTATAGAAAATTTAACGATATCGTTAAATTTTTATAGAAAATTTAACGATATCGTTAAATTTTTATAGAAAATTTAACGATATCGTTAAATTTTTATAGAAAATTTAACGATATCGTTAAATTTTTATAGAAAATTTAACGATATCGTTAAATTTTTATAGAAAATTTAACGATATCGTTAAATTTTTATAGAAAATTTAACGATATCGTTAAATTTTTATAGAAAATTTAACGATATCGTTAAATTTTTATAGAAAATTTAACGATATCGTTAAATTTTTATAGAAAATTTAACGATATCGTTATCTTTAAATTTTTATAGAAAATTTAACGATATCGTTATCTTTAAATTTTTATAGAAAATTTAACGATATCGTTATCTTTAAATTTTTATAGAAAATTTAACGATATCGTTAAATTTTTATAGAAAATTTAACGATATCGTTATCTTTAAATTTTTATAGAAAATTTAACGATATCGTTATCTTTAAATTTTTATAGAAAATTTAACGATATCGTTATCTTTAAATTTTTATAGAAAATTTAACGATATCGTTATCTTTAAATTTTTATAGAAAATTTAACGATATCGTTAAATTTTTATAGAAAATATTACGATATCGTTAATTTTTTTATAGAAAATTTTACGATATCGTTAAATTTTATAGAAAATTTTACGATATCTTCATATTTTTATAGAAAATTTTACGATATCTTTAAATTTTTATCGAAAATTTTACGATATCGTTAAATTTTTACAGAAAATTTTACGATATCTTTAAATTTTTATAGAAAATTTTACTATATAGTTAAATTTTTATAGAAAATTTTACGATATTGTTAAATTTTTATAGAAAATTTTACGATAACGCTAAGTTTTTATAGAAAACTTTACTATAATAAAAGTTTTTATAAAAAGCTTATACCACCGAAATGTTTTAAGTTTCTTATTAAGCCCTCTACACTATTTTCCACAAATAGCCTTGCCAGCTATGTATGTCTCTGTTATTCTATACTAAAAATATATGCATGTATTTGGTAAATCAATGAAAAGCTTTTAAAATTATTAAAATTTACATTTTAACTTTTCACAAACGGAAAACGAGATGACTCAACCTACATTTCATTTCATTTTAGAAAACTGCAATTTTAAATCAGCTAATTTGCTTAAAACAAATATTGAATTTAAAGCCAAATGAATTATTTGAAATTTTAATTAATTAAAACACATTGCAAAAATTTTAGAGAATTCAAATATAAAACAAGACAAACAAAGTACGAATTAGCTAAAATTCCTAAAACAATATAACTAATAAAACAGACATTAGCTAAATTAGTTTATTAGCGAAATAAATAATCTATATATATAAAACTCTAACGTGACTGACTGACTGACTGACTGACTGACTGACTCATCATCGCACAGCCCAAACGGCTAAAGCTAGAGAGCTGAAATTTTGACAGCTGGTACCTTTTTCAAAGTATAGATCCACTAAGACGGGATTTTTGGAAATTCGGCCTCTAAGGGGGTAAAAAGGGGTAAAAAAGGGAAAAATTAGTAATGCTGTATCTCCGGAAGTAAACGTCATAGGCCCAAAATTGAAATTGCGTTGGGATCAGCTGCAAAAATAAGTAGACACGTGTTTGGTACTTTTTAGCAGATGGGACAAATAGGGGGTAAAAAGGGTAAAAATGAAATGTTGGTACTTTTTTAAACCCATGTGTATCTTTTAAACCAATCAACAGAGTAACAAAATTCAAAACGGAGCCGGTAAACAAGAAAAAAATATTAGACACGTGTTTGGTACTATTTTGATTCAGGGTTCAAAAAGGGGGAAAAGCGGGGAAAAAAATTTAGGGTAGGTCCATTTTTCTTTTTCTTTGTATTTGACTTGAACCAATAAAGCTACCAATAAAATTTATAGGGAGGTCGATTGCCCAGTACAAAATATTAAATATGTGTTTGGTACTTTTTTCAATTAAAAGGGTAAAAAAGGGAAAAATCGGTAACATTATATCTCCTTAACCAACAGCGATAGAAGCGAAAATTAAATTGGCTTGAGATTAGCACTAAAAATTAAGGGACACGTGTTCGGTACTTTTTTGAAAATCGGCCGCCTAGCGGGCAAAACAGGGTAGAAAAGGGAGAAATTAGTAACATCATATCTCCGAAACCAACATAGACAGAAACAAAGTTGAAATTGGATTTGAATCGCCTACAAAAATAAGGGGACACGTGTTTGGTACTTTTTTGAAAATGGCACTAATAAGGATAAAAAAGGGTAAAAACTATATTTTAGTACTTTTTTTAACCCATATGTATCTTTTGAACTAATAAACATAGAAACATATTTTATATCGCAACCGACAGATATTAAAAAAGAACTAAATACGTATTTGGTACTTTTGCGATTAATGGGGTACAAAAGGGTAAAAAAAGGGAATATATTCAAGGATAGGTTTTTTGCTTTTTAGCCATGGATATCTTTTAGGCTAATGAAGTTAGAAGTATAATTTATTGACTGGTAGATTTACATTGAAAAGAAATAAGCTACGTGTTTGGTACTTTTTTTTAATTTTGGGGGTAAAAATCGGTAAAGTATATCTTCTAAACCCAAAGTGATAGAAACAAAAACTAAATTGGTCTGAGATTGGCACTTAAAATTAAGGAACACATGTTCGGTACTGTTTTGAAGTTCAACCTCTTAGAAGGTAAAACAGGGTAGAAAAGGGAGAAATTAGTAACATCATATCTCCGAAACCAACATCGATGCAAACAAAGTTGAAATTGGATTTGAATCGGCTAGGAAAATAAGGAGGCACGTGCTTGGTACTTTTTTGGAAATGGCATTAATAAGGATAAAAAAGGGTAAAAACTATATTTTGGTACTTTTTTCAACTAATATGTATCTTTTGAACTAATAAATACAGAAACATAATTTATATCGCAACAGATAGATATTAAAAAACAATTAAATACGTATTTGGTACTTTTGCAATTAATGGGATACAAAAGGGTAAAAAAGGGAAAATATTTAAGGGTAGGTTTTTTGTTTTTAGCTATGAATATCTTTTAGGCTAATGAAGCCAGAAGTATAATTTATTGACTGGTCGATTGACAAAGAAAAAATAAAATACATTTTTGGTACTTTTTTTAATTTTGGGGGTAAAAATATATCTTCTAAATCAAAAGTGATAGAAACCAAAACTAAATTAGTCTGAGATCAGCACTAAAAATTAAGGGACAAGTATTCGGTACTTTTTTGAAATTCGGCCTTTTAAAGGGTAAAACAGGGTAGAAAAGGGAGAAATTAGTAACATCATATCTCCGAAACTAACACCGATGCAAAAGAAGTTTAAATTGGATTTGAATCGGATAAAAAAATAAATGGCCACGTATTTGGTACTATTTCAAAAATGGTACTAATAAGAATAAAAAAGGGTAAAAACTATATTTTGGTACTTTTTTAACACATATATATTTTTTGAACTAATAAACATAGAAACATAATTTATATCGCAACTGATAGGCATTAAAAAACTATTAAACACGTATTTGGTACTTTTGCGATTAATGTGGGACGAAAGGGTAAAAAAAAGGGAAAATATTCAAGAGTAGGTTTTTTGCTTTTTAGCTAAGAATATCTTTTCGGCTAATGAAGCCAGAAGCATAATTTATTGGCTGGTAAATTGACACTGAAAAAAGTAAAATAAGTGTCTGGTACTTTTTTTAATTTTGGGGGTAAAAATCGGTAAAAATATATCTTCTTAGCCAAAAGTGATAGAAACAACAACTAAATCGGTCTAAAATCGGCACTTTAAATTAAGGGACATGTATTCGGTACTTTTTTCTTTAATTCGGCCGTTTTGGGGTTAAAACAGGGAAAAAATGGGAAATATTAGTAACGTCATATCTCCGAAATTCAAAACGATAGGAATAGAGTTGAAATTTGCTTCGGATGGGCTGAAAAAAAACGAGAAACGTATTTGGTACTTTTTTGAATATGGTACTAATAAGGGTAAAAAAGGGCAAAAACTATATTTTGGTACTTTTTTGAACCCATACGTATCTTTTGAAATAACAAACATAGAGAAACAGTAAACGTCACAATTGATAAGTAACAAAGAATTATTAGACACGTATTTGGTACTTTTACGATAATTGAGGTAAAAAAGATAAAAAAATATTCAAGGGTAGGTTTTTAACTAATGAAGCCAGAACTATAATTTACAGACGGGTGGATTCATATTGAAAAAGTAAATTGAAAAAAATTGAAAAAGAAAATGGATAAATTAGTAACATCATATCTCCGAAATTTACATCGTTAGAAACAAAGTTGAAATTGGATTTGGATCATCTTGCAAAAAAAGGAGACACGAGTTTGGTACTTTTTTGGAAATGGAACTAATAAGGGAGAAAAAGGGAAAAAACTATATTTTGGTACTTTATTAACCCTATAAGTATCTCTTGAACTAATAAACATAAATACTCTATTTACATCACAATTGATAAGGACTAACAAAAATTAAGAAGGTGCTTGGCGCTTTTACGATAAATGAGGCACAAAAGAGTAAAAACTATGAATATCATTTAAACAAATAAAGCCAGAAGTATAATTTACAGACAGGTCTATTCACATTGCAGAAGTATAAGACACGCGATTGATTCCTTTTTTTAATGTTTGGAGTAAAAAGGGGGAAAATAGGTAACGTAATATCTCATAAATCAAAAGTGATAGAAACAAAGATTAAATTGGTCTATGATCAGCATTAAAAATTAAAGGACACGGGTTCGGTATTTTTTTTAATTTGGCCGCTTATGGTTAAAACAGGCTAGAAAATGAATAAATCATATAATCGGCTAGAAAATGAAAGGGACATGTGTTCTGTACTTTTTTTGGAAATGGCACTAATAAGGGCAAAAAGGGTAAAAACTATATTTTTGTACTTGCGTATCCATGCGTATCTTTTGAACTTATAAACATAAAGACTCACTTTATGCCACAATCAATAAGTATTAACAAAATATTAAACATGTGCTTGGTACTTTTACGATAAATGGGGTTCCAAAAGGTGAAAACGGGAAAATATTCATTTAAGCTAATGAAGTCAAAAGTATAAATTAGAGATGTGTCAATCAAAGGGGTAAAAAAGGGAAAAATCGATGACATTATATCTTCTAAACCTAATGGATGGAAACAAACACTAAAATGGTCTAAGATCAGCCCTAAAAATTAAGGGACTTTTCAGTACTTTTTGCAAATTAAACAGTTTTGGGGTTAAAATAGGGTAGAAAATAAAAACATTAGTAAAGTTATATCTCTGATACTAATATCGACAGAAAAAAAATTTAAATTGGATTTAGATCGAATAGAAAAATAAAAAGTCATGTTTTTAGTAGGTACTTTTCGTAAATGAGCTAAAAATAGGGAATAAAAAGGATAAAAACTAAATTTTGGTACTTTTTTGACCCATATATAATTTTTGAATCAATTATTATAGAAACAAAATTTATACCGCAATCGAAAATAACAAAAACGGGTCAAAAATTTAAAGATAGGTTTTTTCCTTTTAAACTGTGCATGTTGTTTAAATCAATAAAATAATAAATAAATCAATGATTTATGGACTGTTCTATTGACATTGAAGAAATATGTGACAGGTGTTTGGTATTTTTTTCAATTAACAAAAATGGAGTTAAGATCAGCAATAAAAATATTAGGACATGTATCCGGATTTTTTTTTTTAATTTGGCTGATCAGGGGTAACCAACGGGTAAAAAAAGGAAACTTTTGTAAAATATTCAAAATCAAAAGCGACAAGAACAAGATTTAAATTGGGTTAGCAATCAAAATTGGGTCAGCTACAAAAATAAGGGAGGCGTGTGTAGTACTTTTTTGAAAATGTAGAGGGTAGGTACTTATTTTGTCCTATATGTATCTTAAGAACCAATAAGTATTTAATTTAATTTATATCGGAATTGATAAATAAGTGAAAAAGTTATTTTGGTAAATTTTGTAACTTTGTCAATTCAAATGGTGCCGCTAACGAAGTAGCGGGTTATAAAGCTAGTGTATCATAATTTTCAATATAGAATTGAAAAACTGTGTACATAATTAATATTATAACATGATATTAAAAATATGTACATGTCCATATTTGTAATATCAAATTTTCCAGTAGCTTAATTTACGTTATTATGAAATTTGAAATTTTGTTTAAAAATTTTAATTTATTCAATTAAAATTTGCCTCATGTGTATTAGGTTTTTTTGCTTTGCTTAAGCTTTAAATTACAATATAAGACTTAATTTATGGGTTTGATAAAAATTTGTTTATTTATTTATTCAAATGAAGTAAAAACAACCAAGAAAATATTTACATCTAAGAAGAAACTTGCCATAAAACAATATTTAAGACTCAGTCTGTCTTTGTCCAAAAGTTACTTTTACACGTGCTATAAGAAAAATATTGTATTAAAATTAATTAACGCCATAAAAAACACAACACGCTTCCAACGAAGAACACGTTCGTTAATTAAAGTTTTGCTTAGGGACTCTGCTCCCTGTGATGCGTATACGCAATATTACAAGGTCCATTTATTTTATTACGTATACGCATCAAACAATGACAATCGGTTACAGTTGTTATGTATGTGTTAAAAAAACAACTAAATTCTTGGAATTTTCAGACTTCTTTTCATTTTTTTTCTACATATATAAGAAATATGAAATTTTTTCTTAAGAAAAATTTTCAATATGAAATTTTTTCTAAAGAAAAATTTTCAATATTAAAATTTTTTCCAACGAAAAATTTTCAAAATTAAAATTTTTTCAATAGAAAAAATTTCAATATCAAAATTTTTAATATTAAAATTTTTTTCTATAAAAAAATTTTTAAAATTAAAATTTTTTCTATATAAAAATTTTCAATATTAAAATTTTTTCTATAGAAAAATTTTCAACATTAAAATTTTTTCTATAGAAAAATTTTCAATATTAAAATTTTTTCTACAGAAAAATTTTCAATATTAAAATTTTTTCTATAGAAAAATTTTCAATATTAAAATTTTTTCTATAGACAAATTTTTAATATTAAAATTTTTTCTATATAAAAATTTTCAATATTAAAATTTTTTCTATAGAAAAATTTTCAACATTAAAATTTTTTCTATAGAAAAATTTTCAATATTAAAATTTTTTATACAGAAAAATTTTTAATATTAAAATTTTTTCTATAGAAAAATTTTTAATATTAAAATTTTTTCTATATAAAAATTTTCAATATTAAAATTTTTTCTATAGAAAAATTTTCAACATTAAAATTTTTTCTATAGAAAAATTTTTAATATTAAAATTTTTTCTACAGAAAAATTTTCAATATTAAAATTTTTTCTATAGAAAAATTTTCAACATTAAAATTTTTTTTATAGAAAAATTTTCAACATTAAAATTTTTTTTATAGAAATATTTTCAATATTATAATTTTTTCTATAGAAAATTTTTAAATATTAAATTTTTTCTATATAAAAATTTTCAATATAAAATTTTTTCTATAGAAAAATTTTCAATATGAAATTTTTTCTATAGAAAAATGTTTAATATGGAGTTTTTTCTATAGAAAAATTTTCAATTTGAAATTTTTTCTATAGAACAATTTTCAATATTAAATTTTTTTCTATAGAAAAATTTTCAGTATTAAAATTTTTTCCATAGAAAAATTATCAATATTAAAATTTTTTTATAGAAAAATTTTCCATCTAAAATTTTTTTTTAAAGAGAAATTTTAAAAATGAAATTTTTTTTATAGAAAAATTTTTAATATGAAATTTTTTCTATAGAAAAATTTTTAATATGAAACTTTTTCTAAAGAAAAATTTTTAATATGAAATTTTTTCTAAAGAAAAATTTTCAATATGAAATTGTATCTTCAGAAAAATTTTCAATAGGAAATTTTTTCTATTAAAAACTTTCAATATGAAATTTTTTCTAAAGAAAAATTTTCAATATGAAATTTTTTCTAAAGAAAAATTTTCAATATGACATTTTTTCTGTTGAAAAATTTTCAATTTGAAATTTTTTCTATAGAAAAAATTAATTCTATAATAAAATATTAAAATTTTTTCTATAGCAAAATTTTCAAAATTAAAATTTTTTTTATAGAAAAATTTTAAATATTAAAATTTTTTCTACAGAAAAATTTTTAATATTAAAATTTTTTCTGTAGAAAAATTTTCAATATTAAAATTTTTTTCTGTAAAAAAATTTTCAATATTAAAATTCTTCTGTAGAAAAATTTTCAATATTAAAATTTTTTCAATAGAAAATTTTTTGTTTAGAAAAATTTTCAAAATTAAATTTTTTCTATAGGGAAATTTTTAATATGGAATATTTTCTATGGAAAAATTTTTAATATGAAATTTTTTCTATAGCAAAATTTTCAATTTAAAAAATTTCCCTATAGAAAAAATTTCATATTGAAATTTTTTCTATAGCTAAATTTTCAATATGAATTTTTTTCTATTGAAAATTTTAAATATGAAATTTTTTCTATAGCAAAATTTTCAATATTAAAAATTTCCCTATAGAAAAAATTTCATATTGAAATTTTTTCTATAGCTAAATTTTCAATATGAAATTTTTTCTATTGAAAATTTTTAATATGAAATTTTTTCTATAGGAAAACTTTCAAAAATAAAATTTTTTCTAAAAAAAATTTTCAATTTGAAATTTTTTCTATAGAAAAATTTTAAAGTTTAAATTTTTTCTATAGAAAAATTTTAAATTTGAAATTCTATAGAAAAAATTTCAAATTGAAAATTTTTCTATAGAAAAAATTTCAAATTGAAAATTTTTCTGTAGAAAAAATTTCAAATTGAAAATTTTTCTATAGAAAAAATTTCAAATTGAAAATCTTTCTATAGAAAAAATTTTAAATTTTAAATTTTTCTATAGAAAAAATTGCAAATTGAAAATTTTTCTATAGAAAAAATTTCAAATTGAAAATTTTTCTATAGAAAAAATTTCAAATTGAAAATTTTTCTATAGAAAAAATTTCAAATTGAAAATTTTCTATAGAAAAAATTTCAAATTGAAATTTTTTTAGAAAAAATTTTATTATTGAAATTTTTTCAATAGAAAAAATTTCGTATTGAAAATTTTTCTATAGAAAAAGTTTCAAATTTAAAATTTTTCTATAATAAAAATTGTCAATATGAAATTTTTTCTATAGAAAAAATTTAAATATGAATTTTTTTCTGATATTTTTTTATTTAGTTTCAATATTGAAATAATATACATAGAGAAATTGTTTTATTAAATCAACAAAAAACTTTTTTTATTGCATTAAATACTTTTAAATTATTTCAGCTTAAGACCACAAATATTTAAAAATGAAAACACAAAAATTAAGAAACTATTTTGAGACAAAAATTCTCTTATAATAAGAAAATGGTATTTTGATCTGTGTAAAATATCTGGCAATTATGCAATATAATATTTTAATTAAAACCAGAAAAATTCTTATAAAAAAAAGAAAAACAAATTACATATAGACAAACAACCAACAACAAACATGACTTAACATAACAACATAATGAAAATAGGAAAAGTAAGTAAAATCTAACAAAACTCAAACAACAAAATTGTAAAGTCAGACGGATGGATGAAAGGACAGACAGACAGACAGACATATAGAATCATTTGCCAAAAATATAAAACAATAAAAACAATTTAAAGATTTAGGAGGTATTTTCTGGTTTGAAATTGCGTGTGTGTTTAAAAGAGTAGATATATCAAAGTATGTCTTTATATGTAAGTGTGTGTCTGTGCTAATGTTTGGAATGAAAATATGTTGTCTTAACCATAAAACATTTCGTTTACATTGAAAATATGTCAAAAATTTGTTCTTGTTTTTATTTTCTTGGTTTTATTTTGTCGTTGTTGTCGGAGTAGAAAAGGCAAAAATTTATGCAGATTTGAAAACAAAGAACTTTATTAAATTTTACTTGAAAAAATGTTTTTGGAAATAATAAACATGCATATGCATGCTTGCATCAAGTATGAGTCATGTACTTGCAGTTGTAGTTGCCGACTAAAAAATGTATGTAAATATATTACAAATATTGTACGAATTTACAAGCAAACATTTTGAGACAACTAAAAATATGCAAAAATTCGAAATTTTGCATCGAAACATGAGTATGTGTAAAATTCAAACATTGTCTTTTCCAAAAGTTTTTCTAGGTTGGAATTTACAGTCAGGGTGATCGAAATGGAGACAGAATGAATAAATTTTCTTTTAATATAAATTCTCGAGAAAATTCAAAACATTTAAATTTCAACGAAAATGTTATTTTAAATTTTCATATTTCAGGATAAAAAATTTTATAATGAAAACTTTTCTATAGAAAAAAAATAAAATGAAAATTTTTTTTATTCTTCTTCTTCTGCTGACTCCCTGTTGGGCATAGGGCCTCAGAACATTTTTTTATAGTAAAAATTTATAATGAATATTTTCTAAAAAAATTTTCTAAAAAAATTTTTTAATGAACATTTTTCTATAGAAGAAACTTTATAATGAAAATAGAAAAAATTTTGTAATGGAAATTTTTCTATAGAACAAATGTTGTAATGAAAATTTTTCTGGAGAAAAAATTTATAATAAAAAATTTTATAACAAGAACCTTTCTAAAGAAAATATTTTATAATGAAAATTTTTCTTAAGAAAAAATTTTATAACAACAAGTTTTCTACAGACAAAAACTTATAACGAAAATTTTTCTACAGAAAAAAAATTTTATAAAGAAAATTTTTTCTATAAAAAAAAATTTATAATGAAAATGTTTCTGTAGAAAAAATTTTACTATGAAAATTTTTTTATAGAAAAAATTTTACTATGAAAATTTTTCTATAAAAAATTTTTTCTTAAGAAAAAATTTTTCATTAAAATATTTTTCATTAAAAAATTTTTCTTAAGAAAAAAAATTTTTTCCATAGAAAAATTTTTATGAACAAAATTTTTTCTTTAGGAAAATTTTCATGAACAAAATTTTTTTCTATGGAAAAATTTTCATGAACAAATTTTTTTCTATAGAAAAATTTTCATGAACAAAATTTTTTCTATAGAAAAATTTTCATGGAAAAATGTTTTCTATAGAAAACTTTGCATAAAAAATTTTTTTCTATAGAAAAATTTGCATGAAAAAAATTTTTCTATAAAAAACTTTCATGAAAAAATTTCTTGTGTAGAAAAATTTTTCTATAAAAAAGTTTTCATGAAAAAATTTCTTCTATAGAAAAATTTAATTGAAAAGATTTTTTTATCGAAAAATTTTAATGAAAAGATCTTTCCTATAAAAAAAAATTTGTGATGAAAATTTTTCTATAGAGAAACAATTTTAATGAATATTTGTCTATAGAAAAATTTTTATGAAAAAATTTTTCTATAGAAAAATTTTAATGAAAAGATTTTTTCTATAAAAAACCTTTATAATGAAAATTTTTCTATAGAGAACAAATTTTAATGAATATTTGTCTGTAGAAAATTTTCATGAAACAATTTTTTCTATAGAAAAAATTTTTTTCATGAAAAATTTTAATTTTCATAAAAAAATTTTTTCTATAGAAAAATTTTCAAGAAAAAATTTCAATGAAAAATATTTCAATCGAAAAATTTTCATGAAAACATTTTTTCTATGGAAAAATTTGCATGAAAAAAATTTTTTATAGAAAAATTTTCATGAAAAAATTTTTTCTATAGACAAATTTTCTTTAAAAAAATTTTTCTATAGAACAATTTTCATTAAAAAATTTTTCTATAGAAACAATTTTATTAAAAATTTTTTTCTATAGAAAAATTTTTATTACAAAATTTTTATTAAAAATTTTTTTCTATAGAATAATTTTTATTACAAAATTTTTTCTATACAAAAATGTTCCTTAAATTTTTTTTTTATACAAAATTTACAATAAAAAATATTTTCTTAAGAAAAATTTTCATTAAAAATTTTTTCTATAGAAAGATTTTTATTTAAAAATTTCTGCAGAAAAATTTTTATTACAAAAATTATTTCTATATATAAACTTAATTAAAAATTTTTTCTATAGAAAAATTTTAATTACAAAAATTTTTTTCTATAGAAAAAGTTTAATTACAAAATTTTTTCTAGAGAGAAACTTTCATCTAAAATTATTTTTTTAGAAAAATTTTGTAATTTTTACTGTAAAATTTTTTCTATAGGAAAATTTTATGTAAAATTTTTAAAAATTTAAATATAAAACCTTTTGCATAAAAAAATTTCACAGCAAATTTCCTTATAATATTTTTGTACAAATACTTTTTATACCACCTGTACTCTTATTTCTCCAATTATTCTCTTATGTAGATACTATCCTTATAAGTATGGAAACAAAAGTCCTTTAAAACAAAACTACAAAAATATATAGTGACAAAGTTTAAGGGTTAAAGTAATAAATCTAATATAAATACAACAAAATTAAAGGCAACAAATTTTGGTTTTTCCACAAAATACCCCAAAAACAAAACAAAAATAGATACATTTTATTTTTATATTTTGGCAAAAGAAGATATTTTGTTAATATAATAACCAACAATGAGAGGGATAACCTTAAGTTTTGTAGGAAAAGGAAAACCTTGTAGACAAAATTAAAAGCCATAAATTTTTCTCCACAAAAATAAAATAATCAAAAAAGGTTTATTTGTCGTTTATTTTGATGACTATTTAGAAGGAAAATGTTATTCTTATTCAGAAGCCACTTTTTTATTGAAAATGAAAGGGAGTAAATAAATCTTGAATTTTAATTTATTAGTAATAGATTTTTAAAGAAAAGTGGTTTAAAAAATTTTTCGATAAACAATTTTTCTATTAAAAAATTTTCATTAACAAATTTTTCTAAAGAAAAATTTTTATTTCTAATTTTTTATATAGAAAACTTTCTGTTAAAATTCTATAGAAAACTTTCATCATAAAATTTTTTCTATGCGGAAATGTTCATTAAAATTTTTTCTATAGAAAAATTCTCATTAAAAATTTTTTCATTAAAAAGATTTTCATAAAGAAATTATTTCTATAGAAAAATGTTAATTAAAAATGTTTTCTATAGAAACATTTTCATTAAAAATTTTCATTAAGAAATTATCTCTCTAGAAAAATTTTCATTAAAAATTTTTCATTAGAAACGTTTTCATTAAAAAATTTTTCCTATACAAAAATATTTAGTAGAAAAATTTTTCTATAGAATCATTTTCATTAAAAAATTTTTTCTATACAAAAATTTTTATTGAACAATTTTTTTCTATGGAAGAATTTTTCTTAAAAATGTTTTCTATGTAAAAAGTTTCATTGAAAATTTTTTATTAACAAATGCTTCTTATAGAAAATTTTTCATTAAACAATTTTTTCTATAGAAAAATTTTCATTAAATATTTTTTTCTATAGAAAAATTTTTATTAAAAAATTTTTATAGAAAAATTTTCATTAACAAATTTTTATTAAAAAATGTTTCTATAGAAAAATTTTTTTATGAAAGATTTTCATTAATCAATTTTTCTATAGAAAGATTTCCATTAATCAATTTTTCTATAGAAAAGTTTTCATTAAAAATTATTCTATAAAAAAATTTTCATTAAAATTTTTTCTATAGAAAAAATTTTCGTTAAAAAATTTTCTATTGAAAAATTTTTAATAAAATAATAATTTTTTAACGAACATTTTTCTAGAAACATTTTTAATGACTATTTTTCTATTGACAAAAATTTTAAATGAACATTTTTCCATAAAAAAAAATTTCATTAAAAATTTTTTTCTATAAAAATTTTTCTTAAAAAATTTTCTCTATAGAAAAATTTTAATAAATTTTTTTTTCTATGGAAAAATTTTCATTTAAATTTTTTTTCTATAGAAAAATTGCCATTAACAATTTTTCATTAAAAATTTATTCTATGGAAAGAGATTCATTAAAATTTTTTTTTATAGAAAAATTTTCATTAAAAATTTTTTTCTAGAGAAAATTTTCATTAAAAAATGTTTTCAATACAAAATTTTTTATTAAAAAATTTTCTATAGAAAAATTTTCAATAAAAAATTTTGTATGAAAAAATTTTGATTAAAAATTTTTTTTTTTAAAAAATGTTAATTTAAATTTTTTTCTAAAGAAAACTTTTCATTTACAAAATTTTTCTATAGCAAAATTTTCATTAAACAATTTTTCTATAGAAAATATTTTATTAAGAAATTATAAAAAAATTTTCTATAAAAAACTTCATTACAAATTTTCTAAAAAAAATTTACATTAAAAACTATTTCCACAAAAAAATGTTCGTTAAACATTTTTTCTATAGAAAAATTTTGATTAAAAATTCAATAAAAAATGTTTCTATAGAACATTTTTTTTTTTCATTAAATTTTTTTTTATAGAAACATTTTCCTTGAAAATATTTTTCTATAGACAAATTTTCGTTAAAAAATTTTTTCTATAGAAAAATTTTCATTTAAAATTTTTTTAACGAAAAATTTTTATTTTGAAATTTTTTAAACAATTTTTGTATAGAAAAGTTTTCATCAGTAATTTTTTCGATAGAAAATTTTTTATGAAAAATTTTTTCTTTAGAAAAATTTTTATTAAAAAAATTTTTCCATATAAAAATTTCCATAAAAAAATTGTCTATAGAAAAATTTTCATTAACAAATTTTCATTTTTTTTTTATAGAAAAATTTTCATTAAAAATTTTTTTTATAGAAAAATTTGCATTAACAAATTTTTTCTGTTGAAAAATTTTCATCCAAAAATTTTTCTACAGAAACTTTTTATTTAAAATTTTTTTCTATAGAAAAATTTTCATTGAAAAAATTTTTCTATACAAAAAATTTCATAAAAAAATTTTTAATATAGAGAAAAATTTTCATCAAAAATTTTTTCTATAGAAAAATTTTCAGTTAAAAATTTTTGTTAAAAAATTTTTTCTATAGAAAATTTTCATTACAAAATTTTTTCTATAGAAAAATTTTCATTAAAAATTTTTTTCTATAGAAAAATTTTCATTAAAAATTTTTTTCTATAGAAAAATTTTCATTCAAAATTTTTTTCTATAAAAAATTTTCATTCAAAATTTTTTTCTATAAAAAATTTTCATTAAAAATTTTTTATATAGAAAAATTCTCATTAAAAATTTTTTCATTGAAAAATTTTTCTATACCATTTTTTTTTTTTAATTTTTTTTATATTTTCATAAAATTTTTTTTTTATATAGAAAAATTTTCAAAAATGAATTTTTTCTATAGAAAAATTTTTATAAATAAATTTTTTTCTTTACTTGGTGTAGATATTTGATATAAACCTTTCGAGTTTAAAAATTAAAAAAAAAATAATTTTTACTTTAAAAATCTTCCAAGAATATGATTTCTATAAATCTTACTAACAATTTGAAACTAACAATATTTATCAACTCCTTTACATACGAGTACATACATCTTTATAGGCACTTTTCTGAGTAGACCATTACACATGGTTATATACATACATACACATACATATCAATTTTTTTTACTTCCTGCAAATAATAACAGTAATCAGTAAAGCTCTACATATATCTCTATCTCTTTCTTTCTCGTATAAAAATATACTTTGTGATTATTTTTTGAAGATTAGAAATTTAAAGAATATTTTCCTTACGAGAAACTTTAAAAGTTTCCACATGAAAAATCATATAAAAATAATAATCCATAAAAATAGATTACCACTGAACAGTAACAGAGGGGAGAGGATGAAAGTATTAAATGAATCTTAAATATTAAAAATAAGAAAGTTGAACAAACTTCAAAGTTATTTAAAAGATATTAAATTTTTCAAAATTTAAGGATAAGGGTTTAGGGAAGAATAAAAAGGGATTTATATTTAAAGATTTGTATTTAGTAAAACTTATAATAATATTTTGTATTTTTTATATGAAACATAAAATAACACTTATGACAATATGAGACAAATTGTGTTACTGCTTTGATGGGTAGTTAAATCAAGCAATTGAGATTAAGAGGATTAAATATAATTTACTTTTAGATTGAATTATTTCATAGATCCCTTTTTCATTTCAACTCATACTTTGTATGAGTTTGAGTTATAAAGTAAAAGGGTTTTCTTGGCATTCTTAGTATATTTTGAGTAGTTATTTGTGGTCTTTTTAAATTAAGTTTTCTATTTTTAATCTTTACTTAACAATTTTATTTCTCTACTTTAAATAAACCTCAATTATGTTTATTTAAAATTTTACAAAAGTTTTTATTATACTCAATATATCTAAGTAATTGCTGAATTATCCCTTAACAAAAGAATCCCTGCTTCTCCTTGGTCTATTTAGTTTCATCAATTTTTGATTTACAATAGATAAAATTTATCGTTCATAGTTTAGCTTTAAATATTTTCTTGTAAATAAGTTTTCTTGATTTTTTATTACTATTAACTAATAAACTTTTAAATGTTTTACTTTAGTTAAAATTTTTCCTATCTTAAAATAGTTTTAACAAACCCAGTGAAACTTTTCATTACCAAATAATGAGTTAAACAGTTAAACTATTGAACACGAACTACTTACTCATTCGCTGTTTAAGTCATTACATTAACATGGGGATGTCATTGGAGGCAAGTACTTACCAATTGCAGAAAACTAATGACTTGGGTAAGCAATTTAAAAGCAACAACAGCAACAACTTTTTTGTTGTTGTTTTATTAAAAACATATATTTTTAAACGAAATACAAAATTTTTCTTATGACCCCATGGGGGCTCGAACCCAGACCCTCCGACTGCTAGGCGGAGACTCTTTCACCGAGCTACTTCATATGTTGAAAACTTAGCAGCTTATAATTAATAATAACAATTTTTATTTTTAGATCCAAAATCATGTGAAAATAACTTTGTTTTTCCCTGCTTTTTTTTGCTTTGTTGTAATTTTTGGAAAAATTTTTATACGATTTTTATACGATTTTTTGTAATTATTTTAAAACTTTTTTAAACTTATTTTTAAACTTTTTTAAACATATTTTAAAACTTAAACAATTTAAATCTTCTTTTTTGTATAAGTTTTTACATAAGATTGACGCTTACAGACTTAAATGTTACAACCTGTTAAGGTCAAAGTCCGAGCATATTTTAGAATTCCATGGATTTCGATCTTGTGCGAATATTCTCCAATTTTATAGGCCAAGCTTTGAAAAATGTTCCTCTACTTGGTCTTTCTATCGAAGTTTCGGACATCCTCCTCTAACATTAGGTAGTGTGACATTTCAATTCTAATTTTATCCTCTTCATTGTATTTTTTTCAAGAGAGGATTACTAGCCCGTAATCCTAACCCATTTTTATCGATCTTATGGGACAACTCTCGGAACATGTTAACTCACAATATTAATGGGTGTTAAACTAGCTCCCCGGGTGATACCATGAGGAGGTGTCCACAGTTGAGATGAAGGTTGATCCAGATAAGTTGGGCTTACCAAGTTAAGACCAATTAGAATCGTGTTTGGTATTCAACATCCCCTACATAATCAAAATTGACTCATGATGGTATTTTTTCATTAACGTGAGTTAGTTTTACAAATTTTTTTTACAGAAGATAATATTTAAGTTCTTACAATTCAAAAATCATTTAAAAAGACTCTTTTAATAAAAAAAAAAACTAAAAAAAATTGTTGCCCTTGTTGGGATTTGAACCGGGGCCATTCAGTTTAAATTACCATCTTAATTACAAATAAGTACTTCTGTAATAACTTATTATTTATTCGGATGGTATGTTGTAGTCGTTACAAGGTAACCAGTTATCAGAGTACTTGCCATTACCAAAGTTTTGCTGGGAAATTTATTAAAAAAAAAAACTGTTTTTGTTTGATTTTATTTCAAACTTCAAAAAAATAAATTGAAATTCCCAGAAATTGTGTATAACAAATCTTAACTATAGAAACCATGGTAATAAAAACAATTAGATTAATAAAGAAAAGTTTTTGGGCAAAATTTGTTTTTAGCAATTGATGATTGAAAGCAAAGCCTAAAGCTATGGAAAATTCCATTAAATTCGCTTGAATACGATACGACAAATACTATAACACAGAAGATTCGAAGGAAAAATTTAAAATTGTATAAAAACACAAGAAAATATTAGCGAAAAAGATACTTTTGTTGTTAAAAATGTACTTTTTAATAACTGCACACTTTTTAACAAAAACAAGTAAGAGACATCAAATTGTGTCAAATTTAGAAACACATACTCTTTTTGGTACTGTCGGTAAATTCGGTTGGTATTACATAATTTAAGTAATTTCCAGTGGCGCCACCTGTCGGAAATTCTTCACACTAATTAATAAACCGCCCTCGGCTCATCTGTAACAACTTTGCTAAATATCATAGCATAATCAAGTGTACAGCTTACGATTTTATTCACTTTGAGTAATTTCCAGTGGCGCCACCTGTCGGAAATTCTTCACACTAATTAAGAAACCTTCGTCGGATCATCCGTAACAACTTTGCTAAATATCATAGCATATTCAAATGCACAGCTTGCAATTTAATTCATTTTGAGTAATTTTCGGTGGCACCACCTGTAGGAAATCGTTCGTACCAATATAGAAAACCGTCGCCGGCTCATGCGCAACAACTTTGCTAAAGAGCATAACATGATCAAATGCATAGTTTTCTATTTCATAAAGGACAAAAATACCGACAGACAAACATTGATTTGTTTAAAAGTTATAACATTACCAATATTTTTCCCTTTTTATCCTCTAATTTCAAAAAGTTTCATATGCGTAAATGGTACTTCTTTGGTATCAATTGAATTCGGTGCATTTTACTAAAATACAGTTAACATTTGGTTCTTATTCATATTTCTTTATGATATTTTGCGCCCCGAAATCAAAAAGTACCAAAAACGTGTTCAATATTTTGTTCGCATCTATTGGTTGCAGTACAAAGTTCTTATAAATTGTGTTAAATTTTGAAACATATCTACAAGGCTGCAGCTAATTCAAAATGTGGACCAAATTTGAAAAAAAAAATGTTACGCTAGTTGGTACAGTTGGTAAATTCGGTTGGTATTAAATAATTTAAGTAATTTCCAGTGGCGCCACCTGTCGGAAATTCTTCACACTAATAAAGAAACCATCCTCGGCTCATCCGTAACAACTTTGCTAAATATCATAGCATAACTAAATGCACAGCTTACGATTTAATTCATTTTGAGTAATTTTCGGTGGCGCCACCTGTAGGAAATCGGTCGTACCAATATAGAAAACCGTCGCCGGCTCATGCGCAACAACTTTGCTAAAAAGCATAACATAATCAAATGCATAGTTTTCTATTCCATAAAGGACATACATATCGATAGACAAAGATTGATTTGTTTAAAAGTTATAACATTACCAATATTTTTTTCCTTTTTATCCCCTAATATCAAAAAGTTTCATATGAGTAATTGGTACTTCTTTGGTATCAACTGAATTCGGTACATTTTACTAAAATACAGTTAACATTTGATTTTTATTCATATTACTCTATGATATTTCGCGCCCCGAAATCAAAAAGTACCAAAAACGTGTTCAATACTTTGTTCGCATCTACAAAGTTCTTTTCTAAAACTTTGTAGATGTACCAAAAAAAAAATATATTTCACCCTTTTTTACCCCCCTATTACAAAAATATCAAACACCTGTCCGCTTATTTTTATAGCTGTTCAAAATGTAGTTTAAATTTTGTTTCTATACCTTTTACTTTAGGAAATACAACGTTTAAGATTTCCCCTTTTTTCCCCGTTTTTACCCCCATTAGGCAAAATTTCCAGAAATCCCTTCTTACTCGATCTTTATGGCAACAAAAGGTACCCCCTGTCCAAGTTTTTGCAGTTTTCGAGTTAGCTGTTATAATTTGTCATTTATTAGAAAATAAGCGATTAGCCTAGACGAGGTTATAAAGCTATGGTCAAATGTCAACCGATTTTGCCCAGTTTTAAAACCAAATAAATAATATATTTGCCAGAAATAAAAAATATATTTGCAAGTTTCAGTGACCAAGATCTTTTCATTTAGACGTTATCGTGATTTTAATAGACAGACGGACAGACAGGCAGACATCGCTGAATCATCTTAGATTTTCATAAGGACTCAGAATAGGTTTTTGAGCTAATATTAAGGAAATTACAAACGAAATGACAATCTCATTCTTTTTGATGGTGGGTATAAAAACTATAAATATAAGGGGAGGTCAGTTATTTTTTTAAAGGCTTACATTTAAACAAACATATTGTTACGTTTTTTTCCTTTAAAAATGTGGAAGGAATTCTTTTTGCAAACAACCGAAAACAAAATTAAAACACTTTATGAAGTTTTACAAAGTTATATTTTTATTAACTTTATAGTTAATCATTTTAAACACACTTTCCAAAAAAAACTGTAAACAAACTTCACAAAACTGCTTTACAAATATTCTTAGTCACACTGTTCTCTTATACGCGTCTCAATTGAAACTGTACCACAATATTCGTCCATCGGCCTTATATAGAAGAAAAGAGAGATTCTAGCATTTTCTATAGATGTAAACAAAAAACTGCTGTCATTGATTACACTAACAATGTGGCTTACGAAAGTTCATGCATGTTCCATTACATTCTCACATGATCAAGAACACGCTCACAGATACGTTGTACAAATAGAGGCTCAGATTATATTCTGACACTATCTAAGTTGACTTAATCTATATATGGGCAAATCTGAAAAATATTAAACCAAGGGCAACATTTTAAAACTGTAAAAACCACATATTTGTGCTTATGGAAAAATTACCATATATTGATCCTTTAGAATATATTCTTTTTCTTCTTCTGTTATCCCTGACTCCCCCCAGTGGAGCATAGGGCCTCAACCATCCTTTTATATTGAGCTCTATTGCTAGATGTTAGACATACATCATTCCAAGAATAGTTTGCTGCTTGTAACTCCGCATCAATTAACCTTCTCCACGTTCTAGCAGGTGCACCAATACGACGGCCTCTTCCTTGTGGATTCCAACGAAGCGCTTGTCGAGCAATGTTGGTATTTGGCCTTCGAAGTGTGTGGCTTATGCACCGCCATTTCCGTAGTAGTATATAATGGATACAAAATAAATTTTCAAAAAAAAGGGGTTCACCTCATAACTCAGCTAAACACTGGTTATTGAGTATTAGGCTATGTAAAACATCTCTAACTAATGCATATGCCGTTCGTAGTCGGCGTTAAAACGTAGGTCACTTTCAATGAGTCTAAAAATAGAATCGGATGCAGCTCATTGTCTGAGAGAAGTAACCCTTGTTCCATTTGGAATGTTGTCGGGGAATATATATATAATATAGGTGTTAAAAAACTATACAGTGGGGCAAATTTGATGCTTTTGAAAATTGATTTTTTTGGGATTTTTGGGACACTCTAACAGCTAGCCGCAACATTCTTACGACGAATAATAAGATGTAAAAAGTGAAAAACTTTAAATAAATATATGTACGTAGCCGTTTTGTGAAATATTAAATTGTTCCCAAAAATCTCATTTTAACCGCGAACATGAAAAGGAAGGAGATGAAATTCGGGAACAAGTAAAACCAATTTTTTCATAGATTAACGAATCTTTAAAAAAAAATATGAAATATGATTTTTTTCCTAAAAAAAAAAACATTCAAGTAAAAACTCTATCGTCCGTCACATAGCGTCCGTAACAGTTCATTTATGGATTTTTGGTGAAACTGGAAACCTTAAAATATTTTATAAAAGCTGTTTTGTAATCCTCTGATTTTCCTCTATTTTTAATGTATTTACAATTTTTTTATTACTATGACCGATTTGATGAAAATTGCAGAAACACGTGCTGCAAAAAAAAGTCACTTCCATTTTTTTGTAGCGTCCGTCACAGCACTGTAAAAGCGTTCATCTTTTTTCTCCAAAAGAAGTATGTAAATTAACAAATGCCATTCGATAGCACAAACGATGAGCTAATATTATCGGAAATCTGTGAAAGGATATCTAGTGTAGAACAGCAATGGGATAGATTTAAGTACCACAAAATCCGTACAAATATATCGTCCGTCACGCAGGATTTGCCCATATATAATCTGCACAAATGAAAGCAAGCTCTCGGCGGAAGCTAGGTTTTCATTCATCTTCACCACCATAGGTGGAAAGGGTATTATAAGTTTGTGCTGATGTATGTAACGCATAGAAATATTTGTCTTAGACCCACCTTTTAGTATATCAATAGGCTTATAATCCATTTTTGAGTCGATTTAGCGGTGTCCGTCCGTCCGTCTGGCTGGCTGCCTGGCTGGACCCCCATGTAAACCTTGAAATCAAACTACAGGTCGCAATTCTAAAGATAATTTGATGAAATTTGGCACAGATCATTTTTTTTGATAATGAGATCATGGCTATTGAAATTGGTCAAAATCGGTCCATGATTTATGGTACCTCCCATAGGTTCAACTTCCCGGAATTGATATTTTGGTCACAAATATCAATATTTTTTCATGAAATTTAAAACAAATACTGCTTATAGAAACCAAAATTACTGTATCAAATTTCGTTGAAATCGGTCCACATTTGACCATAGCTCCCATACAAACTCTTCTGTGAAAACGCACCAAATGAGACAAAAATCACTAAAACGCACAGTTAATTTTTTTTTTGATAATGAGACCATTGCTATTGAAATTGCTCAAATCGGTATATGATTTATGGTACCTCCCATAGGTCCCACTTCCCGGAATTGATATTTTGGTCACAAATTTCAATATTTTTTCATGAAATTTAAAACAAATACTGCTTATATAAACCAAAATTACTGTACCAAATTTCGTTGAAATCGGTCCACATTTGACCATAGCTCCCATACAAATTCTTCTATGAAAACGCACAAAATGAGACAAAAATCTCTAAAACGCTTACAACTCTAAAGATAATGAGAATTTTGAGTTTATTTTTTGCACACATAATTCTTGTAAAATCTGTAATCAATTTGCCAAGTTTCGAGATAATCGGTCCACATTTGACCCTGGGTCTCATATAAGTCTGAATGACGGAAACAGCTTAAATATAAAAGTTTTTAGAAAATGTTTGTATGATGGCAAAATTTAGCAAATATTTGACAGGAAAAATAACATCTATGACCTTAGTGGTGAAGGGTATCATATGGTCGAGCTTGACCGACTATAGCAATTTCTTACTTGTTTTTTTTTTAATAATTTTGTATAGATTTCTATTTGGGTTTACGCCTTTTACATTTTTTCTCTCACCCAAACAAATTAACCTTCCCTAATAAATATATTCCTGTGAGGCCCTATGCTTCACTGGAAGTCAAGGATAGCAGAAGAAGAGGAAAAATAAAAATATTCCGTAATATCCTTCATTTCCGTTATCCCTTAGCCAGAAGAGGAACTAATGAAATTATAATATAATGAAGGCTATTTAACTTACGTTAGTTGCTGATGAAAGAAATAAAGATTCGTCATATTTACCTGCAATAGAGGAGAGAAACAAATTTAAAAACGTAAATTCTATAAAAGAAGTATATAGAAAATAAATTCAAGTAAATAGTAACAGGATTAAAACTAATATCAACAAAAAAACGGAATGTTTTTGTATAAAACGAGAAAGTCCTTTTCAAATAAATACAATATGTTACTTAATTGTTAAGGAATTTCATTTGAAATATTTTTAAAAGGGATAAAATAAATTAAAATGCAATTTCTATGTAAATTTAAATTTTTTAGAATAAATTAACCATTAAACAAAAAAATATTTACAATAAATGATCTAATGTTTTAAATGAGAATTAAAGCAAGAATTAACATATTTGTGGGCTAAAATTTAGAAAACTGTTGGTGATAATTAAAATCTACTTAAGGATTTAATAACCCAAAATGGTCATATTTTATTTAATAATCTCTATTTAATTATATTTCAGCAGAACAACTCTTACAATAGAATTTAGTAAATAAAGTTAAGTAAAATGAAATTTTAATTTAAAAGCTCTTAACATTTGTCGAGAATTACTCGAGTAGCCAAAATGAATTACTATAGAAAATAAAACCACAAACTCTGTCAATTACAGCAGTTGTTTATTAGATAAAAATAGAAAAACAAATACAAATAATACCTACTTTTCCTCATCCCACTACAACCCAAAATCTGGTGGTTACAACATTTGCCACAACATGACATACAAACATACAAACATACATTCAAACAGAGGAAAGTGGATGGACAGACGGACGAAGGATTGAAACGTTAGGACAGCCAGACAGACACACAGACACAATTGTAAGAGCTTCTACTCAGTAAGAAAAAAGGTTTATTCTCAAATTGAGGATGATTTGAAAATAAATATATTTTTTTTTTCAAAGGTCAAACGTTTGATACTGATTTGGGAATAATAGCGTTCTCAACAAAAAGGGGACTTTATTCTCAAATTGAGAAATGCCTTTATTCTCAAATTATTATCAAGTCTCATTCTCAAAGGTTTTTCAAATGTGGATATCATCTACATGTGGAACATAAATAAAATGGCGTTGTATTTTTGATATTTTTGTGTTTATTTTGTTTTTGAAAACGGCGCATCATATTTGAATTCTATTGCTTAAAATATAGTTTTTTTTATTGTTAGGTAAGAAAAATTTTAAGAAACAAAGAAAATTTACTTATGCATATGAATATTATTGAACTTTTAATCTTGACATTTTATGGTCAAATATGGATCAATTTTAAAAAATCCGAATGAAATAACGAATTTCTTTGAAATGCAATGCCATTCCATTAAAATATCTTAAACATTCATTTTTTTAACATAAATTATTTTTTTAATGTTTGAAAAAAATTTGAAATAAGGTTTGATATCAAATTTATATAACACCATTTTTCAAATTATTCTCAAATCATCTTAGGGTTTGATAATGATTTGAGAATATTCTATATTCTTAATTTGAGAAACTATTATTTTTCAAACGTTTATTCTCAAATGAACCCTCATTTGAAAATGAATGTGAATCTCAAACATCTGTTCAGGTTTGAAAAAAGTTTGAAAAAAAAAAAACGTTTGATATCAAATGTAAAAGTCATCATATTTCAAACATTTGACACTGTTCTTACTGGGTAAGCATTAGAAGCAGCAACAAAACCAAATCAATGCAATTTGTGTTGAAACTATGATAAATTTAATTTTTATTTTTAAATCTTCATCATCGTCATCATCATTATCATTATCAAGATGATGTTGTCGTTGTTGTTGATTCTTAGTTGTCATTTAGTTTCAATTTTAAGTCGCATTAATTCTCAAATTACTTATAAAATGTTAAAATACGATTGTGGCCATAAAACCACTGTTACCACTATTTTCCAAGTGATTTTCAGTTTTTATTTATACCATTTTCCTCATTTCTTCTTAAGTTATTTTATTTGTATCTCTTTTCAATTCCAATTTTGAGTTGGTTGCAGTTGCAAATGTTTTGATTTCAACAAATCTTTTTGAGTATTAAAATAATCACTTTCTAATGAAAATCTTTACATTGTAGATACATATACACATCCAAGTATGTCTTTATGTTTGTTAGTATTAGAATGTTTGTATGTGTTCAAAGACTTTTGAAAGTGGTTTGTGAATAATGAATTTATAAAGGACATAAAGTGTTGAACAATGTCATGAATTAAGTTTTTGGAAAAACAGTAATAAGTTCTAACGGAAAGTTTTGAGATAAATCTGTGACAAATATAAAACTTTTTGACAAATTCCGTGGAAAACATTATTAATGTCCTCTATTACATACAACTCAAAATAATAATGAACTAAATGTTTAAAGTGTTCTTTAACATCGGCATGAATATGGAACTAAATTTAGAAAAGGAAAAAGAATTGAAGAACTGCTCATTAAATTTAACTGATGTAATTCCATATAAAAATATTTAAGTTGAACATTTTTTTTAAAAAAATTTATGATCTTGATCTTTTCTATGGAAAAGGTTATGTTCAAACTCTTAAATTTTCTGTAGAAAAAAACATTTATAATATAGATTTTTTTTTTTGAAAAGTTAAAAGTTCTTATATATATTTTTTTTTTCAAAAAAAAAAAAATATTGAATTTTTCTACCGAAAGATTACAGACATTAAATTTTTTTTTTATACAGAAAAATAGATTTTTTTTCAGAAAAAATTTAGATTTTAAAATATTTCAATAGAAAAATCTACGGCCTTTATATTTTATAGCAAACTTCTAACTTTACTGTAGAGAAAGTGGCAATTTGAAAAACTTTGTTGAAAAAATTTTAAGGTATTAAAATTTTTCGAAAAAAAATATTTAAGTTTTTGATAATTTTCTATAGAGAAATTAAAGACATCAAAATTTGTTCATAGAAAAATTGACGATATTGAAATTTATTAAAAAAAAACTTTAAAACTTTTCTAAAAAAATATTAACGAAATATTACAGTTTTATTCTAAAAAAGTTCTGAGTTGAAATTTTTAAGAGATAAATTTAAGTTTATCTAAAGAAAATTGTATCTATACTTAATTTCATCTTCAGAAAAAAATGAAGATATTGTTTGATTTTTTCTATTAAAAATTGACGTTATTAATTTTTTTCAATGCAAAAATTACGATATTAAAATTTTTCTATAAAAAAATTTACGATATTAAATTTTTGTGTCAAAAGTTTGAAATTATTTAATAGAAAAATTAACGATATGAAAATTTTTCTATAGAAAAAATTAAGATATTAATTTTTTTCAATAAAAAAAAATTAAAATTCTTCCATAGAGAAATTTAAGATGCTAAAATTTTTATATTAAAAAACTTACAATATTAAAATTATCTATAGAATTTACGATATTAAAATATTTATAAAGAAAAATTTACTGTACTAAAATTTTTCTTTAGAAAAATTTATGATATTTAAATTTTTATATAGAAAATTTTACGATCTTAAAATTTTTCTACAGAAAAAAATAAAATTTCTCTACAGAAATTAAAATTTGTCTATAGAAAAAATTAAAAATTTTCTATAGAAAAATTTACTATTTTAAAACTTTTCTATAGAAAAATTTACGATATTAAAATTTTTATATAAAAAAAATTACGATATAAAAATTTTCTATAGAAAAAATTACGGTATTAAAATTTTTCTGTAGAAAAAATTAACATTTTTCTATAGAAAATATTAAAATAATTCCATAGAAAAATTAAAGATATTAAAATTTTTATATAGAATAAAATTACGATATTAAAATGTTTCTATAGAAAAATTTTCGATACTAAAATTTTTCTATAGAAAAATTTTCGATATTATAATTTTTCTATAGAAAAATTTTCGATATTATAATGTTTCTACAGAAAAATGTTCGATACTAAAATTTTTCTATAGAAAAATTTTCGGTACTAAAGTTTTTCTATAGAAAAAAATTTCGATACTAAAGTTTTACTATAGAACAAAATTTCGATGTTAAAATTTTTCTATAGAAAAATTTTCGATATTAAAATTTTTCTATAGAAAAATTTTCGATATTAAAATTTTTCTATAGAAAAATTTTCGATATTAAAATTTTTCTATAGAAAAATTTTCGATATTAAAATTTTTCTATAGAAAAATTTTCGATATTAAAATTTTTCTATAGAAAAATTTTCGATATTAAAATTTTTCTATAGAAAAATTTTCGATATTAAAATTTTTCTATAGAAAAATTTTCGATATTAAAATTTTTCTATAGAAAAATTTTCGATATTAAAATTTTTCTATAGAAAAATTTTCGATATTAAAATTTTTCTATAGAAAAATTTTCGATATTAAAATTTTTCTATAGAAAAATTTTCGATATTAAAATTTTTCTATAGAAAAATTTTCGATATTAAAATTTTTCTATAGAAAAATTTTCGATATTAAAATTTTTCTATAGAAAAATTTTCGATATTAAAATTTTTCTATAGAAAAATTTTCGATATTAAAATTTTTCTATAGAAAAATTTTCGATATTAAAATTTGTCTATAGAAAAATTTTCGATATTAAAACTTTTCTATAGAAAAATTTTCGATACTAAAATTTTTCTATAGAAAAATTTTCGATATTAAAATTTTTCTATAGAAAAATTTTCGATGTTAAAATTTTTCTATAGAAAAATTTTCGATGTTAAAATTTTTCTATAGAAAAATTTTCGATGTTAAAATTTTTCTATAGAAAAATTTTCGATGTTAAAATTTTTCTATAGAAAAATTTTTAATGTTAAAATTTTTCTATAGAAAAATTTTCGATATTAAAATTTTTTACAGAAAAATTTACTATATTAAAATTTTTCTGTTGAAATATTTTTCACAGAAAAATATCATTTTTTTATAGAATAATTTTCGAAAAATTACGATATTGATTTTTTATAGAACAATTAACGATATCGAAATTTCTCTATAGAAAATTTTACCAACTTCTCACAAGAAATACCCGCAGCTGCTTTGTAGAAGCACTATTTATTAAAGAAAGCAGACCTTGAATGATCCGAGACGCGAACCTCAATTGGAAACTAAAATTAATTACAAAATATACAATATAAGAAAATTTACTTTTTCTAAGCCTTTTCTGTTTATTATTTAGTTTTAAAGCAAAAACACGGAGCATTATTAACACAAAATTAGTTTTGACATCCTTTAACATCTTTAGCGTAAAATGAAAAGAAAACGTAAACTTTAAAAATAGTTTTCATAAAAGAAACTTCTACAATATTTCAAACATTTTGTTATTTAGTTAGTTTAGCACAGATTCTAATTTAATCTAGAGTTTTTCTTTCCTCCAAACATTTTTATAGTTTATGTCCTTAACTTCTTCTATTCACAAGAAAAATATTTATTTATATAAGAGAAAAAATGTTTCTAAACTCAAAACTTCTAGAAATTGTAAAAGAAAAATGGACGGACGGACGGACGGACGCAGAAACTTGTACAAAGAAATGAAAAACTATTTCCACTTTGAAGAGAAGAAAAAGCCAACTTCAAAGCTATTTTTCTTTAAATACTAAATTGTGCCAAGTGCTGCCTAAATAATATATACATTCATTCGTTCACTCACAATAAAATAACTAAAAGAGTCATTTATTAGAAGTTTCATAAAATAAAGAAATAAAAATCAAAAATAAAAAAATTATTGTTTAAACAAAACTAAAATGAACTGAAATGAAAAACAAAAACTCTTTAACATTTAACACCTTCAGAATTTATGTTAGAAATCACTTCACTCATTCATATTCGTATTCATTTCATTTCAAACTCATACTTGCATGAGTTTGAGTATTAAATTATTTATTTCAAACATAAATATTTTTTTAAGCAAAATGTTTTTTTTTTTGTTTCATGAATTTAATACTTCTAATTATGTTTAGCAATTAAAATGAGAATTATTTCATGGGATTTTTTTTTTAAATTTTAAAAATTTTTATACTTTTTTTTATTATTAATGATTTGTTCTAGGAAACATTTTACAAACATTTTTTTTATTATAAGTTTTCCTTTAATGAAAAATAATGAAGCGTAATAAAGAAGACAGGAGAATTATTTTTTCCTCTTTATTAAATTTAATTACACACACTAATGAATATTTATAAAAGTGAGAAAATGGCGAAATGGAGTTTCAAATAAAAAAAAAAATAAAATTAAGTTGCTTGGTTTAACAATTTTGTTTAACTTAACAAAATTAAAAGAAATATTCTCTTTATGTAAAAATTTAAATACCGTAAAATTTTCTTTAGAAATGTCTTAATTTCCGAAACTTGTATATCAAAAAATTTCATTGCCGTAAGCTCTTAAGTTTCCTTATCTTTTAACAAAAAAATGTCAATATAATAAATTTTCCTAAATAACTATTTCAATATCGTAAGTTTCCAATACAAACATTTCAATATTAAAAGTTTTTCTATACAAAAATTGTTCAGTCTTAAACTTTTCTATACAAAAATGTAATTTTTTTAGACAAAAATCCCAATATCGTAAATTTTTCTATAGAAAAACTTTAACATCGTAAATCTTCTGATGCGAAAATTTAAATATCGTAAATTTTTCTACAGAAAAATTTCAATATTGTAAATCTTTCTATAGCAAACATTTCTATTTCTATGAAAAAAATCGATATTAAACTATAGTAAAATATCTTTATCGTAAATTTTCTATCGTTGTTTTTCTACACAACATTTTTTTTTTTTAAATGAAATTTCAATATCGTAAATATTTGATATATAAATTTTTACATGGTAAATGTTCTTTTATAAAAAATTTTTTATAAAAATTTTTTATAAAAAATTTTAATATTGTAAATTTTTCTACTTAAAAATTTCAATATCATAAATTTTTCTGAAGAAATGTTTCTATAACAAAAACTTTACCCTACATTTTTCTATAGAAAAATTTCATTTTGATAAATTTTTCTATAGAAAAATTTCATTTTGATAAATTTTTCTATAGAAAAATTTCATTTTGATCAATTTTTCTATAGAAAAATTTCATTTTGATAAATTTTTCTATAGAAAAATTTCATTTTGATAAATTTTTCTATAGAAAAATTTCACTTTGATAAATTTTTCTATAGAAAAATTTTATTTTGATAAATTTTTCTATAGAAAAATTTCATTTTGATAAATTTTTCTATAGAAAAATTTCACTATCGTAAACTTTTCTATAAAAAAATTTTATTATCGTACATTTTTATATTAAAAAATTTTATTATCGTAAATTTATCTATAGACAAATTTTATTACGTATCGTAAATGTTTCTGTAGAAACATTTTATTATCGTAAATTTTTCTATAGAAAATATTTCATTATAATAAATTTTCTTATTGAAATTTTTCTGTATAAAAATTTCATTACCATAAATTTTATTATAAAAAAATTTCATTATCGTAAATTTTTCTATAGAAAATTTTTCATTATCGTTAATTTTTCTATAGAAAAAATTCATTTTCGTTAATTTTTTTACAGCAAAATTTCATTATAGTAAATTTTTCTATAGAAAAATTTCAATATCGTAAATTTTTCTTTGGAAAAATTTCAATATCAAAAATTTATTTATCTCAAATTTTTTTATAGAAAAAATGTATTATTTTCATTAATTTTTATTAATTTCATTGCCGTAAATTTTTCTATATATTTCGTTAACGTAATTTTTCTATAGAAAAAATTTCATTATTGTAAAATTTCATAATCGTTAATTTTTCTATAAAAAAATTTCATTATCGTAAATTTTTCTATAGAAAAATTTCATTATCGTAAATTTTTTTAAAGAAAAATTTCATTATTGTAAATTTTTCTATAGAAAAATTTGGTAATTTTTCTATAGAAAAATTTTATTTTCATAAATTTTTTTACAGAAAAATTCTATTATCGTAAATTTTATTATAGAAAAATTCTTTTTTCTATAGAAAATTTAATAATCATTAACTTCCATAGAGAATTAAAATGATAGTATATTTGTCTATAGAAAAATTTCATTATCGTAAATTTTTTGATAGAAAAATTTTTTATCGTATAATTTTTATAGAAAAATTTTATTTTCGTAAATTTTTCGTTTGAAAAATTTCATTATCGTAAATTTTTCTCTAGAAAAATTTATTATTCTAAATTTTTCTAAAGAAACTTTCATTATTTTTATTTTTTTCATAAAAAATTTCATTATCGTTAATTTTTTCATAAAAAAAATTTATTATCGTCTATTTTCTTATAAAAAAAATTTCATTATCGTATATTTTTCTATAGAAAATTTCATTATCGTAAATTTTTGTATAGAAAAATTTCATTGTCGTAAATTTTTCTATAGAAAAATTTCATTATAGTAAATTTTTCTATAGAAAAATTTCATTATCGTAAATTTTTCTATAGAGAAATTTCATTATCGTAAATTTTTCTATAGAAAAATTTCATTATCGTAAATTTTTCTATAGAAAAATTTTATTATCCTAAATTTTTCTATAGAAAAATTTTAGTATCGTAAATTTTTCTATAGAAAAATTTCATTATTGTAAATTTTTCTATAGAAAAATTTCATTATCGTAAATTTTTCTATAGAAACATTTCATTGTCGTTAATTATTCTATAGAAAAATTTCATTGTCGTTAATTATTCTATAGAAAAATTTCATTATCGTAAATTTTTCTGTAGAAAAATTTCATTATCCTAAATTTTTCTACAGAAAAATTTCATTATGGTAAATTTTTCTGTAGAAAAATTTCATTATCGTAAATTTTTCTATGGAAAAATTTCACTGTTTCATAATTTTTTATAGAAAAATTTCATTGTCATAAATTTTTCAACAGAAAAATTTCTAATATCGTAAATTTTTCTATAGAAAAATTTCATTATCGTAAATTTTTCCATAGAAAAATTTAATAATTTATAATTTTTCTTTAGAAAAATTTAATTATCGGTAATTTTTGTAAAGAAACATTTTATTATCGTTAATTTTTCTATGAAAAAATTTTACTATCGTTAATTCTTTTTAAGAAAAATGTCATTATCTTAAAATGTTTACAGATAAATTTCATTATCTAAAAATTTTTTGTAGAAAAATTTCATTATCGGAAATTTTTCTATAGAAAAATTTCATTATCGTAAATTTTTCTATAGAAAAATTTCATTATCGTAAATTTTTCTATAGAAAAATTTCATTATCGTAAATTTTTCTATAGAAAATTTCATTATCGTAAATTTTTCTATAGAAAAATTTCATTATCGTTAATTTTTCTACAGAAAAATTTTACTATCGTAAATTTTTCTATAGAAAAATTTTATTATCGTAAATTTTTCTATAGAAAAATTTCATTATCGTCAATTTTTCTACAGAAAAATTTCATTATCGTCAATTTTTCTATAGAAAAATTTTATTATCGTAAATTTTTCTATAGAAAAGTTTCATTGATGTTGAAAATTTTTCTTAAGAAATTTTTCGATAATGTTACAAACCGAATTCTGTTAGAGGTTGTTTAATTTTTTTCCATTTCACTCCTTCCATATAAATTTATAAATTTTCACGCTCCTACCATTTTATCTCCGTGAAACAAATTGAATAGCATTTCACCTGTTCTAAACATGTTGATAAATTACATGCAATAAATCAATTTTGTTTCATTTACAATCAATTTTGTACGTAATAATAAAAAAAAACAAGGTACGAAAATGAAATACACAAACTCATTACTTTAATATCCAAACCCCCAGAAAGAGCTGCCAGGAGCAGAGAAAAAAATATTAAATAAAAGGACATAAAACATTTGTTTCCTTTTGCGTCATATGGATTACAAATTGTGCAAGTTAAACCAAAGCCAGGGGGACCCATTTCTGTGGAACAAAAAAAACTTAGTTTTATGTCTACTCATGTCCATTAAAATAAACTTCTCTGGCTTTTAATAATTATTTAATTGGTTTTACCTGCAGTTTGAGTTGAGTTGAGTATAAAATGGATTTACGTCAAATTATTTAATTACGCACACAAATGTACTTTTATGTATTTTTTTATACAATTCATGTTAAATTTGCAATCAAAATTGAAAAAAAAAATAAAATAAAATGACAAGAAACAAATTGTTAAACAAATAAATGATTGCAATAATGATGGAAATGATTTAAATGTTTTATTTGAAAAGAAAAAAAAACTATTTTATATTATAAAAGTAAAACGAGTGAATAGTTAAGTTCTATTATTAACTTCCATTGAAACGCAGTTGTATGTGTTAAGTACTAATTGTTGGTCTCTGTTCATTTCTCTGTACATTTTTAGTCGACATCGTCATTAAAAGGTTAAAAATATGAGTACAAGTACTTTGACAAGGATCAGTAGAACGTGTTCGTTCGTGTATCTTTAGGAAAGTAAGTCATTTCCGCATTTCATATTTTTTCATTTTTTTCTAATGCTAATAGTGTAACAAGCTAATACTTATATTACAATATACACAGGAGGCTTTACGATTCCTTTTTGTTTTGAGAATCTCTATTGTTTTACTACGATTGCACTATGGGATAATTTAAAAAAATGTAAGAAATTTTTACTTTATATAAAAAATTTCATTATTGTAAATTTTGCAATAGAAAAAATTTTTTAATCGTAAATTTTTCTAAATTTTTCTATAGAAAAATTTCATTATAGTTAAAAAAAATCATTATCGTTAATTTTTCTATAGAAAATTTTCATTATCGTTAATTTTTCTATAGATAAGTTTCATTATTGTTAACCTTTTAAAGAAAAATTTCATTATCGTAAATTTTTCTATAAAAAATTTCATTATCGCACATTTTTCTAAAGAAAATGTCACTATTGTTAATTTTTCTATAAAAATTTCATTATCGTAAATTTTTCTATAGAAAAGTTTCATTATCGTAAATTTTTCTATAGAAAAATTTCACTATCATAAATTTTTTTATAAAAAAATTTCACTATCGTAAATTTTATTATAGAAAAATTTCATTATCGTAGAATTTAAAAAAAAAATAATTATTATTAATTATTAATTATCGTTAATTTCTCCATAGAAAAATTTAGTAAGATAACTAAATTTTTATATAGAAAATTTTTTTATCGTAAATTTTTTCTATAGACAAATTTTATTTAATTTTTTGTAAAGAAAAATTTTATAATCATAAATTTTTTCTATAGAAAAATTTTATAATCGTAAATTTTATGTATAGAAAAATTTTATAATCGTATTTTCTGCAGAAAAATTTTAGTATCAAAAATTTCTATAGAAAAATTTTAACATCAAAAATTTCTATAGAAAAATTTTAATATCAATAATTTCTATAGAAAAATTTTAAAACTGAAAATTTTTATAGAAAAATTTTAACATCGAAAATTTTCTAAAGAAAAATTTTAACATCGAAAATTTTCTATAGAAAACTTTAAGCATCAAAAATTTTCTAAAGAAAAATTTTGACATTTAACACCGAAAATGTTCTGCAGAAAAATGTCTAAGTCGAAAATTTTCTAAAAAAATTTTAACATCAAAAATTTTTTATAGGAAAATTTTAACATCGAAAATTTTCTATAAAAAAATTTTAACATCGAAAAGTTTCTATAAAATAATTTTAACATTTAAAATTTTCGATAAAAGAAATTTTAACATTGAAAATTTTCTATAAAAAAAAAATTTAACATCAAAAATTTTCAATAGAAAAATTTTAATATCGAAAATTTTCTATAGAAAAATTTTAACATCGAAAATTTTCGATAGAAAAATTTTAACATCGAAAATTTGTTTTAGAAAAATTTTAGCATCAAAAATTTCTATAGAAAAATTTTAGCATCGAAAATTTTCTATAGCTTAATTTTAAAATTAAAAATTTTAATAGAAACATTTTAACGGTAGAAATTTTCTATAAAAAATTTTAACATTAAAAATTTTCTATAGAAAAATTTTAACATCGAAAATTTTCTATAGAAAAATTTTAACATAAAAAATTTCTATAGAAAATTTTAACAACGAAAATTTTCTATAGAAAAATTTTAGACCAACAATTTTCTGCAGAAAAATTCTAACACCGAAAATTTTCTATAGAAAAATTTTAACATCGAAAATTTTAATAGAAAAATTTTAACTTCAAACATTTTCTGTAGAAAAATTTAAACATCGAAAGTTTTCTATAGAAAAATTTTAACATCGAAAATTTTCTGTAGAAAAATTTTAGCATCGAAAATTTTATATAGAAAAATTTTAACATCGAAAATTTTGTAATGAAAATTTTATATAGAAAAATTTTAACTTCCAAATTTTTCTATAGAAAAAATTTAACATCGAAAATTTTCTATAGAAAAATTTTAACTTCTAAAATTTTCTATAGAAAAATTTTAACATCGAAAATTTTCTATAGAAAAATTTTAACATAAAAAATTTCTATAGAAAAATTTTAATATCAAAAATTTCTACAGAAAAATTTTAAAACTGAAAATTTTTATAGAAAAATTTTAACATCGAAAATTTTCTATAGAAAACTTTAAGCATCAAAAATTTTCTAAAGAAAAATTTTGACATTTAACACCGAAAATGTTCTGCAGAAAAATTTCTAAATCGAAAATTTTCTAAAAAAATTTTAACATCAAAAATTTTTTATAGGAAAATTTTAACATCGAAAATTTTCTATAAAAAAATTTTAACATCGAAAAGTTTTTATAAAATAATTTTAACATTTAAAATTTTCGATAAAAGAAATTTTAACATTGAAAATTTTTTATAAAAAAAAATTTAACATCAAAAATTTTGAATAGAAAAATTTTAACATCGAAAATTTTCTATAGAAAAATTTTAACATCGAAAATTTGTTTTAGAAAAATTTTAGCATCAAAAATTTCTATAGAAAAATTTTAACATCGAAAATTTTCTATAGAAAAATTTTAACATAAAAAATTTCTATAGAAAATTTTAATAACGAAAATTTTCTATAGAAAAATTTTAGACCAACAATTTTCTGTAGAAAAATTCTAACACCGAAAATTTTCTATAGAAAAATTTTAACATCGAAAATTTTAATAGAAAAATTTTAACTTCAAACATTTTCTGTAGAAAAATTTAAACATCGAAAGTTTTCTATAGAAAAATTTTAACATCGAAAATTTTCTGTAGAAAAATTTTAGCATCGAAAATTTTATATAGAAAAATTTTAACATCGAAAATTTTGTAATGAAAATTTTATATAGAAAAATTTTAACTTCCAAATTTTTCTATAGAAAAAATTTAACATCGAAAATTTTCTATAGAAAAATTTTAACTTCTAAAATTTTCTATAGAAAAATTTTAACATCGAAAATTTTCTATAGAAAAATTTTAACATAAAAAATTTCTATAGAAAATTTTAACATGGAAAATTTTCTATAGAAAAAATCTAAGACCAACAATTTTCTGTAGAAAAATTCTAACACCGAAAATTTTCTATAGAAAAATTTTAATATCGAAAATTTTATATAGAAAAATTTTAACTTCAAAAATTTTCTGTAGCAAAATTTAAACATCGAAAGTTTTCTGTAGAAAAATTTTAACATCGAAAATTTTATATAGAAAAATTTTAACATCGAAAATTTTATAATGAAAATTTTATATAGAAGAATTTAAACTTCGAAATTTTTCTATAGAAAAAATTTAACATAGACAATTTTCTATAGAAAAATTTTAACTTCTAAAATTTTCTATAGAAAAATTTTAACATCGAAAATTTTCCATAGAAAAACTTTAAAATCGACAATTTCTTATAGAAAAATTTAAGCATCGAAATTTTCTATAGAAAAATTTTAACATCGAAAATTTTGTATGGAAAAATTTTAACTTCGAAAATTTTCTATCGAAAAATTTTAACGTCGAAAATTTTCGGTAGAAAAATTTTAACGTCGAAAATTATTGGTAGAAAAATTTTAACGTCGAAAATTTTCGGTAGAAAAGTTTAATACCAACAATTTTCTATAGAAAAATTTTAACATAAAAAATTTTCTATAGAAAAATTGTAACATCAAAAATTTTCGAAAAATTTTCTATAGAAAAATTTTAGCATCGAAGATTTTCTATAAAAATTTTTAACTTCAACAATTTTCTTTTTTTACTTTTCTATAGAAAATATTCATTATCTTACAATTTTCTGTAGGAAAATTTCGTTGTCGTTAATTTTTCAATAGAAAAATTTCATTATTGTTAATTTTTCTACAAAAAAAATTCTTTATCATAAATTTTTCCATTGAAAATCTTCATTATTGTAAATTTTTCTGTAGAAAAATTTCATCATAGTAAATTTGTCTATAGAAAAATTTTACTATCGTAAATTTTTTCTATAAAAAAATTTCATTATCCATTTTTTTTTACAGAACACTTTCAGTATAGAAAATTTTTCTATAGAAAAATTTCATAACCGTTAATTTTTCTGTAGAAAACTTTCATTATCGTTAATTTTTCTGTAGAAATATTTAATTATCGTAATTTTTTTACAGAAAAATTTAATTATCGTAATTTTGTTTACAGAAAGATTTCATTATCGTTAATTTTTCTATAGAAAAATTTCATAATCGTAAATTTTTCTGTTAAAAAATTCACTATCGTAATTTTTTCTATTAAATAATTTTACTATTGTAATTTTTTTTATCGTAAATTTTTCTATAGAAAACTTTCATTATCGTAATTTTTTCTATAGAAAAATTTCATTATCGTAGATTTTTCTATAAAAAAATTTCATTATCGTAAATTTTTATATTGAGAAATTTCATTATCGTAAATTTTTTTACAGAAAAATGTATTTATTGTAAATTTTTCTATCCAAAAATTTAATTATCTTAAAACTTCATTATCGTACATTTCTTAATGAATAGTAATAAGTTGAACCCATAGTGCATCAATTCGCTTTTTATTCAAATAATAAACCTTGCATTTTAACTACACAAATACATTGAAATGTTGTTTAAGTTATGCCTGGACATGATGATGATGATGGCGGATAATAAAACCGGTGATGATATTAATAGAGATGCAGTTTCACCAGCTGCTCCACGGAGACCTTTCAGGCTTTTCCACTGCTTCTATTACTCTAGGCATAACGCAATGCAAAAAAGAAAACATTTTTAATGAAAATATTTTTCTTTATTCTAAAAATTACTGTCACTGCATAATGTTGGAAAAATAGATAGTATTTGCGCATTTTTTAGGTACATATTTCTAGTATTTATTTAAAAGCAAATAAAGGAAAAACTACAAACAATAATAATGACTATTTAGAGAAAAAATTAAACTCGACACAATGATTCTATGTCAGAGACCCAGTGACAAACAAAAAATGTAATCCGATAAAATGATCTCTGGTGCTGCTGATTCGGCTGCTGTTTTGTGTATTAAGGGGATTTACGTTACACTTTACACATGTAAATACCCCCATCGAAGTAAATGACATTGTTAAAAGTAACAAAAAAACAATACAAACAAAATGAAGCTTCAATAAATTTAATATTTTACATGTAAGCAAATTTTTTGTCTTTTTTTATTATTTGAAAGTAATTTAAATTATTGTTTATGAAAGTGATAAAATGAAAATGCCAGAACAGCATTTTCCGTTAAGCTCTTAAAGCCGATGCTTGTGACAAATTGTACCAAAAGAAAGTAAGTAAATCATGTTGAGTGTAAGTATTTAAGTATTAACTATAAATTACTTTAGAAAAAAAAGAAACACAAAATATATAAGAAACTATTTGGTTTATAGTTTTCTTTAAAAAATTTAAATTTGTCAATGAAAAAAATTTTTATAGAAAATGTTCGATGATAAAATTTTCTATAAAAACTTTTCGACGGACAAATTTATTAAAGAAAATTTTCAATAATAAAATTTTTTATATAAAATTTTTGTCAAATTTTGTCAAACTTTTTTGAAGAAAATTTTTGATGTAAAATTTTTGTTTTGTAGAGATATTTTGATGAAAAAATTTTTTGTAGAAAATTTTTGATATTAAAGTTTTTTTCTAGAAAATTTTAGATGCTAAAATTTTTTATAGAAAATTTCGATAGTAAAATTAAAAAAAAAAAAAATCACGATTTTAAAATTTTTATAGAAAATTTACGATTTTAAAATATTTATAGAAAATTTTCGATGTTAAAGTTCTTATTATAAATTTTCGATCTTAAAATTCTTTATAGAAATTTTAAATCTTAAAATTTTTTATAGAAAATTTTCGATGCTAAAATTTTTTATAGAAAATTTTCGATGTTAAAATTAATTAAAGAAATTTTCGACGTTAAAATTTTTTATAGAAAATTTTCGACGTTAAAATTTTTTATAGAAAATTATAACATCAATAATTTTCTATAAAAAAATTTTGTTCAATTTAACGTTGGAAATTTTATAAAATTTCCAACGTTAAATTTTTTTATAGAAAATTTTTGATGTTAAATTTTCAATGAAAATTTTCGATGTTAAAATTTTTTATAAAAATTTCGATCTTAAAATTTTTTATAGAAAATTTTCGATGTTAAAACTTTTTTATAGAAAATTTCAATGTTAAAATTTTTTATAGAAAATTTTCGATCTTAAAATTTGTTATAGAAAATTTTCGATGTTAAAATTTTTTACAGAAAATTTTTGATGTTAAAATTTTCAATGAAAATTTTCGATGTTAAAATTTTTATGGGTAATTTTAGGTTTAAAGATTTTTTATATGTAATTTTCCCTTTTAAAATTTTTGATGTTAAAATTTACGTTTTAACAGAAAATTTTTGATGTTTAATTTTTTATAGAAAATTTTAGATGTAAAAATTTTATTTTAGAAAATTTTTGATGTTAAAAATTTTTATAGAAAGTTTTCGATGTTAAAATTGTTTATAGAAAATTTTTGCGTTAAAATTTTTTACATAAAATTTTCGATTAAAAATTTATTTATTTATAAAAAATTTTAGATGCTAAAATTTGTATAGAAACTTTTCCGGGATAAAATTTATTTATAAAAAATTTTCGATGTTAAAATTTTTTATAGAAAATTTTCGATGTAAAACTTTTTTTATAGAAAATTATCGATGTTAAATTTTTTTATAGAAAATTTTCGATGTTAAATTTTTTTATAGAAAATTTTCGATGTTAAAATTTATTAACGAAAATTTTTCATGTTCAATTTTTTATAGAAAATTTTCGTTTTTAATTTTTTTATAGAAAATTTTTGATGTTAAAATTTTATATAGAAAATTTTCCATGTTAAAATTTTCTATGTTTAATATTTTAAATTTTTGATATTAAAATATTTTATAGACAATTTTCGATATTAAATTTTTTTTTCACAAAATTTTTGATGATGAACTTAATTAATAGAAAATTTTCAGTGTTAAAATATTTTATAAAAAGTATTTTAAGATAAAATTTTTTCTAGAAAATTTGTTGATGCTAAAATTTTTTATAGAAAATTTTTGATGTTAAATTAATTGAAAATTTTTGGTATTAAAATTTTTTTAGAAAATTTTCGATTTAAAACTTTTTATAGAAAATTTTTAATGGTTATATTTTTATAGAAAATTTTCGATGTTCAAATATTTAGTAGAAAAATCTAGAGTTACAAATTTTTAATATAAAATTTTCGAGGTTAAAATAATTTATATCAAATTTTCGATGTTAAAATTGTCTGTAGAAAATTTTTGAGGTTACAAAAAATTTTAGATTTTTTATAAAAAAATTTCAATGTTAAAATTTTTTATAGAAAATTTTCGATGTTAAATTTTTTTTAGAAAACTTTCGAAATTGAAATTTTTCTAGAAAATTTTCGATGTTAAAATGTTTTATAGAAAATTTTCGATGTTAAAAATTTTTATAGAAAAATTTTGATGTTAAATTTTTTATAGAAAATTTTCGATGTTAAATTTTTTATAGAAAATGTTTGATGTTAAAATTTTTTATAGAAAATTTTTGATGTTAAATTTTTTAAAGAAAATTTCGATGTTTAAGTGGTTAATTGAAAATTTTTGGTATTAAAATTTTTTTTAGAAAATTTTCGATTTAAAACTTTTTATTGAAAATTTTTAATGGTTATATTTTTATAGAAAATTTTCGATGTTCAAATATTTAATAGAAAAATCTAGAGTTAAAAATTTTTAATATAAAATTTTCGAGGTTAAAATAATTTATATCTAATTTTCGATGTTAAAATTGTCTGTAGAAAATTTTTGAGGTTACAAAAAAATTTTAGATTTTTTATAAAAAAATTTCAATGTTAAAATTTTTTATAGAATTTTTTCGATGTTAAATTTTTTTTAGAAAACTTTCGAAATTAAAATTTTTCTAGAAAATTTTCGATGTTAAAATGTTTTATAGAAAATGTTCGATGTTAAAAATTTTTATAGAAAAATTTTGATGTTAAATTTTTTATAGAAAATTTTCGATGTTAAATTTTTTATAGAAAATTTTCGATGTTAAATTTTTTATAGAAAATTTTCGATGTTAAATTTTTTATAGAAAATTTTCGATGTTAAATTTTTTATAGAAAATTTTCGATGTTAAATTTTTTATAGAAAATTTTCGATGTTAAATTTTTTATAGAAAATTTTCGATGTTAAATTTTTTATAGAAAATTTTCGATATTAAATTTGTTATAGAAAATTTTCGATGTTAAATTTTTTCTAGAAAATTTTCGATGTTAAATTTTTTATAGAAAATTTTCGATGTTAAATTTTTTTATAGAAAATTTTCGATGTTAAATTTTTTATAGAAAATTTTTGATGTTAAATTTTTTATAGAAAATTTTTGATGTTAAATTTTTTATAGAAAATTTTTGATGTTAAAATTTCTGAAAGAAAATTATTGGTGTTTAATACTTTTACAGAAAATTTGTGATGTTAAAATATTTTATAGAAAATTTTCGATGTTAAAATTGTTTATAGAAAATTTTTAATTTAAAAATTTTTTATAGAAAATTTTTGATTTTAAAATTTTTTATAGAAAATTTGCTATGTTAAATTTTTTATTGAAAATTTTTTTCGAATCTTGAAAATTGAAATTTTTCTAAGAAAAATGTTTGATCTTGAAATTTTTCATACAAAAATTATTGATGTTTAAATTTTTTACAAATATTCTAAAAAAAATATAGCATTTTTAAAATTTTGAAACAAAATTTAACCTTTTAAATATTTTGTCTCTAAAAATTTTGTGACCAGACAAGGAATTTACTTATCTTGACATTCTTAACTGAAGTGTCTTAAAAATCGCAAAATTCTTAGAAAATAAAACTTATCTAAAATTTATTGTCTATAAATTTTATGACATCGTTTTTAAAATGTAACGAACGCATCTGCACCTTGAAATCTCTGCATGTACTTGAGTTCACAAATGACATTCTCGTAAAGGTATCATCTGCTATCTTTTGAATCGAAACTTAAAGACAAAAACAAAGAAACGACCTTCAGAGTTTTCTACACCCGCCAACATATGGAGGGAAAATACAAAATAAGTAAATAGATTTATTTTCTAGATTTTTTTATATTTTTATATTATGGCAAAATAAGATTATGTCCCAGTGATGAGTAAACGAAACATAAAGACACGCATGAATGACATAAATAAAATACTTAGACTTCTAAGGATATAAAGGAGATACAGAAATACTTACACCTGATGACAAACTTACTTACATCAATACATGTGTAAGTATGTATAGGTATAATGAAACTAAGTGTGAGTGCCTGTGTCTTTTTATAAGATTGAAACCAAAAATAAATTCAACTGCACAATGTAAAGTCATGATCATCATCTTCATCGTCATCATCATGATGATGATGATGATGATGATGATGATGACGATGACGATGACACAAGCAAATAAAGAAATTGCGAAAAAAATATCCTTAAGTTAAGAAATAGACAAAAAAAAAAACAAAAAATTTATTGCAGCAAAACATGTGGTATGAACAAATTTTTCTTTTTTATCTAGAAAAATAAAATTTTGGTTAAATCAAATATGTAGTTGCTGACACATAAAAAGCCCCAGCAAAATGTGTTACCAATTTCAAAAAAACATTCTAAGAAAATATTTTACTAAATGTAATTGAACAAAAATCAAAGTTCAAGGTTATTTTTGTTCTATATTTTAGAGAAAAGTAGCACAAAATGCAGAAGAGAATAGAATGGAAGTACTTAAATATTTATATTCGTATAACTGACATTATAAATAGAACATTAGTATTTATTAGGTCCTGTTCAAGAATTTGTTGAAAGTGATTTTGTTATTTTTTGGCAGTAGCAATTGTTAAGTAATGACATTAGACACTCATTATTTTTGCATATTCAACCGAAAAAAAAACGTGCAATATGTTTTGAAGAAACTTAGTTTCGAGAAAAATTTATTTGCCAGAAAATCGAAAATGAATAAAATTAGTTGCATAAATATTTTACTAAAGGTACGGTCAGACTCATTAAACATTTAAATCAAATATTTTGAGTAAAATATTGTCAAAACAATATAATAAAAAATTTGTGGTCACACTTGCACATTTATTTGACGATTTTTATTTGATAAAATACAGAAAAAATATATTCAAAGTATAAACAAAAAAACAGGTTTTATTTATGGTCACACTGAAGATTAAATATTTTCCCAAAAAATATTTGATCAAATTTTTTCAAAACAAAATTGTGTATCTGGAAATTTGTTTCTCAAATTTGATGTTGTTGTTTCTCAAAATTGATGTTGTTGTTTCTCAAATTTGATGTTGTTGTTTCTATTTGAATAGTAAACAATACAAATGCACAGCTGTTATTTGCCCCTGTTTGATGTTACAAAAATTTTGTAAGATTAAATAATTATTTGATCAAAATTTAATAAAATATTTGCTCTTGCGTGGTCACATTAGGAAAATTTTTATTTGCTGGCAAATGATTTTGTTTTGTTCAAATCAACATATTTCTTGTTTGAAACTCAAAAATATTTTGTGGTCAGACTACGAGGATCAAATATTTGATAATTTCGATTAAATGTTTAATCAATGTGACCGTAGCTTAAGAAATATTTTATGAAATTTTTAAGTAAAACAGATTGTAAATTTTTCTTAAAAAAACTTTGATAGCAAAAATTTTCCTTTAAAACGTTTTACATCTAAAATTTTTAGAAATTACAAATTTTTGGGATAGTAAACCTAGGTACTGTGACGTATTTAGTTTAAAAGTCTACAACTAAGTATCAATATAACAAATTGTTCCTGAGTTCGAGCCCAATTCATGGCAACATTTATTTTTTTTTAATTTAATTACAAATTGCTATGAAATATATCGAAAATTTTTTAAGGTTCAAAATTTTTGTATCAAAAAATTTTAGCATCTAAAAATTTTGCTATGAATAATTTTAATGTTACGAAAAATGGTATTGCCTAAAATTTTTCTATAAAAATTCTATTGCCAAAAATTTTAACAAAATTTTCTATAAAAAATTCTTACATCGAAAATTTTCAATGAAAAATTTTAACATCAAAAATTTTCTACAAAAAATTTTAATATCTAAATTTTTTTTTTAATTTTTTGCATCGAAAACTAAAAATGTTAACATCAAAAATATTTTTTAAAAAATTTACCATCGAAAATATCGAAAAATTAAACAAAGAAAAATTTTCTATAAAAAATTTTAATATCAAAATTTTTCTTTTAAAAATTTAATCTTTGAAATTTTTTATAAAAAAATTTAAGATCAAAAATTTTCTATAAAAAATATTCACATCGAAAATTTTCTAAAAAACTTTAACATCGAAATTTTTTTATAAAAAAATCTGAATACCGAAATTTTTCTTTAAAAAATTCTAACATCAAAAATTTTCTATGAAAAATTTTTACATTGAAAATTTTCTATCAAAATCATTAACATTTCCATAAAAAATTTGAATATTGAAAATTTTCTATAACAAATTTTAACATCAAAAATTTTCTGTCAAAATTTTAATGTCAAATTTTTTTTTTTTAATTTAACATCGGCAATAGCGAAAATTTTCTGCTAAAAATGTAACGATCAAAAATTTCTATAAAAAATGTTAACATCGAAAATTTTGTATAAAAATTTTTACATCAAAAACATTGAAAATTTTCTACAAAAAATTTTAACATTGAAAATTTTCTATAAAAAATTTTAACATTGAAAATTTTCTATAAAAAATTTTAACATTGAAAATTTTCTATAAAAAATTTTAACATTGAACATTTTTTATAAAAAATTTAAACATTGAAAATTTTCTATAAAAAATTTTAACATTGAAAATTTTCTATAAAAAATTTTAACATTGAAAATTTTCTATAAAAAATTTAAATAGCGAAAATTTTCTATAAAAAATTTAAACATCGAAAATGTTTTACAACTAATTTCAAGATAAAAAATTTTTAGAAAAAATTTTAACAACGAAAATTTTTAGAAAAAATTTTAACATCGAAAATTTTCTAAAAAAATTTTAACATCGAAAATTTTCTATAAAAAAATAAACATCGAAAATTTTATATAAAAAATTTTAGCATAGAAAATTTTGTATAAAGAATTTTAGCATCGAAAATTCTCTAAAAAAAAATTTTAACATCGAAAATTTTCTATAAAAAATTTAAACATTGAAAATTTTCTACAAAAATCTTAACATCAAAAATTCGAAACTGTAACATCAAAAATTTTCTATAAAAAATTTTAATATCGAAAATTTTCAAGAAAAAGAAAATTTTTACATAAAAATTTTCCACAAAAATTTTGACACCGACAATTAATGCTGCGAGGATTGGGCTAAAGCCCAGGCACTATTACAAAAGTTATATAATTTTTTATGATTTTTTGGTATTTTAAAGAAAACCTTACCAATTTTTTATGAACATTATCACAATTCTGTTTGTTTTTTACATGTTCCGGTATTCTAACAATATTTCACTTACATTCTATGAGAAATTGTTATTTATTACCTGCAAAGAAACCAAAAGAAATTTTCAAATTAATTCAAATGTTCGAGTGAGTATCAATTTAAGTAAACAATAATAAACTTCAGTTTTTCATAAATTGCATTTTCTTGACCCATTTTTCTTATGTCTTCATTTAAGGGCTAAAGCCCTTCAATATCTTCGAATAAATAAGAGTTTATATCATTCATTTGCAGCTTCAAATTTTAACTCAAACTAAATAAAACAAATTGTGAAACATTAAAAATTCTGTTTTATTTACAGGAAAACAAGAAGTGAACAAATTTTTTGGTTTATTATTAGAAAACTTAAAAAAGTAAATAAAAATAAGATGAATGGAAGAATTTCTATACTAAATTTTATCTTAATAGACTCTTTTCAGTTTCTTAGAATTTTTGGTTAAAATAAAATTTTCAATTTGGAAATGAGTCTGGCAAATTACACTAGGCAACAGATATACACTTTAGTTATGAGCCTTGATAATTATCAGGAATTTAAAAAATCTTAAATATTCGAAAAATTAATAAAGAAAAAGCAAGTTTTTTTTTTGTCATTATTTTGCGGCACAGTGTTACCGACATTTTGAATCATTTCACATTTTCTATACATAAACATCCCTTTCTTGGGTTTCCTTCTTTTTCTATGGCATTTTGAAACTATTGTCTTTATAGATTTTGTTTGGGTTATATGTTTTTTCAAGTCATTTTTTTCATTTCAATTCTTTATACTTTATTTCTTTTAATCAATTCTTGTGTGAACTTTTTTGTATTATTTTCCTAATAGAAAATACTGAAGAAAATATTGAATGTATGAATGAATGAGAGAATCAACGAAGGGAAGCACATACAAATTATTTTGCACGTAAGAATGAAAATTTATAACTTTCACGTACAAATAAAGCAACCGTAAAATTACAATACAACAAGGACATTTTTGTGGCTTCCTTTTATTGTAATTGTAAGTATGTATAGATGTATGTACAATGTTTACCTATACGAGTAGATGTTGTTGCTAACTATTGCTTTCAATGTAAAGCAGAGATCTCTCAATGAAAACCACATATACAATATAGCGTTTCATACCGCATAGCGGCTGAATAGCCGTATATAACAACTCAACCGAACGACTGATCGTCCGACCATAATATAATACAATATAACCAGACCAACCCAATGTCCTGACAATGCTTTGGGATGTGCTGATTGTAGCTTTTTTAGGTTTTGCTCGAATGTTTCTGTTGTTATTGTAGGTATTTTTTTGTTGCTTTTTTCCAGTTGGTTTTTCTGGTGAGGTTTTTTCTTAAACGTAATGACTGCAGTATATGACCAACAAAAAAAAAAAACTATTTACTCTATCTATAACACTGTGCTACAAGAAAAAACTTAAATTATTCTATTTTATATTTAGAATAGTGATTTATGATATATAATTGCTGCTGTAACTGAAACATTCTGAAAACTATCGTGCAAGTAGTTCTAAAATATTTTCTTAGAAAATTTTTAATTGAAATATAAATATGTATACCCTTCACAACCATATGTGGAAAGGGTATTATAAGTTTGTGCTGATGTATGTAACGCATGGAAATATTTGTCTCAGACCCACCTTTTAGTATACCAATAGGCTTAGAATCACTTTCTGAAGCAATTCTGAAGATAATTTGTTGAAATTTGGCACAGATCATTGTTTTGATAATAGCACCATGGCTATTGAAATTCGTCAAAATCGGTCCATTATTTATGGTACCCCCCATAGGTCCCACTTCCCGGAATTGATATATTGGCCACAAATATTAATATTTTTTCATGAAATTTAAATCAAATACTGCTTATGTAAACTAAAATCACTGCACCAAATTTCGTTAAAATCGGTCCACATTTGAACATAGCTCCCATACAAACTTTTCTTTAAAAACGCACCAAATGAGACAAAAATCACTAAAACGCTCGTAAATCTGAAAATAATGGGAAGTTTATTTTTTGCATACATAATTTCTGTAATAACTGTAATCAATTTGCGAGATAATCGGTCCACATTTGACCCTAGCTCTCATATAAGTCCAAATGTCGGAAGCAGCTTAAATATATAAGTTTTGAGAAAATGTTTGTATGATGGCAAAATTTAACTAATATTTGTCTTTATAAGGGAAAAATAACACCTTTGACCTTAGTGGTGAAGGGTATTGTATGGTCGGGCTTGACCGACTATAGCACTTTCTTACTTGTTTTTGTATCGATTTTTACACCCTTCACCACCATAGGTGGAAAGGGTATTATAAGTTTGTGCTGATGTATGTAACGCATGGAAATATTTGTCTTAGACCCATCTTTTAGTATACCAATAGGCTTAGAAACACTTTTTCAGTCAATTTAGCGACGTCCGTCCGTCCGTCTGGCTGGACCCCCATGTAAACCTTGTAATCAAACTACAGGTCGCAATTCTAAAGATAATTTGATGAAATTTGGCACAGATCATTTTTTTGATAATGGGACCATGGCTATTGAAATTCGTCAAAATCGGTCCATTATTTACCTCCCATAGGTCCCACCTCCCGGAATTGATATATTGGCCACAAATATTAATATTTTTTCACGAAATTTAAAATCGGTCTACATTTGACCATAGCTCTCATACAAACTTTTCTTTAAAAAGGCACTAAATGAAACAAAAATCACTAAAACGCTCGTAAATCTAAAGATAATGATAATTTTAAATTTATTTATTGCATACATAATTTTTGTAACAACTGTAATCAATTTGCCAAATTTCAATATAATCGGTCAACATATGACCCTAGCTCTCATATAAGTCCAAATGACGGAAACAGCTTAAATATTTAAGTTTTGAGAAAATGTTTGTATGATGCCAGAATTTAGCAAATATTTGTCTTTATACAGGAAAAATAACACCTTTGACCTTAGTGGTAAAGGGTATCGTATGGTCGGTCTTGACCGATTATATCACTTTCTTACTTGTTTTATTTAATTAATAAAAGAAACTACCCAAACAAGTCCGAAGTTACGCAAATTCATCTAATTACGTTAGCGTACTCTGTTTAGGTTTGAGTCTTTACTAAATTAAGAGAGTAATTTTATTTCCCCACTTCCACTCTTTAATTATTATTATTTGTCTGAACTTACTCAAAAGCAGGACTGCCAGATTTGCCGATTTATCGGCATTTTGGCGATTTTTAACCCAAAAAATAGTTAAGTGCCGATATGCAGATTTTGACTAGAAAATTGGCGACATTTGAGATTATATCGAAAATAAATTTAACTTAACATGCATATATGATAAATCAGTTGTCAAAAATGTCATAAGTTTTCATTAATTTCAAAATATTGGAATTTACAAAGTCAAAATTTGGGAACGAAAACCAAACCAAAATTTTCAATATAAATTTTTTCTGTGGAAAAGTTTTGCATTTAAAATTCTTCTGTAGAAAAATTTTCAATTTAAATTGTTTATCGAAATAGTTCCAATTGAAATTTTTTTGTATAGAAAAATTTTAGAATCAAAATTTTTTCTGTCGTGAAATTTTTCATGTAATTTTTTTTATTGGAAAATTTCCTAATATAAGCTTTTTTTTCATATATGTACAATTTTGTGAATAGAGAAATTTCCATAAAAATTTTTTGGTGCAGAAAAGTTTCCTACATTAAATCTTTTAGAATGAAAAAATTTTCCATATAAAATTTTTTGTATAAAAAATTTTGCTATATAAGATTTTTTGTATAGAAAAATTTTCAATATAAAATTTTTTATATAGAAAAATTTTCAATGAACATGTTTTTAATATTCCTCTTTTTTTCTGATATATTTTTGAAAATTCCGATTTTTTGGCGATTTCTGAAAATTTACTGCTGATTTTTTTTTGGAAAAATATGCCGATTTATCACGAAAATGTTCTGGCAGCCCTGCTCAGAAGGTAAAAAAACAAACCTAAAGCAAATATATAAATATAAGATGTATGAAGATGTACACAGCCATGCTTTGGTTTGCCGTATGGTCGTTTTGAAAACTCCATATAAAAGAGAGTATACAACATTTATCCACTTTAATCTCACATTTGACAGAAAAAATGTATGAAGTGCGATATATTTTTATTATAAATACAAAATCGTTATAACCCAGGTACAAGATTTTTAAAGATATAAATCTTGTACCTGGGAAAAAATCGAATTTTAGAAAATATTAAATCGCTGACATTTTTTTTAAATAGACCTTAAATCTGAAATTTATACTTAATTTTACATATGAACAAACGTTTTTGATCAAACAATTTTATATAGAAACTTTTTCAATATCAAAATTTCGATGACAAAATTTTGCATAGAAAAGTTTTCGAAAGAAAATTTTTTTTATAGAAAAAAATTTCAACACAAAAGTTGTATTTTTTTATAATCAAAATTGTTAAAATTTACAATCTTATTTAATTAAGAAAATTTCGAAGGAATAATAAAGGCCAGTATAATATTGTCAATAAAGAAGAGTTCTTACAAAAACTCTATAATATTAAGATGTTGCACTTCCAAACATTTATTTGCCGTATGGTCGTTTTGAAAAATGCCATAAAAAATTGGAAACAACTAATGGAGACGATTATCAAATGAGAGAAAGCTAAGGCACACGCATGTGCAAATGAAATGTGTGTTTGTTTGTGCGTTTATGTTTTTATCATTGTCCTTTATACACTTTAACTTCATATTTGAAAGAAAAAACAATGTATGGAGTACAATATCTTGACGTTATATTGTCTTTGATTCGTATTTTGAATAGACAAAGTGTTAAACATTTTTTAGTGAAAATGACCTAAGAAAATTTTGATAATGGGATGTTCTTAAAAAAAAATAAAGATTTTAATTTTTTACATAAAAAAATATTAAAAAAAAACTTGTGAATAAAAACTTGTCAATAGCTTCCATGAAATAGAAGCACATAAATGTCAATAAATCTTTAAATAAAGCAATAGTTAAGGAACTAGGAGAGGTGAATGGTGGTGAATAAAAAGATAATGCTTTACACTTTACAAATCTTGTAATTACACTTCAAATCAGTGAAGTTGCGCTATACGCTACACACATTATTTAAGATTTTTGTTCTACAATTAATTTTATTTCTTTTACATCGGCGGCGTGTTAGTACTAACAGAGGATGCTGTGATCATAATAATTTCAAAATTAATAAATAAAAATCATAGAAATTGAGGTTCCCGTGACTGTTTAATAGGTAAGGATCAAATTCAGAACAGAGCTTCAAATTTCTTCCAAAATTATATTAATAAAATTTACTGAAAAAGTCTATTTAACACTTTGCTACTGACTAAAGAAAAAGTCTATTTAACCCTTTGCTACTGACTAAAGATGTGTTAGACGATCCGTTTTGGAATACTAATAAAACCCTCTTTGTTTATGAGTTAAATTTACCATCCTTTTAGATATATTTGATTTTATTTGTAAGCAAAAATTCATAATATGTGTATGTTTTTAATGGCATGACATTAATTTTCTATCTAAAAATTTAGCTTTGTGTCTGCCGGGCTGCACGTCAGTCGCAGAGGGTTACCTCAATGGTGTGGGGAACGGACATACCTGAATATATTTTCGTACTTAAGTTCTACTCAAATGATTCTATTTTCAAAAACTTTTACATTTCGAAACTTTAACCCCTGTTTCTTTAAACTGAAAATCTTTCAAACCTTTCACTTTTGTCTCACAGTGCACTTGCTTAAAAAAAAAAATAGCTGGAGATTTCGAAAGAGTTTTCCCTGGTTTATTTCAAATATCAAGAGCAACAATAAAATGTTTGTTGTTACAAATGAAAAGGAAAAATAGCAAAATATATTTTAATATCAAAAGGGATATGTGTGAGAAAATTTAGTTATATCCTTTTACACACACAAAAGCCAAATTGCAAACATTTATCCTTTTTGTCCAGGACTATATATTTTAACAAAGAAAACCACAAACCAAAAATACCCAATTGGAAATTTGGTACTAGAAAAATCTGAATGTGATGATAATTTAAATAAGGTATAAAAGAGGTTTTAAAAAAGGAATGATTTGTTAATGTTACATCATCCGTTTACATAATTCTCATTTAGTTCGCAAAAAATGAATGAAATTTTAGTACTATTTTTTGTCCAGTGTAATGTATTTAATATACTTTTCCTTCTTAACTTTTCTTTACAAGTAAAAATATTGGAATATTGCTGCCTTCTTTATCCAAACTAAACGAAATTGTAAAGGTAATAAATTTGAATTTTTCTGGAACAAGATAAATTAATGAAAGAACACATTCCGTTGCATACAAACCAGGAAGGACAAGGAGCAAAATTTACTTTATTATGCCAAAATTACTCTAAAAAGCTAAAGAATGTTTAACAGAAGAAAGACGAATAATATTCTGTTGCATTTTGTTAATACAAAAAAATTAAATTAATGCTGATATAAAAGTGTTATCCAGATAAGAAAATAATTTGTATTTATAGCAACGAGATACTAAAATGGAAGAAATAACTCAATGAAAAATTTTCTATTTTCTCTAAGAAAAATGTAAGAATTTTAAAAATGTATGGAAAATATAATACATTTTTTTAAGAAAAATAATAGAAATTTTTTAAATACAAAACTTTTAAAATTCATATATAGAAAAATTTTTAAGACTTTTCATAAAAAAATTTTATAAATTTTTCATAGAAAAATTTTTACAAATTTTTCGGTAAAAAAATTTATACAGAAAACTTTTCGGAAACAAAATTTTATATAGAAAATTTTTCGGTAAAAAAAATTTATATAAAAAATTTTGTATAGAAAAAAAATATAGGTAGAAAATTTTGTCGGTAAATTTTACTCCGAAAAATTTGATATAGAAATTTTTTCGGTAAAAAATTTTATATCGAAATTTTTTCGGTAAAAAATTTTATATCGAAATTAATTTTTTGGCAAAAAATTTTATATAAAATTTTTTCGGAAAAAAAAATTGTATATAGAGAACTTTTCGGTAAAAAAAAATTATATAGAAAATTTTTCGGTAAAAAAAATTTATATAAAAAATTTTTCGGTAAAAAATTTTATATAGAAAATTTTTCAGTAAAAAATTTTATATAAAAAATCTTTCGATAAAAAATTTTATATAGAAAGTTTTTCGGTAAAAAAAAAATTTATTTAGAAAATTTTTCGGTAAAAAATGTATATAGACATTTTTTCGGTTACAAAATTTTATATAGAAATGTTTCGGTAAAAAATTGTATATAGAAAATTTTTCATAACAAAAATTGTATATGTAAATTTTTTTCGTAAAAAATTTTATATAGAAAATCTTTTGGTAAAAAATTTTATATAGAAAATTTTTCGGTAAAATATTTTATAAAAAAAATTTTTCTGTAAAAAATTTTATATAGAAAATTTTTCAGTAAAAAAATTTTACATAGAAAATTTTTCGGAAAAAAAATGTATGTAGAAAATTTTTCGGGAAAAAATTTTATATAGAAAATTTTTCGGGAAAAAATTTTTTATATAAAAATTTTTCGGGAAAAAATTTTATATAGAAAATTTTTCGGGAAAAAATTTTATATAGAAAATTTTTCGGAAAAATATTTTATATATTTAAAAATTTTATATAAAAAATTTTTCGGTAAAAAATTTTATATAGAAAATTTTTCGGGAAAAAATTTTATATAGAAAATTTTTCGGAAAAATATTTTATATAGAAAATTTTTCGGTAAAAAATTTTATATAGAAAATTTTTCGGGAAAAAATTTTATATAGAAAATTTTTCGAGAAAAAATTTTATATAGAAAATTTTTCGGGAAAATATTTTATATAGAAAATTTTTAGGGAAAATATTTTATATAGAAAATTTTTCGGGAAAAAATTTTATAAAAAAATTTTTTCGGAAAAAAAATTTTATATAGAAAATTTTTCGGGAAAAAATTTAAATAGAAAATTTTTCGGTAAAAAACTTTATATAGAAAATTTTTCGGTAAAAAATTTTATATAGAAAATTTTTCGGTAAAAATTTTATATAGAAAATTTTTCGGGAAAAAATTTTATATAGAAATTTTTTCGATAAAAATTATATATAAAAATTTTTTCGGTAAAAAATTTTATATAGAAAATTTTTCAGAAAAAAATTTATATAGAAAATTTTTAGGTTACAAAAATTTATATAGAAAATTTTTCGGTAAAAAAAATGTAACATAGAAAATTTTTCGGAAAAAAAATTAATTTGGAAATTTTTTGTTAAAAAAATTTATATAAAAATTTTTTTGGTAAGAACATTTTATATAGAAAATTTTTCTGTATATAAAAATTGTATTAATTTTGTTAAAGAAAAATTTTATGAATTTTTCGTAGAAAAATTTAATAAATTTTTATTGGAAAAATTTTATAAATTTTTATTGGAAAAATTTTATAAATTTTTATTGAAAAAATTTTATAAATATTTCATAGAAAAATTTTTATAAAAATATTTTAAAATTTTTTTACAGAAAAATCTATAAAAATTGTAAACTTTCGATATAAAAAATTTATAAAACATTCACAGAATATTTTATAACTCTTTCATAAGAAACTGATAGACTGATACTATGAAACAAAGATATCTATGAAACAAAACTCCATAAAGATTCAACTTTTATGGCAATTTGTTTGCTGGGTTATCCAGCTCACTAATATATGCTTTATTTAATTTAAATTCCATTACGAACGTTATTTTTTTAAGGTCTTCTTCATTAGCAGCAATTTTAAATTAGAAAAAAAACTGAAACAAAAGCTACAGCAAAAATTAAAAAAAAGGTAGAAAAAAAAAATAAAGTTTATGCTCCAATTAACTAAAATGCAATAAAAATGTTGTTTATTTTATTTTTTTATATTTTTGCTCCCTATAATAATTCTTCACAATTTCCGTGTACAAGGATATTTCACGAACATTATGACACATTTTGATTGAAGCAGCAGCGGCAGCAGCAAAACACTGATTTTCTTCTTTTAGTTAACAATTTTTTTTGCATTTTCTTTTCAGAAATATAAAACACTTTTAAATAAGTATTTATGAGTCTGAGAGAGTATTTGTTGCTGCACTAAAGAACCTCCATGTATGCAACATGCGGCTGCTGCCTCAGAAGCTGAGGATGCTGATGTTGGTTGGCTGACAGCCACTAATCCAGCTTCATTCAATGTGATGTGATGATGATGATGATTTTAAAGCCATGAAAGCATAAAATCACAAGCTAATTTGACACAAAAGCAATACACAAGCGAATTGTGGCTGCAACGCAAAAAAACTGAAATTATTAGCAAAAGTAGTTGCACTATAGTTTTATTTCTTTTAACCAAGTACTTACTTTCCTGGTATTTACTGGGAATTTATGAGATAGATGATTTCTACTTGTGAAGAGGAAAAATGTTATAGGTTGACTGCCAATCAAGGAGCTTAGAGATATGTCAATATTTATAATTATTAATTTCTTTAGATAAACTCTTGCCATAATACAAACAACTTGAAAGAAATATTTTGTATAAATTACACTTGGTAAGTCTGTAGTCTGATATTTGTTAATTTCAAATTACGAAGAAGCAAACAGAAACCATTCAGATCTCTTCACACATAAGTTTATTCAAAACAAATATTTCCGTACTACCAATAAATAGGTAAATAAGCAACATTGCACAGTGGGGCACAAGTGTCTTAGTACTTCTTAATTTTTTAGTCTAACTCTAGGTATATGTTTTAGTCTATGTCTTATTCTATGTATTAGTCTATGTCTTAGCCTATGTCTTAGTCTATGTCTTAGTCTATGTCTTAGTCTATGTCTTAGTCTATGTCTTAGTCTATGTCTTAGTCTATGTCTTAGTCTATGTCTTAGTCTATGTCTTAGTCTATGTCTTAGTCTATGTCTTAGTCTATGTCTTAGTCTATGTCTTAGTCTATGTCTTAGTCTATGTCTTAGTCTATGTCTTAGTCTATGTCTTAGTCTATGTCTTAGTCTATGTCTTAGTCTATGTCTTAGTCTATGTCTTAGTCTATGTCTTAGTCTATGTCTTAGTCTATGTCTTAGTCTATGTCTTAGTCTATGTCTTAGTCTATGTCTTAGTCTATGTCTTAGTCTATGTCTTAGTCTATGTCTTAGTCTATGTCTTAGTCTATGTCTTAGTCTATGTCTTAGTCTATGTCTTAGTCTATGTCTTAGTCTATGTCTTAGTCTATGTCTTAGTCTATGTCTTAGTCTATGTCTTAGTCTATGTCTTAGTCTATGTCTTAGTCTATGTCTTAGTCTATGTCTTAGTCTATGTCTTAGTCTATGTCGTAGTCTATGTCGTAGTCTATGTCGTAGTCTATGTCTTAGTCTATGTCTTAGTCTATGTCTTAGTCTATGTCTTAGTCTATGTCTTAGTCTATGTCTTAGTCTATGTCTTAGTCTATGTCTTAGTCTATGTCTTAGTCTATGTCTTAGTCTATGTCTTAGTCTATGTCTTAGTCTATGTCTTAGTCTATGTCTTAGTCTATGTCTTAGTCTATGTCTTAGTCTATGTCTTAGTCTATGTCTTAGTCTATGTCTTAGTCTATGTCTTAGTCTATGTCTTAGTCTATGTCTTAGTCTATGTCTTAGTCTATGTCTTAGTCTATGTCTTAGTCTATGTCTTAGTCTATGTCTTAGTCTATGTCTTAGTCTATGTCTTAGTCTATGTCTTAGTCTATGTCTTAATCTATGTCTTAGTCTATGTCTTAGTCTATGTCTTAGTCTATGTCTTAGTCTATGTCTTAGTCTATGTCTTAGTCTATGTCTTAGTCTATGTCTTAGTCTATGTCTTAGTCTATGTCTTAGTCTATGTCTTAGTCTATGTCTTAGTCTATGTCTTAGTCTATGTCTTAGTCTATGTCTTAGTCTTTGTCTTAGTCTATGTCTTAGTCTATGTCTTAGTCTATGTCTTAGTCTATGTCTTAGTCTATGTCTTAGTCTATGTCTTAGTCTATGTCTTAGTCTATGTCTTAGTCTATGTCTTAGTCTATGTCTTAGTCTATGTCTTAGTCTACGTCTTAGTCTATGTCTTAGTCTATGCCTTAATCTATGTCTTAGTTTATGTCTTAGTTTATGTCTTAGTCTATGCCTTAGTCTATGTATGTCTTTGTTTATGACTAAGTCGTTATTTTTGTTTGTCTTAGTATGTCTTGATCTATGGCATCGTCTTATGGTACTACTGCACATTTGACATTCTTCCTTCATACAGAGGCAAACCTATGTAGGAATTTAGATTAACCATAGTGTATGTACTTTAATATATACATATGTATGTATGCGTACCTTGTGTTTATGTTAGCATATGGAAATGTATTTCCCGTTAGCTAAAGAAAACAAAATAAAAGTCTTAACTCATTTACACAAACATTGTACCACATAAACACAAAACCCCTGCACAAGTACCCGGTACTTGTAGTGCACTTGAGTTCCTGTATGTGTGTGTGTGTCCCAGTGTTAGTTTGCAAATGATATCCTTAAAGCTTAAATAACGAACGAATTGATTAAAACCATAAACTTGTTTACACTTGCGTTAATATGAAGAAACAGCATTTTGTCGTTGTTAAGGACGACAAGGATGACGGTGGTGTTAACGATAATGATGAAATTATTTGTTTCACTACAACTGAATTCTGCTGTGTAGTTGTGTTTCTTTTGTCATTGTCTGAGCAAAAACTGTATGAATGACAAGAGGGCGTATGATTAACATAAATTTAAAGCGAAATTTCAATGAAACACTTTGACACACATATGAGCTAAAACAAACACAAATTTAACTCATTCGCGAGAGTGCACATATATAGAGGATCATTACATAAAGGTTAGTATATAAACATACTTATGTATGTACTTAACAAGTTTACAAGTCAATGTGTTTGTTTTAAATGCTCTCAAGTTAAACCTCACAAGTGCTTTAGACTTTGTTCGTTGTTGATTGTTTGTTTTGCATACATTTATTGTATTGTAATTTGTTTGTCCGTATGTCTATCATTCTGCCTTTGTGCGCTCTTGTGTTATTGTAATTCTTTCATTAACTTCTGGTTCTCTTTAACTGTTCAAATGTCAAAAGTTTCTTTTTATGCTTGAGCCTACTTTTAAGGTCTTCTCAGGCAAATATTTGCGTCTGACAAGCGAGTTTAAGCAAATTATTAGTTTAGATGAGCAAATGTTAAATACGAGGCACTCGAGGGTAACAGGGAGAAATTTGCAGCAAAAAATTTTACATAGGAGATTACGACTTACACTAAGATATAGACTAAAACATAGACAAAGAATAAGACCTATACTAAGGCTTAGACTAAGACATAATAATAGTGTTAGCAATACTGAAACTTCTACAGACACTAATAGTAATACTGATAAAAATACTGATACTAATAATGATGGTAACACAAATGTTTAAGAGAGGCTAATACTGATACTAATAATATTACTTATATGGCACAAGTACTGATACTAGTACGGATGCTAATACTGATACTAAGACCAATACAAATATTTATACTGACACTAGTACTAATACTGATATTTATGCTAGTACTAATACAAATTCTGATACTAGTACTGATATAAATACTAATTACAATACTTATACTGGTACTAATAATGATTTCAATAATATTACTGATACAAATTGTGATACTAGTACCGATACTAACAATTATACTAGTACGGTTACAAATACTGATTCAAGTACCGATACAAATGCTGATACTAGTACGAATACTGATACTAATACTGACTCTATTGATAATGACACTGGTACTAATACTGATATTGATACTAGTTCAATACAAATTCTGATGCTAGTACTGATACACTTACTAAATAAAAATAGAGATATTGATACTAGTACTCATACCAATACTGATACTAGTACAGATACAAATACTGATACAAGTACTGATACAAATGCTATACTATTACGAATACTGATAATAATACTGACAATATAAAGATGCTTATACATTGACTATTACAAATATTTATACTGACACTGGTACTAAAACTAATACTGATATTGATACCAGTACAAATACAAATCTGATACTAGTACTGATACAAACACTGATTCTAATACTAATATTGATACTAGTACTGATACAAATACCGATACTAATACTGACACAATTAACTAATACAAATATTTATACTGACACTAGTACTAATACTAATACTGATATTTTTGTATTAATACAAAATCTGATACTTTTACTGATACAAATACTGATTCTAGTGCTAATAATAATATTGATACTAGAAATGATACAAATACTGAGATTGATACTAGTGCCTATACAAATACTGATACTAGTACTGATAAAGATGCTAAGACATTGACAAATACAAATATTTATACCAATACTGAGTCTGATACTAGTACTGATACAAATACTGATACTAATACTGACACAATTAACTAATACAAATATTTATACTGACACTAGTACTAATACTCATATTAATACAAGTACTAACACAAAATCTGATACTTTTACTGATACAAATACTGATTCTAGTACTAATAATAATATTGATACTAGTAATGATACAAATACTGAGATTGATACTAGTGCCTATACAAATACTGATACTAGTACTGATAAAGACATTGACAAATACAAATATTTATACTCAGTACCAATACTGAGTCTGATACTAGTACTGATACAAATACTGATAATAATACTAATACTGATATTGATACCAGTAATGATACAAATACTGATACTTATATTGATATTGATGCTACTACTAATACAAATACTGATACTAGTACTGATACAAATACTTGTACTAATACTAAAACTGATATTAACATTACTGACACTGAGACTAAAACTGGTACTTATACTGATACTTGTACTAAAAACAAATTTTCTGTTATTTTACATCTTTCTTCGAATGTTTTATGATACTAAAACTTTTTCTATAAAATTCTTTTGCCGACTCTCGCACCTGATAACCCTTCTCATACTAATGCTATTGTATTTACTAGTTTTGTTGTTATGCAAATTTGTTTATTAAATGTTAATAATGTCTACTTTATTTTTTGACATTGATGCTCTTTATATGAACCTGTCACTCGCTTTTTATGTTGCGGTAAAAGTGTAAATCCATCAAGATATGAATTAACATTTGTGGTTCCATGAGCAGGACTCATCATCAGCACCATCAGCGTGTATCTGTAGATTTGTTTGTTATCGAATTCACCGCCTTTACCTTGTTTGTTGTTTGTGTACCTTTCAAATCCTTTAATTTGTTTAACACTTTGATGTTTAACAAGCTCAGATAAATGTTCTCGTATTGTATCTTGATTTCAGAAACTCAGATGTGAATAAAAACATATGTAGTCAATTGCAAATGCAGGGGAATACATGTTTTTATCAGTATCTGCATGTGTGTATCTGTTGGTGTTCATACACCTGGATGTTGGCTTAATTGACATTTAACCTCTATTAGTAATTAGTGTAAACAACCATTGCTTTTAATTGCAAACTTTTATAAAATGTCTCAATTTATATGTTTGTATTTAAACAGTTTAATTTGTCTGTATTTGTATCTGCATTTACATTAGTACCTTTTATCAGTGACTGTGAAAGTATTAACGTTCCAAATAAACTTTCACCGCGAAAAACTAAAACATTTTATAGTGAAAAGGTAATAAACTTGAACTTGTTAGGATCTTAATATGTTTGCATGCAGTTCTTTTGGAGAAATAAGATAAATAAATAAGTTTAATTTAGTTAATTTCTTAGAAAATTTACAAAGGAAAAACCTTGGCTGAAATGCAACATTATCCTCTAAATGCTTAGTTAAAGTTTATTAATTATGTTTTAGCTAAAATGTAAATACGAAAAGTGGTAAATCTTAATTAGTTAAAATGAAAGGAGGCAGACATAATAACCGTCGAAGTCATGTTAAGAAAAGTTCGACAACATAATCAAAGTTATAAAGTTCGTACTACAAACATTATACGCAAGGAAATATTTCAACTAAAAATCTTAAATTTGAGCTATGTTTAATCAAATATTGTTAGAGAACAAAATATACAAGACCGAAAACTTTATAACATCTAATTTTGTATATTGATCATCTGTAACTTTTAGAGATATATCATATGTTTAACATTTCATCATTTTCTTAAAAGTAATGTTTTTGTGTCAGTTTGTCATTCGGCATAAAAAGTGAGTAGGGTTAGGTCATCAATAATGTCAATAGCTGGCTCCATGTGGCTTTACATCACATGTGACATTTTTAAAGACAACGAGAAAGGGGATGGAAATGGAAACAAAATTATCAAATTAAAATTTTGAACTACTTGTTCTTTAAAAAGTTTTTCATATCCTTTAAAAAGAAATATTTTAAACTGAAAAAAATTACTAATAATACAAATACTAATACTAATACTAAAAAGTTTTTAGAGATTTCTATCTAGAAAGTAAATTTTTGAAAAATTTCCTATAAAAAGTAAATTTTTGAAAAATTTCCTATAAAAAGTAAATTTTTGAAAAATTTCCTATCAAGTATAAATTTTAAAAAAATTTCCTACAAAAAGCAAATTTTTGAAAAATTTCCTATAAAAAGTAAATTTTTAAAAAATTTCCTATAAAAAGTAAATTTTTGAAAAATTTCCTATAAAAAGTAAATTTTTGAAAAATTTCCTATAAAAAGTAAATTTTTGAAAAATTTCCTATAAAAAGTAAATTTTTTTAAAATTTCCTATAAAAAGTAAATTTTTGAAAAATTTCCTATAAAAAGTAAATTTTTTTAAAATTTCCTATAAAAAGTAAATTTTTGAAAAATTTCCTATAAAAAGTAAATTTTTGAAGAATTTCCTTTAAAAAGTAAATTTTTGAAAAATTTCCTATAAAAAGTAAATTTTTGAAAAATTTCCTATAAAAAGTAAATTTTTGAAAAATTTCCTATAAAAAGTAAATTTTTGAAAAATTTCCTATAAAAAGTAAATTTTTGAAAAATTTCCTATAAAAAGTAAATTTTTGAAAAATTTCCTATAAAAAGTAAATTTTTGAAAAATTTCCTATAAAAAGTAAATTTTTGAAAAATTTCCTATCAGGTATAAATTTTAAAAAAATTTCCTACAAAAAGCAAATTTTTGAAAAATTTCCTATTAAAAGGAAATTTTTTAAAAATTTAATATAAAAAGTAAATTTTTGAAAAATTTCCTATAAGAAGTAAATTTTTGAAAAATTTCCTATAAAAAGTAAATTTTTGAAAAATTTCCTATAAAAAGTAAATTTTTAAAAAATTTCCTATAAAAAGTAAATTTTTAAAAAATTTCCTATAAAAAGTAAATTTTTAAAAAATTTCCTATAAAAAGTAAATTTTTGAAGAATTTCCTTTAAAAAGTAAATTTTTGAAAAATTTCCTATAAAAAGTAAATTTTTGAAAATTTCCTATAGAAACTAAATTTTTGAAAAATTTCCTATAAAAATAAGAAATTTTTGAAAAATTTCCTATAAAAAGTTAATTTTTGAAAAATTTCCTATAAAAAACTAATTTTTGAAAAATTTCCTATAAAAAGTAAATTTTTGAAAAATTTCCTATAAAAAGTAAATTTTTGAAAAATTTCCTATCAAGAATAAATTTTAAAAAAATTTCCTACAAAAAGCAAATTTTTGAAAAATTTCCTATTAAAAGGAAATTTTTGAAAAATTTAATATAAAAAGTAAATTTTTGAAAAATTTCCTATAAGAAGTAAATTTTTGAAAAATTTCCTATAAGAAGTAAATTTTTGAAAAATTTCCTATAAGAAGTAAATTTTTGAAAAATTTCCTATAAGAAGTAAATTTTTGAAAAATTTCCTATAAAAAGTAAATTTTTGAAAAATTTCCTATAAAAAGTAAATTTTTGAAAAATTTCCTATAAAAAGTAAATTTTTGAAAAATTTCCTATAAAAAGTAAATTTTTGAAAAATTTCCTATAAAAAGTAAATTTTTAAAAAATTTCCTATAAAAAGTAAATTTTTTTAAAATTTCCTATAAAAAGTAAATTTTTGAAAAATTTCCTATAAAAAGTAAATTTTTGAAGAATTTCCTTTAAAAAGTAAATTTTTGAAAAATTTCCTATAAAAAGTAAATTTTTGAAAAATTTCCTATAAAAAGTAAATTTTTGAAAATTTCCTATAGAAACTAAATTTTTGAAAAATTTCCTATAAAAATAAGAAATTTTTGAAAAATTTCCTATAAAAAGTTAATTTTTGAAAAATTTCCTATAAAAAGTAAATTTTTGAAAAATTTCCTATAAAAAAGTTAATTTTTCAAAAATTTACTTTTCATAGGAAATTTTTGAAAAATTTCTTATAAAAAGTAAATTTTTTGAAAATTTGCTATAAAAAGTAAATTTTTAGAATTCCATTTCATATTTTTGCTATTTAGGTGTTATATTCTCCTGGTTTCTTTCCCCTAAATTTAATGGAAATCACGTTTAAATAATATTTAAGACCATTTTGAATGTTGTATGATTTTCTTATTTTTCATATAAAAATAGGCACGTTTTCAATTAAAAATTAATTTCAGCCGTTAGTTTAATCAAAATTTGCAATTAATAAAAGCCAATAGAGGAATATGCTCAAGGACAACATATTCCTGGTAAAATTCACTTTGTATAAAATATTTATTTATTTTATTACAAAATCAATAGCACTATCAACAAGGATATGTGCGAAAAAAAATCCTTTAACAAAGTCATTTACAATTTATTATGAAAAATCCATAAGGAATTTTTAGTTTTTTTTTTTGTATGCAATTTCATTGAAAATATTTATATACTAAAAAAGACTTAAAAAAGCTTTTTTATTCTTTCATACAAATATGAAAGAAATTAAATTCAGATCACGTGATTTTGATGAAGAAAAAACGAAATTGCAGTCATTTTAAATGAGAACATGAACAGTAAAAATGAAAAATTGGCGGAAAACTCATGACACTGTTACGATGTAGTGTTGTACAAAAACTTTAGCACGTAAAAGCCTTTATAAATTTGTAATTTGAAAAAATATATTTTTTATTTTATCTTAGTTGCATATCAGGAGAGTTGTGCGCAAATTTTCAATCAAAATATGTCCTTATTTTACCTTGAAATGAAAATAAAAATGCTAATATGTGAAAAAGGATATGAGTCAATAAAACTGTATAAAAATATACAGGAAATTTTAATTTTTGAAAAAGTATTGAACATTTTTTCAAGAAAATATGTAATTCAGCTTTTCAGCAAAGCTTTTTAGAAAAGCTTTTTTAATAAAAAGAAACATATTTTTGAATAAAAACTTAATAAGATGTGATTTAAGTAAATAGGTAAGGCTTTAACTTAAAAGATGAGCTTTTTGTAAAAAATAGAGTTTTTAGAAAAAAGTTGTCTTATGTGTAAAACAGATCATTCGATGCAAAATTAGGCTTTTATTTGCAGAGCAGAGACAAAAAGTCGGTAAAAACTTTTATTGAAAAGTATAGCTTTTAGAAAAAATCTACGTTTTTGTTTTAAAATAGTAGTTTTTATAAAAAATTTATGCTTTAATTTTTTAGATTTTTGTACATTTTTATGTTTTTCTAACAAAATTTTAATTTACTTTAAACCGAATTGTTTAAGTGTAGTCAATTAGTAGAAGAGCTTTTATTGAAAATGGAAGGATTCGATTTTAAATAAAATGTTTAAGCTTTTTATAAAAAGATCAACTTCATAGACATTTTTTAAATAACTCAAAAAATACTTCAAACATTTAGTGGAAGAGCTTTTATTAAAAATGAAGCTTTTAGTATTATTGTGCAAATTTCACTTTAAATCAGAAACTTTCATTTAAAAAAGAAGAAGATTTACAAACGCACAAATTCTACTGTCAAAAAAGCTTTTTAATATTGTTTGGAGGCATTCGATTTGAAATAAATTTTTATAGCTTTTTATAAAAAGCTCAGCTTTTCATAGAAATTTTCCAATTACTTTAAAACAATTACTTCAAACTAATTGGTGGAAGAGCTTTCATTGAAAATCGAGCTTTAAGTATTTTTATTTCATTATTTTTATTTTTTATTTATTATTTGACTTAAAAACTTTCATAAAAAAAAGTAACTATATAAAGGCGTAAAGTTTCTAAAGCTTTAAAAAATTGTTGAGTTTTTTAACTTAGAATATTTTTCTTTAAAACGAATTGTTTGAGTGCAGTTAAATTGCATAAGATCTTTTATAAAAAGCAGAGCTTTTGTGTTTTTTGTAAATTATTTTCAAAATTTTACTTAAAATTAATAGCTTTTATTTGAAATAGAAGAACAAAAGACACAAGAGAATCTACATCAATTTTTGATTTAACTGTTTAGAGGCAATTCATTTTAAATACAATTTAAAGCTTTTTTTTAAAAAGCTCAGCTTTTATAGCAATTTAATATTAAGTAAAGCTTTTACCTAAAAATCACATTTTGTTCATTCTCCTGTGAAAATAGGACCGTTTTCAATTTAAAATTATTTACAACCGTTATAAGCTGATAAACAGATAAGCTTTTATTAAAAATGGAGCTTTTATGGATTTTTTATTAAAAATTTGACTTTTTATCAAAAACTTTAACGAAAATCTAAGAACAATAAAAAATACAACAATTCGTCTTTAAAAAAAGCTTTTAAAAAGAAGGATTTAATTTGAAATAAATTTTTAAAACTTTTTATAAAGAGCTTTGATTTTCATAGAAATTTTATTTCAACTAGAACCTTTTTCCTCAAATCACATTAAATACAAATTATGTAAAGAAAGGACTAAAAACTCGAAAAATTTACATCCTAAGCTTTTTTTCAATTAAAATGTTACGTTTTTTATGCAAAGAAAGGACTAAAAATTTACAAAATTTACATCCTAAGCTTTCTTCAATTGAAATATTACGTTTTTATTATAAGAGCAAACTTTTAGTCAAAGTTAATAAATTTACCAAAAAATATTCCCTTCTTGAAAAATAGGGTCTAGAAAAAATTTAAGTTTGAAGAAAGCTTTTAATTAGAGTTTTAAATAAAACTACGAGTATTTATATGAAAGGATCGTATTAATGTCAAACTTTTATTAAAAAGTCCTTATTTAAGTAGTAGAGTTTTAATTATAAACATTTGTATATATAAATATAAAAAGTTTAAGCTTTAGGAAAGCTTTTTGATTATTTCTTTTAGTCCAATCAAAATAATAGTTTCATTTGAAAGAGTCGTGTTATCAGTCAAGCTTTTATTCAAAAGTCTTTAAGTTAGATGATGAGCTTTTAAAAACAAACACACATATAAACAAAATGTAAATATTATATGTATTAGTTGTATTTTTTTAGCTTTTATGATCTCTAAGTTAAAAGCTTTCAAAACCTAGACTTTAAATTTAAAGCTCTAACTAAATTTATGAGCTTTTAACAAGTTTATTTTTAAGAGTTTGAGTTCAAATTCAAATTATTAAGTTTTTTTTATCAAAGCTTTAATTAAAATTTTGTCATCGAGTGAAGTTTATAGTCAAACATTTACACAAAAGACATTTCCATGTCTTAAAATTGACATTTTAAAAGCTTAGTTTTGTTCTTAAATATAAAAAAAATGTAATTTTGAGTGATAAAGCAAAAATTAGGATATAAATGTAATTCTTGAATATCCTCTAAAGAATTTTTAATCTTTAGTTCAAATGGAACTTTCTTTATCTTTAGTTCAAATGGAACCAAAAACAAACAAATGGTTATGATACCAATAGAATGTATCCGAAATGATATGTGCTTTTACATACAACTTGAATTGTTCCACTTAGAAAATTTCTAAAGCATTCCTATCATTGTCTTTATAAAATCCTGTCACCAGCAGATCGGAACAGAGAAAAACGTATATACTCTTAATATTCTAAGTTTGACCTAAAATAATTTTCTAGTCGATAAATTTACTTTCTTCTAAATAAAATGAAAACATACTCATACCATCATAACTCCCACCATCATACCCTTTTATTCCATATTCAACTCAAGACAGTCACACAAATTGACAATTGGTCAAAATTGCTAGATAATTTCCATAAAATTTTGTGAAATAGTTAGAAGAAATAAAAAAAAGAAAACTTGTAGTTTTCTTTTGTTTAACATGTTTTAACCACATTTTTACATACGATAATAGAAAATGGAAATGGAAAAACAAGACAACTTAAGAAAGGGAAAACTAACAACAATAACTACTAATATTATGTGTGCCAGCCAGCCAGTCAGTCAGTCACTCAATCATTCTTTTAGTCATTGAGTCAGAGTATCCTTTTTAGGTCCCTACATTGTTGTCAACAGCTTAAAAACAAGGATATGTTGGCTGCTGCTGTTGTTGCTGTGTAACATTTAAGTGAGTCATTCAAATTTTAGTGAATGTGTCTCATCATCAGAGTGTGTGGCACCATTAAATGTAGTTCATTTTAAGGAATTATCCAAAGACGACAGTTCCATAGACATGAGATGTACTCATACTTGTTTTAGTATCACTATGAATGTATAACATGTCCACCAAGTGCCCACTAAGTTTATGGAAGCGTGCAAGTGTATAGATGTCGCCTAGTTTTATAATGAATCAATGTAGTTGTTTTTTTTTTATAAAACAGGAAAAAACTTTCTACGAAAATTACAATGTATTGTAAATAATCCTCTTTAATATTCGTCTTAAATTGCTAAACATTCATAATACTTAGATACAATGCGAGTAATACACATATATGACACAAAAGCTCGCTCTAAGAGGAATGATTTTAAGGCCTTTTGCTTTGAGACCTTCCAAGTACTTTCAAAAATACCTGATTAAAAGAAAACCATGACATTTTAGATTAATTTTTTTTTGAATTTTTAAAATCTCTAGTTAAAGCTCAATTTTAAAATCTCTAGTAAAAGCTAAACTAAAAGCTTAATTTTTATTAAAAATGAAACTTAGATTCAATAAGAAGTCCGGTACGGAAACAATATGTTTGTTCCCGTACTCTAACGAAGCAAGCTAAACTAACTCAAACGTGTTCGCATACAAAATTTGTAATACAAATTGTTGTTTTTTGAGTAATTTCTAACAACTTCGGACTGTTTCGGGTAGTTTCGTTAGAGTACGGGAACAACATCATAATATGTTCAAAAATAAATTCTTTATTCTGTTTAGATTCGATCTATCCATGAAAAGTGGTTTCTTGCCAAAAGTTTCAGAAATCAGTAGAGCTTTTAGTTAAAATCAAGGTATAATTAACAAAAAAAGGTAATATTTGATCAAACAATTATTGTAGGTCCATGGTAGGCAAAAAGAGAATATAGGAAATATCAATGTATTGGTGATTTAACAAATAAAGAGACTTAAAACAAATAAATATTTTCTTGTCCTCTTTTGCATGTGTTTTGTTGTTGCAAATCATACAAATGAGTGTTTTTCATATTTTTGTTTGTTTTTTCTTTTTTCGTGTATGTGAAAATTAAGAAGTATTCAAGCACTAGCTTTTAGTGGTTAAGTCAAATTCTAAGTGAAAATTCGAAATCCCTATAAGTTCTTAATGAATTATGTTATTTTGTATTCGAGACGTTGTAAAAAAATTAAAACTAAAAATTAACCCTCAAAGTTTTAAAAAAGCTTAAACTCTTATATTTAAAACAGACCTGTCGAAAAACACATACATTAATATTTGTATTTGCGGTAAACAGCTTTGAAAGCTCTTACGGTCAGTGTTCCCAGATTCACATTTTTTTCGTATATTCGAACATTCTTTATATAATCGGGCAGCACTGACTTTAAAAAGACCACTGACCTTGCAAAGACAATATTACGTAAGTGTGAGCGGGACAAACATAGTTGCGTCTAGCTCATACATTGTGTGTCGGTATGCAAGCTAAAAAGCTCTCTTCAGAACTGGACGGCTCCGATTTAAAAACTTATATTAATTCTATAAGATAAGCATTTATTTAAAATAATGAGCTTCTAGTAATATAGTCGAGCTTAAAGTGTATAAATAAAAATTTTAGCTCATAAGTAAAGCTTAATTTAGTTTTTAAGCTTTAAATGAAAACACAGTTTTTTTAATTTAATAGATTGACCATTTAATATAAAGTCGAGCTTTTAGCAAAGTTCTACATTTTAGTTCTTTCAGTAAAGTTTGGGCTTTTAGTGAAGCTCAAGCTTTTGGTAAAGTTCGAGATTTTAGTAAAGTTCGAGCTTTTAGTATAGTTTGAGAAATTAGTAAAGTTCGAGCTTTTTGTTAAGTTCGAGCTTTTAGCAAAGTTCGAGATTTTAGTAAAGTTCGAGATTTTAGTAACCTTCAAGCTTTTAGTAAAGTTCATGTTTTTAGTAAAGTTCGAGATTTTATTGCAGTAAAGTTCGAGCTTTTAGTAAAGTTATTATACTTTTTAGTAAAAGCTTTAGTTTTTTAGCTTTATTTCAAAAAAATAATTTTTCATAAAAGATTTCACTTTTTTCACTTCATCTTAAAATGAGTTTAAAATTTGTTTATTGTAAATTCTTGACTTCTCATCTCTAATTTATTTTTTTCATTAAAAGAACTTTTCATTTATTTTATTATAAAATTATTATTTTTATTTATGCTAAATCGTTTTAAGAAAAATATGGAATTTTTACTAAAAGCTCGAACTTAACTAAAGCTCGAACTTTACTAAAAGCTCGAACATTACTAAATGCTCGAACTTTATTAAAAGCTCGAACATTACTAAAATCACTAACTTTACTAAAATCATGAACTTTACTCAAAGCTCGATCTTTACCTAAAGCTCGAACTTTGCTAAAATCTCTAACTTAACTTAATGATCTAACTTTATTAAAAGCTCGAATTTTTCATTTGAAACTTGCATTTTGACATAAAGTTGAAAAGCTTGAACTTGGCTAAAAGCTCGAACTTTACTAAAAGCTCGAACTATACTAAAATCTCAAACGTTACTAAAATCTCGAACTTTACTAAAAGCTCGAACTTTACTAAAAGCTCAAACCTAACTTAAAGCTCGAACTTCATTAATGGCTCGAACATTACTAAAAGTGTTCTATTGAAAATAAAAGGTTTTATTAAAAAGTTAAGCTTTTATTAAAATATTGAGATTTGAAGATTTCAATGAATTATATTATTTTATGAAATATTGAACTTTGAGACTATCATTTGAAAACTTAAACTTTTTTTTGAATATCTATCGAAAACTTAAACTTTTGGACATAAGTCGTATTTTGACAGAATTAAAACTTTGAAAGAAAGAAAAAGCTTTAATATTTTAAGCTTAAAAAGAAACAAAAAGCTTTATCTAACAAAAAGCTTTATCTACCTAACAACAGATGACACAATTTCACTGTACGTAATGTACGACATAATGTGCAATTACAGTGTTAAATAATATAAAGTTTTATCTCAACTTTTCACCACCTTTCATTTCTTCTTTATCCCTCCTTTCCAAGTATAGGCAGTATTTGCCTATACTTCTAAAAAGTAGAGCTTAAAAAAATCGAGCTCGAGACGAGTTACTTTTTTAATTATGTAACATTTTTGTTATTACAAGAACTAAATTTTAAAAAATTGAGCTTTGAACTTAATAAGTATTTGGTCTTCGAAATAAAAAATGGTTAAAAAATTTTAACTTTTGACTAAAAAGAAGCCTGAATTATCAAAATTGTTGAAAAAAACATAAAAATATAGCTTTCAGAGAAAGCTTTTAGTTTATGCTTCCAGATTTTAAAACAATGATATTATTTATTTGAGAAAATATTGACATAAGTTATGATCAAACATGTCTTGCATTATAACTTATTTTCATTAAAATTATATTTTTATGTTTAAAACGATGTTAGAGGCCATTAAGGAACTAAGGTAAGAATAAGTATAGTGAGCTTAAAAAAGCTCTTAAGCTGACCAATAAATGACCACCTAGATTGCGTAGGTCTACAAGTAGAATATTTTTATTAATTTGGAAAGTGGTCTACAAGGGCTCTTCAAAAAATATATAACCCTTTCACTCTGCGGAATTAAACTACGTCTAAGTATGTGCTTTAATCCATGTAAATAGAGTGACCTAATAAAAAATTTGTGAGTGTGTGTTTTTGTTCGAACTTTTTTTTATATTCAAAAGCTTTTTATTGTTCACGTAGTACATGCTGGTACAACACATATCATTACGTAATAATACTTAATCCCTGTCTCCAAAAGTCCTGCAAAATTTGTGTGTGATTTTTAAAACTATTTTTTTATTAACCCTTTAAATGAATTAAATACAGGCTTAAGTTCAGTATAAACTAAATAATGAGACTATTAGAAAATTTAAACTTATTGTGTTTTAATTTATTGATGTTCACATGTGAAAATAATCCATTTAATTTGTTTAGTTTAGTGCGATGTCCTTGAGTAATAATACAACTAATTAGGACAGTTTTGTTTTCAATAAATGAATGCAATTAATTGCAAAATTAAGTTTCGCAAGCCATAAAGTAGAGAAAGTGATTAAAATGAAAGATAATGAAACAGATTCATGCTAAAATGATTTTGCTAAATCTTTATTGCAAAAACCTTAAAAAGTGCCATATTAAAAAAAAATTCAAAGCTTAATTTTAAAATGAAGCATTTTAACTAACATTTGACGACTGATGGCCAGGCCCAAATCCCAGCAGGGACAAAGGTACTTTTCTTAACAATTTACAGCACAAAAAGTTTATAAGGGAGGTATCATATCACTGGATGTTCAAGGTAGAATCGATATTCTTCAAGGTTAATTTTTATCATAAATAAGTCCAGCAAAATAATGTCAATTTAGTTAAAATTCTTTAAGAATTATTATGTGTATATGTATTTACTCTTCACTTTAGAAAAATTTTATCAAATAGTTATTTCAAATATCTGATAAGAAATATTTTTAACTTTTGCTCCACTGTGCAGTTTGATTTCATTTGAATTTATGTAAAAATATAAACAAACACTAACAGGTAAAGTCATTAAGTGTTAGAAGTCATCAGAGGGTTAACAAATTATATAATAACTTAACGAAAATTCAAACATGCGTAAAAATCATAAAAAAAATCTAAGCCAAAACACAATCCCACATATGTAATTATATCCCGGCAAACAATACAAATAAGAAAAAATATTAATAATCGTTACAAAATTTTTTTAAAAAAATTTATTATATAGAAAAAATTTCGTTGAAAATTTTTGCTAAAAATATTTTTCTATAGAAAAATTTTTGTTAAAAATATTTTTCTATAGAAAAATTTTTGTTAAAAATATTTTTCTATAGAAAAATTTTTGTTAAAAATATTTTTCTATAGAAAAATTTTTGTTAAAAATATTTTTCTATAGAAAAATTTTTGTTAAAAATATTTTTCTATAGAAAAATTTTTGTTAAAAATATTTTTCTATAGAAAAATTTTTGTTAAAAATATTTTTCTATAGAAAAATTTTTGTTAAAAATATTTTTCTATAGAAAAATTTTTGTTAAAAATATTTTTCTATAGAAAAATTTTTGTTAAAAATATTTTTCTATAGAAAAATTTTTGTTAAAAATATTTTTCTATAGAAAAATTTTTGTTAAAAATATTTTTCTATAGAAAAATTTTTGTTAAAAATATTTTTCTATAGAAAAATTTTTGTTAAAATATTTTTCTATAGAAAAATTTTTGTTAAAAATATTTTTCTATAGAAAAATTTTTGTTAAAAATATTTTTCTATAGAAAAATTTTTGTTAAAAATATTTTTCTATAGAAAAATTTTTGTTAAAAATATTTTTCTATAGAAAAATTTTTGTTAAAAATATTTTTCTATAAAAAAATTTTTGTTAAAAATATTTTTCTATAGAAAAATTTTTGTTAAAAATAAAGAAATGATAAAACTGAAAAATGTTTGTGTGTTTCTGTTCGGATGATAATCTGCGCTTTATGTTGATATTTGTTGGACACAATAATAATAATTCGTATTTATTCAGTCCCTCAAATTATACATAATGTGAGGTTTTCGCTCTGTCTAGAATTAGGGATAATCCTCCTGATGAGATGGTCTAACCAACCATCGAAACGCGTCGAGGAAAGGTTTCCCCACCAACATTTTTTGGTTTTATCAAAAAACTATTTATTACAATAATAAATAATTGTAATAAATTGGGATTCTTAGTGCAATACACTACAGTAAAACTTTTTAATAAAATATTTTTCTATAGAAAAATTTTTGTTAAAAATATTTTTCTATAGAAAAATTTTTGTTAAAAATATTTATCTATAGAAAAATTTTTGTTAAAAATATTTTTCTATAGAAAAATTTTTGTTAAAAATATTTTTCTATAGAAAAATTTTTGTTAAAAATATTTTTCTATAGAAAAATTTTTGTTAAAAATATTTTTCTATAGAAAAATTTTTGTTAAAAATATTTTTCTATAGAAAAATTTTTGTTAAAAATATTTTTCTTATAGAAAAATTTTCGTTAAAAAATTTTTCTTATAGAAAAATTTTCGTTAGAAAATTTTTCTTATGGAAAAATTTTCGTTAAAAAATTTTTCTTATAGAAAAATTTTCGTTAAAAAATTTTTCTTATAGAAAAATGTTCGTTAAAAAATTTTTCTTATAGAAAAATTTTCGTTAAAAAATTTTTCTTATAGAAAAATTTTCGTTAAAAAATTTTTCTTATAGAAAAATTTTCGTTAAAAAATTTTCTTATAGAAAAAGTTTTGTTAAAAAATTTTTCTTATAGAAAAATTTTCGTTAAAAAATGTTTCTTATAGAAAAATTTTCGTTAAAAAATTTTTCCTATAGAAAAATTTTCGTTAAAAAATGTTTCTTATAGAAAAATTTTCGTTAAAAAATTTTTCCTATAGAAAAATTTTCGTTAAACAATTTTTCTTAAAGAGAAATTTTCGTAATATAGAAATATTTGCTGGGTTCCACCAGCTAATCAAAACATATTATTTGCTTGTCGCTGCTTTAGTTAATATTGCAGTTGACGATGATGTTGTTTGGTTTTGAGTGGTGTTAATTTACTATACAACAGCAACAGAACATACAAAAAAGTCAGCAACTTAAAATTTGCTAACCACATTATGCAAACAAACCTCAAAAAAGTCGTACCCCTTCATCCATGTTTTACGAAATTTCTGTTCAAGAGCTGGTATTTGAAAAACATTTTCTACAAAAAAGGGGGGACATACGCTTATAATTTCCATTCAGTGGCTGTTACTAAAAACATCTAATTTTCAATTGAATCGTTAGAGTGTGTTTGTGTTTGGCTTAAAAGTATTTGAGTTCATTTTAAACAAACATTCACTTACATACAAAATTTCTATACTAAATACTTGGGTATAGTTAGAATAGAAATTAATGTTTGTGTTGCTGCCTTTTGTGTTTAAAAAAATCTGTTTGAAAGTATGTGAACATGGCCTTGGGTAATAATACATTATTTTTTTTAACTTTTTATTTTTTTCGCTTTACTTCTATGTTTATGTGTTTGTTTTTGTCAGCTTGCAAAATACTTACATACAAATTCAGGCAACGAATACAAATTACACAACGAAAACGTAAAAAAAAAACAAAAAATTATAAAAATATCAGGGAGAAATTGAAAAAACGAGATTTTTAAATACAAAAACATGCAATTTTTATTTTTTTACGAATAACTTTACTAACAATTGAGAGGGTACTTGCTTGGTACAATGAACATACTCGTACTACAAACACATAAACATACATACACATAAACATACATACACACAAACATACATACTCTATTTTCCATTTTTAATTTTCTTCGTTATATTCATAAACAAATATAGGATATGAAAAATAAGGTGGAGTCCATTTAGAAGAAAGAAACAAAAAATTACATAATTTAAACTCAGTTAATTTTGACAAATCAGCTTAAAATACTTTTATATAAATCTCTTGACAAATTTTCTAAATACTCCTTTTGAGGGATCCCCCTAATATTTCTACTTATTCAAATAAATAAGTTTATTCGTGTATTCATGTAAATATGTTAAAGTGTAGATGTATATGCCCTTGCACTATCGTCACTACTCTAACACATATTTACTGGGTTACACACGCACAATACACACTCTCATGTATGAGTGTGTGTTTGTGTGTGTTCATTTCAGCCAACGGAAACTCTTTTAGTTCAACCGTTACGTATGAGTAATTTGAATAGAAATTAAAGTTCAATGTAAATAAATATTCAACGATTTTTCTTTTTTTTTTTTCAAAAATAGTATGAAAGTTTCTGTTGTTGTTTTTATTATTTATAGTTTTTCGAGGGTTGTATGAAAATTACTTAATAAAAAACTAATTCAGCAAAAAAGCGCTCTTTGCTCAAAGTAAGCAAATTTTTGGGGGTTTAAAACATAATTACTTTAAAAGTTCCATCTAAATGATGTCTTAATAACAAAATTAAATTTTTTGGCTTAACGTTTTAATACTACTAAATTTTTGTTAATCGTTGTGGTCATTTTATTATAAAAACGGTCTCAAATTATTTTTTTCAATTGGTTGTTTTTAAATTTTTTTTTTAATAAAATTTTATATTTTTGAAAATGCTGGTCTATTAGAACGGGTTGTTCTAATTTGTTCAAAGTCACAGAATAGAATCGTAAATAAAATTATCCTCTTTCAATCATTTTTATTTTTTTTAAATGTTTAACAACTTCGGAGATATTTTTGCACTTTAAGGTAAAAACAAAACTTATAAAAAACTAATTTTTAAAAAATTCATACAAATTGAAGTTGACAAAAACCTATCATTTTTATTGCATTCTCTTAAAGCTATGAATATTTTTATAAAATAAACCATATTTTCTGATAATCCATGAAAAAATACTTTACTATTAAAAAAGTAAATAATGTTAAAATATCAATTTCGTATAATAATAATATTATAAGCCATTTCCGTGATTAAGTCTTATATGGGAGCTATGGTCAAACAATTTTTTTTATCAAAAATTTTTCTATACAGAATTTTTTTATAAAAAATTTTTCCACAGAAAATTTATTAATCAAAAAGTTTTCTATACAAAATTTTTTTATGAACAATTTTTTTATAGAAAATTTTATAATCATAATAGACAATTTTGTTATCAACATTTTTTTTTTATGGAAAATGTTTCTATAGAAAATTTTATAATCAAAAATTATTCTATAGAAATTTTTTTTAAATATTTTTCTATAGAAAATTTTTACAGAAAATGTTTTTATCAACAATTTTTCTATAGAAAATTTTTTTATCAATTTTTGAATAGAATTTTTTTTTTTATCAAAAATTTTTCTATAGAAAATTTTTTTATCAAAAATTTTCTATAGAAAAGTTTTTCATCAAAAATTTTTGTATAGAAAATTTTTTTTATCAAAAAGTTTTCTATAGAAAATTTTTTTATCAAAAATTTTTCTGTAGAAAATTTTTTTATCAAAATTTTTTCTGTAGAAAATTTTTTTATCAAAAATTTTTATATAGAAAATTTTCTTATCAAAGGTTTTTCTATAGAAAATTTTCTTATCAAAAATGTTTCTATAGAAAATTTTTTTATCAAAAATTTTTCTATAGAAAATTTTCTTATCAAAAATTTTTCTATAGAAAATTTTCTTATCAAAAATTTTACTATAGAAAATTTTCTTATCAAAAATTTTCTTATCAAAAATTTTTCTATAGAAAATTTTCTTATCAAAAATTTTACTATAGAAAATTTTTTATAAAAAATTTTTCTATAGAAAATTTTCTTATCAAAAATTTTTCTATAGAAAATTTTCTTATCAAAAATTTCTCTATAGAAAATTTTCTTATCAAAAAATTTTCTATAGAAAATTTTTTTATCAAAAATTTTTCTATAGAAAATTTTCTTATCAAAAATTTTCTATAGAAAATTTTCTTATCAAAAATTTTTCTATAGAAAATTTTCTTATCAAAAAATTTTCTATAGAAAATTTTCTTATCAAAAATTTTTCTATAGAAAATTTTCTTATCAAAAATTTCTCTATAGAAAATTTTCTTATCAAAAAATTTTCTATAGAAAATTTTTTTATCAAAAATTTTTCTATAGAAAATTTTCTTATCAAAAATTTTCTATAGAAAATTTTCTTATCAAAAATTTTTCTATAGAAAATTTTCTTATCAAAAAATTTTCTATAGAAAATTTTTTTATCAAAAATTTTTCTATAGAAAATTTTTTTATTTTTTTACAAAAAAATGTTTCTAAAAAAATCTTATCAAAAGTTTTTCTATAGAAATTTTTTATAAAAAATGTTTCTATAGAAAATTTTTTATAAAAAAAGTTTCTATCAAAAATTTTTCTTTAGAAAATTTTCTTATCAAAAATTTTTCTACAGAATTTTTTTTTTTAAAAAATGTTTCTATATAAAATTTTTTTATTAAAAAATTTTCAATAGTAAATTTTTTTCTCAAAAAAGTTTCTATAGAAAATTTTTTTATCAAAAATTTTTGTATAGAAATTTTTTTTATCAAAAATTTTTGTATAGAAATTTTTTTATCAAAAACTTTTGTATAGACAATTTTTTTATCAAAAATTTTTCTATATCAAGAATTTTATTTTTTTTTATCAAGAATTTTTTTATAGAAAATTTTTTTATCAAAAATTTTTCTATAAAAAATTTTCTGTATCAAAAATTTTTCTATAGAAATTTTTTTTACAAAAAAATGTTTCTAAAAAAGATCTTATCAAAAATTTTTTTATAGAAAATTTTTTATAAAAAATGTTTCTATAGAAATTTTTTTATGAAAAATGTTTCTATCAAAAATTTTTTTAGAAAATTTTCTTATGAATAATATTTCTATTGAAAATTTTTTTATCAAAAATTTTTCTATAGAAAATTTTTTTTTTTTATTTTTTTTTATTTTTCTATAGAAAATTTTATGATCGAAAATTTCTCTATAGAAAATTTTCTTATCAAATAATTTTCTACAAAAAAATGTTTCTAAAGAAAATCTTATCAAAAATTATTCTATGGAAAATTTTTTATAAAAAATGTTTTTATAGAAAATTTTATCATCAAAAATATTTCTATAGAAAATTTTTTTATCAAAAATTTTTCTATAGAAAATTTTTTTTTAGTTTTTGTTTTTATTTTTCTATAGAAAGTTTTATGATCAAAAATTTTTCTATTGAAAATTTTTTTATCAAAAATTTTTCTGTAGAAAATATCAAAAAATTTTCTATAGAAAATTTTATCATCAAAAATTTCTCTATAGAAAATTTTCTTATCAAAAATTTCTCTATAGAAAACTTTCTTATCAAATAATTTTCTATAGAAAATTTTTTTTATAAAAAATTTTTTTATAAAAAATTTTTTATAGAAAATTTTGTTATCAAAAATTGTGCTATAGAAAATTTTTTTACAAAAAAATGTTTCTAAAGAAAATCTTATTAAAAATTTTCTATAGAAAATTTTATAATCAAACATTTTTCTATAGAAAATTTTTTTATTCAAAATTTTTCTATGGAAAATTGATATTCAGAAAAAAATTTGTTACTTTTTTACTTGAAGAAAACTTTTAGTTGTTTTCTGTAAGTGGGAAAATAAAACTACTCCCACAATTGAGCAAAGACTTCAACCCGTATTGAGTATGGGAATACAATTGGGTGAGTTTTGGGTAACTTTGAACTGGAACACAACTTTTGCGAATATTAAATATTTCCTTCAAAATCGAACAATTTGTGTATGTAAAACTTTATCTATCGGAAATTTTTTAAAAAAAATTTTTAAGTCAAAAAATTTTAATTAAAATATTTTCATTCAAACCGTTTTTCAAAAGAAAAATTATTCACATTTAGTCCCAGTCTATTACATTTATTTATTAATGTAATAGAAAATTTATTGATAAAGACAAAAATTCTCTATTACATTAATTAATAAATGTAATGAACTGGGATTAAGTGCGATTAATTTTTCTTTTGAATTAAATATTATCCCGACAATTTTGTTATTTTTTGCCAAAAGTTTTGCTCTAACCACAATTTTATATTGGTAGATTTTTTAGTTACCTTTTAGGTTTTACCCCTGTACAATACAATAAAATACACGTGTAGTTTTTCATAAATTTTCATCTGCTGTAACATTTCAAAGAACTCGAGTATTTGTTTGTTTGTTGACTTGTGTAAATGAATGTAAAATTTTAATTTTAAATACCAACACAACAATATTAATACATACATACATAAATATGCATTTTTCCATATTTCCGTTTTTCAATTATGATTTTAATTTCCAGCTCGAATATGCAAAAAATGGGGCCAGAACAGAAAAAGTTAAAAAAAACAAAAGAAATCTTAATATTATGCTAGGAAAAGTTTAAACAAAAAAAAAAACATTTATGTAGAATTTTATTATAATAAGTATAAAATATTCATGTTGTAGTAGAAAAATTATTTTTTAAGTTTTCAGATCATATGTACCTACGACTATGCATAAACGTTTAATTTAATTTCATTGAAATTTCAAATAAATTTCATTAAAATGATTTCAAAATTTTAAATCAACAAAACTATTTTAAACAATTTTCTAAAAAGCCCAAAAGCATATGAAAGCAAAATTTCCATTGAGATTTATTTGGGGTTTTTTTGGATTTCATTTGAAAATTACTTCGATGTTTTATTTATGTGGCAAAAGGATATTTGTTTGAAGGCATATAGAGAAGGTTTTTTCTATAATTAAAAACCTTGAACGAACAAAACTGAATGTTTGACACAGTAATGGCTTTTATGAATTAGAAATTCTTTAGAAAATGAAATGATATTATGTTTGCAGAAAGAGACATATGTAGGCATCCGCACCAAAACGTAACTTTTCTATTTTCTGTAAAAAAGTAAGTAAGTGATGCCATTCTATTTCAGCTACTGGACTTTATAGTTATGTCAAATAAAATCGTGGAAGACACCAATTTTGTAAAAGAAAAAACATTTTAAAAACGATCATACAGTGGTTCAGAATCGTGTTTCATAGGCCAAAATTCTGTTACGCTTTAACTAAAAGAGATTTTGTAGTCGTTCTTTTTTTTATAGAAAACATCTTAAGATTTTATCGAATTTAGATTTTATTAAGATCTGTACAGCGGTTGCAAAGAAATTTAAGCTTAAAGTTCAATTTTCTGTAATTTTGTTTCAAATGTGCTAACCCATTTTTACCAATTCCTTTTAACCGATTTGCCTCAAATTTAGGTCACAAGTCAATCTTGGATGACAATATTATATTTTGTTGTCCTTAGGTTGTCCCATATTTTCATTAAGGTGTTTTCCGTATTTTCATTAGGATGGCCCTAATGGAACAAAAATTGAAAATTTTAATTTTTAAAGTCGAATATCTTTAAAGCCATAAGAGATAGGATATGCATGTCGGGATGTTTTTTGTAGATCTTGATTTATTATATAGTAAGACTCTTTAAATCGGTTGACAAATGACATTTTTATATTCGTTTAAGTGATTTATGAATCTGAGGAGCTCTACTTTGGGGTCCGAATGTGCCGCCTCAAGGCTTTCCAGGTTCAAAACTTTAGCTCCCCAACACTTCTGTTATATGCACAAAATAAAAATTATTTTAAAATTCGACCAAGGGTTTAGAAGTTCCAGACTTTTTTCCATTATATTTTTCCACCATCTCATAGTGCCACGTTTTGCTATTCCGATAGAATTTCGTATGTAAAAATGTTGAGTATTTTCATTAAAATAAAAAATTGTTCTACGAGCGGTTCCGGGCGGTTGCAAAAGTATATATAGGCCAAAAGAAAACACTTTCGCCTATCTCTGGATGGTTTCGATTTTGAATCCTTTCTTGTGCTTTAAAAGTTATATACTAATTAAAAATTTTAAAAATCTATGTCATGAAAAAATATAGGTTTTAGCCAATGAAAATTGATTCAGAGCCACCGTGCGACGAAGGTTTCTTAGTTGTAATGAACAATTTCCGATAGGTGGCGCCACTGAAACTTATTTACAGTGAATTAAATAGCAAAGTTGTTGCACATGAGCCGACGAAAGTTTCTTAGTTGGCATGAATAATTTTCGAAAGATGGCGTCACTAAAAACTACATAAAATGAATAAAATCATAAACCGACTATTTAATCAAGCTATAATCTTTAGCAAATTTGTTACGAATGAGCCGACGAAGATTTCTTAGTTGATATGAACAATTCCCGAAAGGTGGCTTCAGTGAAAATTACTCAAAACGAATTAAATAGTAAACTGTGTTTTTGTTAATGCTATGATCTTTATCAAATACGACGCGCATGAGCCGACAAAGGTTTCTTGGTGGTTATGAACAATTTCCGATAGGTGGCGCCACTGAAAATTATTCAAAGTGAATTAAATACTAAACTGTATATTCGATCATGCTATGATCTTGAGAAAAGTTGTTACGAATGAGCCGACAAATTTCTTAATTGGTATGACCAATTCCCGATAGGTGGCGCCACTGAAATTTGCTCAAAATTAATTAAATAGTAAACTGTGCATTTAATCATGCTATAATCTTTAGCAAAGTTGTTACGCATGAGCCGACGAAGGTTTCTTTGTTTAGTATGAACAATCTCCGATAGGTGGCGCCACTCAAAATTACTCAAAATTAATTAAATAGTAAATTGTGCATTTGAGTATGCTATGATCTTTGGCAAGGTAATTCAGCATGGGCCAACGAAGTTTTCTTGTATGGTATAAACATGTCCAACAGATGGCGCCACTGGAAATTACTCAAAATAAATTAAATCATAAACTGTGCATTTGATTATGACATGATCTTTAGCAAAGTTGTTACTTATAAGTCGAGGTTTCGAAGTTGGTATGACCAATTTCCAAATTTATTCAAAATGCACTGAATTGTAAACTATGCACTTGATCATGTGTTGATCAGACAAAATGAACAAAATAATTCAAAATTAATTAGATATTCCCCTAAATTTATTTTAGTTGGTGGTACAGCAATGCGCGTACTTTGTAAAAAAAATATATGAAAAGTTTAAAATTTGCCTCGAGATGCTTATCATAAAGCTCAGACCAAGGCTCGATCAACTAGGTACTGAAATATTTAAGTAGGTTCTAACTAATCCTTTATTTAGCAAGGAAACTTTTGTAACAAATTAAAGTAAAAAAAAATGTTTTCCTAATTGACTTAAACAATATAAAATGAAATTATTACGTTTTGATGCGAAAGTCTACATATGCAATTTTCCAAGTTAGTAGAGATATTCAATATTTAAAAGCTTTTATGAGAAAACTTAATGTTTTGAATTTAAATTAAACCCTTTTTTAGTATAAAAAAATCATAAAAGTAGAACATTTACCAAAAAAAAAAACAATTGACTTTTTGCAATTGAAACTAAATATTCTTAATTTTTTATTTATTCAAGTGCTGAAATAATATTTTCATTATTTTTACATAAATTTATGAACAAACTTGCATATAAATTCTTGTGTAAAATGAAATTATTTAACATTTTGTTCCTCTACAAATATTTTATATCCTTTAGCCAAACACTCACACTGACACCCACACACACGCATACTGACACATTAAAGCCTACAACTGCAAGCATATAAAGCTCATACTACAAAGGATCATAAATCAAATGTTTGTATGTAGTTGTGCAAATAGAGCCACCACTACAACCGTCATCAGCATACATTTAAAAACCCAACAAAGTGGTTGGTCAAACACCAAAAAAACTGGAAAAAAATAAGGAAAAAATCGGAAAAAGCCAACTGATATTCTGCAACAGAAATAAATAAATGAAGAAAGAAACATTAAGGCCGAAAAGAACAAAAAAAAAAAAAAAAGACTGAACTCAACAGAAAAAACAATTTATGGAAAGTCTGTACTAAATGGCCAAATGGTAGCAAAACCAGCCAAAAATAGCCAACCAGCCAAATTGTATCCTGCCAAACACTTTCCTTCCAACCAATGAGAATATCATCGTCATCAGGACAATGATGATGTTGATGGCAGTAAAGCTGACGATGATGATGATGATGATTCTTGATAAAATTTTTATAGTGGCACTTTCGTTTAAATTCGGACAACAACAACAAAAAAATCGGCAACTTACAAACTGCAACTCAAGTCAGTTCATGAAATTGATATCATTGATATTGAAAATGCAAATACTGATGATGCTGCTGGTTTTGTAGTGAGTAGTGGCATTGTAGTAACTTTCAAAGCCTTTTTTCAGTTTTCAATTGTAGTTAATTTCAAGAGTGTTCCTGAAAATTCACTAAATTTTAAAAGGCGTTTGCGAGCAAAAACCACTTTAATAACTGAAAGTTTTATCATGAAAAAATTATAATGGTTTTAAAAGCTTAGCCTGGAGGTCAGTTTTCATTAGCCAGAGTAAATTTATTTGAATACTGATAGCAAATCAACAAAAAAAGTTCAACTCACATAAAGACTAATACAAAGACATCATAAAAAAATTAAACGAAAATTTTTCTATAAGAAAAATTTTTCTAACGAAAATTTTTCTATAAGAAAAATTTTTCTAACGAAAATTTTTCTATAAGAAAAATTTTTCTAACGAAAATTTTTCTATAAGAAAAATTTTTCTAATGAAAATTTTTCTATAAGAAAAATTTTGTTAACTAAAATTTTTCTATAAGAAAAATTTTTCTAACGAAAATTTTTCTATAAGAAAAATTTTTCTAACGAAAATTTTTCTATAAGAAAAATTTTTCTAACGAAAATTTTTCTATAAGAAAAATTTTTCTAACGAAAATTTTTCTATAAGAAAAATTTTTCTAACGAAAATTTTTCTATAAGAAAAATTTTTCTAACGAATATTTTTCTATAAGAAAAATTTTTCTAATGAAAATTTTTTTATAAGTAAAATTTTTCTAACGAAAAGAAAAATTTTTCCAACGAAAATTTTTCTATAAGAACAATTTTTTAAGGAAAATTTTTCTATAAGAAACATTTTTTAACGAAAATTTTTCTAGAAGAAAAATTTTTTAACGAAAATTTTTCTATAAGAAAAATTTTTCTAACGAAAATTTTTCTATAAGAAAAATTTTTCTAACGAAAATTTTTCTATAAGAAAAATTTTTCTAACGAAAATTTTTCTATAAGAAAAATTTTTCTAACGAAAATTTTTCTATAAGAAAAATTTTTCTAACGAAAATTTTTCTTTAAGAAAAACTTTTCTAACGAAAATTTTTCTATAAGAAAAATTTTTCTAACGAAAATTTTTCTATAAGAAAAATTTTTCTAACGAAAATTTTTCTATAAGAAAAATTTTTCTAATGAAAATTTTTCTATAAGTAAAATTTTTCTAACGAAAATTTTTCTATAAGAAAAATTTTTCTAACGAAAATTTTTCTATAAGAAAAATTTTTCTATAAGAAAAATTTTTCTATAAGAAAAATTTTTCTATCAAAAATTTTTCTATAAGAGAAATTTTTCCAACGAAAATTTTTCTATAAGAACAATTTTTTAAGGAAAATTTTTCTATAAGAAAAATTTTTTAACGAAAATTTTTCTAGAAGAAAAATTTTTTAACGAAAATTTGTCTATAAGAAAAATTTTTTTAACGAAAATTTTTCTATAAGAAAAATTTTTTTAACGAAAATTTTTCTATAAGAAAAATTTTTTTAACGAAAATTTTTCTATAAGAAAAATTTTTTTAACGAAAATTTTTCTATAAGAAAAATTTTTCTAACGAAAATTTTTCTATAAGAAAAATTTTTCTAACGAAAATTTTTCTATAAGAAAAATTCTGAAAACGAAAATTTTTCTATAAAAAAATTTTGAAAACGAAAATTTTTTTTGAAAAATTTTTAAAAAAATTTTTTATAGAAAAATTTTCGTTAAAAATTTTTTTTGAAAAAATTTTCGTTAAAAAAAATTTTTCTTATAGAAAAATTTTTCTTATGGAAAAATTTTCGTTAAAACAATGTTTCTTATATTAAACAAATTTCTTATAGAAATTTTTTTCGTTAAAAATTTTGTTAACACAACAATTTATTTAAAATATTTTCTTAAAAAATTTTTCCTATGGACAAATTTTCGTTTAAAAACTTATTTTTTCGTTTAATTTAATTTCTTAAATTATGATAAAACAACAAAAAATGTCCTTCGTTTTATACTTTTTTAAGTCTTACTAACAAAATGACCTACTTTGTCGCCAAGCAACTTTATACATTTCAGTAATTTATAAAGAAAAATTCTTGAACAAAAACCGAAAATTCCTTTAAGTTAAAAAGGAAAATTATTCCATAATCCTTTGGAGTAGAAATTCAAAGAAGGACTACTTTAACTCATTTCCCTAAATTTATTTGTTGATATTGACTGAGGAACAAACAAAGCCGTTAAGCAAATTAACATGCAAATAAAAATATTTATCAATAATATCAATATTTATAATTCAAAATGGCGTCAGTACTTTTTTACTTGTATTACATTTCAGTACCAGCTCCCAAAATATTTAAAAGTACCAAAAAATTTACAAAAATAAGCGAATTTATATAAACAAAGTTTAAATACTGGCATATGTCGCAAAAATTGGAAAAGAAAAATATAAAGTTTCGTTTTGTTTTTCCTTTTTGCTAAAGAAGAGTATTGAAAAGTTGTTTTAACTAATAGAAGATGAATGAAAAACAATCAGAACAAAAAAAAAGTTAAATCAATTCAATTTTTATTTCATGCCGTCCGTCCTTCAGTCATTCACTTATTTCAACTTTTATCTTTTTGCCCTTTTTTCCTTATTTTTCTGTCACTTTTAAGTTGCTTTTTTGTATTTTTATTCATTATTATGGTAAACTCACACATATACACATTTTCTCGTATACATATGTCTTTTTAATCGTAATACTCGTACACTTGTGACATTCCATTGACATCCGTCTCCATTATTATTTGTTGTTGTATAAAATATACAGAAGGCAAAATAAAAATAACAACCAAAAGATTGAAAAAGTAGCAAAAAAGAATAACGAAATAAAAATCCTATAAATATGTACTTTTTACTACATATGTATAGGACGAGTACTTTAACACACAAACATTTTTCCACTCACTGTCAATCTGTTTTATTTCATTTATAGTCGTCAGTCAGTTACAGTTACAAATGTTAACAAACGTTTTCTTTTCTTCTTTTATTTTCGTTGTTCCTCTGTCTCTTTTCCATTTTCAATTTTTCTTTTTCTCTTTTATTTTTATTTCAATATTTAATCTTGTTTGTTGTTGTTTCTTTTTTAAACTTGTTACGTATTTAATGTTGTTTTCGTTATTTTTTTGTCCTTTGAATACTTGTTGTTTGTTGTCCTGTCTGTATTTAAGCCACCTTTCATGCTTGCCACATGTTAACTTTAAACATCCGAATACATAGATATTTTTTTACATATACATTTAAGTTAAGGATTTACGTAAAACGAATTCACTCAGTTACAATTTTTTTAATGAAAATTTTTCTATAGAAAAATTTATTTAACGAAAATTTTTCGATAGAAAAATTTATTTTACGAAAATTTTTCGAAAAAAAAAAATATTTAACGAAAATTTTTCGATAGAAAAATTTATTTAACGAAAATTTTTCGATAGAAAAATTTATTTAACGAAAATTTTTCTATAGAAAAATTTATTTAACGAAAATTTTTCTACAGAAAAATTTATTTAATGAAAATTTTTCTATATTAACTATATTAACGAAAATTTTTCTATAGAAAAATGTATTTAACGAAAATTTTTCTATAGAAAAATTTATTTAACGAAAATTTTTCTATAGAAAAATTTATTAAACGAAAATTTTTCTATAGAAAAATTTGTTTAACGAAAATTTTTCTATAGAAAAATTTATTTAACGAAAAATTTTCTATAGAAAAATTAATTTAACGAAAAATTTTCTATAGAAAAATTAATTTAACGAAAATTTTTCTATAGAAAAATTTATTTAACGAACATTTTTCAATAGAAAAATTTTTTCATAGAAAAATTTATTTAACGAAAATTTTTCAATAAAAAATTTTCGTTGAATAAATTAACGAAAATTTTTCTATAGAAATATTTATTTAACGAAAATTTTTTTATAGAAAAATTTATTTAACGAGAATTTTTCTATAGAAAAATTTATTCAACGAAAATTTTTCTATAGAAAAATTTATCTAACGAAAATTTTTCTAAAGAAAAATTTATTTAACGAACATTTTTCTATAGAAAAATTTATTTAACAAAAATTTTTCTACAGAAAAACTTATTTGACAAACATTTTTCAATAGCAAAATTTATTTAACAAAAATTTTTCTATAGAAAAATTTATTTCACAAAAATTTTTCTATAGAAAAATTTACTTAACGAAAATTTTTCTATTCAAAAATTTATTTAACTAAAATTTTTCTATAGAAAAATTTTTGTTAAAAATATTTTTCTATAGAAAAATTCTTGTTAAAAATACTTTTCTATAGAAAAATTTTTGTTGAAAATATTTTTCTATAGAAAAATTTTTGTTAAAAATATTTTTCTATAGAAAAATTTTTGTTAAAAATATTTTTCTATAGAAAAATTTTTGTTAAAAATATTTTTCTGTAGAAAAATTTTTGTTAAAAATATTTTTCTGTAGAAAAATTTTTGTTAAAAATATTTTTCTATAGAAAAATTTTTGTTAAAAATATTTTTCTATAGAAAAATTTTTGTTAAAAATATTTTTCTATAGAAAAATTTTTGTTAAAAATATTTTTCTATAGAAAAATTTTTGTTAAAAATATTTTTCTATAGAAAAATTTTTGTTAAAAATATTTTTCTATAGAAAAATTTTTGTTAAAAATATTTTTCTATAGAAAAATTTTTGTTAAAAATATTTTTCTATAGAAAAATTTTTGTTAAAAATATTTTTCTATAGAAAAATTTTTGTTAAAAATATTTTTCTATAGAAAAATTTTTGTTAAAAATATTTTTCTATAGAAAAATTTTTGTTAAAAATATTTTTCTATAGAAAAATTTTTGTTAAAAATATTTTTCTATAGAAAAATTTTTGTTAAAAATATTTTTCTATAGAAAAATTTTTGTTAAAAATATTTTTCTATAGAAAAATTTTTGTTAAAAATATTTTTCTATAGAAAAATTTTTGTTAAAAATATTTTTCTATAGAAAAATTTTTGTTAAAAATATTTTTCTATAGAAAAATTTTTGTTAAAAATATTTTTCTATAGAAAAATTTTTGTTAAAAATATTTTTCTATAGAAAAATTTTTGTTAAAAATATTTTTCTATAGAAAAATTTTTGTTAAAAATATTTTTCTATAGAAACATTTTTGTTAAAAATATTTTTCTATAGAAAAATTTTTGTTAAAAATATTTTTCTATAGAAAAATTTTTGTTAAAAATATTTTTCTATAGAAAAATTTTTGTTAAAAATATTTTTCTATAGAAAAATTTTTGTTAAAAATATTTTTCTATAGAAAAATTTTTGTTAAAAATATTTTTCTATAGAAAAATTTTTGTTAAAAATATTTTTCTATAGAAAAATTTTTGTTAAAAATATTTTTCTATAGAAAAATTTTTGTTAAAAATATTTTTCTATAGAAAAATTTTTGTTAAAAATATTTTTCTATAGAAAAATTTTTGTTAAAAATATTTTTCTATAGAAAAATTTTTGTTAAAAATATTTTTCTATAGAAAAATTTTTGTTAAAAATATTTTTCTATAGAAAAATTTTTGTTAAAAATATTTTTCTATAGAAAAATTTTTGTTAAAAATATTTTTCTATAGAAAAATTTTTGTTAAAAATATTTTTCTATAGAAAAATTTTTGTTAAAAATATTTTTCTATAGAAAAATTTTTGTTAAAAATATTTTTCTATAGAAAAATTTTTGTTAAAAATATTTTTCTATAGAAAAATTTTTGTTAAAAATATTTTTCTATAGAAACATTTTTGTTAAAAATATTTTTCTATAGAAAAATTTTTGTTAAAAATATTTTTCTATAGAAAAATTTTTGTTAAAAATATTTTTCTATAGAAAAATTTTTGTTAAAAATATTTTTCTATAGAAAAATTTTTGTTAAAAATATTTTTCTATAGAAAAATTTTTGTTAAAAATATTTTTCTATAGAAAAATTTTTGTTAAAAATATTTTTCTATAGAAAAATTTTTGTTAAAAATATTTTTCTATAGAAACATTTTTGTTAAAAATATTTTTCTATAGAAAAATTTTTGTTAAAAATATTTTTCTATAGAAAAATTTTTGTTAAAAATATTTTTCTATAGAAAAATTTTTGTTAAAAATATTTTTCTATAGAAAAATTTTTGTTAAAAATATTTTTCTATAGAAAAATTTTTGTTAAAAATATTTTTCTATAGAAAAATTTTTGTTAAAAAAATATTTTTCTATAGAAAAATTTTTGTTAAAAAAATATTTTTCTATAGAAAAATTTTTGTTAAAAATATTTTGCTATAGAAAATTTTTTGTTCAAAATATTTTTCTATAGAAAAATTTTTGTTAAAAATATTTTTCTATAGAAAAATGTTTGTTAAAAATATTTTTATATAGAAAAATTAATTAGTTAATAAGAATTAACCATATTTCTAAAATAGTCTACAAAAACACATTTTCTGCCAACATTAGACAGGAATTCTAATGAAATATGCATACAATTTGCCCATCATTAATTAAAAAAAAAAAAAATTCTGTACATCCTGTCTAAGTGTTAAAATTTTCACATTCTTTAAATAATTGTTGCATACATAAAAAAACAACTACTACTACATACATAATTACAATAAAATATTAGTTTAGTTTTTTTCATTTTCTGCTGCAAAGGGAAGCCACATAAATGTATTTGTTGCGACAATTGTTCGGCTAGAGGCGTTTTTACATTTTTGTGAGATCCCTCTTTTTTCCATTATAATAAATAGTTCCTTTTTTGTTGAACGTTTTTGTTTCAATTAAAAAAAAAACTAATAGACATAAGTAGTATAAGTTATATGTAGATATTTACGAGCATTTTATTGTCTTTAGATGTTTTAAAAGTAAATAAAGTTGGATTTTATTTCTTTTATTTAATTTTTTTATCCTACTATTTACTTTATAATGTCATTACACTGAAACTAATCCTAAACGTAATTAGAAAGGAATGTAGTAGAAGCAGAAAAAAACATAATATATACAATCATCTAAAGAAAATTGGAATTTGTCCACAGTTTATTGTCTGCTTAGAGGTAATGGGTCACTAACCTTAAAGCAATTTTAATAAGAAATGTTAAAGATACTCTCGTTCAAATAGTAATTTCATATGAATGTCGGAATGTCTGTATGTTTTAATAAAATTGAATGTTTAGTAAGAAAAGACGGAATGAAATAAAACTACTAATCGATTACTTAAGTTATTTATTTCTTTTAAATTATTTATTTAGTTTGTATAATGTAAATTGTTAAAAATAACTGTTTTTATGTAGAATTCTAGTAACAGATATCCCAGTAAAATTTGAACAATTTAGAAAGTCTACTTTTAGGGATTTCGAAGTTTTTATGTATTAAAAAATTGTATGGAATACAAAAGAGAACTAAAGCTTTAGTATAAATCAAAAATTTTTCGATAGAAAAATTTTATATCGAAAATTTTCTATAGAAAAATTTAATATCGAAAATTTTCTATAGAAAAATTTTATATCGAAAATTTTCTTTAGAAAAATTTTATATCGAAAATTTTCTATAGAAAAATTTTATATCGAAAATTTTCTTTAGAAAAATTTTATATCGAAAATTTTCTATAGAAAAATTTTATATATTCTATCGAAAAATTTTATATCGAAAATTTTCTATAGAAAAATTTTATATCGAAAATTTTCTGTCGAAAAATTTTATATCAAAAATTATCTTTAGAAAAATTTTAAAACGAAAATTTTCTTTAGAAAATTTTTTTACAGAAAAATTTAAAATCGGAAATTTTCTATAGAAAATTTTTAAATCGAAAATTTTCTATAGAAACATTTTATATCAAAAATTTTCAATAGAAAATTTTTATATCGAAAATTTTATATAGAAACATTTTCTGTGTAAAAATTTTATATAAAAAATTTTCTGTAGAAAAATTTTATATCGAAAATTTTCTATAGAAAAATTTTATATCGAAAATTTTCTATAGAAAAATTTTATATCGAAAATTTTCTATAGAAAAATTTTATATCGAAAATTTTCTATAAAAAAATTTTATATCGAAAATTTTCAACAGAAAAATTTGATATCGAAAATTTTCGATACAAAACTTTTGTATAGAAAATTTTATATTGAAAATTTTCTAAAAAAAATTTTATATAGAAAATTTTCTATAGAAAAATTTTATATAGAAAATTTTCTATAGAAAAATTTTATATATAAAATTTTCTATAGAAAAATTTTATATAGAAAATTTTCTATAGAAAAATTTTATATAGAAAATTTTCTATAGAAAAATTTTATATCAAAAATTTTCTATAGAAAAATTTTATATCAAAAATTTTCTATAGAAAAATTTTATATCGAAAATTTTCTATAGAAAAATTTTATATCGAAAATTTTCTATAGAAAAATTTTATAACGAAAATTTTCTATAGAAAAATTTTATATCGAAAATTTTCTATAAAAAAATTTGATATCGAAAATTTTCTACAGAAAAATTTGATATCGAAAATTTTCGATAGAAAAATTTTGTATAGAAAATTTTATATTGAAAATTTTCTAAAAAAAATTTTATAGAAAATTTTCTATAGAAAAATTTTATATAGAAAATTTTCTACAGAAAAATTTTATATAGAAAATTTTCTATAGAAAAATTTTATACCGAAAATTTTCTATAGAAACATTTTATATCGAAAATTTTCTATAGAAACATTTTATATCGAAAATTTTCTATAGAAACATTTTATATCGAACATTTTTTATAGAAACATTTTATATCGAAAATTTTCTAAAGAAAAATTTTATATGGAAAATTTTCTATAGAAAAATTTAAAATCGAAAATTTTCTATAGAAAAATTTAAAATCGAAAATTTTCTAAAGAAAAATTTTAAATCGAAAATTTTCTATAGAAAAATTTTATATCGAAAATTTTCTGTAGAAAAATTTTATATCAAAAATTTTCTATAGAAAAATTTTGCGTCGAAAATTTTCTATAAAAAAATTTTATATCGAAAATTTTCTATAGAAAAATTTTATATGGAAAATTTTCTATAGAAAAATTTAAAATCGAAAATTTTCTATAGAAAAATTTTAAATCGAAAATTTTCTATAGAAAAATTTTAAATCGAAAATTTTCTATAGAAAAATTTTAAATCGAAAATTTTCTATAGAAAAATTTTAAATCAAAAATTTTCAAAAGAAAAATTTTATATCGAAAATTTTCTATAAAAAAAATTTTATATCGAAAAATTGCTTTCAAGTATCATAAAACAACGTAACAGTTCCAACAATTGCCTTTCCCTGCATTGCCAACATTTTGCTGGTTTGCCTTTACATTTTCCCCCATTCGATTGAAATTTGCTTTAAGAGGAAATTCGTAATTTGTTTTGCCGTCTTTGACTTTATTTCTTTGTTCATATTTTCTTTGTTATTTTTGTTTCCTTTTGAACTTACGGAAATGTTAATATTTGTATAAGCATTGATCATGCCGTATATGAACAGGAGTTTAGAATATTTATTTTTTTATTTCTGTATAAGTTTTAAATTTGGAGGTATTTAAAGTATTCAAATCACTTCTTGAAGATATTTAAAATTTAATATATAAATATTTAAAGTCTATTAATAGGACGATATTTTAGACCCTGTAATAGTCCATGTCTTAGTTTATATCTTAATACGGCTTATTTTTTCATAGTAAAATATAACCTTACCTTAAATATTGCTGGATAACATGAACCTATAAAGAATATAAAATTAAAATGTTATTAGATATATTGTTTTTTTTTTAAATATATAAAGAAAATTCTTAATTAATTTATACAAAAGTGACAAGATTAATAAATTTCTTAACAAAACCAATAAATAAGTGATAACAAAAACAATATTCTATATAATGGTGCTTTGTCTAACAACATATTTTAACGAGTAAAAAATATAATGTAATTAAATCAAGGTAATAATTATAAATAGATACAATAATAACAATTAACTTATTTTAGAAAAGATAAAGAGATGGTACAGGAAAAGAAGACATAGATATAACAGAGGTTACAACATGCTAAGAGATAATTTTGTAACAGAACAAAAATATAGATTTCTTGAACTTATGTCAGGAATGTTAAAAGGTATATAAAGTATTAAACAAAAAATTTAAATTTTGAATCTAAATACAGGTATAGGACTTAATTACCAAATTTTGTAAAGAAAATATTTTACTAAAAAAATTATGTACTCGTATGGAGATTTGTATGTTTTCTGTAATCAAATTCAATTGTTTAAGACAATGCCTAACAAAGGTCACCAAATATCAATGTAACTACCAAAGTTTAACAAACTTTAAGTCAGCTCTGATTAAGACATAAAACAAAGAACAATATGTTTCACCTTATTCTTAATTTTTTTCATCCTCGACTTTAAGCAATTATTAATTAAAATGTGCTATATTTTTTTCAAAAGCCAATAAAGAAACATCTTAAAGATCTCATGGTAGCCCATTCAAGGTTTTGAGTACGCACGAAAATATAGTACAAAAAATTATTGCCCTCTTAAACAAAGAAGGTTAATATTTTGAAGTAATTAGTAGAAATGAAGATAAGTAATCTGTCATATTGCTCTATACCTGCCAGACTGACAGTCATTTTACTTTAGCTAAATTAGTTTAGCATAAAAGCGACAGAGAATAATTAGAAATGACTTAATATTTTACTCAACATAGTCATATTTCACCTTTAAGCTTTGACAGACAGATTCATAAGCACACATACATACATACATACAAACACAAACATACACTACCAATTACTCAAATACCAACACCAAAACACTTTTGAAGGTACTTCATCAAAAAGTTTTAAATCAAGAATGTCATTGTTGTTGTTGCCGTTGTAATGCGGATGCTGGTGGGTTTACTCTAAAAACATTGACAGTATTTTGTTGTAGCTGGTTTTACTGCAGAGCAAAAGAAAAGTTAACTTTATAGTAGAGTATGATTTAGTTATTATATTAGTCTATGTCTTAGTCTATGTCTTAGTCTATGTCTTAGTCTATGTCTTAGTCTATGTCTTAGTCTATGTCTTAGTCTATGTCTTAGTCTATGTCTTAGTCTATGTCTTAGTCTATGTCTTAGTCTATGTCTTAGTCTATGTCTTAGTCTATGTCTTAGTCTATGTCTTAGTCTATGTCTTAGTCTATGTCTTAGTCTATGTCTTAGTCTATGTCTTAGTCTATGTCTTAGTCTATGTCTTAGTCTATGTCTTAGTCTATGTCTTAGTCTATGTCTTAGTCTATGTCTTAGTCTATGTCTTAGTCTATGTCTTAGTCTATGTCTTAGTCTATGTCTTAGTCTATGTCTTAGTCTATGTCTTAGTCTATGTCTTAGTCTATGTCTTAGTCTATGTCTTAGTCTATGTCTTAGTCTATGTCTTAGTCTATGTCTTAGTCTATGTCTTAGTCTATGTCTTAGTCTATGTCTTAGTCTATGTCTTAGTCTATGTCTTAGTCTATGTCTTAGTCTATGTCTTAGTCTATGTCTTAGTCTATGTCTTAGTCTATGTCTTAGTCTATGTCTTAGTCTATGTCTTAGTCTATGTCTTAGTCTATGTCTTAGTCTATGTCTTAGTCTATGTCTTAGTCTATGTCTTAGTCTATGTCTTAGTCTATGTCTTAGTCTATGTCTTAGTCTATGTCTTAGTCTATGTCTTAGTCTATGTCTTAGTCTATGTCTTAGTCTATGTCTTAGTCTATGTCTTAGTCTATGTCTTAGTCTATGTCTTAGTCTATGTCTTAGTCTATGTCTTAGTCTATGTCTTAGTCTATGTCTTAGTCTATGTCTTAGTCTATGTCTTAGTCTATGTCTTAGTCTATGTCTTAGTCTATGTCTTAGTCTATGTCTTAGTCTATGTCTTAGTCTATGTCTTAGTCTATGTCTTAGTCTATGTCTTAGTCTATGTCTTAGTCTATGTCTTAGTCTATGTCTTAGTCTATGTCTTAGTCTATGTCTTAGTCTATGTCTTAGTCTATGTCTTAGTCTATGTCTTAATCTATGTCTTAGTCTATGTCTTAGTCTATGTCTTAGTCTATGTCTTAGTCAATGTCTTAGTCAATGTCTTAGTCTATGTCTTAGTCTATTTCCTAGTCTATGTCTTAATTTATGTCTTAGTCTATTTCCTAGTCTATGTCTTAATCTATGTCTTAGTCTATGTCTTAGTATATGTCTTAGTCTATGTCTTAGTCTATGCCTTAGTCTATGTCTTAGTCTACGTCTTAGTCTATGTCTTAGTCTATGTCTTAGTCTATGTCTTAGTCTATGTCTTAGGCTATGTCTTAGTCTGTGTCTTAGTCTATGTCTTAGTCTATTTCCTAGTCTATGTCTTAATTTATGTCTTAGTCTATGTCCTAGTCTATGTCTTAATCTATGTCTTAGTCTATGTCTTAGTATATGTCTTAGTCTATATCTTAGTCTATGCCTTAGTCTATGTCTTAGTCTGTATCTTAGCCTATTTAAGCCTATGCGGCTTATGTTTTACTTAGTTTGTGTCTGTATTGGTTTCTAAGTATTTTGTAATCCCAGGACCTCTGCAGGAGGGTTTAAAATGCGTTCGCCTATTGCATACGTTAAGGTAAGAGTGTGTGCCCTATATTAACTAAATTGATGTTATATAAAATATGACATTTAATTAAATTAAAGTGTACTTGTTCGTTCTTTGGCAATAACTCATTTACTTTCTCCCTATCGCACTTCCTTCTGCTGTTCAACACTTGACATCCTTGAAATATACACAAATACATAAATTTATTTAGTCGAACAATATATTCAGAATTGTAATTACAGACAAACACTTTTGGTTGGTTGCCTGATTATTTTGGTTGTTACTTCATCATAATTACGACAAAATACTTAATGATCATTTACTAGAGTAGCAGCAGCTACAATAGCAGCAATATTTATCTGAGTGGCTGTTTTAAGAGGAAGGGCACTAAATTTTAAATTAATGATGTTCTTAAAATTTAAGCTTACGCCAAGTAACTACAACTACAACAACAGCAACAATTTCATTTCCCTACTCCAAAAGCTATTGCAGCAGCTGTAGGAGAAGCAGCAGCAGCCATCAGTCATTTCAATATTGAGATAAATGAAGAAAAGAAACAAAATGATGGAGAAGAACACAAGAACAATCATCCTTAAACGAAGAAAAAAAACAAGTTAAGTAAATAGCAATGTATGTGTTGGCAGGATGTCAGATAACAGTAACAACAATAATTTACAAAAACCAACAAAAAACGGAAGAAATAAATAGAAACTTCGAGGTCAAGCTTAATGTCTTCAAATTCGCTTACATTCTTTTTTTTTCTCTTTTTTGCGATTATAAATAATTTCCCCCCAAACACTCACTTAAAAGTAAAAAAAAAAAAGAATGTAAGAGGGAATTACAAAAAGAGAAAGTTGGGGAAAAAGTAAAAGTTTAGACAAATAGTTATGACTTTATAAAGGGAAAATACATAAATAATGGTTTGCAAATAGGAGCAACAAGAAAAAATTTTTCAGAAAATATTTCTTTTTTTCTTGTTAGGAAATTTAGGTTTTGAGGCAAATATAAATATTTAAGGAAAATTTAAATAAAAAAATTTAACATTTTATGACAAAATATTAAAAAAATGTTATCTTTATGTTATAAATTAAATTCTAGCGTTACTGACTGATTCATTATTAACCTTAACTCTCAAAGCTTGATTGCTACAATTTTTACCTTTGCCTTTTTGATGCTAAAATTAATATGAAGTAGGGATTTTAAGAATTTCTTTTGTTTAGGGAATAATTTCAAAAATATTATGTAAAAAATACAAATTGCATTTTTTGCTGCTGCAAAAACAAACACATACATTTTTGGTACTTTTTTCTAACTGAAAAATGAAATAATTTGTTTCATATCTTTTTTCTAATTATTACCATAAAAAGGTACTAGAAATTCCTATGTAATCAAAAAGGTTAGAATATAGAAAAATTAGTAACTTAATATCTCCGAAACTAACATCAATAGAAACAAAATTTAAATTAGATTTGGATAGCCTATAAATGCAAGGAGACACCTATTTAGCACATTTTCTTAAATGGGATAAATAGGGGGTAAAAAGGGTAAAAACGAAATTTTGGTACTTTTTAGAACCATATACAAATTTTGAATCAATTATTATAGAAACAAAATTGATACCGCAATCGATAAACATCAACAACAAACACCAAATACATATTTGGTACTTTTTCGACTAATGAGGGTAAAAAAGATCAAAGATATTATGGCAAAATTCATTGTTTTTAGTTTGTAAACCAAATATAGAAATATAAATTTTATAGAGGATTTACTGGCATTTAAGAAACACGAAAAATGTTTAGGGTACTTTTTTTCAATTTAGGGGCAAGAAAAGGAAAAATCGATTAAAAATTGTACCCCCTTACCCAAACGAGATAAGAGAAAAACACAAATTATGTTCAGATAAGCATTGAAAACAAAAGGGCACAAATTCGCTAGTTTTTGAAATGTGACCGTCGGGGGGTATAAACTAGTAAAAAAGGGAAAAAATTGGTAACGGTATAACTACGAAATCAAAGGCGATGGGAATAAGATTTAAATTGGTTAAAGATCAGCTAAAAGCAATTAGAAGCATGTTTATCACAAAAACGTGTTTGGGACTTTTTCGACTAATGGGGTAAAAACGGAAAAGAATTTATATGTGCTTTCCCTGTTTTAAAACTTTGTACACCTTTAAAACTGACGAAGTCAGAAATAATTTATGGTGAGTTTTATTGATAATACAGAGATAACAAATATGTGTTTGGTACTTTTTTCAATTAAGGGGGTAAAAATGGGGGAAAAATCGGTAAAATTATATCTTCTAAACGGAAAGAAAAATAAACAAATATGAAAATTCGTTGAGATAGAAACAAAAGATAAATTGGGTTTGAATTAGCTACGAAAAAAAAGAGGCGTATCTAGTACTTGTTTGTAAATGAGACCAAAAGGGGGTTAAAAAGAGCAAAAAATGGTACTTTTGTCCCAAATACAAATTGTATTGATTATATATTTAGATACAAAATCTTCTGTTAATACAAACATATGTAAAACGTTTTTTTTTTTTGCTTTAAGGTGAATCCTCCTTTTTTTGGGTCAAATATTTTGGAAATGAAATGACAAAAATATAAAAAACTTGTTTGTTATTTTACTAAATTTAGTCTTTTAAGGGAAAAATATGTTTTGTATTTTGGTACCTTCTTGAATTTTTCGGACCAGGTAGCGTTGAGTAACTGATGAACTCTTTTCTGATGAATTCTTTTCTTAGACAAGAAAATAAATTTAGGAAAAATATGACCTCTATGGAACTTTTAGGAATGTAAATATTAGATTCAAATGGGCATGGATATGATTCAGAGTCGACTTTAACGCTTTACCAACACCAAAGCAAGCGTTGTTCACATATGTTCTTGTAGTATATAAACAAAGATAGCCAACCCACGATGCCAGGGGCCGAAAACTTTTTGTTATTTTCGTAAATATGGCGATTATTAATGAAACTCATGAAAATGAGTATTACAAGCATTTAGTTGAGGTTTGGATGTTAACAAAGTCGGTCGGTGCCGCTTGTTAAGAAAATACAAAAACAAAATATACAAGAATCAAAATCTAATTTTTAGAAACAAATTATATGGTCCGAGACAAGGAAATATAATATATATGTATAATCCCGAACATTGTTGCCATTATTCAATAAAAAAAATTTTCGATAATAATATTTTTCTGTAAAAAAAATTTCCCTAAAAATATTTTTCTATAGAAAAATTTTCGTTTAAAATTCTTTTCTATAGAAAAATTTTTGTTAAAAATATTTTTCTATAGAAAAATTTTTGTTAAAAATATTTTTCTATAGAAAAATTTTTGTTAAAAATATTTTTCTATAGAAAAATTTTTGTTAAAAATATTTTTCTATAGAAAAATTTTTGTTAAAAATATTTTTCTATAGAAAAATTTTTGTTAAAAATATTTTTCTATAGAAAAATTTTTGTTAAAAATATTTTTCTATAGAAAAATTTTTGTTAAAAATATTTTTCTATAGAAAAATTTTTGTTAAAAATATTTTTCTATAGAAAAATTTTTGTTAAAAATATTTTTCTATAGAAAAATTTTTGTTAAAAATATTTTTCTATAGAAAAATTTTTGTTAAAAATATTTTTCTATAGAAAAATTTTTGTTAAAAATATTTTTCTATAGAAAAATTTTTGTTAAAAATATTTTTCTATAGAAAAATTTTTGTTAAAAATATTTTTCTATAGAAAAATTTTTGTTAAAAATATATTTCTATAGAAAAATTTTTGTTAAAAATATTTTTCTATAGAAAAATTTTTGTTAAAAATATTTTTCTATAGAAAAATTTGTGTTAAAAATATTTTTCTATAGAAAAATTTTTGTTAAAAATATTTTTCTATAGAAAAATTTTTGTTAAAAATATTTTTTTTATCAATAAATTGATCTGGTACATTAATAAATAAATGTAACAGGTTTGGGATCAAATGCAAATACACTTCTTTTTGAATAATATTTACATCCCGACTAATTTGTTATTTTTTGATAAAACTGCATGCATTCAGCTTATTTTTAAAATAAACTTGTTTATTTTAAAACATCTTACCCCCCCCCCCCCCCCCCCCTTCTTCACAGCATTCTGCATATAGTAGCCGACGGCTACAGCAAGAATGTGGGAAGTGAAGGTAGATGAAAACTGAAAAATGTTTGTTTTTGTTCAGTCGATAATCTACGCTTTTACTTTTGGTTTATGAACATAATTCTTAATAGTTATGTTTGTAAATTTAGTAATAATGCGAGGTTTTCGATCTGTCTAAATTGGGGATAATCCTCCTGAAGAGATGGCTTAACCAACCATCAAAACGCGTCGAGGAATTTGGTTTCTCCGCAAACATTTTTTGGCTTTTTATCAATAAATTGATCTGTTACATTAATAAATAAATGTAACAGGTTTGGGATCAAATGCACTTCTTTTTGAATAATATTTACATCCCGACTAATTTGTTATTTTTTGATAAAACTGCATGCATTCAGCTTATTTTTAAAATAAAATTTTGTTTAAAATATTTTTCTATAGAAAAATTTTTGTTTAAAATATTTTTCTATAGAAAAATTTTTGTTAAAAATATTTTTATATAGAAAAATTTTTCTATAGAAAAATTTTCGATAATATTATTTTTCTATAGAAAAATCCTGCCTACGATTTTATTGTTCAGTTTTCTTACGCTGTATGTATTTAAGCACCCAAAAGTGAAGAACCGAAAATCTTTATAGACACACTTGGCGTATGATTGTTATGGATTGTATATTTAAATTAATATTCATCATACGACCAAGAGACAAAAGAAGTAAATTGAAAGATTTTGTGAATTAATGTACATACCAACATTTTTTATGGTTCTAATAATAATTTTATGATTAAATTGCGGAACCAAATGAGGGCAATTAAATACAAAACTTAGTAAAAATTCCGATAGCGATTGAAAAATATAGGAAAATTTCCAAAATGTTTAGCTACAAATTAAATTCCTGGCAACAATTATTTAAACCAAAAAGAAACAATTAAATACTTCTTAGATATTTAAGAAATTATTTAAGAATGCCTTTTATTACAAATTACTTATAGTTATGCAGATAATTGTTTTTCGCCCTAACAAATAATAACTATCAATATAAAAGAAAATATTAATTAATAAGCAATTATTTCCAGCTTATGCTTCAAATGAAAGAAAATATGAAAATTAAAAGAAAATTGTTCCAAGAAATTATTATCTTAAATAGAAGTCTAGAAATAAATATATTTAGTTACATTTTGTATTCATGCCTCCAAATGTTAAAATTTTTATCACATTCTTTTTATTATCTCATTATATAGACAACGATTTCTAACAAAAGCTGCAAATTATTTCATTATTTGTTTCCTTCCATGGAGAGTTTTTGAAAATTTATGTTACTCGTGATAATATTAGCAACCGCTTTCATCATTTCTCAAGATGTCAAGAAGTTTTTTTTTTATTTTTTGGTTATTGTCTCCCCTTTGTTGGCTTTTTTTCTGCTCCCTTTAATCTTGCTTTTTCAAAATTGGCTTCAGGTTCTGCATTATCGTTTTGTTTATTGCCAAAAGTAGGAAAAAGAGTGTGAACTATAGACACATGGAGGTAATGAAACTTAAGAACTTTACTTACAAATGAGACCAAATTCTGTCATTTGTGTTCCCTTTAATTTCTTTTTTTTTGTCTTCTACTCCTCTTTCATTTTCGTGAACAATGGCTGCAAACAATGTAAACGCATATTGTGTTAAATAGTGTAATGTGAACATATGTTTGTATGTCTTTAGACTTATTAATATGTATGAGAGTAAAATAGTTCTTTTTTTTTATTCAAAAGGATAATAGGGTCTATGTTTATATAACATATGCTTGTCAGGAGTGAATGTATTTAGTTACAGTCACTCAGTATTTTACAAACACTTTCACATACACACACACACATTCAAAAACACATTACTCACACAAAACCGACCCATGGTACCTATTTAATTTCAAAGTAGAAATGATAATAGATTCCGTTACACTTGATGCTAAAAACGTGGGTTCAAGAACACTAACACACTTGACAAAAATCCAAACATTCACACATACACACCCATATAAATACATATGAAATTTCTCACATTTTTACAGTCATCTTCAACAGAAATTGTTACTTAAGGGGTTTTCGTTATGGTTTTGTCATGTCTCAGTTTGACAAATAATAAATTTTTTTCTTTAGGCAAAACAAATTATTAAGAAAATGACAAAAAGGTTTCTTTCTCATTAATATTTCTTAGAAATATTTCATTATTTTTACTAAAGACTTTAAGGTGTTGATGATCAATAACTTTTGGCATGAGTTTTATAAAAATTTGTTAGGTTTTTCATAGCATGAAATTTTGGGGGCTTTGTTTCTAATGGAAATATATAGAAAGAATGAATACATTATAGGCTGCCATCAGTCTTTAATAACAATTATACAAATTACCTATCATTTTTCTACGGAAAAATTTTTGTTAAATAAATTTTTCTATAGAAAAATTTTCTTAAATATTTTTAACAAAAATTTTTCTATAGAAAAAATTTTTTGGAAAATTTGAAAAATTAGGTTTATTAAAAAAAAAAAATTAATAAAAATTTTTCTATAGAAAAATATTTTTAACAAAAATTTTTCTATAGAAAAATAATTTTGACAAAAATTTTTCTATAGAAAAATAATTTTAACAAAAATTTTTCTATAGAAAAATATTTTTAACAAAAATTTTTCTATAGAAAAATATTTTTAACAAAAATTTTTCTAAAGAAAAATATTTTTAACAAACATTTTTCTATAGAAAAATATTTTTAACAAAAATTTTTCTATAGAAAAATATTTTTAACAAAAATGTTTCTATAGAAAAATATTTTTAACAAAAATTTTTCTATAGAAAAATATTTTTAACAAAAATTTTTCTATAGAAAAATATTTTTAACAAAAATTTTTCTGAAGAAAAATATTTTTAACAAAAATTTTTCTATAGAAAAATATTTTTAACAAAAATTTTTCTATAGAAAAATATTTTTAACAAAAATTTTTCTATAGAAAAATATTTTTAACAAAAATTTTTCTATAGAAAAATATTTTTAACAAAAATTTTTCTATAGAAAAATATTTTTAACAAAAATTTTTCTATAGAAAAATATTTTTAACAAAAATTTTTCTATAGAAAAATTTATTTAACAAAAATTTTTCTATAGAAAAATTTATTTAACAAAAATTTTTCTATAGAAAAATTTATTTAACAAAAATGTTTCTATAGAAAAATTTATTTAAAAAAAATTTTTCTATAGAAAAATTTATTTAACAAAAATTTTTCTATAGAAAAATTTATTTAACAAAAATTTTTCTATAGAAAAATTTATTTAACAAAAATTTTTCTATAGAAAAATTTATTTAACAAAAATTTTTCTATAGAAAAATTTATTTAACAAAAATTTTTCTATAGAAAAATTTATTTAACAAAAACTTTTCTATAGAAAAATTTATTTAACAAAAATTTTTCTATAGAAAAATTTATTTAACAAACATTTTTCTATAGAAAAATTTATTTAACAAAAATTTTTCGATAGAAAAATTTATTTAAAAAAAAATTTTCTTAAATATTTTTAACAAAAATTTTTCTATAGAAAAATTTATTTAACAAAAATTTTTCAATAGAAAAATTTATTTAACAAAAATTTTTCTATAGAAAAATTTATTTAACAAAAATTTTTCTATAGAAAAATTTATTTAACAAAAATTTTTCTATAGAAAAATTTATTTAACAAAAAATTTTCTATAGAATAATTTATTTAACAAAAATTTTTCTATAGAAAAATTTATTTAACAAAAATTTTTCTATAGAAAAATTTATTTAACAAAAATTTTTCTATAGAAAAATTTATTTAACAAAAATTTTTCTATAGAAAAATTTATTTAACAAAAATTTTTCTATAGAAAAATTTATTTAACAAAAATTTTTCTATAGAAAAATTTATTTAACAAAAATTTTTCTATAGAAAAATTTATTTAACAAAAATTTTTCTATAGAAAAATTTATTTAACAAAAATTTTTCTATAGAAAAATTTTTCTATAGAAAAATTTATTTAACAAAAATTTTCTATAGAAAAATATTTTTATCAAAAATTTTTCTATCGAAAAATATTTTTATCAAAAATTTTTCTATCGAAAAATATTTTTGTCAAAAATTTTTCTATAGAAAAATATTTTTATCAAAAATTTTTCTATAGAAAAATATTTTAACAAAAATTTTTCTATAGAAAATTGTGGATTCGAGCACCACTGACTTCAAACATCATTTTCTGTAATTTCTATTGAAATGTTTTCAAAAAATTGAATTGTTACGTTTTGGTGCGAACGTCTACAAATGTACTTAATATTCACCTAAAGTTAATGGTATAACAACATTCGCATTGAAAAGTTTATTTTTAGAACATACGATCCATTTGTAATTGATAATGTCTGGTTCATATAGAAAGATAATCACTTTATCCGCTATATCATAATAGGGTACAAGTGGGACTTTAACCTTATTCCCATTTATCTACTGAAATCTAGTTCAAAAAAGAAAACATTCTGTGTTATAGAATTTTTAAATAATATATTATGTATTTTAAAAATATATAATATTTTAGCTTTAGTAACATAAATTTAAAGTTAACTTTTTAAAATATTTCTGTTGGGACATAATTTATTGTCGCCATACTGTAGCTGCAAAAAATACTATTATATTACATTACATACACGTACATATGTACTTACATATCTATATCTATTCATATGTATTTATTAAGAGTTAGTGCGTTTATAAGAATTTGTATGTGTGTAGACCGGCTCAGTTTTTGTTTCAAAATCTTATGAGCGCAAAATAAGCAAATTAATCGAATAAACCGAACCGAAAATAAATTGTTCTACAGATATGTTAGATTTTGAAAAAAGTTGACATCAGAAAAAAGATCTAAATGGATGCGGGTCGTATGATGAATATGAATTTTTCCATTTAAGCAATTTATGTTAATAATACGTCCCAATATTATGAAAATTTCTTTTAAAAAATGGATTATCAATTATAACACAGCCCGACAAAATAAGCTCTAGCTTTCGAGATATACATTTTTAAGAAAACTATTTATGTAGTTACGCGATTTGTAACAGAACTAATAAACGGTTCGTTCTGTTTAGTAAAAATTAAAAATCAAAATTCGACTACAATATTTTCATTAAACTGCATTAACATTATTTTAATTCCATCTATTAGTTTTGGAGATATAGGCCAATTTTTTAAATCTCAAGTGGGCGTGACGTCTCCCATATAACTCATATATTAAAATTGACAAATATGGTTGATAATGAAGCCCGATTTTTCTGAAATTTGGACAGTATGTTAAGGTGTGACTGGTGGTTAAAACATCTAGGCTTTTTTCTAAAATCTCAAGTGTTCGTGACCCCTCCCATATAAGTCAGATTTTAAAAAATACAAATATGGATGATCAAACCGACCGATTTTTCTGAAATTTAGACAGGGAAGTAAGGTGTGACCGGTGGTTAAAAAAGCCTAGGTTTTTTTCTGAAATCTCAAGTGGGCGTGACTCCACCCATATAAGTAAATTATTGAAAATAACAAATAAGGATGACCTAGCTGCCCGATTTTTCTGAAATTTTGACAGTATGGTAAGACGGGGCCGGTGGTTAAAATAAGCAAGTTTTTTTCTGAAATCTCAAGTAGGCGTGACCCCTCCCATAGAACTCATATATTAAAAATGACAAATATAGGCGACCGAGAGGCCCGATTTTGCTGAAATTTTGACAGTATGGCAAGGTGTGACCGATGGTTAAAAGGAAGGGATCTTAAGTGGGCGTGACCCCTCCCATATAGCTCATATATTAAAAATGACAAATATAGATGACCGAACTGACCGATTTTTCTGAAATTTTGACAGTATGTTAAGGTGTAGCCGGTGGGTAAACTAGGTCAGGTTTTTTTTTTTGAAATCTCAAGTGGGCGTGACCCCTCCCATATAAGTCAAATATTTAAAATGACAAATATGGAAGACCGAACTGACCGATTTTCTGAAATTAAGACAGTATGGTAAGGTGTGACCGGTGGTTAAAATAGGCAAGGTTTTTTTTCTGAAATCTCAAGTGGGCGGTGCCCCTACCATATAACTCATATATTAAAAATGACAAATATAGATGACCGAGCGGACCGATTTTTCTAAAATTTTGACAGTACCTATATTAAAATAGGCTAGTTTTTTTATAAATCTTAAGTGGGAGTGACCTCTTCCATATAAGTCAAATTTTCAAAATGTCAAATATGGATGATAAGATGACAACGATTTAGCCCAATCAATTTAAGTTTTAAATGTGGATATTTTCATACTATAGAATAGTTTTTCGCTGTTTGATTTGTTTTTTAAATAGACCCTTTTCCCCTTTTCTTTAAAATTGTATACGGCTAGACCAATGAAGACATTTTTTCTTTCTAAATGTTTTTTTTAGTCCAAGTTAGGATTATACATTATGAAAAATTGACCATGCCCACTTTTAGGACCTATTTTTTTAATATATCTAAAATAGAAAAACGGATGCACGAATATTGGTAATTCGATTGGTGTTTGATAAGTAAATTAAATATATATGCAAATACTTTAATAAAGGATTCAATTAAAAAATTAATAAAAATATTTCATAATTGTTAATTTTTAAAGAAAGTGTTAACACAGTAAAAAACTTGAACTACCAACCCGGGCAACGCCGGGTAAAATCAGCTAGTTAATAATAAAATCAAAACTATTGCTTTAATGTTATCGAACAATATTGCATTTTTTGAAGAACATATCTGTTTATATGGCTATAGAAAATTATTGGAACTTTTGTTATTTTCTCTATTTTTTTATGGATTTTTAAAAAACAAAAAAAAAATTTTTAGATAATATTTTTTCACATATATTTGGCAATATCTCCAAAACTACTGAGTAGAGTAAATCTTGTGTTTAGCCGGCACGAGGGAAATATTGTAGCCTTTTTCTTGAAAGAAATTAATTTTAGTTGAACCAGAATTTATGTTGATGGTCGTGAGTTCGAGTCGGACTTAGGTTCATGTCATAAATTATTTTTTTTTTTTTTAATTTATGATTTTTAAATTAGATGAATAAATTTTAGGATTACTATTTTTTTTTTTTTCTTTTCACTAAGTAGGTTAAACTATTCTTTAGTTATGTTACTCAAAATCGTGTAACTATGTAATTAAAAAAAAATGTATAACTCGAAAACTAGAGCTAATCCAAAACAAGTAAGAAAGTGCTATAGTCGGTCAACCCCGACTATACGATACCCTTCACCACTTAGGTCAAAGGTGTTCTTTTTACTAATTAAAGACAAATATTCATATAAACATATTCTTAAAACTTACACATTTAAGCTGTTTCCGTCATTTGGACTTATATGAGAGCTAGGGTCAAATGTAGACCGATGATCTCGAAATTTGGCGATTTGATTACAGTTGTTACAAAAATTGTGTATACAAAAAATTAACTTAAAATTCTCATTATCTTCGGATTTACGAGCCTTTTAGTCCCATTTAGTGCGTTTTGAGAAAAGATTTTGTATGGGAGCTATGGTCAAATGTGGACCGATTTCAACGAAATTTGGTACACAGTGATTTAGGTTTACACAAGCCGTATATGATTTAAATTTCATGAAGAAATATTGATTTTTGTGGCCAATATATCAATTCCGGGAAGTGGGACCTATGGGAGGTACCATAAATAATGGACCGATTTCGACGAATTTCAATAGCCATGGTCCCATTATCAAACAAATGATCTGTGCCAAATTTAATCAAATTATCTTTAGAATTGCGACCTGTAGTTTGATTACAAGGTTTACATGGGGGTCCAGCCAGCCAGACGGACGGACGGACATCGCTAAATCGACTCAGAAAGTGATTCTAAACCTATCGGTATACTAAAAGATGGGTCTAAGACAAATATTTCTATGCGTTACATACATCAGCACAAACTTATAATACCCTTTCCACCTATGGTGGTGAAGGGTATAATAAATAAGTTAGAGGTATGAGATCTATACAAAGTAGGTTAAACTATTCTTAAGTTATTGTACTCAAAATCGTGTAACTATGTAATTTAAAAAAAAATGATATCTCGAAAACTAGAGCTGATCCAAAAAAAGTGAGTTAGAGGTACTGGAGCCCTGTATGAGATCTATACAAGTTGACTTAAAAATTAAAGGCACTATTTTTTGTGTTGGTCTGTGTATTCATATTTTTATATAAAAATTTTGAACGCAGATAGTCGATATTTTACCAAATTTTGAAGCATTTGTGGTATAATTTGCAATTTTTTAAAATATTGATTATGCTATCACCAAAGAACAAAATAACACCACTCCAAGACCAACTTCTTCAAATAAGAGACAGACTAGTCTTTATTTCTGTCTGCCCGTTTAAAGCTTGATATTCTAAAGAGCACAAGGAAGCCATACGCATGACTTGTTTGTAAATTACGTCAAGTTCGCCATTGTTTTTTCGTAGTCATTATTATTCTCGATGTTAATATTTTAGTTTTTGTAGTTCATACATACATAGTAGAACTAGTAGTTATTTTAGCTATTGTTTTCTTTCAAAAAAAAAAAAAAGAAATGACAAAACAGAAAGAAAGAAACAACAAAAACAGCAGGAAAAATCGAAAAAGCAAAGAATATGTTAAGGAAAGGATTTTTTATTTCATCTTAAGTTGTATATATTTTTCTAACAATTTAAAATAAAATGTGTGACTTAATAAAATTCCAGCACAGACACACACACACACATTAGCACACTTACAAATACACAAGTCAAGTGCTAGAAAGTAAAATAAAATTTACTTCACACACAACTACTTTACCTGGCTTTTTTCTTTACTTTTTCATACATACATAAGTATGTATGCTAGTATTTATATAACTACGTATGTGTGTAAGTATATATGTGTATTTGTTATGTTGTAAAGTAATGTTACCTGATTTCTCTTTAACAATTTATAGCTATTGTTTTATTGTTAAAACAAAAAACGGCAAACACACACATTAAAGCAAATACTAACACACATACACATTAACAGATATGTTCATTCATTCATTCATTTCACTCACAGATTAAGTGTTAGAGGAAAAAAAGGGGGGAAACAACAATATAAACAGTTAGTTTTGTTTAATATCCTCTTTTTTACTCTTTTCATTGCAAAAGTGTTGCAATAATTAAAGAAACGAACAATAATGTAACAACAAAAAAACTAACAGCAACATTCCTGAAACATAACATTATAATGTTAAAGCTAAAACTCAAGGGAGGTAAATTTAGAAAAGACAGAAGAAAAAAAGTAAATAAAACAATACTTTTTTTTGCCAACATAATCAAGCCAACAATATTAGACAAAGATAAGGAAGTCAGTATTTTAGAATAGGAATTTCAAATAAAGTTTTTATTTAAAACGATTCAAAAAAAAAAACACCAACCCCTTTACAAATATCACAACGCTTTTTTTTTGTGAAAGGGGAAAAATAAAAATAACAATAAATTCTCATTAACTTGAGTGTCCTTTAAATAACTTTTAGACATTGAGGCTACACGTGTTGAATTCAAATATATTTTTTGTGTTTTTGCTACTAAAATAAATAAATTTTGAAAACAACTTAATAGAGTTGTTTATGCTTGAGTAGAACATAATTTAGTTGAAAATAAAAGCAGATCTTAGATAAATATTTGCAAGATTTTTTTCTTGTTTTAATAAAAGAAAAGACCTGAAAAAGTATAGAAATTTTGTTAACACAAATTTAGTCAAGAAAAAATTTAAATAACAGTTTTGTTAAGAATTTTTATAAAAATGCCTTAAAAACTGTGGGAGTAAAATAAACAAACAAATCTGAAAAAAAATTTCCAACCAAAATTTAATTTTCCAGAAAAAAACGAAACAAATTAAAGAATTTCATTAACATTTCTTATTAAAAATAGAAAAGACTTGATAAAATATATTTGGAAGCCACTGCCGCTTATGATTGACATAAATATCAAAAATTTGATATTCATCATACGACCTTTAAACTTTAAATTTTAGATAAAGGCTAGGAAAATATTTATACTCCCACATCCTATATTTCAGTTTTAGGACGTTTTTAAAATTTTTAATTGAAACTTTTTTTATTGGAACATTTTTCTGTAAATGTTTTTCAATGCAAAAACTCTTTATTTAATTGTTTTGATTGAAAATTTGTCTATAGGAATTTTTATTTTTCTTAAACCATTTCTCATCGAATGAATTCTTTTATTAGAAAAATTATTCTAAATTTTTCAATGAAATATAAATTTCATACAAAAATTTTTGACTGATGAAATGTCAATAAAAAATTGTTTTTTAAAAAAATGTCAAAAAAATTTTTTCTTGAAAAATATTAAAATTTTCTATAAAAAATTTTAAATTTCCTAAAAAAATATTTCAATTGATATAAATTTCAAAAATTTTCATATAAAAATATTTTTGAAACAAAATAAAAATTATGAAAATATTATAAAAAATATATGAAAATATTTTTTACAAATAAAATTTTTTCAATGAAAAATTCTCTTCTACACAAATATTTTCAATAGAAAAAAAATTTCTAGGTAAATATTTTTCATTGAAAAATTTTCAATATAACTATTTTTTATTAAAGACTTTTTGATTAAAATTTTTTCATTCAAAAATTTGCAATTAAAAATTTTTTAATACAAAATTTTGAAAAATTTTTTGTTAAAAACTTTTTTTTATAATTTTTTTGATACAAACATTTTTATTGAATTTTTTTATTAAACTTTTTCATTAAAAAGTTTTTCATAAAATTTTTTCATGGAAAAATTTTTTAATTGAAAAATTTTCTATTAAAATTTTTTTAATTAAAAAATTTTCTATTCAAAAATTTTTACTAAAAACATTTTCTACTAAAAACTGTATTTCTTTTAAACTTTTTCATTTTTTTATTAATAAATTTTCTATTTATTGAAAAATTTTGGAATAAAATTATGCTTTTTTTTTTTATTTTTTATTTGACAAGTTTTATTAAAAAATTTTTTATTTCAAATACTTTTTAAAAATTTTCGATTATAAAGATTTTTGATATAAATTTTTTGGTTCCTTTTTCACTAAAAACTTTTTTTTTAATTTTTCATTAAAAAGTTTTTGATTCGAACTTTGTTTTTTATTGAAAAATTTTCTTTTTATCGAAAAATTTTCGATTAAAACATTTTTTATTTTCAATTTGTCAAATTTTCTACTAAATTTTTTTTTCACTGAAATTTTTGATTCAAATTTTTTCATTGAAAAATTTATTATAAAAAAAATTTTCTATTAAAACTTTTTCATTGAAAAATCTTTCATTAAAAGTTCTTTATTGAAAAGTTTTTTATTAAAACTTTTTTATTGAAAAATTTTCTATTAAAATATTTTCACTAAAAGATTTTCTATAAAATATGTTTCATTAAAAATTTTCTACTAAAAATATTTCATTAAATAAATTTCTATGAAAAATGTTTCACTGAAAAATTTGTCATTAAAAATTTTCTGTTAAAAAATTTTTCATTGAAAAATTTTCTATTAAAATTTTTCATTAAAAAATTTTCAATTAAACATTTTTCCTTGAAAAATTTTATATTAAAAATTTTTCCTGGAAAAATTTTATATTAAAAATTTTTGATTGAAGAGTTCTCTATTAAAATTTTTCATTGGAAAATGTTCTATTAAAAATTTATAATTAACAACTTTTCTATTAAAACTTTTCCATTGGAAAATTTTCTTTTGAAACTTTTTTATTAAAAAATTTTCTATTCAAATTTTTTCATTGAAAAATTTCCTACAAAAACTTTTTCATTGAAAAATTTTGAAAATTTTGCATTGAAAAATTTTCTATTAAAAATTTTTCATCAAAAAATTTTATATAATATTTAATATTTTAAATATTTCATAAAAAAATTTTCTATTAAAAGTTTTTTTCTTAAATTATTTTGACTGGAAAATTTTGTACTTAAAATTTTTCATTGAAAAGTTTTCAATTAAAAATTTTTCCATTGATAAATTTTTTATTAAAAATGTTTTATCAAAAATTTTATATTGAAAATTCTATTAAAAATGTTTCATTGAAAAATTTTCTATTAAAACATTTGTTTACATTTTTTTTTATTGAAAAATTTTCTATTAAAAATTTATCGTTAAAATTTTCTATTAAAAATTTTTCCTTGAAAATTTTCTATTAAAAATTTTTCCTTGAAAATTTTCTATTAAAAATTTTTCCTTGAAAATTTTCTATTAAAAATTTTTCATTGAAAAATTTTCTATTAAATATTTTTCCTTGAAAAATTTTATATTAAAAATTTTTCCTTGAAAAATTTTATATTAAATATTTTTGATTGAAAAATTTTCCATTGAAATTTTTTCATTAAAAAATTTTCTATCAAAAATTTTTCATTGTAAAATTTTCTATTAAAAATTTTTCATTAAGAAATATTTTATAAAAAAAAAATTTCATTGGAAAAATATCTATTAAAAATTTTTCATTGAAAAATTTTCTATTAAAAATTTTTTATTGAAAAATTTTCTATTAAAAATTTTTATTGAAAAATTTTCTATTAAAACTTTTTCATTGGAAAATTTTCTATTGAAAAATTTTCTATTCAAATTTTTTCATTGAAGATTTTTCTATAAAAATTTTTCGTTTGAAAATTTTCTATTCAAATTTTTTCATTGAAAAATTTTCTATAAAAATATTTCATTGAAAAATTTTCTATTAAAAATTTTTTATTGAAAAATTTTCTATTAAAAATTTTTCATTAATTAAATTTCTATTAAAAATTGTTCATTGAAAAATTTTCTATTAAAAATTTTTTGTTGAAAATTTTTTTATTTAACATTTTTCATTGAAAACTTTCCTTCTAAAAATTTTTTATTGAAAAATTTGGTATTAAAACTTTTTCATTAAAAAATTTTGTATTAAAATTTTTTATTGAAAAAGTTTCTATTAAAAATTTTTCATCGAAAAATTTGGTATGTAAATCTTTTAATGAAAAATTGTTCATTAAAAAATTTTCTATTAAAAATTTTTCATTAAAAAATTTTCCATTTAAAAAATTTATATTCAAAATTTTACAATGAAAAATTTTATATTGAAATTTTTCATTTTCTATAAAGAGGTAAAGTTATCGTTAACTTCTATATAGAATAGTAAAGTAATCATAAACTTTTCCATAGAAAAGTAAAGTAATCGTAAACTCTTCAATAGAAAAGTTAAGTTGTCGATAACTTTTCTATAGAAAAGCTAAGTTATTGACGAATTTTCTATAGAAAAGGTTAGATATCGATAACTTTAATATAGAAAAGTTAAGCTTTCGATAACTCTTCTATAGAAAAGTAAAGTTATCGTTAGCTTTTCTATACAAAAGTTAAATTATCGATAACTTTCATATAGAAAAGTTAAGTTATCGATAACTTTTCTACAGAAAAGATAATTTATCGATAACTTTTCCATAGAAAAGTTAAGTTATCCAAATTTTTCTATAGAAAAGTTAAGTTATCGATAACATTTCTGTAGAAGAGTTAAGTTATCGATAACTTTTCTATAGAAAAGTTAAGTTATAGATAACTTTGCTATAGAAAAGTAAAGTAATCGATAACATTCCTATAAAAAAGCTTAGTTATCGATAACTTTCCTATAGAAAAGTTAAGTTGTCGATAACTTTCCTATAGAAAAGTTAAGTTATCGATAACTTTCTTATAGAAAAGTTAAGTTATCGATAAATTTTCTATACAATAGCTAAGTTATCAATAAATTATTTGTAGAAAAATTAAGTAATCGATAACTTTCCTATAGAAAACTTAAGTTAACGATAACTTTTCTAAAGAAAACATAAGTTATCGATAACTTTCCTATAGAAAACTTAAGTTATCGCTAAATTTTTTATAGAAAAGTAAAGTTAGCCTTAACTTTTTATAGAAAAGTAGAGTTATCATTAACTTTTTTATAGAATAGTTATGTAATCGTTAACTTTTCTATAGACAATTTAAGTTATCGATAATTTTTCTATAGAAATGTTAAGCGACCGTTAACTTATCTATAAAAAAAGTTAAGTAAGCGTTATCTTTTTTATCAATAGCTGTATTATAAGGAAATTAAGTTTACTCTGACTTTCCTATACACATTTTAATAATAGATAATTTCCAGAGAAAAATTAAATTATCTCTAACTTGTCTATGGAAATGTTAGGATATCGTAAGTAATACCTTAGTACCACATGTTTTACATAACAAAATTCAACAAATTATGCACAAATATTGTATGATTGTGTTAAGCTTCTTTTAATAATTTCCCAAAAACAAAAAAAAATATTTACATAACTTTGTATATTTTCTTTGCTTAATACTCTTGATAGGAATTATAACGATAACTTTTTATGCCTCTCGTTCAGGATTTCGTCAATAATTTGTAGAAAGCCCCAAAAAATAACAGAAGAAAACTGAAAATGATTTCAGTAATTCCTTTCACTTTTTTCTGTCTTACATATTTTTAGTTGTTAAGCTCTTTGTTGTCTAGTCCTTTCATAATAGTTAATAACTTGTTAAAACCCAATACTTTACGTTAGTTACTACTAGACTTAACAACTTTTTTTTGCGTTTGAAAACTTACACTTTATTTTTTTTTTCGTAAATTCCCTGTTTGAGTATTCTTGGCCCTCAACAATCAGTAATTTTTATCGATTTTTGTAAACGAAGACAAAAATTGAACAAAAAAAAGAAAATCTAAGAAAGTTTTTTTCTTCAACATATGCAGACACATAAAAATTTTTCAAAGTTTCTTTTTGCCAGTTCTTGCAATTTTTCTCATAACTCTTGAAAATTATGTTTTAACTACAAAAACTGCAAAAGAACTTGTTGTGGTGTTGGAGAAGAGGATGGAAAATATAAAGGGGGAAAATAAAGTACAAAAACGTACGCATACTTAAGTGTTTTGGATATGCGTGTTTTGCATTTTTATTGGGAAAAATTTTCTCTTGGTGCCACCGCATTTTCTTCATTTCTTATTGGCGTTTCTTAGTCTTTTTTTTCAAGTTTAATGAATGTGTTGCTTTAGAGCTTTTTTGCTCATAATTTTTTCCTTTGGCAAATTACATGCCAACAGCCATTTTCACTCGTACGATTTTCTTATAAACAGAATATTTTTTTCTACTTTTAAGAATTAACGAGTTCCATTTTTATTTGTTAAGTCTTTTGGCTGTTAAGAAACAAATAAATATTCCAGAAGAAGTAGAAGAAGATTCTAGGCTAGGAACTAACAAAGTTAGTCCTTAAAAAAAGTTAGTCCTTAGTTGTAGTTATATTTGTGTAATCAGTAATTAATTGGGTTTTTTAATTAAAATTCTTATGCTTATTTTTTATTTATTTATTTTTAAAGTTTAATTATGTAAAACGATGAAAGTTACAATAGAATAACGACATCGTGATAAATAGGATTAATTAAAATGAAAGGGAAAATAATAGTAGGGACATAATTATCTTTGGTAAGTGTTAGAAGACTGCAGCGACGAGAAGATATTAATAACATTATATTTCTATAGAAAGGTTATCGTTAACTTTCTCTTGATATAGAAAAATTATCGATAACTTTCTGTTTCTATAGAAAAGTTGTCAATATATTTCTATAGAAAAATTATCTATATTTCTATAGAAAAATTATCGATAACTTTCTATTTCTATAGAAAAGTTGTCAATAACTTTCTATTTCTATAGAAAAGTTATCGATAGCTTTCTATTTCTATAGAAAAGTTATCGAAAACTTTCTATTTCTATAGAAAATTTATCGATAACCTTCATTTCTATAGAAATGTTATCGATAACTTTTTATTTCTATAGAAAAGTTATCGATAACTTTCTATTTCTATAGAAAAGTTATCGATAACTTTATATTTCTATAGAAAAGTTATCGATAACTTTATATTTCTATAGAAAAGTTATCGATAACTTTCTATTTCTATAGAAAAGTTATCGATAACTTTCTATTTCTATAGAAAAATTGTAGATATCTTTCTATTTCTATAGAAAAGTTATCCATAAGTTTCCATTTCTATAGAAAAGTTATCGATGACTTTATATTTCTATGGAAAAAATATAGATATCTTTCTATTTCTAATGGATAATTTTCTATATTTATTATGGATGACCAAAAAAGCAAACGACAACTTTCTTTTGGTATAAATTTTTAATTAAAAATTTTCGATATAAATTTTTCATAGAAAATTTTTGGGCTAAAAATTTCGGTTTTAAAATTTTGTATAGAAAATTTTTTGCATCAAAATAATTTATTGAAAATTTTTGGTATGAAAATTTTTATAGAAAATTTTTGGTATCAAAATTTTAATAGAAAAGTTTTGGTATCAAAATTTTTTATAGAAAATTTTTGTATAAAAATTTTGTATCAAAAATTTCCGGTATTAAAATTTGTAGAAAATTTTCGATATCAAATTTTTTTTATAGAAAATTTTCGAAATAAAATTTTCTGTATAAAATTTTTGGTATCAAAATTTTTAATAGAGAATTTTCGATATACAAATTTTTAAAAGAACATTTTTTTAGAAAATTTTCAGGATAAAAATTTTTTAAAGAAAATTTTCGGTATAAAAATTTTTTATGGAAAGTTAGGTTTCCAATTTTTATAAAAAATTTTCAGTTTAAAAATATTTTCTATAAATATATTTATAATATAATATATTTTTTTAGAACATTTTCGGTAACAAAATTTTTTGTACAAAATTTTCGGTATCAAAATTTTTTATAGAAAATTTTCGGTAACAAAATTTTTTATACAAAATTTTCGGTATCAAAATTTTTTACAGAAAATTTTTGGTATCAAAATTTTTTATAGAACATTTTTGGTATTAAAATTTTTATAGAAAATTTTGATATCAACAATTTTATAGAAAATTTTTGGTCTCAAAATTTGTTACAGAAAATTTTCGTTATAAAAATTTTTTATAGAAAATTTTGGAAATTAAAATTTTTTATAGAAAATTTTCGATATCAAAAGTTTTTTATAGAATATTTTCGGTATCAAAAATTTTTTATAGAAAATTTTCGGTATCAAAATCTTTTTATAGAAAATTTTCGGTATCAACATTTTTCATAGAAAATTTTTGGTATGAAAATTTTTAATAGAAAATTTTGTGGTCTTAAAATTTTTTAAAGAAAAGTTTTGGTATCAAAATTTTTAAAAAAAAAATTTTGTAATTAAAATTCTTTATAGAAAATTTTTGTTATAAAAATTTTTTATAAAAAAATTTCTAGTATGAAAATTTTAAATAAAAAATTTACGGTTTAACATTTTTTTTACAGAAAATTTTTGGTATTAAAATTTTTATAGAAAATTCTTGGTATAAATTTTTCAGAAAAAATTATTGACATAAATTTTTAAAAAATAAACTTTTGGAATTAAAATTTGTTATTAAAATTTTTTTATAGAAAATTTTCGGTATCAAAATTTTTTTTATAAACATTTTTGATATCAAATCTTTATAGAAAATTTTCTGTAAAAATTTATTTTATTTAATAATTTATTTAAATTTTTGATATCAAAATTTTTTATAAAATTTTTTTGGTCTCAACATTTTTTATAAAAATTTTTTGGTATCAAAATTTTTTATAAAAATTTTTTGGTATCAAAATTTTTTATAAAAATTTTTTGGTATAAAATTTTTCTTTAGAAAATTTTTGATATAAAATCTTTTGTAGAAAATTTTCGGTATCAATATTTTTAATAAAAAAATTTCCGGCATTAATATTTCTTTAGAAAATTTTCGGTTAAAGATTTTTTTATAGAAAATTTTTGGGTATCAAAATTTTTTGTAGAAAATTTTCGGTATCAAAATTTTTAAAAGAAAATTTTTGGCATCAAAATTTTAAGAAGAAAATTTTCGGTATCAAATTTTTTTTAAAGAAAATTTTCGGCATACAATTTTTTTACAGAAAATTTTCGCTATCAAAATTTTTTTATAGGAAATTCTCGCTACCAAAATTTTTTAAAAGAAAATTTGAACTACCACAAATTTGTAAAAAAAACACTTACTTTATTACAAAATTTCCCTTTAGTCTTTATTTAGACCATCCATTTAATACATTATAGTTCATACTTTATTTATTTTTCATATTTAAGTTCTTGATAAGAAAAAAATCGTTAATTTCCCACACAAAGTCATGAGAATGAAACATTCTTATAATACTTTATTCTCCAGTTTTTGTAACTTCTACTAGTCATTTTGCTATAATTTACTATAAATAACAAGAAAAAACTAAAAAGGCTATATCCATCCACTATGCGATGAAGAGAATGTAATTGTAAATCCTTTAAGTGAAATAGAATCCGAGCAATATTATGGAGAATACACGCATTATGGAAAGCGTTAGAATTTCTTTATATATATATTTTTTTTTTTTTTTTGGTATTTATGCCAACATTATGCCAACACTGAGCGCTCATTAAAATTAATGACATGTCTTCCTTTTTCTTCTTAACTAAATCTATACGAATGAGTATGTGAATTGTGTTACTTTCAAAATGAAAATGGATAAATAAATAAATAAAAAGCTGGAAAAAGTCAAATACCAAAAAAAAAAGACAATTTTATAGTATAAATTTATACTGACATTTTCTACAAGTTTAAATAAATATGTAACAAAAAAAGTATCAGCAACAGCATTAAAAAAAATGTTCTATAAGGACATAAAGAAAAACTAAAGAAAAAAGAAAGAAATGACATACAAAAACAAGATCGTAAATATTTGCTGACACACACGACATTAAAGTCAAAGGAAAATTTGTGCGATGTAATTAAAAAAATAAGCAACTGAATTGAAAATGAAATAAAATAAAACTAAAATGTAAAGAAAACATTTGGTTCTCGTTCTTTTTTTTTTTTTCTTTTTTTACTTTTATCACTTATTTAAGCCATATCTCGTAAAAACGACCGCATTTACATTCATATGCACTTACTATATGATATAAACTATAACATGAACTATAATATAAACCAAGTGATTAAAAATTTAATTTAAACCGAAAAAAAAAATTTGTGGTTTATTTTATTTTTATTATGTGACATTTGAATGGTTTGAGAGATTTCTTTTCAATTGAAAATGGAAAAAATTGTGCAATTTTTAGGGCGGTAAATTAACATGTAGTTGAATGTCATACACTTATTATTATTTTATTCATTATTCAATGCTCAACTAGTTGATTGTTTGCTTAGAAAAGAATTAACCCTTTCAGGGTCAGAAACAATTTTTGATAAAAAAAAAATGTAGAAAAAATTGTTACCCCTACACTTACTCACTCAATAATGTTTTTACTTTCAAATTTTTAATATTAATATTTTTTTTAAGAAAATTTCGATATGAAAATGTTTTATAGAATATTTTTGTTATTAAATTTTATTTTCATTTATAGAAAAATTTAGTTATAAAAATTTTTAGTAAAAAATTTTCGATAAAAATTTTTTTTTTGTTATCAAAATTTTTAATAGAAAATTTTTGGTATCAAAATTTTTTATAGAAAAATTATCAACATTTTTTATACAAAATTTTTGGTATCAAAATTTTTTACAGAAAAATTATCAAAATTTCTTATAGAAAATTTTTGATATCAAAATTTTATATAGAAAATTTTCGGCATCAAAATTTTATATAGAAAATTTTCGGCATCAAAATTTTTTATAGAAAATTTTCGGTATAAAAATTTTTTATACAAAATTATCGTCATCAATTTTTTTTATAGAAAATTTTTGATATCAAATTTTTTTCTAGAAATTTTTGATATCAAATTTTTTTATAGAAAATTTTTGGTATCAAAATTTTATATAGAGAATTTTTGATATCAAAATTTTATATATGGAAAATTTTTGTATCAAAATTTTATATAGAAAATTTTTGGTATCAAAAATTTATATAGAAAATTTTTGGTATCAAAATTTTATATAGAAAATTTTTGATATCAAAATTTTATATAGAAAAGTTTTGGTATCAAAATTTTATATAGAAAATTTTTGGTATCAAAATTTTATATAGAAAATTTTTGGTATCAAAAATTTATATAAAAAATTTTTGATATCAAAATTTTATATAGAAAATTTTTGATATTAAAATTTTATATAGAAAATTTTTGATATCAAAATTTTATATAGAAAATTTTTGGTATCAAAATTTTATATAGAAAATTTTTGGTATCAAGATTTTATATAGAAAATTTTTGATATCAAAATTTTATATAGAAAATTTTTGGTATCAAAATTTTATAAAGAAAATTTTTGGTATCAAAAATTTATATAGAAAATTTTTGGTATCAAAATTTTATATAGAAAATTTTTGGTATCAAAATTTTTTATAGAAAATTTTTGGTATCAAAATTTTATATAGAAAATTTTTGGTATCAATATTTTATATAGGACATTTTTGGTATCAAATTATCTATGGAAAATTTTCGGTATCAACATTTTTTATAGAAAATTTTCGGTATGAAATTTTTTTACATAAAAACTCAATTTTTTTTATAAAAAATCAAAATTGTTCATAGACAATTTTTGATATAAAAATTGTTGATACCAAAATTTTTTATAGAAAATTTTTGATATTTTTAGAAATTTTTTACAAAAATTTTCGATTTCAAAAGTTTTTATAGAAAATTTTTGGCCTCAAAATTTTTTTTAGACAATTTTCGGTAACACAATTTTTGTAGAAAATTTTCGGTATCAACATTTTTTATAGAAAATTTTTGCTGTCGAAGTTTGTTTTAGAAATTTTTTTATAAAAATCTTCAATAGTATATTTTCGTTATCAAAATTTTTTAAAGAAAATTTTCGGTATAAACATTTTTCGGTATTAAATTTTTTTATAAAAATCTTTCGGTACAAAGTCTTCAAAAAAAGTTTTGGTATCAAAATTTTTTATAGAAAGTTTTTGGTATCAAAATTTTTTAAAGAAAAATTTTTGGTATTAAATTTTTTTATAGAAAATTTTCGGTCTCAAATTTTTTTTAGAAAATTTTTGGTATAAAATTTTTTTTAGAAAATTTTTGGTATAAAATTTTTTTTATAAAATTTTTGGTATCAAATTTTTTTATAGACTATTTTTGATATCAAATTTTTTTATAGAAAATTTTTGATATCGCATTTTTTTAGAAAATTTTTGGTATCAAATTTTTTTATAGAAAAATTTTTCATTTTTGTAGAAAATTTTTAATATCAAAAGTTTTAGTAGAAAATGTTTGATATCAAAATTTTTTTGTAGAAAATTTTTGATATCAAAACTTTTTATAGAAAAGTTTTGATATCAAATTTTGTTATAGAGAATTTTCGGTATCAAAATTTTTTATAGAAAATTTTAGATATCAAAATTTTTTACAGACAATTTTCGGTACAAAAATTTGTTACAAAAAAGTTTCGGTATAAAAATTTTTTATAGAAAAGTTTTGGTATAAAAATTTGTCATAGAAAATTTTTGGTATCAAATGATATCAAAATTTTTTATAGAAAATTTTTTATATCAAAATTTTTTATAAAAAATTTTTGATATCAAAATTTTTTATAGAAAATTTTTGATTCAAAATTTTTTATAGAAAATTTTTAATTCAAAATTTTTTATAGAAAATTTTTGATATCAAATTTTTTCATAGAAAATTTTTGATATCAAATTTTTTCATAGAAAATTTTTGATATCAAATTTTTTTATAGAAAATTTTTGATATCAAACTTTTTTATAGAAAATTTTTGATATCAAAATTTTTTATAGAAAATTTTTGATATCAAAACTTTTTATAGAAAATTTTTGATATCAAATTTTTTCATAGAAAATTTTTGATATCTAAGTTTTTATAGAACATTTTTGATATAAAAATTTTTTTTATAGAAAATTTTTGATATCAAAATTTTTTATAGAAAATTTTTGATATCAAAATTTTTTATAGAAAGTTTTTGATATCAAAATTTGTTATAGAACATTTTTAATAAAAACATTTTTTATAGAAAATTTTTGATATCAAAATTTTGTATAGAAAACTTTTGATATCAAAACTTTTTATACAAAATTTTAGGTATCAAATTTTTTTATAGAAAATTTTCGGTATCAAAATTTTTATAGAAAATTTTCGGTATCAAAATTTTTAATAGAAAATTTTAGATATCAAAATTTTTTACAGACAATTTTCGGTATTAAAAATTGTTATAGGAGAGTTTTGGTATAAAAACATTTTATAGAAAATTTTTGGTATCAAAATTTTTTATAGAAAATTTTTTTTATCAAAATTTTTCATAGAAAGTTATTGGTATCAAAACTTTTTGTGGAAAATTTTTGATATCAAAAAATATTTTTGGTATCAAAATTTTTTATCGCAAATTTTTGGTATCAAAATTTTTGATACCAAAATTTTTGATATCAGAATTTTTTATAGAAAATGTTTGGTATCAAAATTTTTTACAGAAAATTTTTGGTATCAAAATTTTTGACATCAGAATTTTTTATAGAAAATTTTGCGTATCAATTTTTTTTTAAGGAAAACCTTCGGTATCAAAATTTTTTATAGAAAATTTTCGATTCAAAATTATTAATAAAAATTTTTCAGTATCAAAACCTTTCATAGAAAATTTTCGGTATCAAATTTTTTCAGGAAATTTTCGGTATCAAAATTTTTTAAAGACATTTTTCGAAGTCAAAATTTTTTAAAGAAATTTTTCGATGTAAAAATTTTGTTTTAGAAAAGTTTTGATATTAAAAGAGTTTACAAAAAATTTCCATTGAAAAACTTTTAATAGAAAATTTTTTATTATAAAAAAGTTTTTATAGAAAATTTTCGATACCAAAATTTTTTATATAAAATTTTCGGTATAAAAATTTTTATAGAAACTTTTTGGTATTAAAATATTTATAGAAATTTTTCGGGAAAAAAAATATCTCATAGAAAATTTTTGGTATCAAAATTTTTTTTAGAAAATTTTTGGTATCAAAATTTTTTTTAGAAAATTTTTGGTATCAACATTTTTTTTAGAAAATTTTCGTCAACTAAATTTTTAATAGAAGTTTTTCGGTATCAAAACTTTTAATACAAAATTTTGGGTATCAACATGTTTTAGAGGATTTTTTTGGTATCAAAATATTTTATAGACAACTTTTAGTATCAAAACTTTTTAGAAAAAATTTTCGTTAACAATTTTTTATAGAAAAGAAGAGACGTTCAAGTGATGTCGCTTTTTTTGGTCTCGTTAAAATTTAATGAAGCTATTTCTGTTGCAGATAAATAAGACGAGGAAAAATATAGCTTTTGTACTCAAGAAGCTTTTAAGTTCACTAACTTCCATTGTTCAAATTACCTATGTTTCGTTAATTTACTCTTTAATAGGGATCTAATTCAAAATATAAAATTTTCAACAATAGCTTTTATACTTCCATGTTTATTTTCTTTTTCCTGCTATTAAAAGTTGTTTTGTGGTTGCATTTAACTTCTTTCCTTAAGTTGGTTAAATAATATTATTTAGCAATAAAAATTTATGTGTATTATATAATTTCTTTTACCCCAAGGGTAAATATAATGCACAAAAAAAGAAGTTAAGGTCAAATATTGTTGAAGTAAAAATATTTTTGATGCTGCAACATTTTATCTAGTCTATTAAAATTTTGTTTAAAGAACCCACAGAAAATATTATATCTAATATTTATGTATACGAATAAGATGGATATGAAGCAATTTGTGGTTTTAAAGTTTATCTACATATGAAAAGTACTTCCAAACTTTTTACTGGTTAGAAAATACTTATGCATAAAGTTTGAAAGGAGAATTTTATGCATTTAGTTATTTTTCAGGAAATATTTTTATATTTGCAAATTTGTGATAAACTTTTTAGATATGGGTATTTTAAGGGTCGTGCCTATGTCTTAGTAAATGATTAAGACTATGACTATTTTTTTTTTAAATACCTTAGTCTATGTCATAGTCTATATATTAGTAAATTTTTTTAAATATGTTTTAGTTTATGTCTTAGTCTAGGTCTTAGTCCATATCTTAGTTTATGTATTAATCTATGTCTTGGTATATGTCTTATTCTTTGCCCTAATCTATGTCTATGATTAGGTCATATCTTAAATTTAATATTTTAAAACCAACCATATCCTTCACCAAAACCTCGCTTATCTTTAAGGATTAACATTTGGCCAATCATTCCATTTCGTCTAGTAATTGTCATTAAATTCTGAATCATGTTTCTTTCTTTCTGTTTTTTTTTCTTCCATCTTTATTATGTTTATGATTGCTATAACTTTTTAGACATGATTCCCATTACAGATCTAAAATAACAAAAATAATAATAACAATTTTTGGTGAAACCAAGAATAGCAACAACAAAAATAACGTGTATGAAACCAGTAAAGAATCCTAATTTTTTATTATATCCTTCTCTACTGTTAACTAAATCCTTGTTGCCATTGTTCTTGTTCTATAACAATTCTTATTATTTTTTATAACAATATAAATATTTCTTTTTTCGTTTTTTTATATGATTTCATTTTTTTCTTTGTCTTATTTTTGATACTAGATTTTTTATAAGAACAAAACCTATTTTAAACAACAGCAACAACTAGTACGTGCTTTTTTTTAAAACAAAAAATCATTTACTTTATTGTTGTTGCAGTTTTGCAAAAAAATTTCCGATGGAAGAAAAGAAGCCAAAGAATAGAACAAAATGTTAAAAATGTTAAGAAAAAGAATGTTTTCACTTTATGGAAATGTGTGGAGAGAACAGAAAAACCAAATTGTAAATTTTATGGTACTCTGGAGTAACTTTATATGAAAAGCTATACATTTTTATATATAGTACATACAACTTGGGTATTTCTAGAACTTAATGAATTAAAAGAGTGATGTGGTTTTAAAATATATAAAACCAGTAAACAAATATGGGCGATATATCAGAAAACAATTTTACTAAATGTCTATAACTTAGTTCAAGTCTTAGTAGATATCTTGGTATATTTCTTAGTCTTAGAATATGTCTCAATATATGTCTAAGTCTATGTCTTAGTCTATATCTTAGTAGTAGTGTCACTATATCAGTATTTGTATCAGCATTAGTATATGTTTCAGTATTCGCATTAGTATTTCCATCAGAAAGAAATAATACTTTTAATACTGGTATTGGTATCAGTGTCAATACAAGTATCAGTGTTAGTATCACTATTAGTTTCAGTATTTGTATTATTTTTAGTATCCGTGCTGGTATCAGTATTTGTATCAGTACTAGTACTTGTATATGTATAAGTATCAGTTTTAGTCTCAGTATAAGTATATTTTATTATTTTATTAGTATCAGTATTAGTAGCAGTATTTGTATCAGTACTAGTACCAGTGTCAAAACCAGTACTAGTATCAGTATTAGTATAGATTTTAGTATCAGTAATACTATTAGTCAGTATTAGTCGTAGTACCATTAATAGTGTCACTATTAGTATCAGTATTTGCATCAGTATTTGTATCGATATTAGTATAATATCAGTACAACTATTTGTGTCTGTAATAGTGTTAATATTACTAACAGTATTGTCACAGTATTGTCTATGTCTTAGTCTATGTCTTAGTCTATGTCTTAGTCTATGTCTTAGTCTATGTCTTAGTCTATGTCTTAGTCTATGTCTTAGTCTATGTCTTAGTCTATGTCTTAGTCTATGTCTTAGTCTATGTCTTAGTCTATGTCTTAGTCTATGTCTTAGTCTATGTCTTAGTCTATGTCTTAGTCTATGTCTTAGTCTATGTCTTAGTCTATGTCTTAGTCTATGTCTAAGTCTATGTCTTAGTCTATGTCTTAGTCTATGTCTTAGTCTATGTCTTAGTCTATGTCTTAGTCTATGTCTTAGTCTATGTCTTAGTCTATGTCTTAGTCTATGTCTTAGTCTATGTCTTAGTCTATGTCTTAGTCTATGTCTTAGTCTATGTCTTAGTCTATGTCTTAGTCTATGTCTTAGTCTATGTCTTAGTCTATGTCTTAGTCTATGTCTTAGTCTATGTCTTAGTCTATGTCTTAGTCTATGTCTAAGTCTATGTCTTAGTCTATGTCTTAGTCTATGTCTTAGTCTTTGTCTTAGTCTTTGTCTTAGTCTTTGTCTTAGTCTATGTCTTAGTCTATCTCTTAGTCTATGTCTTAGTCTATGTCTTAGTCTATGTCTTAGTCTATGTCTTAGTCTATGTCTTAGTCTATGTCTTAGTCTATGTCTTAGTCTATGTCTTAGTCTATGTCTTAGTCTATGTCTTAGTCTATGTCTTAGTCTATGTCTTAGTCTATGTCTTAGTCTATGTCTTAGTCTATGTCTTAGTCTATGTCTTAGTCTATGTCTTAGTCTATGTCTTAGTCTATGTCTTAGTCTATGTCTTAGTCTATGTCTTAGTCTATGTCTTAGTCTATGTCTTAGTCTATGTCTTAGTCTATGTCGTAGTCTATGTCTTAGTCTATGTCTTAGTCTATGTCTTAGTCTATGTCTTAGTCTATGTCTTAGTCTATGTCTTAGTCTATGTCTTAGTCTATGTCTTAGTCTATGTCTTAGTCTATGTCTTAGTCTATGTCTTAGTCTATGTCTTAGTCTATGTCTTAGTCTATGTCTTAGTCTATGTCTTAGTCTATGTCTTAGTCTATGTCTTAGTCTATGTCTTAGTCTATGTCTTAGTCTATGTCTTAGTCTATGTCTTAGTCTATGTCTTAGTCTATGTCTTAGTCTATGTCTTAGTCTATGTCTTAGTCTATGTCTTAGTCTATGTCTTAGTCTATGTCTTAGTCTATGTCTTAGTCTATGTCTTAGTCTATGTCTTAGTCTATGTCTTAGTCTATGTCTTAGTCTATGTCTTAGTCTATGTATTAGTCTATGTCTTAGTCTATGTCTTAATCTATGTCTTAGTCTACGTCTTAGTCTATGTCTTAGTCTATGTCTAAGTCTATGTCTTAGTCTATGTCTTAGTCTATGTCTTAGTCTATGTCTTAGTCTTTGTCTTAGTCTTTGTCTTAGTCTATGTCTTAGTCTATGTCTTAGTCTATGTCTTAGTCTATGTCTTAGTCTATGTCTTAGTCTATGTCTTAGTCTATGTCTTAGTCTATGTCTTAGTCTATGTCTTAGTCTATGTCTTAGTCTATGTCTTAGTCTATGTCTTAGTCTATGTCTTAGTCTATGTCTTAGTCTATGTCTTAGTCTATGTCTTAGTCTATGTCTTAGTCTATGTCTTAGTCTATGTCTTAGTCTATGTCTTAGTCTATGTCTTAGTCTATGTCTTAGTCTATGTCTTAGTCTATGTCTTAGTCTATGTCTTAGTCTATGTCTTAGTCTATGTCTTAGTCTATGTCTTAGTCTATGTCTAAGTCTATGTCTTAGTCTATGTCTTAGTCTATGTCTTAGTCTATGTCTTAGTCTTTGTCTTAGTCTTTGTCTTAGTCTATGTCTTAGTCTATGTCTTAGTCTATGTCTTAGTCTATGTCTTAGTCTATGTCTTAGTCTATGTCTTAGTCTATGTCTTAGTCTATGTCTTAGTCTATGTCTTAGTCTATGTCTTAGTCTATGTCTTAGTCTATGTCTTAGTCTATGTCTTAGTCTATGTCTTAGTCTATGTCTTAGTCTATGTCTTAGTCTATGTCTTAGTCTATGTCTTAGTCTATGTCTTAGTCTATGTCTTAGTCTATGTCTTAGTCTATGTCTTAGTCTATGTCTAAGTCTATGTCTAAGTCTATGTCTTAGTCTATGTCTTAGTCTATGTCTTAGTCTTTGTCTTAGTCTTTGTCTTAGTCTATGTCTTAGTCTATGTCTTAGTCTATGTCTTAGTCTATGTCTTAGTCTATGTCTAAGTCTATGTCTTAGTCTATGTCTTAGTCTATGTCTTAGTCTATGTCTTAGTCTTTGTCTTAGTCTTTGTCTTAGTCTTTGTCTTAGTCTATGTCTTAGTCTATGTCTTAGTCTATGTCTTAGTCTATGTCTTAGTCTATGTCTTAGTCTATGTCTTAGTCTATGTCTTAGTCTATGTCTTAGTCTATGTCTTAGTCTATGTCTTAGTCTATGTCTTAGTCTATGTCTTAGTCTATGTCTTAGTCTATGTCTTAGTCTATGTCTTAGTCTATGTCTTAGTCTATGTCTTAGTCTATGTCTTAGTCTATGTCTTAGTCTATGTCTTAGTCTATGTCTTAGTCTATGTCTTAGTCTATGTATTAGTCTATGTCTTAGTCTATGTCTTAATCTATGTCTTAGTCTACGTCTTAGTCTATGTCTTAGTCTATGTCTAAGTCTATGTCTTAGTCTATGTCTTAGTCTATGTCTTAGTCTATGTCTTAGTCTTTGTCTTAGTCTTTGTCTTAGTCTATGTCTTAGTCTATGTCTTAGTCTATGTCTTAGTCTATGTCTTAGTCTATGTCTTAGTCTATGTCTTAGTCTATGTCTTAGTCTATGTCTTAGTCTATGTCTTAGTCTATGTCTTAGTCTATGTCTTAGTCTATGTCTTAGTCTATGTCTTAGTCTATGTCTTAGTCTATGTCTTAGTCTATGTCTTAGTCTATGTCTTAGTCTATGTCTTAGTCTATGTCTTAGTCTATGTCTTAGTCTATGTCTTAGTCTATGTCTTAGTCTATGTCTTAGTCTATGTCTTAGTCTATGTCTTAGTCTATGTCTTAGTCTATGTCTAAGTCTATGTCTTAGTCTATGTCTTAGTCTATGTCTTAGTCTATGTCTTAGTCTTTGTCTTAGTCTTTGTCTTAGTCTATGTCTTAGTCTATGTCTTAGTCTATGTCTTAGTCTATGTCTTAGTCTATGTCTTAGTCTATGTCTTAGTCTATGTCTTAGTCTATGTCTTAGTCTATGTCTTAGTCTATGTCTTAGTCTATGTCTTAGTCTATGTCTTAGTCTATGTCTTAGTCTATGTCTTAGTCTATGTCTTAGTCTATGTCTTAGTCTATGTCTTAGTCTATGTCTTAGTCTATGTCTTAGTCTATGTCTTAGTCTATGTCTTAGTCTATGTCTTAGTCTATGTCTAAGTCTATGTCTAAGTCTATGTCTTAGTCTATGTCTTAGTCTATGTCTTAGTCTTTGTCTTAGTCTTTGTCTTAGTCTATGTCTTAGTCTATGTCTTAGTCTATGTCTTAGTCTATGTGTCTTAGTCTATGTCTAAGTCTATGTCTTAGTCTATGTCTTAGTCTATGTCTTAGTCTATGTCTTAGTCTTTGTCTTAGTCTTTGTCTTAGTCTTTGTCTTAGTCTATGTCTTAGTCTATGTCTTAGTCTATGTCTTAGTCTATGTCTTAGTCTATGTCTTAGTCTATGTCTTAGTCTATGTCTTAGTCTATGTCTTAGTCTATGTCTTAGTCTATGTCTAGTCTATGTCTTAGTCTATGTCTTAGTCTATGTCTTAGTCTATGTCTTAGTCTATGTCTTAGTCTATGTCTTAGTCTATGTCTTAGTCTATGTCTTAGTCTATGTCTTAGTCTATGTCTTAGTCTATGTCTTAGTCTATGTCTTAGTCTATGTCTTAGTCTATGTCTTAGTCTATGTCTTAGTCTATGTCTTAGTCTATGTCTTAGTCTATGTCTTAGTCTATGTCTTAGTCTATGTCTTAGTCTATGTCTTAGTCTATGTCTTAGTCTATGTCTTAGTCTATGTCTTAGTCTATGTCTTAGTCTATGTCTTAGTCTATGTCTTAGTCTATGTCTTAGTCTATGTCTTAGTCTATGTCTTAGTCTATGTCTTAGTCTATGTCTTAGTCTATGTCTTAGTCTATGTCTTAGTCTATGTCTTAGTCTATGTCTTAGTCTATGTCTTAGTCTATGTCTTAGTCTATGTCTTAGTCTATGTCTTAGTCTATGTCTTAGTCTATGTCTTAGTCTATGTCTAAGTCTATGTCTTAGTCTATGTCTTAGTCTATGTCTTAGTCTATGTCTTAGTCTATGTCTTAGTCTTTGTCTTCGTCTATGTCTTAGTCTATGTCTTAGTCTATGTCTTAGTCTATGTCTTAGTCTATGTCTTAGTCTATGTCTTAGTCTATGTCTTAGTCTATGTCTTAGTCTATGTCTTAGTCTATGTCTTAGTCTATGTCTTAGTCTATGTCTTAGTCTATGTCTTAGTCTATGTCTTAGTCTATGTCTTAGTCTATGTCTTAGTCTATGTCTTAGTCTATGTCTTAGTCTATGTCTTAGTCTATGTCTTAGTCTATGTCTTAGTCTATGTCTTAGTCTATGTCTTAGTCTATGTCTTAGTCTATGTCTTAGTCTATGTCTTAGTCTATGTCTAAGTCTATGTCTAAGTCTATGTCTTAGTCTATGTCTTAGTCTATGTCTTAGTCTTTGTCTTAGTCTTTGTCTTACTCTATGTCTTAGTCTATGTCTTAGTCTATGTCTTAGTCTATGTCTTAGTCTATGTCTTAGTCTATGTCTTAGTCTATGTCTTAGTCTATGTCTTAGTCTATGTCTTAGTCTATGTCTTAGTCTATGTCTTAGTCTATGTCTTAGTCTATGTCTTAGTCTATGTCTTAGTCTATGTCTTAGTCTATGTCTTAGTCTATGTCTTAGTCTATGTCTTAGTCTATGTCTTAGTCTATGTCTTAGTCTATGTCTTAGTCTATGTCTTAGTCTATGTCTTAGTCTATGTCTTAGTCTATGTCTATGTCTTAGTCTATGTCTTAGTCTATGTCTTAGTCTATGTCTTAGTCTTTGTCTTAGTCTTTGTCTTAGTCTTTGTCTTAGTCTTTGTCTTAGTCTATGTCTTAGTCTATGTCTTAGTCTATGTCTTAGTCTATGTCTTAGTCTATGTCTTAGTCTATGTCTTAGTCTATGTCTTAGTCTATGTCTTAGTCTATGTCTTAGTCTATGTCTTAGTCTATGTCTTAGTCTATGTCTTAGTCTATGTCTTAGTCTATGTCTTAGTCTATGTCTTAGTCTATGTCTTAGTCTATGTCTTAGTCTATGTCTTAGTCTATGTCTTAGTCTATGTCTTAGTCTATGTCTTAGTCTATGTCTTAGTCTATGTCTTTGTCTATGTCTTAGTCTATGTCTTAGTCTATGTCTTAGTCTATGTCTTAATCTATGTCTTAGTCTATGTCTTAGTCTATGTCTTAGTCTATGTCTTAGTCTATGTCTTAGTCTATGTCTTAGTCTATGTCTTAGTCTATGTCTTAGTCTATGTCTTAGTCTATATCTTAGTCTATGTCTTAGTCTATGTCTTAGTCTATGTCTTAGTCTATGTCTTACTCTATGTCTTAGTCTATGTCTTAGTCTATGTCTTAGTCTATGTCTTAGTCTATGTCTTAGTCTATGTCTTAGTCTATGTCTTAGTCTATGTCTTAGTCTATGTCTTAGTCTATGTCTTAGTCTATGTCTTAGTCTATGTCTTAGTCTATGTCTTAGTCTATGTCTTAGTCTATGTCTTAGTCTATGTCTTAGTCTATGTCTTAGTCTATGTCCTTAGTCTATGTCTTAGTCTATGTCTTAGTCTATGTCTTAGTCTATGTCTTAGTCTATGTCTTAGTCTATGTCTTAGTCTATGTCTTAGTCTATGTCTTAGTCTATGTCTTAGTCTATGTCTTAGTCTATGTCTTAGTCTATGTCTTAGTCTATGTCTTAGTCTTTGTCTTAGTCTTTGTCTTAGTCTTTGTCTTAGTCTATGTCTTAGTCTATGTCTTAGTCTATGTCTTAGTCTATGTCTTAGTCTATGTCTTAGTCTATGTCTTAGTCTATGTCTTAGTCTATGTCTTAGTCTATGTCTTAGTCTATGTCTTAGTCTATGTCTTAGTCTATGTCTTAGTCTATGTCTTAGTCTATGTCTTAGTCTATGTCTTAGTCTATGTCTTAGTCTATGTCTTAGTCTATGTCTTAGTCTATGTCTTAGTCTATGTCTTAGTCTATGTCTTAGTCTATGTCTTAGTCTATGTCTTAGTCTATGTCTAAGTCTATGTCTTAGTCTATGTCTTAGTCTATGTCTTAGTCTATGTCTTAGTCTATGTCTTAGTCTATGTCTTAGTCTATGTCTTAGTCTATGTCTTTGTCTATGTCTTAGTCTATGTCTTAGTCTATGTCTTAGTCTATGTCTTAATCTATGTCTTAGTCTATGTCTTAGTCTATGTCTTAGTCTATGTCTTAGTCTATGTCTTAGTCTATGTCTTAGTCTATGTCTTAGTCTATGTCTTAGTCTATGTCTTAGTCTATATCTTAGTCTATGTCTTAGTCTATGTCTTAGTCTATGTCTTAGTCTATGTCTTACTCTATGTCTTAGTCTATGTCTTAGTCTATGTCTTAGTCTATGTCTTAGTCTATGTCTTAGTCTATGTCTTAGTCTATGTCTTAGTCTATGTCTTAGTCTATGTCTTAGTCTATGTCTTAGTCTATGTCTTAGTCTATGTCTTAGTCTATGTCTTAGTCTATGTCTTAGTCTATGTCTTAGTCTATGTCTTAGTCTATATCTTAGTCTATGTGTTAGTCTATATCTTAGTCTATATCTTTGTCCGTGTCTAAGTCTATGTCTTAGTCTATGTCTTAGTCTATATCTTAGTCTATATCTTTGTCCATGTCTAAGTCTATGTCTGAGTCTATGTTTTAGGTATGTCTTAGTTTGTGTTTTAGTTTTTGTCTAAGTTCTAACAAAATTGTTTCCTGGGCATATGCATATGAATATAGTTTTACCAACACTTAAATAACTCAAACTTATAAATCTTATAAAGAACTAAAGGATCTATTTTTTAGTTTTAAAAAATCTAAAATTACTTATAACCAAAACAGGTTTTTACCCTGTAAAGTTGGCCTGAAGCAAAAAATGTGGGTCTCGCTTGGTATTGTTTTAGGTATTAATGGAAAATGTGAGAAGAATGCAGTAAAGATTAGGGATTAACATAAATAATATAAACACACACAAAAAAAATATAAACAAAAGATCCAGAAAAATCCTTAAACTCACGTCCATGTCTGTGTGTGTGAACAATTTTAAATACTAACGGAAACGGAAGTGCAGAATGTATAACAAAAATTGTATGTACAATGCTTAAACCTTCTTGATATTTAATATTCATATCAAGAAACACACATACTTTTTTTTAATACTCGTAAAAATATTTGAAAACGATTTCCCAAAATGTCTGGAAAGTTTCTTTGTTTTTATTATGAAATTGAAAGAATTCTATCATGTGTAAGAAGTTTTTAAGTGTTTGGTGCTGGATGTCATTTCAGATAATGGATGAGGTGACCCTGCCATTTATTTGTGTGAAAACCAGTCAAGTGTAAGTATTTTTATAATCGAATTTTTCTGTTAAGATGAATCATAAAAATGAATCATTCTTGAAGAACTTTTTAATATTATTTGGGATTCAGTAAACAAAGATGTTAGGATGTTAAAGAATAATTATGTAATTAATCAAATTTTTGTCAACGAAAATTTTTCTAAAGAACAAATTTTGTGAACGTAAACTTTTTCTATAGAAAAAATTTTTTACAGAAAAAATTTTTTATAGAAAAATTTTTTTAACGAAAATTTTTCTATAGAAAATATTTTTTTAACGAAAATTTTTCTTTAGAAAAAAATTTTTTAACGAAAATTTTTCTATAAAAAAAATTTTCTTAACGAAAATTTTTCCATAGAAAAAATATTTTTAGAGAAAATTTTTCTATAGAAAAAAAATTTTATAACCGAAAATTTATCTATAGAAAAAAATTTTTTACCGATAATTTTTCTACAGAAAAATTTTTTTACCGAAAATTTTTCTATAGAAAAAATTTTTTACCGAAAATTTTTCTATAGAAAAAATTTTTTACCGAAAATTTTTCTATAGAAAAAATTTTTTACCGAAAATTTTTCTATAGAAAAAATTTTTTTACCGAAAATTTTTCTATAGAAAAAATTTTTTAACGAACATTTTTCTATAAAAAAAAATTTCTTAGCGAAAATTTTTCTACAGAAAAAATTTTTTTACCGAAAATTTTTCTATAGAAAAAATTTTTTTACCGAAAATTTTTCTATAGAAAAAATTTTTTTACCGAAAATTTTTCTATAGAAAAATTTTTTTTACCGAAAATTTTTCTATAGAAAAAATTTTTTTACCGAAAATTTTTCTATAGAAAAAATTTTTTTACCGAAAATTTTTCTATAGAAAAAATTTTTTTACCGAAAATTTTTCTATAGAAAAAATTTTTTTACCGAAAATTTTTCTATAGAAAAAATTTTTTTACCGATAATTTTTCTATAGAAAAAATTTTTTTACCGAAAATTTTTCTATAGAAAAAATTTTTTTACCGAAAATTTTTCTATAGAAAAAATTTTTTTACTGAAAATTTTTCTATAGAAAAAATTTTTTACCGAAAATTTTTCTATAGAAAAAATTTTTTTACCGAAAATTTTTCTATAGAAAAAATTTTTTTACCGAAAATTTTTCTATAGAAAAAATTTTTTTACCGAAAATTTTTCTATAGAAAAAATTTTTTTACCGAAAATTTTTCTATAGAAAAAATTTTTTTAACGAAAATTTTTCTATAGAAAAACAATTTTGTCAATGATAATTTTTGTATAAAAAAAATTTCTTTAACAAAAATTTTTTTTTCTGAAAATTTTTCTTAGAAAAAATTTTTTGGCAAAAATTTTTCTATAGAAAAATTTTTTTAACGAAAATTGAAAAAAATTTTAACGAAAATATTTCTAAAGAAAAAAATTTTGTAAGGAAAAATTTAGTTCCCTGTGGTATAGTATTTTTTTTTTTTTAATTAAATTGTTTCCTGGGTTATGGTAACAATATACGAAATTCTTGTGTAACGAAATTATAACGTGACTTTAACTGACAGCTAACAATAATTGCGTGAGTTGCGAAACTTTTTTTTGTTGAGCACTTTAAGCTAAAGTACACATATGAATACATAAACAGGGGAGTTTCTTTAAAAAAAACAAGCAGCTATTTTGCAAATTTCAATAAAGTTGACATGAAATCTACCACGTATTACTTGTATCCAATTTGGGGTTCTTTTAAAATGACATACATTTTAATTTACATATTCAAAAGTTGACACAATGCGCTTAATAAAGTTCATGTATGCATATTAGGTAATTTGGATTTTTAGAATACTTTGGGTTAAGTAAGGTTAGGTTGTTGAAAAGGGTACTTGTTTCATGCACAAAAGCGTAGAACTAAGCCTACATAAACGATCCCTACTTTAAACAACTCAAAAAAACAGGTTTTTTAATAGTTTTTATAGTAAAGTAGCGCCATCTGGTGTTAGTAAGCTATTGAAGGTATAATAGAAAAATATTACATTAGTTTACAATATTTGTATTAGAGGGCGTTTCGAAAAACTTTATAATAAGAAGTATATACTGCATTTAGGTATCGAACTCACGAACCTAGAAAAAAGCATACTAACAAATAACTCACTAACTAATATTTTTCCTCTAAAGTCAACATTTTAAATGCTACATAAATCTAAAAGTACCTTTTTATATACACACGTGTGTGTCCCATAAAAAAATATTTTATTTTATCACCCACAACCATTACTAAACCAAATTCACTCAAACGCAAAATCTGACCATAGAAAAAAAATTCTGCCACACACGCACTTTCATTATCTAAAGGTCATTCTAAATTTTACCAAATTATTTAAGTTAATTTACTAGTTAGTTCAGCAAAGAATTTAATATATCCACATTTTTCTAATTTAATAACATTGTCACAAAATTATGACAATTTTGATAACGACATTTTTCAAATGTCAATTTTAGCGAACAATAATATAAAAGACATATATTTACACATAAAATAAAAACGTTGTCATCTAATTAGAATAAAATGTAACATTTAAATTAAAAAGACACTTCAATTAGTTGGTAAAATACGAGTAGTACATGAGCGAAAAAAAAAAACTTATATACATTTTTAGCAAAAACTAAAATGAGATTTAATTCATTATGCAGGCAAATAGATGAATATAAAAATCAGAAAGGGAAAATAAAAGGGCATTTATTTTGAAGGCCTTCGAGTGTTTTTACGATAACCTGACTTAAATTTAACAATTTCACAATCTTAATAGTCAAAGAATCTTAATAGTCCAAAGAAGAATCTTGTTAAGATATTGAAAAAGAGTAAAAAAATTGTATCTAATTATCTTATCTAATATCTGTCTGTCTGTCTGTCTGTTTGTCTGTCTGTTTGTCTGTCTGTCTGTCTGTCTGTTTGTTTGTCTGTCTGTCTGTCTGTCTGTCTGTCTGTCTGTCTGTCTGTCTGTCTGTATGTCTGTATGTCTGTCTGTCTGTCTGTCTGTCTGTCTGTCTGTCTGTCTGTCTGTCTGTCTGTCTGTCTGTCTGTCTGTCTGTCTGTCTGTCTGTCTGTCTGTCTGTCTGTCTGTCTGTCTGTCTGTCTGTCTGTCTGTCTGTCTGTCTGTCTGTCTGTCTGTCTGTCTGTCTGTCTGTCTGTCTGTCTGTCTGTCTGTCTGTCTGTCTGTCTGTCTGTCTGTCTGTCTGTCTGTCTGTCTGTCTGTCAGTCTGTCTGTCTGTCTGTCTGTCTGTCTGTCTGTCTGTCTGTCTGTCTGTCTGTCTGTCTGTCTGTCTGTCTGTCTGTCTGTCTGTCTGTCTGTCTGTCTGTCTGTCTGTCTGTCTGTATGTCTGTCTGTCTGTCTGTCTGTCTGTCTGTCTGTCTGTCTGTCTGTCTGTCTGTCTGTCTGTCTGTCTGTCTGTCTGTCTGTCTGTCTGTCTGTCTGTCTGTCTGTCTGTCTGTCTGTCTGTCTGTCTGTCTGTCTGTCTGTCTGTCTATCTGTCTGTCTATCTGTCTGTCTGTCTATCTGTCTGTCTGTCTGTCTGTCTGTCTGTCTGTCTGTCTGTCTGTCTGTCTATCTGTCAGTCTGTCTGTCTGTCTGTCTGTCTGTCTATCTGTCTGTTTGTTGGTCTGTCTGTCTGTCTGTTTGTCTAAATCATCACTGGTGATGAAAAGTTTATTATTTATAATAAAGTCTATCGAAAACGGCCTTGGTCAAAGAGAGTTAAGCCACTACAAACAACTTAAATAGAATTCTTATTTATTATGTCTGACAAATAAGATATAAAGCGTGGTTTTCGATCTGTCTACAATTAGGGACACTCTCCAACAGACTAACCAAACATCGATACGCGTCAAGAAGAGGTTGTCCTAACAAAAATTTTTTTGTTTTATCGAAAAAAAAATATTAGAATATTAAATAATTATAAAATATTACATGCTGCCTGGGTTCGAGCCCCAGTCTCGCAAAACATAAATTTCTGCAATTATTAATTTCTAATAAAATTATTTATTGCCACAGTATCATCCATTTGATTAAAGACCTGAAGTAATATCACGCCGCACAGTGGTATTTCTTCATATATCGAAGTGCAAAAAATAGAACGATGAAATTTTTCATACTTGTTCATAAAAAAATTCAAAAATAATTCGAAATCCATCAACTCCTTGGGATACCTGCCTTGGATCCCCATTTTTTACCTATTTTCCTTTATCTTCCTATTTTTCTCAATGTCGCATTCTAAAACGAATTTTATGAAATTCATTGCATCAAAAAACAGGTCCACTAATTTTGATTAAAAATTGTCGATTCCTTGGGGTACCTGCCATGGACCCCCATTTTTCATTTATTTTTCTTATTAAAGTACAATCTACTAATTTTTGTTGAAATCAGTTAAGTCCTTCGGTACCTGCTTTGGACTATTTTTCAATATTATTATTTTTTTAATGTATCCAATTCCTTAATTCAAACAGAATTAGAAAAAATTCGGCAGATTAATTGATCCAAGAAAGAGTTATACAAAATTTGGTTGAGATCCCTTTACGCTTTGAGGTACCTGCCTTAGAAAACATTTTGGCACAAAATTTAATGAAATGCGGCAAACGTATATTAGTTCATTCAACAAAGAACTCTACAAATTTTTGAAATCTGTCCACTTCTTGGGGTACCTGCTTTAGACCGCCATTTTTCACTTATTTTTTTCTCAATGTATAAGACTCAATTCTCAACAGAATTTTATGAAATTCTGAATACGTCTATAAGTAGACCCAAAAAAGAGCTCTACTAATTTTGGTTAAAATCCCTCGACTAGTAGGGGTTCCTGCCTTGGACTTACATTTAAATGCAATTTTATTAAAAAGTTAAGCCTAAACGACTGCAACACTTTTTGTTAAATTATGGGTAACAATTTATGTGACTTTTTTCAGAAAATTTTAAACTTTGTTCTACGATCGGTAGATTTCAGTGAATTTTTTTTTTCGCTCAATCTAAACAAGAGATTTTCGCCTTTCACGTTGTTATGGTGGGTGCACTTAGCAAAACCGAGCCAACTTAGATTTTGTTCAAAAAAGAAAAACGAAAACACTAAATTTTGTAGAGCTTTTTTGATTTCCTAATATCTTCTAAACTATACAGGAAATTAAGTTATTTTTTTCTGCAGACTAAAGCTAAGGTTGTGTATCTTAATTAAATCGACATCAAGATTATAGCTTTGAAACTATATTCGCTACTGAGTTTAATGAAAAATTTCATCACTTTTCGCTTTAGAACATTTAGCACATTTCAATGCATTTTTTATAGCACATAGAAAAACTTTTTGTTGAAAACAATATCTAGACTCTTCTCTATAGAACTGCATCATTAGATTTTTCAAAAGCGGTGTTTAAAATATGTTTTTTTTGCAGCTGAAATGCCATAGTACGAAGTCGATGTAAATGAAATAAAATTGGATTTAGAAAAAAGCTTAAATACTACGTCTACCTAACAACAGATGGCGGAACTTTAGTACTGAGTAATACAAAGCTTTATCTTAACAATCTAAAGCTTCGATCTCTACTATTCCCTTTCCAAAGAAGGTAAGCCAATTCGTGTATACTCTTTATACAATTGTGTATACAGCATTTGCCCGAGTGTTACTTCTTCTACAAAAATATTTTCAGTTATATCAGCTTTCATGAATATTCTATTATTATTGAATTATTACATTAAAATTTTTTAAGAAGGCCTTCTAAAGAAACGATTTCAAAAATGGTTTGTAATTTTATACAATTTTCGTTAAGAAAAATTTTCTATAGAAAAATTTTTGCCAAGAAATTTTTCTTTTGAAGAAATTTCGTTAAAAAATTTTATTCTATAATTTTCTATTTTTTCTGGAAAAAAATTTTCGTTAACAAAATTTTTCTATAAACAATTTTTTCCGTAAAAATGTTTGCTGAAAAATTTTTCTTTAGAAAATTGTATTACATGTGAATCTTCTAAAAAACCGGAAAGGCGACTCAAAAACAAAATTTCAAAAAAAAAAAAACAAGTAAGAAAGTGCTATAGTCGGTCAAGCCCGACCATACGATACCCTTCACCACTAAGGTCAAAAGTGTTATTTTTCCTGTATAAAGACAAATATTTGCTAAATTTTGCCATCATACAAACATTTTCTCGAAACTTATATATTTAAGCTGCTTCCGACATTTGGACTTATATGAGAGCTAGGGTAACATGTGGATCGATTATCTCGAATTTTGGCAAATTGATTACAGTTGTAACAAAAATTATTAAAATTTCCATTATCTTCAGATTTACGAGCGTTTTAGTGATTTTTGTCTCATTTAGTGCGTTTTTTAAGAAAACTTTGTATGGGAGCTATGGTCAAATGTGGACCGATTTTAACGAAATTTGGTACAGTGATTTAGGTTTACATAAGCAGTATTTGATTTAAATTTCGTGAAAAAATATTGATATTTGTGGCCAATATATCAATTCCGGGAAGTGGGACCTATGGGAGGTACCATAAATAATAGACCGATTTTGACGAATTTCAATAGCCATGGTCCCATTATCAAACAAATGATCTGTGCCAAATTTCATCAAATTATCTTTAGAATTGTGACCTGTAGTTTGATTACAAGGTTTACATGGGGGTCCAGCCAGCCAGACGGACGGACGGACATCGCTAAATCGACTCAGAAAGTGATTCTAAGCCTATTGGTACACTAAAAGGTGGGCCTAAGGCAAATATCTCCATGCGTTACATACATCAGCACAAACTTCTAATACCCTTTCCACCTATGGTGGTGAAGGGTATAATTAGCCAAAAATTTCGAAAATTTTCGAAAAATTAGCTAATTTTTCGAAATTTTGTTTTTGTGTTATAAGCCACCTTTTCATAGACCGGGTCACATATATTTTATATTCTGGTCAAAGATTCCCTGCACTACACTATAGCTAAAACTTATTTTTTGTTTATCAAAAAATCTAAATGGAGTTTTCACACATTCTAAAACGGATTCTTGGAAGACCTTCCATAAAAGACCTTTTTTGCATCCGTTTTTCCAAAATACATGGAATCAGTTTAAGGCCGTCTATAAAAAATTAAAACATAATTTCTGTTCAGTAAAATATAAAATTTTACAATAAGACAAAATTGTGGTTCTAGGGGGCTTTTGAAAGGCTTTAAAAGTTAAACTATTTCCCGCAGGGTGTAGCAACAAATAAGTGTGTATGGGAGAAATTACCAACACAAGTGTATATTTGTAAGTTATCATATGTTTTTATATGTATTTGAGAACAAAAACTGAAATAACTCCCACAATTACCAAAGAATATGACAATAAAAAGATTTTATATTCGCTGGCATTATTATTTTCTATAGAAGATATACAAAAATATATTTTATTATTCATACATTTTCAAAAAAAAAAACACAATACAAATGTCTACATTTATTTTTGTAGTTTTTCTCTTTGTTGTCGGGGGCTATAAATGGAAAAATTTTCTGCTTCCGGTTATACGCATACATTCGCTTATACACCAGCACTTGTCCTTACTCATCTTTATATGTATGTATTTTTGTGTGTATTTAAATATTTCGCTATATGTTATAGTATGAATGTCTGTAGGTATGGAGGGATGTTTAAATGTCTATATCCCAACCGCATATTTACTGGCACAAACACTCAGAACATTCAAAAGCGTCGCGTATTGTTTTCGGTTCGTTTGGCGTCACATTTTTTTATTGTCTTTTTTTCTCTTTTTGTTTTAATATTTTTATTTTATTATTTTCATTTAATGGTAACGCGTTTTTTTTTTTTTTTTTGAATTGGCTTATTTCTGAGCCGAGGAGACTCTCTAGAACTCCTCTTAGTTGGCAATCATGAAGAAAATTCCTTTAGTGCTGGATGATCATGATGCTACTGGCAACGATACACTGCAGGAGGAGGATGAGGACGGAGACTATGACAACATTGACAATGTAGGCGTTTGAGATACAGACATTTGGAATGTGTTAAGGGAGGAGTAATGGAGATGATGGTATTTTATATTTAACAATAAATATGTTTACTATGGAAATTCGCAATTCTTTAGAAAAATGCATTAGAGAACAATGTATGTACTGTTTTGGCAAAGTGGGAATTAAATGTGAGCATTGGAAACAGGTACTTGAGGCTGAAATAAAGATGAAGACTTAAATTCTTAAAAAATTCCCGAAGGAATAAGCGATAGTAGAGATATGTACATGTTTTTCCAAAGAATTTTATCTGTACAAAATTGTTCGTTAAAAATTTTTATTCTGTAAAAATTTGCTTGCAACATTTTTTCTCCACAAAATTTTTCTATAAAAATTTTTCTATAATAATAATTGTTTTCTCGAAATTTTTTCTTTAGAAAATTTTTGTTTAAAACTTTTATTCTATAGGAAAACGTTTGTTATTAAAATTTTAGTAAAAAAATTTTGTTATAAAAAAATTTTCATAAAAAAAAATTTTCTATAAAAAATTTTCGTTAAGAAAATTTTTCTATAAAAAATGTTCGTTAAAAGAATTTTTCTATAAAAAAACTTTCGTTATGAAAACTTTTCTATAAAAAAATGTTCATTATAAAAATTTTCCTATAAAAAAAATTTTCGTTAAGAAAATTTGTCTATAAAAAAATGTTCTTTATGAAAATTTTTCTATAAAAAAATTTTCGTCGAGAAAATTTTTCAATAAACAAAATTTTTGTTAAGAAAATTTCGTTAAGATAATTTTTGTATAAAAAAAATTTTGTTAAGAAAATTTTTGTATAATAAAAATTTTCGTTAAGAATATTTATGTATAAAAAAATTTAAGTTAAGAAAATTTTTGTATAAAAAAAATTTTCGTTAAGAAAATTTTTGTATAAAAAAATTTTAGTTAAGAAAATTTTTGTATAAACAAATTTTCGTTAAGAAAATTTTTTCTATAAACAATTTTTGTTAAGAAAATCTTTCTATAAAAAATTTTCGTTAAGAAAATTTTTCTAAAAAAAAAATTCGTGAAGAAAAATTTTCTATAAAAATTTCTCGTTAAGAAAATTTTCTTTATAAAAAAAAATCGTTAAGAAAAAAATTTCGTTAAGATAATTTTTCTATAAAAAAATTTTCGTTAAGATAATTTTTCTATAAAAAATTTTTCGTTAAGATATTTTTTCTATAAAAAATCTCGTTAAGAAAATTTTTCCATAAAAAAAATGTTTGTTAAGAAAATTTTTTTATAAAAAAAATTTCTTTAAGAAAATGTTTCTGTAAAAAATTTTCGTTAAGAAAATTTATCTATAAAAAAATTTTTGTTAAGAAAATTTTTCTATAAAAAATTTTTCTTTGAAATTTTTCTATACAAAAATTTTAGTTAAAAAAGTTTTTGTTAAGAAAATTTTTCTTTAGAAAAATTTTCGTTAACAAAATATTTCTATAAAAAAAAATATTCGTTAAGAGAAAATTTTTCTAGAAAAAATTTTTTGCTAAACTATTTTTTCTGTTAAAAATTTTTCTATACAAAGTTTCCGTTAGAATAATTTTTCAGTTCAAAAATTTTCTTAGAAAAAATTTTAGTTAGAAATTGATTCTATAGAAAAATTTTTTGCTTAAATTTTTTTCTCTAGGAAATTTTGGTTAAAAACTTCGATTCTATACAAATTTTTCTATAAAAAAAATGTTCTATATAAAAATTGTTGCTAAAAAATTTTCCTTTGAAAGAAATTTCATTAAAAAATTTTATTCAATAATTTTTCGTAACCAAAATTTTTCTATAAACTATTTTTTGCATAACAATTTTTTCTCTACAAAATTTTTCTGTAAAAATTTTTCTTATAAAATTTTATTCTATAATTTTTATTTTTTCTGTAAACTAGTTTTTCTCTTCAAAATTTCTCTATAAAAATTTTCGTTGAAATAATTTTTCGATACAAAAAGTTTCGCTGAGAAATTTTTCATTAGAAAAAAATTTTATTTTAAAATTGATTTTATAGAAATTTTGTGTATAAAAAATTTTATTTCGAATTTTTTTTCTAAAAAAATTTTTTCGAAATTTTTTTCAAAAAAAAATTTCCGTTAACAATTCAAATAAAATATTTGAAAAAAATTGTTCTCTAGAAAATTTTCGTTGTTAACTCTTATTCTATACAAACATTTATTTACTACAGAAAACTCCATAAAAACTTTTCATAAAAATGTTCCATAAAAAAGTTTCTTTAAAAATTTTTACTACAAAAATCTTTCCGTGTTTGCTACAAAAAATAAAAATATCCAACAAAAAAAACTTTTCATTACAAAAAATTGCTAAATATTTCCCCTTAACTGTAATTGAAGATGCATCTGAAAGAAGCTGCCAGTAGTGAATGTTTTATATCTATTTGAAGAAAAAATTATAAGCCAAGAGCTGTTGCTGTTGGCTTTGTTGGCATCAGAAAAGCGTTGTTGTGTGTTAAAAATATAAAAAACAACAAAAACAAACAAAACTACATACACATATAGAATAGAATACAGAAAACTGAAGGATTCCACATGATTCTATATTATATCGGTTGGTTAAAATTCCACAACTCGTATCTATGAAGGAACTTCACAAAACTAAGTAAAAAGCATTTCTATGTGCACTCAAGTAAACTATAATGTACAGACAGACGACGGAGGTAGGAAAGGACATAGTATATATGAAATAAAGCTACAAACCTACACTATTTTCTGCAGAAAAAAAAGAATGGCAATTGGAAAACTTAGTGGCAGAGATAGAGAGACGAACAAACGTATTTTATTAACGGATAGATGATGGTGATGACGCTGAATTGGAAAGATTGCAATTTTTCAAATGAATGAACGGTTAGAATGTTGCTCTTAGTAAGTTTGTGTTCATAACTTAAATACGAGGGCAGTATTTTAATACCAAAACTTCAAAAAAATTTGGTATGAAATTTTTCTATGGAACAAATTTTATAAACGAAAATTTTTCTATTGAAAAAGTTTTATAAACGAAAATTTTTTTATAGAAAAAATTTTCTAAGCGAAAATTTTGTATACAAAAAATTTTCAAAACAAAAATTTTTCAAAACAATTTTTTTTTTTTATAGAAAAAACTTTTTCTTAGAAAAAATTTTATAAACGAAAATTTTTCTATAGAAAAAATTTATAAACGAAAATTTTTCTGTAGAAAAATTTTATAAACGAAAATTTTTCTATAGAAAAAATTTTTTTAAAAGAAAATTTTTCTATGGAAAATTTTACAAATGAACATTTTTCAAAAGAACAATTTTACTAACGAAAATTCTTCTATTTTTCTATAGAACAATTTTATAAATGAAATTTTTTTTATGTAAAAAATTAAATAAAACAAAATTTTTGTTTCCAAAATTTTTCTATAGAAAAAACAAATTTTATAAAAAGAAAATTTTTCTATAAAAAAAAATGTATAAGATGAAAATTTTTCAATTGAAAAAAATTCAAAAAACAAAAAATTTTCTACTGAAAGAAATTTTTTCTATAACAAAAAAATTCGATAGCAAAAATTAGTCTATGTCTTAGTCTATGTCTTAGTCTATGTCTTAGTCTATGTCTTAGTCTATGTCTTAGTCTATGTCTTAGTCTATGTCTTAGTCTATGTCTTAGTCTATGTCTTAGTCTATGTCTTAGTCTATGTCTTAGTCTATGTCTTAGTCTATGTCTTAGTCTATGTCTTAGTCTATGTCTTAGTCTATGTCTTAGTCTATGTCTTAGTCTATGTCTTAGTCTATGTCTTAGTCTATGTCTTAGTCTATGTCTTAGTCTATGTCTTAGTCTATGTCTTAGTCTATGTCTTAGTCTATGTCTTAGTCTATGTCTTAGTCTATGTCTTAGTCTATGTCTTAGTCTATGTCTTAGTCTATGTCTTAGTCTATGTCTTAGTCTATGTCTTAGTCTATGTCTTAGTCTATGTCTTAGTCTATGTCTTAGTCTATGTCTTAGTCTATGTCTTAGTCTATGTCTTAGTCTATGTCTTAGTCTATGTCTTAGTCTATGTCTTAGTCTATGTCTTAGTCTATGTCTTAGTCTATGTCTTAGTCTATGTCTTAGTCTATGTCTTAGTCTATGTCTTAGTCTATGTCTTAGTCTATGTCTTAGTCTATGTCTTAGTCTATGTCTTAGTCTATGTCTTAGTCTATGTCTTAGTCTATGTCTTAGTCTATGTCTTAGTCTATGTCTTAGTCTATGTCTTAGTCTATGTCTTAGTCTATGTCTTAGTCTATGTCTTAGTCTATGTCTTAGTCTATGTCTTAGTCTATGTCTTAGTCTATGTCTTAGTCTATGTCTTAGTCTATGTCTTAGTTTATGTCTTAGTCTATGTCTTAGTCTATGTCTTAGTCTATGTCTTAGTATATGTCTTAGTCTATGTCTTAGTCTATGTCTTAGTCTATGTCTTAGTCTATGTCTTAGTTTATGTCTTAGTCTATGTCTTAGTCTATGTCTTAGTCTATGTCTTAGTCTATGTCTTAGTCTATGTCTTAGTCTATGTCTTAGTCTATGTCTTAGTCTATGTCTTAGTCTATGCCTTAGTCTATGTCTTAGTTTATGTCTTAGTCTATGTCTTAGTCTATGTCTTAGTCTATGTCTTAGTCTATGTCTTAGTCTATGTCTTAGTCTATGTCTTAGTCTATGTCTTAGTCTATGTCTTAGTCTATGTCTTAGTCTATGTCTTAGTCTATGTCTTAGCCTATGTCTTAGTCTTTGTCTTAGTCTATGTCTTAGTCTATGTCTTAGTCTATGTCTTAGTCTATGTCTTAGTCTATGTCTTAGTCTATGTCTTAGTCTATGTCTTAGTCTATGTCTTAGTCTATGTCTTAGTCTATGTCTTAGTCTATGTCTTAGTCTATGTCTTAGTCTATGTCTTAGTCTATGTCTTAGTCTATGTCTTAGTCTATGTCTTAGTCTATGTCTTAGTCTATGTCTTAGTCTATGTCTTAGTCTATGTCTTAGTCTATGTCTTAGTCTATGTCTTAGTCTATGTCTTAGTCTATGTCTTAGTCTATGTCTTAGTCTATGTCTTAGTCTATGTCTTAGTCTATGTCTTAGTCTATGTCTTAGTCTATGTCTTAGTCTATGTCTTAGTCTATGTCTTAGTCTATGTCTTAGTCTATGTCTTAGTCTATGTCTTAGTCTATGTCTTAGTCTATGTCTTAGTCTATGTCTTAGTCTATGTCTTAGTCTATATCTTTGTCTATGTCTTAGTCTATGTCTTAGTCTATGTCTTAGTCTATGTCTTAGTCTATGTCTTAGTCTATGTCTTAGTCTATGTCTTAGTCTATGTCTTAGTCTATGTCTTAGTCTATGTCTTAGTCTATGTCTTAGTCTATGTCTTAGTCTATGTCTTAGTCTATGTCTTAGTCTATGTCTTATTCTATGTCTTAGTCTATGTCTTAGTCTATGTCTTAGTCTATGTCTTAGTCTATGTCTTAGTCTATGACTTAGTCTATGTCTTAGTCTATGTCTTAGTCTATGTCTTAGTCTATCTTTTAGTCTATGTCTCAGTCTATATCTTAGCAACGACTCTATAACATAAAGATAATTGCACTTCATACATTTGTTTTCTGCCATTTTATGACCACGTGTGTATGCCTTAGCTTTCTCTCATTGGATAATCGTCTCCATTTGTTATCTCTGAATAAGAGTAAAAGCTGTATACTCACATTTCTATGGGACTTTTCAAGACGATAATTTGGAAAATCAATGTATGGAGGTTAAACATCTTGTTATTGTAGAGTCTTTGATCTAAAGACTTTTAAGTCTGCCCTCCTTCAAAAATGCATTTACATTAGTGCATTGTGCACAAAGTTGAACAATTCTATTTAATTCTTATATTCTCTTATTGTTGTTTCGCTTCATTTTCTGTTGCTGTTGTCTTTCTCGTTATTGTTGTTGTTGTCTTTTAGGGTCAGGGACATTTTTGGTCTGTTGACACGAATGAATAATGACTTCGCCTACTTTAATTTTGCTGAACAAAACAGCTCTAGAGAGGCGTAGAAGAAAAGCAAAGTAAAATGACGGTTTATTTTGTCATTCAGGATTAAATATTTTTGTAAAAGTGTCTGTCTGTTTGTGTGCGAAACTCTCTCATTAACACAATATAAATACATACATAGAACAGCAACAACAACAGGGTCCTTTTAAATACATGATGCAACGACGAAAAGTCAAACCATGAACTTTTTTTTGGGGGGGAGGGAAAATCAAGCTAAGAGAGACCAGAAATAATAGTGATTTTTGCCTGTTAAATAGTCTTTAATTGTAACTGACTTTGATGATGATGACAATAACTGCCTGTTAAATTAGGAGTAAATGAAAGAAGAATCCAACGAATGAAAGGGCTGACTGACTGCCAGTCTTTCTCTCTGACTTAGTGGCTTCAAATTTTCATTGCATTTTGCTAATTTGTTTATGTTGAGACACTGCATGACTTCTAATTGCATTTTCTTAATATGAGTTTTAACTATAGCTAGAGCTAGATGTGCTATATCTAGCTGTTCTCATAAAACTTAACAACTTCATGGCGAGTGATTGTGGCATAATTATGGAACGTTTTTAGTGTTTCAGTCTCAGTGTTTAGTCATAAAAATTCTAAAATTTAACCAAAAATTCACACTCAAAAACCCTTTCATTCATTTACATGACTATAATGTACTTAGGCGAACATTCATTCATTTAGTGTTACTTCATCGTCATCATTAACATCATCGTTATTATCGTCTGCGTAGTTTAGTTTAACAATTAAATGCTACAATGATTTTCCGCATTTATTGAAACTATTAGGGGTAGTCAAGCAGAAAAAATTAAATTTTTAATCAAACTGTAACCAAATATTATTAATCAAATTAAAATAGACTTAATGCTATTCTAATCTTAAAAAATAAAATTTCAACATTTTCCAACTTTTTCGGCATAAAATGGAAATACAAAGTGCTTGGAAGACCAAGCAATTAAATTAATTATATAGAATTTGCGCACAAATCGATAAACAATAAACTTTTGCAAATATACTCATCTGCAAGTATTTGAGATGTAGACAACAACAATTCTAATTTTCCCTATCTCTAAAACAAAACCGAAATTTCTTAGAAGTACAGAAATTTAAATTGATTAGTTTGTTAGTAATATCCTAATCTAGAAGACCTTTATGAAATTGCACTAAATCATTGTGCTCCGCTAATATAGTTCATATTAACACATCAAGTTTAAAAATATAGAAATAGTTATAAAATGTTCATTTAAATTCTTGCTTTCATGAATTCATCTCAACAAAACACTCAGTCATATAAATTTATGAACACATTTTCGAATATTCATACATACAACAACATAGACAGGCTTTTGTTAAAATTAAAACGAAGCCTCTTTTTACGGGATTAAAAGGAAACAAACAAACAAACGAAAATTTTTCTATTTAAAAAAATTTTGTAAAAGCAAATTTTTCTATAGAAAAAAATTTTTTGACGCAAATTTTTGTAAAGAAAAAATTTTCTAAACAAAAATTTTTCTATAAAAAAAATTTCTAAGCGAAAATTTTTCTATAGAAAAAATTTTTAAAACGAAAATTTTTCTATTGAAAAAATTTTAAAAACGAGAATTTTTCTATAGAAAAAATTTTTAAAACGAAAATTTTTCTATAGAAAAAATTTTTAAAACGAAAATTTTTCTATAGAAAAAATTTTTAAAATGAAAATTTTTCTGTAGAAAAATTTTTTAAAACGAAATTTTTTCTCTAGAAAAAATTTTTAAAATGAAAATTTTCTATAGAAAAAATTTTTAAAACGAAAATTTTTCTGTAGAAAAAATTTTTAAAACGAAAATTTTTCTATAGAAACAAATTTTTAAAACGATAATTTTTCTATACAAAATTTTTTTTATAGAAAATATTTTCTAAACGAAAATTTTTCTATACAAAAAATTTTTTAAACTAACATCTATAGAAAAAATTTTCTAAACGAAAATTTTTCTATTAAAAAAATTTTTTAACGAAAGTTTTTTTATAGAAAAAATTTTTAAAACGAAAATTTTTCTATACAAAAAATTTATAAAACGAAAATTTTTCTGTAGAAAAAATTTTTAAAACGAAAATTTTTCTGTAGAAAAAATTTTAAAAACGAAAATTTTTCTATAGAAACAAATTTTTAAAACGATAATTTTTCTATACAAACATTTTTTTATAGAAAAAATTTTCTAAACGAAAATTTTTTCATACAAAAAATTTTCTTTACGAACATTTTTCTATAGAAAAAATTTTCTAAACGAAAATTTTTCTCTAGAAAAAATTTTCTAAACGAAAATTTTTCTATAAAAACAATTTTTTAAATGAACATTTTTCTATAGAAAACATTTTTTTAATGAAAATTTTTCTATAAAAAAATTTTTTTAAACGAAAAATTTTCTATACGAAAATTTTTGAAACGAAAAATTTTCTATACGAAAATTTTTGAAACGAAAAGTTTTCTATACGAAAATTTGTTAAACGAAAAATTTTCTATACGAAAATTTTTCTATAGGAAAAATTCTAAACAAACATTTCTCCATAGAAAAAATTTTTAACGAAAGTTTCTCTATAATAAAAACTTTGTAACGAAAATTTTTCTATAGAAAAAATTTTTTAACGAAAATTTTTCTATTAAAAAAAATTTTTAACTAAAAATTTTCTATTAAAAAATTTTTTAACGAAAATTTTTCTATAGAAAAAATTTTATAACAAAAATTTTATAAAGAAAACATTTTTGCTTCTAAAATTTTGCTTAGAAAAATTTTTATTCATAAAATTTTTTCTATAGAAAAATGTTTGTTGACTTTTGTTTATATATATATTTTTTTTTTCTATAGAAAAATTATCGTTTAGAAAATTTTCTCTATAGAATAATTTTGGTTTAGAAAATTTTCGTTTATAAATTTTTTTCTAAAGAAAAATTTTCGTTGATAAAATTTTTTCTATAGAAAAATTTTTGTTGATAAAATTTTTTCTATAGAAAAATTTTCGTTGATAAAATTTTTTATATAGAAAAATTTTCGATGATAAAATTTTTCTATAGAAAATTTTCGTTGATAAAATTTTTCTATAGAAAATTTTCGTTGATAAAATTTTTTCAATAGATAAATTTTCGTTAATAAAATTTTGTCGATAGAAAAATTTTCGTTGATAAAATTGTTTATATAGAAAAATTTTCGTTGATAAAATTTTTTTTATAGGAAAATATTCGCTGATAATTTTTCTACAAAACGAAAATTTTTACTTTAATAAAATTTTCGATTAGAAAATTTTTTCTATAAAAAAAATGTTCGTTAAAATTTTTTCTATGAAACGAAAATGTTTTCTTTAATAAAATTTTTGTTTAGAATCTTTTTTCTATAAAAAATTTCTTGTTTAGAAAATTTTTCTTTAAAAAAAAATTTTGTTTGGAAAATTTTTTCTATAGGAAAATTTTTCTTTAGAATATTTTTTTTTTTTTCTATAGAAAAATTTATTTTAGAAACTTTTTTCTTTAGAAAAATTTTCATTGGTAAAATTTTTTCTATAGAAAAATTCTTGTTGATAAAATTTTTTATATAGAAAAATTTTTGTTTATAAAAGTTTTTCTAAAGTAAAATATTCGTTTATAAAATTTTTTTCTAAAGAAAAATTTTCGTTGATAAAATTTTTTCTATAGAAAAATATTCGTTGATAAAATTTTTTCTATAGAAAAATTTTCGTTTATAAAATTTTTTCTATAGAAAAATTTTCGTTTTTAACATTTTTTCTTAAGAAAAATTATTGTTTAGAAAATTTTTTCTATAAAAAAAATTTTGTTCATAAAACTTTTTCTATAGAAAAATTTTCGTTTATAAAATTTTTTCTATATAAAAATTTTCGTTTCAGAAATTTTTTCTATAGAAAAATTTTCGTTTCAGAAATTTTTTCTATAAGAAAATTTTCGTTTCAGGAATTTTTTCTATAGAAAAATTTTCATTTCAAAATTTTTTTCTATAGAAAAATTTTCGTTTATAAATTTTTTTCTTAACAAAAATTTTGGTACAGAAAAATTTTCGTTTATAAAATTTTTTCTATAGAAAAGTTTTCGTTTATAAAATTTTTTCTATAGAAAAATTTTCGTTTATAAAATTTTGGCCATGTTTTTGTTTACGGGTTAGGGTATGACTTGTTCTAGCTCTTAGTCTACATCATAGTCTATTTCTTAGTCTATGTCTTATTCAATGGTTTAGTTAATGTCTGTTATTTAGTCTTAGTCTAGGTCTTAGTGTTAAGCTTAGTGTTAGTGCTTGTCTATATTTATCTATACATGTATTGTTTTCACATAGTTTCCCCGTTGAAAAGGTCTTTGGTTTAAAAATCCTGAATAAATTATGATTATTTGCAGTTTCGAAGCTCATAACTAACTTGCTTACATATACAAAAGCATAATTTCACATACATTTATAAATAATTTTCAACAATATTCATATATAGATTTATGTATGTTATGGTGCAGTTTTAGTGTAAGTATTTCAGGATATAAGTACGACTAGTTGTATGTTTAAATTTATATTATAATTTCAATTTATATGAGAGCATAAGTTTGTAAAATCGTCTGTCCGTATGTTGTTGACTGAACACATATGAATGAATCTAGTAAAAATTATTTAATTAAAGGACCTGTTGGAGTGCGAACACATTTAAACAAAAATGCTTTGCTCTAGCACACACACGTTTACTCATGCTCATATAAGGCAAGGAATTATTTTAATTAGATTTTTGCCACTTTTTCCATTTTTTATTGCCTTTTTTGCAGCTTTTAATGCAGACAGGAAAAATTTGCTGAAAATAACTTTTTATCAATGTGGCAGAAACAATGTTGCAAAATATTTTTCATTCGTTTTGTTTCATTTAAAACAAAAAGATTTGTATTAAAACAAAGTAAAGTTTTTTTTTCAAATGAAAATGTATTAATATTATTTGAATGCAAGAATTTATATTGAAAAGTTAATAACACATATAATGCGGAGGCAAATGAAAATATGAACAAAAACAGAAAAAACTTTATGTCTGATAAGCCAATTAAATTATATTAAATTTTTGCATGAAATGCAAATTATTTCGGGTGCAGCTGATGAAGGCATAGAAACTACTAGTATTTGGTAATTAAATAAATAATTGAAATATTTTGAAATTTTAGGGAAACAATTTAAATTAAATGGATTTAATTGAAGCAATTAAGTATATGTTATGAAAACTGGGAAAAATCATATTTATGGTGTATCTAATAAAATTGTTTGGCAATACTTATATTGATAGTCCAGGATAGTGAACAACAGATGACGTGTTATTAGCTTGACTTATTATTTTAGCTTTTTGTTCTACAGTCAATTTTATTAATTTACATCAGCGGCGTGTTTATGTTGTATTAACTACTATGGTAACTTATAATTTTATTAGAAATTTTAAAAATTTCTATAAAAATAAAAAATTTTTGAAAAATTTCCTATAAAAATAAGAATTTTTTGAAAAACATCCTATAAAAATAGGAAATTTTTGAAAAATTTCCTATAAAAATAGGAAATTTTTGAAAAATTTCCTATAAAAATAGGAAATTTTTGAAAAATTTCCTATAAAAATAGAAAATTTTTAAAAAATTTCCTATAAAAATAGGAAATGTTTGAAAATTTTCCTATAAAAATAGGAAATTTTTGAAAAATTTCCTATAAAAAAAGGAAATTTTTGAAAAATTTCCTATACAAATAGGAAATTTTTGAAAAATTTCCTTTAAAAATAGGAAATTTTTAAAAAATTTCCTATAAAAAAAGGAAATTTTTGAAAAATTTCCTATACAAATAGGAAATTTTTGAAAAATTTCCTTTAAAAATAGGAAATTTTTGAAAAATTTCCTATAAAAATAGGAAATTTTGAAAAATTTCCTATACAAAAAAAAAATTTTGAAAAATTTTTTATAAAAAAAAAATTTTGAAAAATTTCTTATAAAAATAGGAAATTTTTGAAAAATTTTTTATAAAAAAAAAATTTTGAAAAATTTCTTATAAAAATAGGAAATTTTTGAAAAATTTCTTATAAAAATAGGAAATTTTTGAAAAATTTCTTATAAAAATAGGAAATTTTTGAAAAATTTCCTATAAAAATAGGAAATTTTTGAAAAATTTCCTATAAAAATAGGAAATTTTTGAAAAATTTCCTATAAAAATAGGAAATTTTTGAAAAATTTCCTATAAAAATAGGAAATTTTTGAAAAATTTCCTATAAAAATAGGAAATTTTTGAAAAATTTCCTATAAAAATAGGAAATTTTTGAAAAATTTCCTATAAAAATAGGAAATTTTTGAAAAATTTCCTATAAAAATAGGAAATTTTTGAAAAATTTCCTATAAAAATAGGAAATTTTTGAAAAATTTCCTATAAAAATAGGAAATTTTTGAAAAATTTCCTATAAAAATAGGAAATTTTTGAAAAATTTCCTATAAAAATAGGAAATTTTTGAAAAATTTCCTATAAAAATAGGAAATTTTTGAAAAATTTCCTATAAAAATAGGAAATTTTTGAAAAATTTCCTATAAAAAAAGGAAATTTTTGAAAAATTTCCTATAAAAATAGGAAATTTTTGAAATATTTCCTATAAAAAAAGGAAATTTTTGAAAAATTTCCTATAAAAATAGGAAATTTTTGAAAAATTTCCTATAAAAATAGAAAATTTTTAAAAAATTTCCTATAAAAGTAGTAAATTTTTGAAAAATTTCCTATAAAAATAGGAAATTTTTGAAAAATTTCCTATAAAAATAGGAAATTTTTGAAAAATTTCCTATAAAAATAGGAAATTTTTGAAAAATTTCCTATAAAAATAGGAAATTTTTGAAAAATTTCCTATAAAAATAGGAAATTTTTGAAAAATTTCCTATAAAAATAGGAAATTTTTGAAAAATTTCCTATAAAAATAGGAAATTTTTGAAAAATTTCCTATAAAAATAGGAAATTTTTGAAAAATTTCCTATAAAAATAGGAAATTTTTGAAAAATTTCCTATAAAAATAATTTCCTATAAAAATAGGAAATTTTTGAAAAATTTCCTATAAAAATAGGAAATTTTTGAAAAATTTCCTATAAAAATAGGAAATTTTAAAAAAAATTTCCTATAAAAATAGGAAATTTTAAAAAAATTTCCTATAAAAATAGGAAATTTTTGAAAAATTTCCTATAAAAATAGGAAATTTTTGAAAAATTTCCTATAAAAATAGGAAATTTTTGAAAAATTTCCTATAAAAATAGGAAATTTTTGAAAAATTTCCTATAAAAATAGGAAATTTTTGAAAAATTTCCTATAAAAATAGGAAATTTTTGAAAAATTTCCTATAAAAATAGGAAATTTTTGAAAAATTTCCTATAAAAATAGGAAAATTTTGAAAAATTTCCTATAAAAATAGGAAATTTTTGAAAAATTTCCTATATAAATAGGAAATTTTTGAAAAATTTCCTATAAAAATAGGAAGTTTTTGAAAAATTTCCTATAAAAATAGGAAGTTTTTGAAAAATTTCCTATAAAAATAGGAAATTTTTGAAAAATTTCCTATAAAAATAGGAAATTTTTGAAAAATTTCCTATAAAAATAGGAAATTTTTGAAAAATTTCCTATAAAAATAGGAAATTTTTGAAAAATTTCCTATAAAAATAGGAAATTTTTGAAAAATTTCCTATAAAAATAGGAAATTTTTGAAAAATTTCCTATAAAAATAGGAAATTTTTGAAAAATTTCCTATAAAAATAGGAAATTTTTGAAAAATTTCCTATAAAAATAGGAAATTTTTGAAAAATTTCCTATAAAAATAGGAAATTTTTGAAAAATTTCCTATAAAAATAGGAAATTTTTGAAAAATTTCCTATAAAAATAGGAAATTTTTGAAAAATTTCCTATAAAAATAGGAAATTTTTGAAAAATTTCCTATAAAAATAGGAAATTTTTGAAAAATTTCCTATAAAAATAGGAAATTTTTGAAAAATTTCCTATAAAAATAGGAAATTTTTGAAGAATTTCCTATAAAAATAGGAAATTTTTGAAGAATTTCCTATAAAAATAGGAAATTTTTGAAAAATTTCCTATAAAAATAGGAAATTTTTGAAAAATTTCCTATAAAAATAGGAAATTTTTGAAAAATTTCCTATAAAAATAGGAAATTTTTGAAAAATTTCCTATAAAAATAGGAAATTTTTGAAAAATTTCCTATAAAAATAGGAAATTTTTGAAAAATTTCCTATAAAAATAGGAAATTTTTGAAAAATTTCCTATAAAAATAGGAAATTTTTGAAAAATTTCCTATAAAAATAGGAAATTTTTGAAAAATTTCCTATAAAAATAGGAAATTTTTGAAAAATTTCCTATAAAAATAGGAAATTTTTGAAAAATTTCCTATAAAAATAGGAAATTTTTGAAAAATTTCCTATAAAAATAGGAAATTTTTGAAAAATTTCCTATAAAAATAGGAAATTTTTGAAAAATTTTCTATAAAAATAGGAAATTTTTGAAAAATTTCCTATAAAAATAGGAAATTTTTGAAAAATTTCCTATAAAAATAGGAAATTTTTAAAAAATTTCCTATAAAAATAGGAAATTTTTGAAAAATTTCCTATAAAAATAGGAAATTTTTGAAAAATGTCCTATAAAAATAGGAAATTTTTGAAAAATGTCCTATAAAAATAGGAAATTTTTGAAAAATTTCCTATAAAAATAGGAAATTTTTGAAAAATTTCCTATAAAAATAGGAAATTTTTGAAAAATTTCCTATAAAAATAGGAAATTTTTGAAAAATTTCCTATAAAAATAGGAAATTTTTGAAAAATTTCCTATAAAAATAGGAAATTTTTGAAAAATTTCCTATAAAAATAGGAAATTTTTGAAAAATTTCCTATAAAAATAGGAAATTTTTGAAAAATTTCCTATAAAAATAGGAAATTTTTGAAAAATTTCCTATAAAAATAATTTCCTATAAAAATAGGAAATTTTTGAAAAATTTCCTATAAAAATAGGAAATTTTTGAAAAATTTCCTATAAAAATAGGAAATTTTTGAAAAATTTCCTATAAAAATAGGAAATTTTTGAAAAATTTCCTATAAAAATAGGAAATTTTTAAAAAAATTTCCTATAAAAATAGGAAATTTTTGAAAAATTTCCTATAAAAATAGGAAATTTTTGAAAAATTTCCTATAAAAATAGGAAATTTTTGAAAAACTTCCTATAAAAATATGAAATTTTTGAAAAATTTCCTATAAAAATATGAAATTTTTGAAAAATTTCCTATAAAAATAGGAAATTTTTGAAAAATTTCCTATAAAAATAGGAAATTTTTGAAAAATTTCCTATAAAAATAGGAAATTTTTGAAAAATTTCCTATAAAAATAGGAAATTTTTGAAAAATTTCCTATAAAAATAGGAAATTTTTGAAAAATTTCCTATAAAAATAGGAAATTTTTGAAAAATTTCCTATAAAAATAGGAAATTTTTGAAAAATTTCCTATAAAAATAGGAAATTTTTGAAAAATTTCCTATAAAAATAGGAAATTTTTGAAAAATTTCCTATAAAAATAGGAAATTTTTGAAAAATTTCCTATAAAAATAGGAAATTTTTGAAAAATTTCCTATAAAAATAGGAAATTTTTGAAAAATTTCCTATAAAAATAGGAAATTTTTGAAAAATTTCCTATAAAAATAGGAAATTTTTAAAAAATTTCCTATAAAAATAGGAAATTTTTGAAAAATTTCCTATAAAAATAGGAAATTTTTGAAAAATTTCCTATAAAAATAGGAAATTTTTGAAAAATTTCCTATAAAAATAGGAAATTTTTGAAAAATTTCCTATAAAAATAGGAAATTTTTGAAAAATTTCCTATAAAAATAGGAAATTTTTGAAAAATTTCCTATAAAAATAGGAAATTTTTGAAAAATTTCCTATAAAAATAGGAAATTTTTGAAAAATTTCCTATAAAAATAGGAAATTTTTGAAAAATTTCCTATAAAAATAGGAAATTTTTGAAAAATGTCCTATAAAAATAGGAAATTTTTGAAAAATGTCCTATAAAAATAGGAAATTTTTGAAAAATGTCCTATAAAAATAGGAAATTTTTGAAAAATGTCCTATAAAAATAGGAAATTTTTGAAAAATGTCCTATAAAAATAGGAAATTTTTGAAAAATTTCCTATAAAAATAGGAAATTTTTGAAAAATTTCCTATAAAAATAGGAAATTTTTGAAAAATTTCCTATAAAAATAGGAAATTTTTGAAAAATTTCCTATAAAAATAGGAAATTTTTGAAAAATTTCCTATAAAAATAGGAAATTTTTGAAAAATTTCCTATAAAAATAGGAAATTTTTGAAAAATTTCCTATAAAAATAGGAAATTTTTGAAAAATTTCCTATAAAAATAGGAAATTTTTGAAAAATTTCCTATAAAAATAGGCAATTTTTGAAAAATTTCCTATAAAAATAGGAAATTTTTGAAAAATTTCCTATAAAAATTGGAAATTTTTGAAAAATTTCCTATAAAAAATAGGAAATTTTTGAAAAATTTCCTATAAAAATAGGAAATTTTTGAAAAATTTCCTATAAAAATAGAAAATTTTTGAAAAATTTCCTATAAAAATAGAAAATTTTTGAAAAATTTCCTATAAAAATAGGAAATTTTTGAAAAATTTCCTATAAAAATAGGAAATTTTTGAAAAATTTCCTATAAAAATAGGAAATTTTTGAAAAATTTCCTATAAAAATAGGAAATTTTTGAAAAATTTCCTATAAAAATAGGAAATTTTTGAAAAATTTCCTATAAAAATAGGAAATTTTTGAAAAATTTCCTATAAAAATAGGAAATTTTTGAAAAATTTCCTATAAAAATAGGAAATTTTTGAAAAATTTCCTATAAAAATAGGAAATTTTTGAAAAATTTCCTATAAAAATAGGAAATTTTTGAAAAATTTCCTATAAAAATAGGAAATTTTTGAAAAATTTCCTATAAAAATAGGAAATTTTTGAAAAATTTCCTATAAAAATAGGAAATTTTTGAAAAATTTCCTATAAAAATAGGAAATTTTTGAAAAATTTCCTATAAAAATAGGAAATTTTTGAAAAATTTCCTATAAAAATAGGAAATTTTTGAAAAATTTCCTATAAAAATAGGAAATTTTTGAAAAATTTCCTATAAAAATAGGAAATTTTTGAAAAATTTCCTATAAAAATAGGAAATTTTTGAAAAATTTCCTATAAAAATAGGAAATTTTTGAAAAATTTCCTATAAAAATAGGAAATTTTTGAAAAATTTCCTATAAAAATAGGAAATTTTTGAAAAATTTCCTATAAAAATAGGAAATTTTTGAAAAATTTCCTATAAAAATAGGAAATTTTTGAAAAATTTCCTATAAAAAATAGGAAATTTTTGAAAAATTTCCTATAAAAATAGGAAATTTTTGAAAAATTTCCTATAAAAATAGGAAATTTTTGAAAAATTTCCTATAAAAATAGGAAATTTTTGAAAAATTTCCTATAAAAATAGGAAATTTTTGAAAAATTTCCTATAAAAATAGGAAATTTTTGAAAAATTTCCTATAAAAATAGGAAATTTTTGAAAAATTTCCTATAAAAATAGGAAATTTTTGAAAAATTTCCTATAAAAATAGGAAATTTTTGAAAAATTTCCTATAAAAATAGGAAATTTTTGAAAAATTTCCTATAAAAATAGGAAATTTTTAAAAAACTTCTTATAAAAATTGGAAATTTTTGAAAAATTTCCTATAAAAATAGGAAATTTTTGAAAAATTTCCTATAAAAATAGGAAATTTTTGAAAAATTTCCTATAAAAATAGGAAATTTTTAAAAAACTTCTTATAAAAATTGGAAATTTTTGAAAAATTTCCTATAAAAATAGGAAATTTTTGAAAAATTTCCTATAAAAATAGGAAATTTTTGAAAAATTTCCTATAAAAATAGGAAATTTTTGAAAAATTTCCTATAAAAATAGGAAATTTTTGAAAAATTTCCTATAAAAATAGGAAATTTTTAAAAAACTTCTTATAAAAATTGGAAATTTTTGAAAAATTTCCTATAAAAATAGGAAATTTTTGAAAAATTTCCTATAAAAATAGGAAATTTTTGAAAAATTTCCTATAAAAATAGGAAATTTTTAAAAAACTTCTTATAAAAATTGGAAATTTTTGAAAAATTTCCTATAAAAATAGGAAATTTTTGAAAAATTTCCTATAAAAATAGGAAATTTTTGAAAAATTTCCTATAAAAATAGGAAATTTTTAAAAAATTTCCTATAAAAATAGGAAATTTTTGAAAAATTTCCTATAAAAATAGGAAATTTTTGAAAAATTTCCTATAAAAATAGGAAATTTTTGAAAAATTTCCTATAAAAATAGGAAATTTTTGAAAAATTTCCTATAAAAATAGGAAATTTTTGAAAAATTTCCTATAAAAATAGGAAATTTTTGAAAAATTTCCTATAAAAATAGGAAATTTTTGAAAAATTTCCTATAAAAATAGGAAATTTTTGAAAAATTTCCTATAAAAATAGGAAATTTTTGAAAAATTTCCTATAAAAATAGGAAATTTTTGAAAAATTTCCTATAAAAATAGGAAATTTTTGAAAAATTTCCTATAAAAATAGGAAATTTTTGAAAAATTTCCTATAAAAATAGGAAATTTTTGAAAAATTTCCTATAAAAATAGGAAATTTTTGAAAAATTTCTTATAAAAATAGGAAATTTTTGAAAAATTTCTTATAAAAATAGGAAATTTTTGAAAAATTTCCTATAAAAATAGGAAATTTTTGAAGAATTTCCTATAAAAATAGGAAATTTTTGAAAAATTTCCTATAAAAATAGGAAATTTTTGAAAAATTTCCTATAAAAATAGGAAATTTTTGAAAAATTTCCTATAAAAATAGGAAATTTTTGAAAAATTTCCTATAAAAATAGGAAATTTTTGAAAAATTTCCTATAAAAATAGGAAATTTTTGAAAAATTTCCTATAAAAATTTTTGAAAAATTTCCTATCAAAATAGGAAATTTTTGAAAAATTTCCTATAAAAATAGGATATCAAAGAAGTTTCTCGAAAAACCACGAATGATTAATAATAAACAGCTTTAATTTTTTCATTGCTGTTTTAACAATTAAACTGAAGTTTCCTCATACAACATTTAAATACATAATTAATCTTCTTATTTAAAATCCCCTATTAATGTTCAGCTAAATGGGTAATAAATAATAAATGTTTTGTTAATTTATTTACGATATAAATGAACGAATGAATGGCCACATAAAAATTTCAATTAACCAATTTCCCTTTTATGTCATTTACTTATTTTATTATTTTCTATTTATTTACAATAAAATAAAAAAATACGATATGTATATTAGTATATGTTATGTATTCCCCTATATACATACATACACAACTACACTTACACATACATACATATAAATAAACACATAAAATATAAATAAATTTATAATAAAAAAGTAATGTAAAAGATTTATATAATATTATTGATTTATACCTTGAACAATTATTTTCCTATAAAATTAAACATTGAACTAGAAAGAGCAAAACGACGGAAAAGAACCCAAAAAAAAAGAGAAATAGATTTTTTAAGGCGCCAGCCCAAAAAGGAAAGTAAAGGAAAGATGGAGGAAATTCATCATCACACAAACATACTCGTATACAAATATAAACGATTTTTTTGTGTTAGCGATAATATGATGGCGGTAGTGACTCATGGTTCAATTAATAAAATAAAAAAGACATGGTCGGGTGCTAATGAAGTTGAAAGGACTTGTATGATTATACTCATATTAATATACATATACATTAACAAAGTTTTTCACGTGTTCAATGTTAAATAAATGAAAAGAAAGGAAAGCTCGTTAGAACAATAGAAATCATTCAAGTGTAAACGACTACATAGTGATCCCTACACAGTGAATAGTTGTGATTGGAGGGCTTGTGTTTCTAGTAATTAAAAATAAAATTTAATTTTTTTTGTTGAAATATTTTTAGTTCTAAAAGCTTTTCCTAAAAATGAATTAAGTTTTTTACAGGTTTTCTCAAAATTATTATCTCGGTCTTACTATATGAAATAATTTCCTATAAAAGTAAGAAATTTTTGACAAATTTCCTATAAAAATAAGACATTTTTGAAAAATTTCTTATAAAAATAAGAAATTTTTGAAAAACTTAATATAAAAATAAGAAATGTATAAAATTTTCTATAAAAATAAGAAATTTTTGAAAAATGTCCATAAAAAAAATTTAAACATTTTCTATAAAAATAAGAAATTTTTAAAAACTTTCCTATAAAAATAAGAATTTTTTAAAAAATTTCCTATAAAAGTAAAAAATTTTTTAAAACTTTCCTATAAAAATAAGAAATTTAAAAAAAAAATCTTATAAAAATAAGAAATTTTTAAAAAATTCCTATAAAAATTAGAAATTTAAAAAAAATCCTATAAAAATAAGAAATTTAAAAAAAAAAATCCTATAAAAATTAGACATTTTTAAAAAATATAAAAATAAGAAATTTTAAAAAAAATTTCCTATAAGAAAAGAAATTTTTAAAAAATTTCCTATTTTTATTTCCTATTTTATATGAATTTCGTATAAAAATAAGAAATTTAAAAAAAAAACTTCGCATAAAAAAATCAAATTTTTAAAAAAAATTGTTTTTATAGAAAATTTTTCAAACATTTCTTAAATTTATGGGAAAATTTTCAAAAATTTCTTCTTTTTATAGGAAATATTTCAAAAATTTCTTATTTTTTTTAGAAGATTTTTAAAAAATGTTCTAATTTTTGTAGGTAATTTTTAAAAATTTCTTATTTTTAGAGGAAATTTTTCAGAAATTTCTTGTTTTTGTAGGAAATTTTACAAAAATTTCTTATTTTTTAGGAAATTTTTCAAAAATTTTTTTATTTTTTTAAGGAAATTTTTTAAAAATTTCTTATTTTTATAGCAAATTTTATTGTTTTTATAAGAAATTCAAAAAAAAATTATTTTGACAAAAAATTTTATATGAAATTTATGATTTTATAGAAAATATTTCAAATATTTCTTATTTTTATTAGATATTTTTCAAAAATTTCTTATTTTTATAAAAAAAAAATAATTTTTTATAAACAATTTTTCAAAATTTCTTGTTTTTATAAGAAATTTTTGAAAAATTTCTTATTTTTATAGAATTTTTTAAAAATTTCTTATTTTTATAGCAAATTTTTCAAAAATTTCTTATTTTTATAGGAAAAATTAAAAAAAAAAAATTTATTATTATTGAAAATTTTTCAAAAATTTCTTATTTTATTGGAAATTTTTAAAAAAATTCTTATTTTTATTGGATATTTTTAAAAAATTTCTTATTTAAAAAAAAATTAAATTTTTATAAAAAATGTTTCAAAATTTCTTAGTTTTAAAAGAAATTTTTCAAAAATTTCTTGTTTTGTAAGAAATTTTTCAAAAATTTCTTATTTCTTTTTTTGAAAAATTTCCTATAAAAATGAAATTTTTGAAAAATTTCCTATAAAAGTGAAATTTTTTTAAAATTTCCTATAAAATGAAATTTTTGAAAAATTTCCTATAAAAATTAAATTTTTGAAAAATTTCCTATAAAAATTAAATTTTTGAAAAATTTCCTATAAAAATTAAATTTTTGAAAAATTTCCTATAAAAATTAAATTTTTGAAACTTTCCTATAAAAATAAAAATTTTGAAAACTTTCGTATAAAAATAAAAATTTTGAAAATTTTCCTATAAAAATGAAATTTTTGAAAAATTTCCTATAAAATGAAATTTTTGAAAAATTTCCTATAAAAATGAAATTTTTGAAAAATTTCCTATAAAATTAAATTTTTGAAAAATTTCCTATAAAAATGAAATTTTTGAAAAATTTCCTATTAAAATGAAATTTTTGAAAAATTTCCTATAAAAATGAAATTTTTGAAAAATTTCCTATAAAAATGAAATTTTTGAAAAATTTCCTATAAAAATGAAATTTTTGAAAAATTTCCTATAAAAATAAAATTTTTGAAAAATTTCCTATAAAAATGAAATTTTTGAAAAATTTCCTATAAAAATGAAATTTTTGAAAAATTTCCTATAAAAATGAAATTTTTGAAAAATTTCCTATAAAAATGAAATTTTTGAAAAATTTCCTATAAAAATGAAATTTTTGAAAAATTTCCTATAAAAATGAAATTTTTGAAAAATTTCCTATAAAAATGAAATTTTTGAAAAATTTCCTATAAAAATGAAATTTTTGAAAAATTTCCTATAAAAATGAAATTTTTGAAAAATTTCCTATAAAAATGAAATTTTTGAAAAATTTCCTATAAAAATGAAATTTTTGAAAAATTTCCTATAAAAATGAAATTTTTGAAAAATTTCCTATAAAAATGAAATTTTTGAAAAATTTCCTATAAAAATGAAATTTTTGAAAAATTTCCTATAAAAATGAAATTTTTGAAAAATTTCCTATAAAAATGAAATTTTTGAAAAATTTCCTATAAAAATGAAATTTTTGAAAAATTTCCTATAAAAATGAAATTTTTGAAAAATTTCCTATAAAAATTTTCTTAATAAATTAAATTTTAGAAAATTTTCCATAAGAAATGATGAAGAAAAAATGATGCGCGGGGTATAATTCACTTTGACTGCCTTCAAAAGGGTTGATTCTTTTCCCCTTTTTGAAGGTATACACCGTGCATAATTGTATTCTTTCATTTTTTTAGTTGTTAAAAAGTCAACCAAACGGAGTGTGAAAGTAATAACAAACCATTCGTCTTTAGTGTGTTGTGGAAAAGAACTATATATGAAGTTTTTGATGAGTCTAAAAATAAAGAGTAGGGTCACTAATATTTAGGTCACTCGAATTGCTTAAAGGAGTGGTCGTTACCACAGCAAAATTTTCTGATTTAAGCAATAATTAATAATCTAGAATGCTAGTCCAATTTAAGTTCTTTTTTCTGCAACTTCCCCAAATATATTACAAGAGAAAATCATAAATAATTCAGTGCCTAAATAGAAGTGATTTCAAGTGCAAGTGATTGTAATTAATTACACAAAGAGATGGATGGAGTGAGTGCTTTGATAATGAATAATAATTTAATTTAAAATTCATTCGTTAGCTTAAAATTTAAGTTGAACACTTACCTTTTAATGGTTAATTTTCAAAAGTTTTATTCAAAAGTGTTTTTTTGTTTGTTCAAGGATTAAGTTTTGTAATTTGAAGTTTTTTTTTAAGTTGTAATTTTGTTGTTGTAGTTGTTTAATATTTTGTTATTTATGTTAAAAAATCAAAAATATTAGTATTTTTTTTTTAATTAATTATTTGTTTTCAACTAGAGATAATTTTTATTAAACTTTTTTTTAAATTAAGTTTTGTAACGTTTAAAATGCATTCACAATAACACAACTAAAAGGAAAGAAGGAAGAGAGAAATATTTAGTATTTAGTAAAAAGTTCCAGTAAAAGTATGAGTAAGATAAGAGAGACTCACTGTGCAAGGCGGGAAAAGGGTAAATAAGAGCAATGGAAGTCAAGTTTAACTCTGAAGACTTTAAAATACGAATACAGAGTAATTTTTACAAAATCTTGAATTTTTTAAATAATTTTTATGAAAAAAAGAGATAATCATTTTGCCCAGTGAGCCTTTCATTTAGAAAGAACTTTGTTTCTTATTTATAAGAAAATTTTAAGATTTTCTAAAATTTTCTTTCAAATAAGAATCCAAAATACAGGTTATAAAAGTAACAACATTAAAGCTAAACATAAATGTTTAATAAGGATATTCACAAAGGGTTCCATCATAAATTTTAAAAAAGCTGTTACTCTTTCAGACATAGAAACTTTTAAAAAAGTAAGTTTTTGTTTGAAATTGAAGTATCGATTTAAATATCTATTTTCAAATTTCCACATTATGACCGAATAGGACCTCTTATGAATACCCTTTATATTTTTTAATCAACTTTTCTTTTTATTTTTTCAAATATCTTAATTACTCTACTTTCCATAAAAACGAAAAAGAAACTAACAAAACTTTTTTTAACACTTATTTAGAAATTATAAATTTCATTTAATGTTTATGCAAATTTTTGGTCAAAGAAAAAAAAAACTGAAATTTTTTCTAAACAAAAATATTTTATGTACTTTATTCTAGTTTTTTGCGTTTTTTTTTAAATAATCATTTAAATTTAAAAACCTCTTTGATATGAACAAAAGAAAAAAAATGTAAATTATAATTTGTTTGAATTTAATGACTTTTGGACATGCAATAATAAAATAATGAAATGACCCAACATTAAAAATGAAAAATGAAGAAAAAAATCACAATTTTTATAAAACTCTAAAATGGTTTAAATATAATTTAATGCAGAAAACCTTTCGACCAAGAGAACAAATTATGGTGCAATTACATTCGGATCCCAATTTATTACATTTATTTATTATTGTTAAAAAACTTTTTTCTATGCGTTTTAATGGTTGGTTAGGAAATCATCATCAGGAGTATTACTAATTCTAGAGAATTCGACAGAATAAATACGAATTATACTGTTTTTGCAAACTATCAAAATAAAGCAAAGACTATCGTCTAAATCAATGTTGAGCAAAGTCTCTCTGATTTTCTCTTATTTTCTATTTTGCTACCCCTAGGGTTAGGAAAATATAAAATAAGAGAGACTTTGCCGAACATTGGTGTAAATCAACGTTGGCCAATTAGAGAGCGTTTTAAAGTGAGATTGTGCTCTGGGAATTGTATTTGCTGCATGTTTTGTTATTGTTATGGATTGTTAGTTTTGTATGCATTTTTTTTTTTGTGTGCTTTTGAGAACGAGCAAGCAAAAGTTTTCTTAAAAAGTTTTACTGTAGTGTATTGCACTAAGATCCCAATTTATTACAGTTATTTATTATTGTAATAAATAGTTTTTTGTTAATGCAAATTGCAGTTATTCCCCTGTCACGCAAATAATGGCTAACCTTGATCTGAACAGACAACATTTACAGTTTTATTTTTTTAGTTTCCACACTTTTGTTGTTGCTTTTTTTGACAAAGAAAGACAAAAGCGCTGTAAAGGAATTACAAAACTTGGGATCCTACTGCACTACACATATGTAAAACTAACGCAGAAGTTACTGCAGCAATGTTAAAAATGAAGAACTATTAATATTTTAAAGCAGAAACCACACCGCAGAGCTTCTGAAATTTAGATCCATAGCACTAACAGAGTATTTAACTCCTCTCATTGAGGCGCTTGGATAAAAACCGTATGCCTTCCAGTTGAAAGGGATGCGCGATTGTCATAATACAAAAAAAGGCAACCTGGAATTTAGCAACAACTGGAGGGGAATTACTCTGTTAAACAGTTTAACAGGTAAAATAATGGCATTCTCAATACTACAGAGAATACAAACACTAGTAAAACAATTATTGAGGAAGGAACAAGCTGGGCATGGTTCCTCATGTACTTATCACATCCAAGGTTTGCGTAGTATTATTGAGTGATCGATAGAATACAAATAGCATTTAAAGACCCCCTTTGTGGATTTTGAAAGATCTTTCGACTCTATTATAAACTAATAAAGTCATATCTGAAAAACTATTTTTCTTTAAGGGAAGTACCACTTATGCAAATACTGCATATATAATTGTACATATCAATTGGGTTACCTTCTTCGGAATGAGATAGTAGAGAGATGAAGTTGCATCATTTGTTGTTATTTAGACGAACATACATTTAAGCATTTTTGTTCTACAGCCGATTTTGTTTTTTTTTTACATCGGCGGCGTGTTATTGCTGTGGGCTTATCGCCGATGAAGGATGCTATGCTAATTAATACTTTTAATAGAAATTTATTATTACAGCAAATTAATGTTGCCGTGACCGGGACTTGCTAACCAACTAAGGCACAGCATTCACAATTATAACTTTTGATTGTGGATGATGTGATGGAGGGAACAAAATGTGATGCGACCTTGTACGCAATGGAACATGAACGAATATCTAAACGAAATCAATTATACCAATAAAATCTGTCTGCTAGCCCTTAGCTTTGTTGATATTCAAACCAAACTGATTAAATTAGCTGAAAATGCAAGGAAAGTCGGGCTTGAGATTTAACTACAACAAAATGCACTTCACGCCCATATGAAAGAACCATGTTATCCCACTCACAGTAAGTGATATTCTTGGAGAAGATGTTGAATATTTTAATTGCCTGGGTTGAAAACTCTCCAAGGACGGAGGTTTATCAGAGGATATGAGCACATAATATAGTACCTCAGTCCACAAACTTCGGAATTTCCAATGCCAGTCTCAATTCTGTACTGCTCTACCAACCACAAAGTAAAGAATGATCAAGAACACCCAAAATAAAATATAAAACTTTGTCAACCGATGCCTTAGAGAAATTCTTAAGAGGTTTTTGGCCTAATTCGATCTTAAACCAAGCGCTATGGCAAAGCAAAAGGTGCAAAGCTTCTTCCTTAGAAATCCGAGAAAGGAAATAGACATGTTTACGTCCAAGTAAGATATCGACAGAATGACTCTTGACTGAAATTCACCAGTTCGAAGACACAGAGAATGCAAACAAGCTCGGATGAATTGGAACCAAATCAAATCTCTAGCCGTGGAAAATAATTGGTTTCTGAATTTCGATAGGCCTATACTAGTACAGAAGATAAAGACATTCTGACTCGTAGTTGAGATCTAAACATCCGTACGAGCACGGAATATGTCGAACGTTCTGAAGCTCAGTTCTCTACAACCGAAACAATTAAATACGAGATGGTTTTAGCCAATTAGATATTGAAAATGGGAGAGATATTGAAAGTGAGAGATATTGTTTTTTAACTATACGAAACGTGGATACACCACAACCCATCGGATACAAAGCAATAAGTTTGTGGGGGTGTATCGGCATCAAAGAAGGCTAGATTGGTTTTGTCTGTAAATAAAGTCATATAGACCGTTTTTTTGGGTTGCACTGGGTATAATCCACTTTGACTACCTTCTTAAGGGAAAAACAATCGATGCGCGACTATTACACAAACTTATTGTGTCGATTCGATTAGGAATTGAGACACATACCAGATGCAAAGCATTAGGTTTATCGGGGTGTATCGGCACCAAAGTAGGCAAGTGTGGGTTCGTTTTTTGGGTTGCACTGGGTATAATCGTCATTGACTATCTTCTTAATGGAAAAACAATCGTTATGCGACTACTTTTCAAACTTATTGTGTCGATTCGATTAGTAATTGAGAAAAAATTTCTGCATTTTGCCGAGGTAAAAGTTTTTTTTTGCTCCTGGAAAGTGAAGGGTGAATATATACAGCTTCGAAACAAAAATTCATGACCTGGGCAGCGACAACTATAATAAAAAAAACATCATTGTGATATTTACCGTAAATAAAAAATAATTAAAACAAAAGCAATTTTTTATTGGGACAGTTTTTTGACTTTGGATTTATTTACATATTTTTTTAATTTTTTATTTTGTATAGCTTTTATTCGCAGTAATAACGGCTTCTATACGACGTGGTATACCCTCTACCAAATGTTTACAAGCACTAGGAGCAATGCCGTTATAAACTTCCACCACACCTGCGCTCAGTTCATCTAAATTACCAGATGTTCCGACAACTCTCATAAAAACGCCACAGAGGTGAGCGATGGGGTTAATTAAAACACTTGAAGATGCATAACAAAATTTCATTTATTTTAGTCTAATATAATTCTTCTGTATCTCTTATCGTTTTGGAGTTATTTAGAAATTAATGGAGAAAACAATTTTTTTCGTGCGTAATTTTTTTCAGGTTAAAAATTTAATTAAAAAAAAAAGATAAAGTAAAATTTTATCATTTTAAACATTTTTCTAAGAGCCACATATCTTAAGAATAAAATAAGCTATAAACCATAAAAATCGGTTTAAAAATTTTATTACCAATTTTACAGGTATCCAATATTGCAATGCACCCAACCTTACATATGACGTTGTATTTTAGCTTCATTACCTAATGAAATCTTATGGTCATATGTAATTTTGAAAATCGGATGAGTCGTTCTCGAGATAAGACGAAATATGTCTCCGTATCTGACTAATTTAAGGGAAAAAATTTTCCACGCCCATAAAAAAATCCAGATCTGATGGAAAAAAACCGACAACGGATCTGAGTTCAGCGCATCAAAATCCATGTAGTCCACATAGTTTTATTAAAAGGAGGATTTGGCTGCAGAGCAGTGTTATAATTGTCAACACGAGTTCAATATACAATAATACCAAATATCAGAGAGATTGAGCCAACAGCTTTTTTGTTACACTCATATTCGTAAAGAACTTAAAAGCATTGGGACAATAATTTGAGTGATATTGTTTAGATTATCCTTAAAGTATACTACACAAATTCATCTGAAATATCTTACATTTCGATCGATATCGAGATTAAGACGTTTTTGTGAGGATATGTATATACAGTCTCTTCATAAATAACAAAAATATATTGATTTATATTTTTGAACTTTAGAACCAAAAGCTTTTGCTCCATAAAAAAAATCTATTAAATGAAAGCGGCTTTAAAGCTCTATTGGCGAAATAAATTAAAGAGTTAAATAAAGAAAACTAAATTTGTTAGGCGTCCCAAACTTTGTTCTCTTGGTCGGACAAGGGTTAACAATTGCAATTGCATACTTAAAGATATCTTAAAAAATTAAAAGAAAAAGGTAGAAAGAGGTAGATACATAGTAGAACCAGCATGATTTTTTTTTCATAAACTATTGAATTAATACAATTTTTATACATTAATTAATCTTTATGTAATTTAATGTAATGGTTAACAACTTTAACTAATACAAAAATACAACTATGAATAAACTCTAATAGAAAAAACTTTATTAGTTAACGACAAATTATAGAAAATACGAAAGGGAAATGTTTTTTTTTTTTTGGTAAATAGAGAATGAATAGAAAAGAACTAGAAAGTGATAGAGGGAGAGAAGGGTAGGTAACACAAAAAACATATTTAACTAAAGGGAGAAAACCCAACGAAACAAACGAAAGAAAAAAAGAACATAAACATGATGAAAAAACGTTAATCATTATTTAACAAAATTTCAAACTCAATCAAAAAGTAATTAATTATAATTTCTCACATTTTCTTTGATTCAACTGACACATTTTTGCAAAATTTTATACTGGTGCTTTGTTTTGGACAGTTATACAGAGTGAAAGGGGGATTATTTTAGTTTAAGTTTTTCTTTTAAATAAAATCTATAAACACAAAAGTTTATTTAATTATTTTATAATTTTTTTCTTCCGAGATTTTACATACACTTTTTGAAGTAAAAGTGTTTTGAGATTCAGAAAAATTATGATGAAAAGATTTTCTTGCTTTTTTTCTTAAAGTAATTAATGTCAAATTTTCCTTTCAATCCATTAGAAGAAAATATGAAGTTGAAATGTTCTGGTATTGAGGTTTTTGTGTTAGACCACAAAAAGTTGTTGCAAAGAATTTCTCTTCTGTCAGTTTAATTAAGTACGTAACAAGCGATTTTTGGTTTCCGTTTCCGGTCGAAGCAAAAGTTTATTTATGGGGCCGGTGAGTTAAGCAAGTTTTTACGAGCAATTTTATTGTGTTTTTTTCTTAGTATTTTATTGATTAATTTGTTATTTTTTGTTTTTTTTTTTTTTGTTAGCAACACTTTAGTTAAATATTTATTTATTTTAGACACCGATTTCACTTTATGTTTGTATTTCACTCAAGGATTTCTACCTTTTTTTATATGTATTAGAATTACTTTTTTTTCTCATTTTTAAAACACTTGAAGAATTTTTTTTTTGTCATCAATTTTTGACGACTTCTTGTTTCGATTTTATTAAGTTTTTTTTCGATTTTTTTAACAGATTTTTTATTTGTTTTTTTTTTATTTTTTAGTTGTTGTTGTTGGGATTTGTTGATTTTTATTTTTTTTATTTATCTTTGTGGCGCCATAAAATGCGTGAATACTGGAAAAAAATTTCAAAAATAAATTTAAAATGCCAAAACTTGTGAAGAAATGAAAAAAATAAATCACTAAAATTGTCTGGTGATGAAGGATTTTAATCAAGAAAATATTTGTATATGTGTATGATACAGCCGACAGTTCCAAATGAAAGGATCATCCACCAATCTAGTGTAATAACTTGTAACATGTTAAAATTACCAGTCACTTAAGGAGCTTTCGTGACTATCTTTCAATTCAGAGCCGCTTAGTAGCTTTTAATGATTTTGTTAAAAAAAAAATTGTAAGGCCTTTCCCAAAACCAGTGAAATGACAAGTAATTTTTACATGTCCCCTTCGTTTATCTTGGAATAAACTTTCTTAATATAATATCGAAACGGCCTGTTAAAATGGCTTAACTAATTTTGGAAAACCTAAAGGGTTGTTGGTTTATTTTGTGGAAAAACCCACGTAAAGAGGGTTATAACCTAGAACTTTTCAGACTTATAAATTATTAAGTTATTTAATACAAATTTTAAGAGTTTTTAACCCTTAACTGCAGACGTCTGATTATAGGAACGTAACCCCCGGTAAATTTTGACGGTTATGTTAAATTTATAGAATTAGTTTAAAGTATAGTATATCAAGATTAAAGTTACAACCAAAAAGTTATATAAGCGTATTAATGTGGCCGTAAAAATCCAAGTTGTCAGTAGTCAAGGGTTAAGATAATTTCCTTGAAAATTTTATACAATTTTTAATGAAGTCCAAACTTCTTGACTCATATTTTTTTATAACTTTTAAACAACATAAGATGACAGAAAAATATATTTCCATTTTTCCTATTATAAAACAAGTAAGAATGCAAGTAAGAATGCTTTCATACAAGTCATTTAGACTTGTATGAAAGCTAAGGTCAAAGTGGACCGATTATACCGAAATTTGGCAAATTGATTACAGTTTTTACAAAAATTATGTGTGCAAAAAATAAACTGAAAATTCTCATTATCTTCATATTTATGATCGTTTTAGAGATTTTTGTCGATTTAATCGAAATTTTGTGATTTTAGTTTACATAAGCAGTATTTGTTTTAAATTTAATGACAAAATATTGATATTTGTGGCCAAAATATCAAATGGGACCTATGACAGGTACCATAAATAATGGGAGGTACCATAAATATCGAATTTCAACAGCCATGGTTCCACTATCAAAAAAATTATCTGTTCCAAATTTTATCAAATTATCATAAACGTATTAATGTGGCCGTAAAAATTCAAGTTGTCAGTAGTCAAGGGTTAAGATAATTTCCTTAAAAATTTTATACAATTTTTAATGAAATCCAAAATTATTGACTCATATTTTTTTTATAACTTTTAAACAACATAAGATGACAGAAAAATGTATTTCCATTTTCCCTATTATAAAACAAGTAAGAATGCTATAGTCGGTCAAGCCCGACCATACTATACCCTTCACCTCTAAGGTTAAGGGGTGTTCTTTTTCATATATAAAGACAAATATTGGCTAAATTTTGTCATCATACAAACATTTTCTCAAGACTTATATATTTAAGCTGTTTCAGTCATTTAGACTTGTATGAAAGCTAAGGTCAAAGTGGACCGATTATACCGAAATTTGGCAAATTGATTACAGTTTTTACAAAAATTATGTGTGCAAAAAAATAAACTGAAAATTCTCATTATCTTCATATTTATGATCGTTTTAGAGATTTTTGTCGATTTAAACGAAATTTTGTGATTTTAGTTTACATAAGCAGTATTTGTTTTAAATTTAATGACAAAATATTGATATTTGTGGCCAAAATATCAAATGGGACCTATGGGAGGTACCATAAATAATGGGAGGTACCATAAATATCGAATTTCAACAGCCATGGTTCCACTATCAAAAAAATTATCTGTTCCAAAATTTCAAATTATCATTAACGTATTAATGTGGCCGTAAAAATCCAATTTGTCAGTAGTCAAGGGTTAAGAAATTTCCTTGAAAATTTTATACAATTTTTAATGAAGTCCAAAATTTTTGACTCATATTTTTTTATAACTTTTAAACAACATAAGATGACAGAAAAATATATTTCCATTTTTCCTATTATAAAACAATTAAGAGTGCTATAGTCGGTCAAGCTCGACCACACGATACCCTTCACCTCTAAGGTTAAAGGGTGTTCTTTTTCATATAAAAAGAAAAATAGTTGCTAAATTCTGCCATCGTACAAACATTTTCTCAAAACTTATATATTTAAGCTGTTTCCGTCATTTGGACTAGTATGAGAGCTAAGGTCAAATGTGGACCAATTATCTTGAAATTTGGCAAATTGATTACAGTTTTTACAAAAATTATGTGTGCAAAAAATAAACTGAAAATTCTTCATATTTATGATCGTTTCAGAGATTTTTGTCGCATTTGGTGCTTTTTGACAGAAGAGTTTGTACGGGAGCTATGGAAATTTGTACGGGAGCTATATGAAATTTGATACAATGATTTTGGTTTATAATAAGCAGTATTTGTTTTAAATTTCATGAAAAAATATTGATATTTATGGCCAAAATATCAATTCCGGCAAGTGGGACCTATGGGAGGTACCATAAATAATGGATCGTTTTTGACGAATTTCAATAGCCATGGTTCCATTATCAAAAAAATTATCTGTGCCAAATTTTATCAAATTATCTTTAGAATTTCGACCTGTACTTTGACTACATGGCTTATATGGGGGTCCAGCCACCCCAGACAGACGCTAAATCGACTTAGAAAGTGAATTTAAGTTTATTAGTCTAAGAGAATATTTCTATGCGCTACATACATCAGCACAAACTTATAACACCCTCTCCACCTATGGTGGCGAAGGGTATAAAATGTATGTATTTATTAACCTTTAACAACAGATGTCAAATTATAAGAACGTTACTATCGACCACGGGTAATTGTGCTTGTCTGCTACATATTTTAGTAAATCAGGATCAAAGTTACACTCGAAGAGGTATACATGCTTCTCTAAAAAAAGAAAAAAAGAAGTTGACAAGTTTTAACTGCATACCGGTAAAAAAATACCGGTCGTCAATAGTAAGGGGTTACGATAATTTTCTTAAAATTTTGGATGAAATCTCTTAAAGCCAAAATTTTAACAAGCTGCATCATTAAGTTTGTCTTTGGCGGCCATTAATATCAAACTACCTCTGAGTTTGAGAAAAAAATTAAAAAAGTGAATTGAAGTGGAAAAACCCATTACTCAAATCGAGGCATGATATTGATATGAACGATCAATTTGACTCAATTTATTGAGTCAAATGTTTCACGACCGTTTCATAAGCCGAAATGGTGTTGTAAATTTATCGCAAAGAAGCTGCGAATTGACACAGTTGGACAAAGGAAATGCCAATAAACCAGAGACAATTAAGCATTTGTATGCTATAATTTTTATGGTACCGCAAAGATACAACCCATCAATACGAATAAAATAATATTCCATTTCCAACCGGAGCTATTTATTTAAGAGACTTATGAGGTTATGTATGGAATAAGAAATCGTGTTCGTTAATTGGGTATTGGAGAAACAATATGAAAATGCTGATTTTGTTAATAAAATCATCTACAGTGACGAGTCGCATTTCCATCTTGATGTCGCATTTTGAGTGAGGAAAATCCTCGAGTGATTCACAAGAAGCAAAGGCATCCTCAACGTGTCACTGTGTGGTGTGGTTTCAATTCGATTGCTACATCAGTCATTTTACGGTCGTGTTATTTCGCATTTTGGAGACCAGAATTGGTAGCCTAGATCGTGAGATTTAACACCTTTAGATTTTTTTCTTTGGGGCGTTTTGAAGTCGATGGTTTACGCGAACAAAACGACGACGACTCAAGCCTTAAAAGAGGAAATTGGACGCTGCATTAATGAAATACCGCAGCATTTATGCAAAAAGGTCATTGAAAATTTCATTAAAAGATCGCGTATGTGCCAGTAAAGCCGCGGCGGCCATCTGCACGATATCTTGCTCCATACCTAACGATATAATAAAGTTTCACAATTTTTTTTTTTTTTTAAATCTGTGTTTTATTTAAAAATTGCGTTCTAGTTGGAACGTTTTTGTGCTTTTGAGAATGAGTCTTGTATGGGAGGTATGGTCAAATATGGGCCGATTCTTACAAAATTGGGTACATTGATTTAGGTTACCATTTATATTGATTATTATTCAAATACAACTAAATTAGTGGCTATAAAGGGCCAAAAACTCTATTCCGGAAAGGCATCCCTATAAGAGGTACTAAAAAAAGTGATCCAATTTTTCCCAAAAAGTATAGAGATCGTTCTTGGACCAAAATATGAGTCTGTGCCGAATTTCATCAAATAATCTTTGAAGTTTCTACCTGTACAGTAGAGAGGTTCGCCTTCCATACAAAAAAAAGTTATGTCAGTCACCCCCTAGGATTAAAGAAAATGTTAAAACAATTCCAAAAAATATTTTTTACCACGCCTACAAATACCGCCCTTTTACTATTTTGTTCACTGTGTCGCCATAACATTTTATATATCGGTGTTCGCGGCTCTGTAAGGGCTACATTTCTCTCTTTGATAGTTTTTTACTACCACGTCAATTTATAGTCATAACTTTTAAAAACTAGATTTTTACTCGATTTGATTAGGGAGGGTACGACTCGAATTTTAAAAAGTTATGACTAGAAATTTACGAGGTTCTAAAAAACTATCAAAGAGAGAAATGTAGCCCTTACAGAGCCGCGAACACCGATATATAAAATGTTACGGCGACACAGTGAACAAAATAGTAAAAGGGCGGTATTTGTAGGCGTGGTAAAAAAATAAAAAAAAATTTTTAGAACTATTTTTACATTATCTTTAATCCTAGGGGGTGACTGACTCAACTTTTTTTCGAACCACTCTACTGTACAGCCAACCGGACAGACATTGTCAAAACAATTCAAGGAGTGATTCTGAGTCGTCCCTTTTTGGTGGTGAAGGGTATAATAAATTCAAACGGTTTTTGTTGTATTGCATTATTAAATTTAAACATTTAAATGATCCACCCGATATATGTATATTTACTATATATAGGCCTTATTTTATAGAGAAATTAGGTGTTTGATATGAACCAAAAATTTTAAAGCAAAATATTTCCCGAAAAAATTTAAATGTCAAAAAATTGTATCCAATCTATAACATCTGAACTTCTCTTAAGATTTTGTTGAAAACTGAAGATCAAGGTTTTCCCTGTATAATAAATTCACAAACGAACTTGATTGATTACACAGAAAAAATTATTGCCATTTTCATTTTAATTAACCCCTTTAATTAAAAACAAAAATTAGTTTTGATTAAGAGCTTAATTGAATTGATTAAATGTTTAATTAATTATGGAACATAATCATATTCAATGGTGCTAATACATTGAATAGTAAAAAATATAACTTTTTTTTATATGAAATAATGTAATTTAGCGCTTATTTTTACTTCGTTTTTGTCAGTATACAACATTACTTTAAAATGTGAGTTCTCAAAATACAAAAAAACGAGAGTAACAAGCCGTTTTAAAGTAAGAAGAGAGTAATAGTCATTCTGAAAATAGGGATGAAATGAAAAATTCTTTAGTATTGTGAAATTCTTCAAGTTGTTAAGTCGTCATCGGTCATTAAGTAATTTTTTCAATCGTTTGTGTGTATACGTGTTTTTGTTGTTGGTGAATGTTTTGCGCTGGCGTGTCTTTTTTTGTATTTGTAATGAAGTGTACGCGTGTGTAATTAATTATTAAATATAAAGAAGATATTTAATTATATTAACAAGAAATTATTTAATTGTATCAAAAAATTAGATACATTCTTATACATTAGATTTATTCTCTATCACGCTTTTTTTATTTGAAAACCAGTTTTAATTCTTTGTTTGTATATGTGTGTGTGGAGGACAAGTGCTAATGGTTTTTGTTGGAGTGTCCAAATCTTTTCAAATGTTTTTTTTTTAGCATAAAGTACAAGTGTACATAATTTTTCTGTGCTTCGTTCCGATTTAATTTTAGATATTTAAAAGTTTTTTACTAAAAAAACCTATCCATTATTTTGTAAAAATGGAAATTCAGTGCTTTATATGCAAAACTATGTACGGTTCCGTAGATTCGTATTTTGGCCACTTAAAACAACATGTAATACCAAAAAACATTCCTTTTGAATGCACCTATATTGGATGTTTTCAAAAATTTAATAATAAATATTCATTTAAAAGACATTTATTAAAACATTTTAAGGCAACAAATATGGGTAAAGCAACATCTTCTTCAAATAAAAATAAATGTAAGAATAATGGTAGTTCCTGCCAAACAGTTTCGGATTTATTTTCTGAATCCAATGAAGATCAAATGGATCAATCAAATATTGTTCCTAATATATTTGATTACAGCGATAATATGACCGAAATACATGATTCTGCTTATAAATTTTTAACAAAACTGCATTCATTTAATAACTTTTCTCGATCTGACGTAAATGTAGTAAGAAACTTCGTAGAGGACCTAATATTGAACCCTATACTTAATTTTATTGAAAAGTGCCATAGCCCCGAAAATTGTGTTCAAAAGCCTCTCTCAAGTGTTTTAGATGATTTAAAAAATATATTTGAAAATGTAAAATCTGATTTTAAATTCGAAAAAACACTGAAAGACAAGGGTCTAATGGGAAATATTGAATGTATTAATATAGAAAATAACCCTAAAAGTTGTGGTGTATTAATGCCGCTAGAATTTCAGTTAAAAAATATTTTTGAAAACAACAATTATCTGGATACTGTTCTGGAACACATGCAGAAAACTGAAGAAGGGGACAAGTTCGAAAATTTCATACAAGGAAGGCTGTGGCAACAAAAAAAGTTATTATATCCAAATAAAATATTAGTTCCGTACTTTTTATATGTCGACGATTTCGGCATTAACAATCCACTTGGATCGAAATCTAACAAACATTCGATGTGCAATTTTTATTATAGTTTTCCATCAATTCCGGAAAAATCTTCAAAATTAAATCAAGTTTATTTAGCCTTTTCCATTAAATCTTCAGACGTTAAAAAGTATGGAAATAAATCTCTTGAATATTTCGTTCAAGCTTTAAAAAGATTAGAAATTGCAGGCATTGACATTAAAACAAGAAGTGGTATTAAAAATGTTAAGTTTGTAATGGGGTTACTTCTTGGTGACAACCTAGGATTGAACGTTACCCTTGGGTTTTCAAAATCTTTTTCTGCAACGTATTTCTGTAGATTTTGTTTAACAAAAAAATCTGATTGTCAAAAAGTTTTTTCTGAAAATAGAGATATTTTAAGAAACAGAATTAACTATAGGGAGGCTATTGACCGTGGTGTAATGTCCGAAACAGGTATAAGTGACAAATGTGTATTTAATGAAATTCCATCATTTCATTGTACGGAAAATTATTCCGTCGATGTGATGCATGATTTTTACGAAGGCGTTTGTCATCACATTTTGTGTGATTCTTTGCTCTATTTTCTAAAAACAATGAAATTTTTTTCTTTAGGAACTTTAAACGAACTCCTTAAAACTTTTAAATATGACGAACATGACAGGGGTAGTGAGAAACTTTCAATAAATATCCAGGAATTAGAAAATCATAAACTTAAAATGTCCGCAAAGCAGATGATGGCTTTCTGTCAATATTTTACTATATTAATTGGAGAATATATTCCGAATGGGGATCAGGTGTGGCTATTTCTTTTGAGATTTTTTGAACTAATAGATGATATTTTATGCTATCAAGTTTCAGATGCCTTAATAAAACAAATAAGGTCAAAAATTGAGTTCATAAATAAAACATATCAAATATTGTTTAAAAAAAACTTGACGCCAAAGTTTCACCTTCTCCTTCACTATACCACTGTCTTAAAACAATCTGGGCCACTTCGGAATTTTTGGTGCTTCAAATACGAAGGAAAGCATAAGGAGTTCAAGATTTACTCACACATAATAACTTCTCGAAAGAATATTGCAAAAAGCTTTTCATTCAAGCAGCAAATAGGTTTTGCTAATGTGCTAACAAGTGAAGAAAAAGTACAAGACATTTCCTTCAAATCTGCATTTTTTAATTTAAATATTATTAAACAAATAAGCCGAGAGCTATTAACTTCCGAAGATAATTTTTCGGTATACTTAGAAGCAAAAATATGGGGTTTTCATTACAATTCTAAAAAGGTGATTTCCAAGTTTTGTAACGACTTCGAACTTTTCAAAATTAATCTGATAGTTTCAACCACATCTGGAGAAATAATTTTTTGCTGCAATAGGATTTTCACTGAGTTTAATACTCATTACTCAGCCTTTGAATATTTGGACATTTCAACAGAAAATTCATTAATTTATCTAAATGAAATCATTGGGCCTCCCGTAAATCAAATTGAATCCGCTAATGGCAAAAAATTTTTTAAATTAAAGGAATTTTATCATAATATATATTAAAAAGAAATAAAACACCAGCATCATCTTGGCAAAATGGAGAACGCTAGCATTAAAGATATTTTAAATAAATGGAGTCTTCAACATCTTTATGATAAATTTAATGGTAAGTATAAATTCTTATTGTAATAATTTAATTTTTAAAAATGAAAACAAATACTTTATAATATATTTTGTTACATATTTTGTACATCCTTATTCCCAGATGAAAATATTACCGCTGATACATTGAAAATTTTACAACCTCACCACATCAAAAAAGTTTTTGCCAATTTACGCACTGGTGACCAAGCTCACTTTGAACATGAGTTGCAAAAGTGGAAGAAGGAACTTGGAATTGACAAAGAAAATAAAACGAAATTTGTCTCTTCAACACCTGAGGTAAAGCGAGGTTTGCCTTCTGTCTCCCAGATACTTTCTACCACAAAAAGTGGGATTGAGATTACTAAATTTTATGAGCAGAACAAATTTCTTCAAGAAGAACATCGTTCCTTACTAATTTCTACAATTACAAAATATTTAGACCTTAATGGATGTGAGTGTTCACTTTCCGGTTGTGCTGATTTAGAGAAGCAAATCTGTTCCTTGTTTCCTTCTGAAGAACTGGTAAGTATTGTTTTTTTTTTAAATGTTCAAACTTAATTTATATAAATTTTTTAGTCTTTTTATACTAATGGAAAAAGGGGAAAAATCTACAATAAACTTGCAAACTTAAAACGCCTATCAAAGGAACTCTTTAAGAATCCGGAATCCCCAAAGTCGACAATGCTAACTGGTAAGTTAAACCCTCTACATTTATACCATGTACTACATTTTTTCATATACATATTTATAGAACCATCGGAAAATTATGATCTTTATATTCATACACTAAGGAGCGATAAAGTAAGTGCAGATGATTTTGACCTATTCTGGAGAAAGTGTGCTTCATTCCGGTTTAAACAATTTGCAGATTCTAAAAAGACTATCGAGATATTCGAATTGTGGCCAGAATACACCAAGCCGTCAGCTCCTCAGCTTGTAAGTACAATTTTGAAATACAACATATTTTACTTCCTATTAAGTCACTTTTTTTTACAGATAAATATAGACTTTAGTTTAAAGTATCCAACAACCAAAGATCTAAAAGAAAGATGGGGCCAACTCGAAGAGGGCATTATAAATTCCATATATAACAAAATAGGATGTTCGGCTGTTCTTAAAGATATAAAGAAAGCTGAGTTGAGCAATGAAGGTAAATATTATAGAGTTTTAAAAATTAAAAAAAAATTATACAATCATATAAAAAACCAAAATGTCTTCTTTTTATAGACTCTAAAAACTTTACCATTCTATGGAATTTACACAAACTTTGTCCACCTCAACAGACTTTTACCAGCACTCCAAGTGGAGAAAAAATCAGAAAAAGATTTTCTGTCGTGGATTCACAGGAAAGCTTTGCTTTGGTAGCAGCATCCGATGAAGAGTTGGAAACAAAATTGAAACTTCTTCGTTTGCAAGGACGTAACATCCAGCCTAGACTTCTGGTTATAGGATCAACATTTGAAATAAAATGTATATATGTTGATTTTGATACTCTTAAGTTTCCATGTTTGACAATTTTAGATGGTCTTGACAACCTTTTCAAAATATTTTTTGTTTTTAATCTAGAATTTCCTCAGGAATCTGAAGTATTTTATAACTTTGTTCAATCTGTTTTATATGACATGCCCACATTAAAAAAGTTCACAAGAATTTCTGCTCTAAAACATGAAATTTTGAAAACTTAAAAATTTATAAATTTTCCATTCTCACTACTAGAAATGTTCTTGTATTAAAATTACATAATAATTAAAAACTTAAAGTAATTAAATTACTCTACACAAATGTAATGAACAATATTTAATCTAAAACAAAGTTTTCTTCATATAATATGCTACAGATGTTGCTGTAATAAGTGTTTTTTTTGTTAGTTTGCCCATTAATTTTTTATTTTTACTGAAATATGTGAAAAATTGTTTAAATTATTATACTAATGTATAAGTATTATATATATTATATATTATAAGTATTATTTTACATAATTGTAAACATGTTTTTATACCTATTTTTCATAAAATATATAAATAAAACATTAAAATGAATTTCAAAATATTTCATGTTATCTAATTTAAAAATTGATTAATGAGTTTAATTAAATCAATTAAAAATTTAATCAAAAATTTCATAAATACAGTCAAAAAATTAATTCTTGCAATTAATTTTTTAATTGTTTATGTTGAAAAATCGATTAAATTTTTAATTATCATAATTCAAAAGTTAATTGGAAAAGAAAATAGTTTCAATTAAATATTTAATTGAGGCAAATAAAACTTTAATCAAAAAAAAATTCTGGAAATAAATAAAAAATTAATTCTCTCAATTAAATTTTTAATTGTTTTATTTTTAGGAATTCAAATAAATTTGTAATTGATTCAATTAAAAAATTAATTGAAAAAACAAATAATTTTTATTAAATATTTAATCAACTTTTTTTTATATTCCTATTAAAAGTTTAATTAATTATTTAATCAAAAACAAAATTACAAAAAATTTAATTGTTACAACAATTTCGTTTACTAGCGGAAAATTAAATAATTTTTTAATTGAAACTGCGAATTTCTTAATCAAAACCGATTTCCATTTTTTTCTGTGTAGCTTTTGCAAGGATTAAAAACTGCCACCTGTACTTTGACTGACAACCAGCTGACTGTGGGTATGTCTTAGACTAATATTTCTAAACGTTATATAAATTGACATAAAATTATAAAACTGTTCATGCCAATAGTATGCCAAAGTCACAAATAGTTTAGTAGTTATGCAGAAGTCTCAAATATTTAAGAAGTTATAAACGATAATGTTGAAAATTCAATGTAAAAATGTCATACTTCGATTGACACATCTCGGAAAAGCTTATATCGATTTAGAAGTAAATCAAATATCTTTCTTAGTATAAAACTTCGATTTGGATTCTTTGTTGATTAGATTTCTTATTTTTTCTATATCAATTAATAACATCTATATCAAAAAAGATTCTAAATGCATTATAGAATCGCTTGCATTACCTTTAGCTTAAATTGAACGAAAAACTTAGAGGAATTTTAAAATTTTTCTTCATAACTTGTAAACCAGTTGAGAGACTTTAAAAGGGTTTATCTAATTACTTCTTTGTAAAATTTTTAGTATTAATACATATGTGAAGTCCAAAGTAAATGATAACTTTTCTCAGAATAATTCGCATTGATTTATTTTATTTTGACATTTGTTTGTATGTAAAAATTTGCTCTAGCGAGAAATTTCAAATTAAAATTTAAGTCCCTTTTATATGTATGTCTCACAAAAATATCTTTATTTTTTACATTTTCCTTCATAACTTTAAATACATTATCATTTGCCTTCATACCATTAAAACCAGCTGAGGTTCTTACCTTAAATTTGGCACAAATAAGCAAGTTTAATGAATTGTTAATATTATATCAAAAAAAAGAAAGTCAAAGCTAAATATTCTAAGATATATTATATTAAAATTCAAATATCAACCTTCTAGTTTTTTTTGAAAATCATTTTTTTACTTATAATTTAAAAAAAAAACTACTCAAATTTATTACAATAATTTAATTATCTTGTGTAGTTTGCAAGTTATAACCAATTATACACGAACGAACACATGAATATTTAAAAAAAAAAAAATTTTCAGTTTGACAAAAATCGGAAAGTCATTTCAAAATCCTGACCTTTTTGACATGGCTTACCCCATATGTTTGTTTGAGAGTGTATGAAAAAGAACTTTAAAACGGAAATGGAAAAAATTCTTGTTAAGCTAAAACCCAAAAGTGCGTGTGTGCAAAAAAAAGTAAATAACTGTTAAAAACGTTAAGTGTGTGTTAGTGTAGAAATCAAGTACTAAGCACGCTTTAGTACAACACGCATCCTTGTTGGTTTTATAGCAAAAACATGCTTACACACACACACACACACACACACACTCATACACTTCTACAAACATTTTTCGAACACATCCTTAAAAAACACCAAAGCAATTTAAAAAAAGAAAAAAGGAAATTATGGGTTTTTTAACAAGAATTCACAAAAAAAAGATAAAAAACTTCTATTTTACTGAATTCTTTTTTTTTAATACCATTTAATCAAAAGTATTTTTATTATTTTCTTTTTTCATTAATCACAATTTATCTTAATTGTTTATTTTTTTAAATTTATTTCTTTTTTTTTTGCAATTTTCATTATTTTTATAATTTCATTATAACTTTAAGTTTGTCTCTCACTTTATGGAATTTACTTAAGCGCGTTCGAATACGTTTTTCCAAGGAGTACAATGAAGGACTAAATGTAAAAATTTCTTATTAATATTCTCCTTGAGTAGGACATTTGCTAAATGTGAAAGGCGCTTCATTCAGCTGAATAAGTTTTCTTTGGTATTTTAATGCAAGAGCTTTTTTGCAAAGCTTTTACGTATGAGTAACAAATGTTTTTTTCTTCTCTCTCAATCTCAGTTGTTCAAATTCAGCACAAAAATATTTTTAAGCAATTTTAATTTGACATTTCTTTAATATTCTATTTTGAGTATGAAATAGGGAGACTTTGGCACGCGGGGCCATGAAATCCTTAAAAAATATTTAAATAAATTATATTTTAAGAAAATTTTTAAATAAATTTTAAAAGTCTTTTTTTAAAAAAGGTGACTCACTTATATTAAAGAAGATATTGAAATTCGTCCAAATCGGTTCATTATTTAGGGTATCTCCCATAGGTCTCACTTCCCGCAATTAGTATTTTGGTCACAAATAATAGTATATTTTCAAGACATTTAAAATATACACTTATTCACAAAAATCACTATACCAAATTTCGGTGAAATCGGTCCATATTTGACCTAGCTCCCATGCAATTTTGTTTGTCAAAACTCGCTAAATGGAACGAAAATTCCTTAAATGCTTGTAAATCTAAGGATAAGAATAATTTTAAGTTTATTTTTTACATACGAAATACTTGTAAAAACTGTAATCGGATTGCAAAATTTCGAGATAATTGGTTAACATTAGACCCTAGCTCTCATATAAGTCTAATGACAAAAAAAACGCTTAAATATACAAGTCTTGAGAAAATGTTTGTATGAAGGCAAAATTTAGCAAATATTTGTCTTTATATAGGAAAAAGAACATCTTTCCCTTAGTGGTGAAGGGTATCATATGGTCGGGCTTGACCGACTATTATAATAATGCAACATTTACGGAATGTTTGATTCACGCTTCATCACTCGCAACCAAAATGTTGCATATGGTTTGATAGCAACAACACTGTTTGATCGTAGCATAATGCTTAATTTTGATATTTTGCTAAGACACTATAATTCGTACTTATTCTGTTTCACAAATAAGATATAATGCGTGGTCTAGAATTAGTGATACTCCTCCAGATGATGATGGTCTAACAAACCATCAAAACGACTCGAGAAAAGGTTGTCCCATAAAAACAATTTATTACAATAATAAGTAGTTGTTAAAAATTGCAATCCTAGTGCAAACTTTTTAATAAAATAGGTATGAATTATCTGGTATGTTACTGATTATATGAAGACTTTATTTAGAAAGTGGATTAAGTCCATTTTTTTTAAATTGAGATATAAAGGGTTTTTGCATTTTAGTGTTTTTAAAAATATGGATGAATTTTAGTATATTAAATCTTAAGTTTTGATCAGAACCTATCAAATTTATTCTTTCATAAAAATGAATTTATAAAAATCGTTAAATGGACTAATACCACTTTCAAAACAAACATTTTAAAAATATTTATTTTTTGAATTGAAAAATAGTCCCTTACAGTCCCAAACTGTTTTCAAATAAAATAAAATTTAATTTTTTGGTTTTGTATGAAAAATTTTTTACTTTTAAATTGAAAAATGTATGGGACTTAATCCACTTTTAAAACAAATAAAACGAAAAATTATATTTCAAAAAATTTTGCCAAATATTTTTCATAGCAAAATTAATGTTTTGAAAAAATTCCTATAAAACGCAAAGTTTTTATAAATTTTCTAAAAAAAGTAAATTTTTGAAAAATTTCCTAAAAATAAGTAAATTTTTGAAAAATTTCCTAAAAAAAAGTAGATTTTTGAAAAATTTCCTAAAAACAAGTAAATTTTTGAAAAATTACCTATAAAAAGTAAATTTTTGCAAAATTTCCTGTAAAAAGTAAATTTTTGAAAAATTTCCTATAAAAAGTAAATTTTTGAAAAATTTCCTATAAAAAGTAAATTTTTGAAAAATTTCCTATAAAAAGTAAATTTTTGAAAAATGTTCTATAAAAAGTAAATTTTTGAAAAATGTCCTATAAAAAGTAAATTTTTGAAAAATGTCCTATAAAAAGTAAATTTTTGAAAAATTTCCTATAAAAAGTAAATTTTTGAAAAATTTCCTATAAAAAGTAAATTTTTGAAAAATTTCCTATAAAAAGTAAATTTTTGAAAAATTTCCTAAAAACAAGTAAATTTTTGAAAAATTTCCTATAGAAAGTAAATTTTTGAAAAATTTCCTATAAAAAGTAAATTATTGAAAAATTTCCTGTAAAAAGTAAATTTTTGAAAAATTTCCTATAAAAAGTAAATTTTTGAAAAATTTCCTATAAAAAGTAAATTTTTGAAAAATTTCCTATAAAAAGTAAATTTTTGAAAAATTCCCTATAAAAAGTTAATTTTTAAAAAATTTTCTAAAAATAAGTAAATTTTTGAAAAATTTCCTATGAAAAGTAAATTTTTGAAAACTTTCCTAATAAAAGCAAATTTTTGAAAAATTTCCTATAAAAAGTAAATTTTTGAAAAATTTCCTATAAGAAGTAAATTTTTGAAAAATTTCCTATAAGAAGTAAATTTTTGAAAAATTTCCTATAAAAAGTAAATTTTTGAAAAATTTCCTATGGGATATCATACAACGTGTTCAATATAACTTCAGGGATAGATGAGTGCTTGAAAAAATAAAACTCAAATATATCTTTTATTTTTGCTCGAAAAAATAAAGATCAAAAATTACTTTTATTTTCTAACTTTTACGATAAATATTATAACAGTTACGGTCCTTTTTTTTAATCTCATTAAATAGTTTTACATAAGTGGATCATAATTTCTGTGGCAAAAAGGAAAAAATGCTTAAGTCGACTTTGTGTTAAGGCTCCTTTAAATGCTCCATATTCAAAAGTGCCCATGGGCAAAATTTCAATTATTTTGTACGATCTTCAGGAAGTTATAGCATAATTGAACTTTCAAAAAAATATATATAAGCTTTTTTCCAAATAAAAAATTTTCTCATTAGAATAGAACTATTTTTATCGAAGATTATCGTCTAAACAGAATCAAATACACACAATTTTTCAGTTTTTGTTAAAATATAATGACATTTTTGAAACTCTTTGATATGTATTAGGATTTTTGAATCAGCCTTTATATTTATTTACCCAAACTGTGCCCCTGCTTTTACACATTAAGTTCAGCTCTGCTCTAATAGCATGTTGTCATTAAGTTTCCTTCTTTTTTTGAAACCATTAAAGAAAATTGAGTTATTGACAATTCGTTTCATATGGAAATTGCAAAATTTAAAAAAAAAATAATGAAAAATTATGATTTCCAAAACTTTTAAAAATAATGTTGCTAAAGCATTTTTGAAGCACAAAACCCTAAAGCAAATTATTAAAAAATATTTTGGATAAAATCTTTTAAACAACAACGTCAACAGTTGTATTTCTTTTCATATCGTTTTTAGGCAAATACACACATTACTCGTATTACCATGATGACAAAACAAAAGCAATTTGGAAAATTTTCTTACATATTGAAATTTAACCAATTTTACGGACGTATGTTAAATTTTTGAAATTCGTTTTCTTAAATCACTATTTTTAATTATTATTTTTAAATATTTATATTATAAACTGTTTAGTCATTTATTTTTTTTTATATTTTTTTATTTCATATTTTATTTATTTCACATTTTTTTATTCCATATTTTATTTATTTTACATTTAATCTTTTCACTTTTCTATTATTTTCCACTTTTTCACAGAAGTCTACACAGTCATTGTGTTTTTTGTTGTGTGATTATATGACTTTGCTTCGAAATGATGTTAGAATTTAGTTTTTTTGCATTTTCGTATCTTTATTCCGCTTTTCAATCTCCTTTACCATGTAATTTCTTTTGAACACACACGGATTTTGTTTGTGCGCATATTTTTTTCCTGTCACATTTTTACCGTTATGCTCCCTTATGTCTTAACAGTACTCTCAACCTTGCTTAGTTTGATGTCATCCCTTTGGCAGCTTTTATGGCAAGAATACAACTCTGTTGCATACTTTTAGCTGATTAAGTTTTTATGTTGGTTTTGTACTGACATCTAGGTGTCGTTTTTTACACTAAAGAGCTTTTACAATTTGTTTACTTTTATAAAATGGTAAAGCTTATGTGTCAAATCTATAAGTGAATTTTACAACCTCTTTTATTCCAAAAAATTATTTATCAAAAAATTTCCGTAGAAAATTTTCACATCAAAAGTATTACTGAAACTCCTCTTGACCAACTATCGAAATGTGTGTCGTGTAATGGCTGCCTCCACCAACATTTTTTGGCTCAATCGATAAAACTGTTGAGGATTGAGATCCTAGTGCAATACACCCTTGTTAAACTCGATCGAAATGATTTTTCTAAAATTTTCATATAAAAATTTTTTTATATATGTATATTTTTTTCATACAAAAAAATCTAAAGAAAATTTTCAGATAAAAACATTTTATATAGAAAATTTCCATATGAAAATTTTTTCGAAAAAAATTTTCATATTCAAAATTTTTGTATAAAAAATGATAATAGAAATTTTTTGTATAAAAATTTGCATATGAAAATTTTACAATTTTCTATAGAAAATTTTTATAGAAAAAAATTTTTCTATGACAAATTTTTCGTTAGAAAATTTTTATATGAAAATTTTCATATTCAAAATATTTCTATAGAAAATTTCTATATGAAAAATTTTTCTATAGAATTTTCACATGAAAAATTTTTTTTATAGAAAATTTTCATATAAAATTTTTTTTGTAGAAAATTTGAATCAAAATTGTAATGGTAATTTTGTATACAAAAATTTTTTTTTATAGAAATTTTTCATGTAAAATATTTTCAAAGAAAAATTTTTCTATAGAAAATTTTCATAGAAAAAAATTTTTCTATAGAAAATTTTCATATGAAAATTTTTTAATAGAAATTTTTCATATAAAAAATTTTTTCTATAGAAAATTTTCTTATAAAAATTTTTTTTACAGAAAATTTTTATATAAAAAATTTTTTCTATACAAAATTTTCATATAAAAAAAAATTCTATAGAAATTTTTCATATGAAAAAAATTATTCTATACAAAATTTTCATATAAAAAAATTTCTATAGAAATTTTTCATACACAAATTTTCTATAGAAAAATGTTTCATATGATAAATTTATTATTGAAAATTTTCATATGAAACATTTTTCTATAGAAAAATTTTAAATGAAACATTTTTCTATAGCAAATTTTTATATGAAACATTTTTCTATGGAAAATTTTCATGTGAAAAATGTTTCTTTAGAAAATTTTCATATAAAAACGTTTTTTTTATGGAAAATTTGCATATGAAAAATTTTTCTATAGACAATTTTCATATTAAAAAATTTCATATGAAAAATTTTTCTATGGAAAATTTTCATATGAAAAATATTTCTAAAGAAAATTTTCATATGAAAAATTTTTTATAGAAAATTTTTATATGAAAAATTTGTCTATAAAAAAATTTTCATATGACAAATTTTTCTTTAGAAAATTTTCATATAAAAAAATTTTCTATACAAAATTTTAATATAAAAAAATTTCTATAGAAAATTTTCATATGAAAAATTTTTCTATAGAAAATTTTCATATGAAAAATTGTTCTATAGAAAATTTTCATATGAAAAATTTTTTTAAAGAAAATTTTCATAATAAAAACTTTTCTATAAAAACATTTCATATGAAACATTTGTTATAAAAAAATTTTATACGAAAGAAAATTTTCTATAAAAAAAATTTCATAAGAAAAATGTTCCTATAAAAAATTTTTATATAAAAAATTTTTCTATAAAAAATTTTCATACAAAAATTTGGAAAATTTTCATATAAAAAAATTTTCTATACAAAATTTTAATATAAAAATGTTTTCTATAGAAAATTTTCACATAAAAAATTTTTCTATAGAAAATTTTCATATGAAAAATTGTTCTATAGAAAATTTTCATATAAAACATTTTTCTATAGAAAACTTTCATATGAAAAATTTTTCTAAAGAATATTTTCATAACAAAAATTTTTCTATAAAAAAATTTCATATGAAACACTTCAATGAAAAATTTTTTTATAGAAAATTTTCATATGAAAAATTTTTCTAAAGAAAATTTTCTATAAAAAAATTTCATATGAAAAATTTTCCTATAGAAAATTTTTATATGAAAAATTATTTTATAGAAAATTTTCATATGAAAAATTTGTCTATAGAAAATTTTCATATGAAAAATTTTTCTATAGAAAATTTGCATATGAAAAATTTTTATATTAAAAATTTTCATATGAAAAATTTTTATATAAAAATAAATTTTTCTATAAAAAATTTTCATAAGAAAAATTTGTCTGTAGAAAATTTTTATAAGGAAAATTTGTCTGTAGAAATTTTTATATAAAATAATTTTTCTTAAGAAATTTTTATATAAAAAATTTTTATTAAATATTTTTCTCTAAAAATATGTCAATAGAAATTTTTTTATACTCCAAAAATTGTCTGTAGAATGTTTTTATATAAAAATTTGTCTAAAGAAAATTTTCATATAAAAATTTTTTCCTAAAAAGTTTAATATAAAAAAATCTTAAAATCAAAATTTTTTTTTAAGAAATTTTCATGTTATAAAAATTTTATATAAAAGATTTCAATTTAAATTTCTCTATGCAAAAGTTTCATATCAATTTTCGATCGAAATTATACAAAAAAATTTTATATCATTTGTTTGTTAAAAACTCAATAATAATTCTATAGAAAATTTTAATATAAAATATTAAAAAAAAATTTCATATTTATAAAAAAATTTTTCATGCTAACAAATTATCATAAAAAATTTTTTCTATAAAAAATTTTTATATCAATTGTTTATAGAATTTTATCATACTTAAAAATTTTTAAATCAAAAAGAATTTCAGATGAAGAAAATTTTCTACTAAAATATCAATATCAAAATTTTTTCTATAGAAAAAAAATGGCTATTAAAAATTTTCCATATGAAATACTTTTGATTCTAAAAAAAATAACACAGAAAATTCTAACACATATGTATATTTTCTTAGAAAAAACATTCACATTAAACTTGTTTTTATATTTACTAACGGATATATAAAATTTGTAGTAGATTTTCAAACATAAAAACAAAAAATTGTAATAGATTTAACGAAAAAAAAAATATAATTTCTATGCAATGGCACTTTATCCAATAATATAACGAAAATATGTAAAACATCATCATAGAAAAAGAAAAACTTCTACAATAAAACCAAAAAAATCAAATTGTTCTACAAACATTTGCAACATTCGCATAAATATACGAGTCATCATACAACAATAGAGTCCTTAAAACACCTTCAGGGCTCCACTAAACGATAAAACAAATAGAAATAAAAACTCATACAATAAATATGAGAAAAATCACCCTTAAGCCATAAATACAAATAAAGGCTAAAATAAAATTCACTCGTACAACGAAAAGGAAAGAAAAACAAGTAAAAGTAGATGACGATGATAATAGAAGAAAGAAATGAAAAAAAAAAAATAAGTAAACATAGAAAAAGCAAATTAAAGAAGGAATAAGGACTAAAATAGCAAAAAAGGGGGGAGCAGTAGTAATAACGAGGCAACAACAACAAATTCAACCGAATAATCAAAAAAACAACAAAAAATATTTGAGACAACCACCCACCCAACAACAAATGCAAGTGTATGTCAGTTTGTTGTTATGTCTGTCCGTCTGTCATTTCCAATGAGCGTGTGTCCGTGTGTCTTTGTACAAAAAAGGGTCTTAGTGTTGTCTAGTTACAATTGACTCTGATAAAGACAATACGAATACGAACAACAGCAGACAAACGAGAGTATGATGAAGATGTAGAGGACATGAATGTGTTGAAAAAAAAAATGAAATGACAGGAATAAATATTTAAAAAATCGAAAATAAAAGCAGCACGCGCTCATAAGGTATAATCCTCTCTCTGGTAACACATGTATACTCGAACGTTTGTATGTTTCTGGCTCAAACCACCACTACAATCACAGTGGAAAAGCACAACAAACCGTAAAGCATCGCGTAGAGGACAATACCGAATGTGAATAGGAAAATTCACGTACATACACTCGCAAACACCAGGATTCGCATGCGAATGTTTAAATGGACGTTAATACTTATTAGAGGACAGACAGACAGAAAGACGGACAGACTGACTGGCTGAAACATACAAATCGATGTACAATGCAGTAGAGGAAGTTTTCAGACAATTTTTAATATTGGCTTACAAAAACTAGGATATATTTTGTACAATGATGATATCATAAATATTGAAAAATAATGTATGTGGGAATATAACTTGGATCCAAATATCACTGCTTTGCAGCCAAATCCTCCTTTTAATAAAACTATGTGGACTACATGGATTTTTAAGCGCTAAACTCAGATCTGTTGTCGGTTTTTTTCCATCTGATCTGGATTTTTTTATGGGCGTGGCAAATTTTCCCCCTTAAATTAGTCAGGTACGGAGACCTATTTCGTCCTAACTCAAGAACGACTCATCCGATTAAAACACTTGAAGATGCATAACAAAATTGCATTTATTTTAGTCTAATATAATTTTTCTGTATCTCTTATCGTTTTGGAGTTATTTAGAAATTAATGGAGAAAAAAAAATTTTTCGTGCGAAATTCGTAATTTTTTTTTAGGTTAAAAATGTAATTAAAAAAAAAGATAATATTTTTTAGCTTCATTACCTAATGAAATCTTATGGTCATATGTAAGGTTGGTTGCATTGCAATATTGGGTACCTGCGGTAAATTTTTAAACCGATTTTTATGATTTATAGCTTATTTTATTCTTAAGATATGTAGCTCTTAGAAAAATGTCTAAAATGTTAAAATTTTACTTTATCTTTTTTTAATTACAGTTTTAACCTGAAAAAAATTACGAATTTCGCACGAAAAAAATTTTTTCTCCATTAATTTCTAAATAACTCCAAAACGATAAGAGATACAGAAAAATTATATTAGACTAAAATAAATGCAATTTTGTTATGCATCTTCAAGTGTTTTAATTTTGAAAATCGGATGAGTCGTTCTCGAGTTAGGACGAAATAGGTCTCCGTACCTCACTAATTTAAGGGGAAAAATTTGCCACGCTAATAAAAAAAATCCAGATACAGAAAAATTATATTAGACTTCTCGAGTTAGGACGAAATAGGTCTCCGTACCTGACTAATTTAGGGGGAAAAATTTCCTACGCCCATAAAAAAAATCCAGATATAATGGAAAAAAACCGACAACAGATCTGAGTTTAGCGCATCAAGATCCATATAGTCCGCATAGTTTTATTAAAAGGAAAGACAAAAAATGAATTTTTGCAGAGCAGTGTATTTTTAATCAAAAACAAGTAAGAAAGTGTTATAGTCGGTCAAGCCCGACCAAACGATACCCTTCACCACTAAGGTCAAAGGTGTTCATTTTCCTGTAGAGATAAATATTTGCTAAATTTTGCCATCATACAAACATTTTATCAAAACTTATATATTTAAGCTGTTTTGGTCATATGGACTTATATGAGAACTACCCTGTCGGACATTCAGTTAACTTTAAATTTATTAAAAGCTAACTATTTCTCAAGTAGTTGTGACTGACACTTGCATTACTTCTCTATGTAATTTACTAACTAATTTAATATGGCGATGTCCTATAGGAGGTAGTCAATTGTCCGACTCTGCATTACTCTTAATTAACTTAAAGTTAGATATCTACCCGTTAAATTAAAGTTGACATTTTGTAGCTAGATATAAACATCTGATTCAAATAAAAATAACAAATATTTTTTAGGTCGCCCCGGATTTGAACCAAAGTCTCATGACTGCTAACCGCAGACGCTTCCACTGTGCCGCTTAGACTGTTAAAAGCTTAGCTGCTTAAAATGTATTTATACAATTCCTTTCTTTGGATTTAAAAATAGGAATTGTATAAATAAATTATAAGCTGCAATATTTTCAACATATGAAGTGGCACAGCGGAAGAGTCTCCGCCTAGCAATCATAAGGTCGTTGGTTCAAGTCCGGGCAAAAACTTATTTTTTTTTGTTTTATTTCTATATAAAACAAAATTTTTTAAATAAAACAAAAAAAAAATTTTAACTAAAACAAAAAAAAAAAGTTTTTGCCGGCTTTGAACCGACGTTTCCATCATTTGAACCGACGACCTTATGTTTGCTAGGCGGAGACTCTTCCGCTGTGCCATTTCATATGTTGAAAATATTGCATTATACTATTCCTATTTTTAAATCCAAATTTTATGACAATAACTGTTCTTTTTTTTGCTTTGTTGAAGTTTTTTAGAAAAATATTTCTATTATTTCTAAAAAAAAAATACTGCTCAGTGTTTGTATACACTTTACGTAATGTAAATTTTGCATTGCATTGTAGTTGACTTTAATATAGTCGATACATGTTAGCTTAAAGTTAACTTTTTTTTAGTTAACCACTCATTTGACGACAGGGTAGGGTCAAATGTGGACCGATTATCTCGAAATTTGGCAAATTGATTACAGTTGTTACAAAAATTATGTTTCCAGAAAATAAACTTAAAATTCTCATTATCTTCAGATTTACGAGCGTTAGAGTGATTTTTGTGTCATTTAGTGCGTTTTAACATAAGAGTTTGTATGGGAGCTATGGTCAAATGTGGACCGATTTCAACGAAATGTGGTACAATGATTTTGATTTACATAAGCAGTATTTGTTTTAAATTTCATGAAAAATATTGATATTTGTGGCCAATATATTAATTCCGGGAAGTGGGACCTATGGGAGGTACCATAAATAATGGACCGATTTTGACGAATATCAATAGCCATGGTCCTACTATCAAAAAAATTTTCTGTGTCAAATTTCATCAAATTATCTTTAGTATTACATGGTTTACATGGGGGTCCAGCCAGCCAGCCAGAAGGACGGACGGACGGACTGACATCGCTTAATCGACTCAGGTCTAAGACAAATATTTCTATACATATAATACCCTTTTCACCTATGGTGGTGAAGGGTATAAATACTTGTCAAATGATTTACATGGATTTAACTAAGAAAGCTGGGATACCTCTTTTGCACTTTTATTAAATACAAAACAGGGTCCAAATTACGGCATTCTATATCGATCGAAATCTTAGAAATTTTCAAAACATTTGTACAGCCTACTTTAAGGATAATCAAATTTATTTAAAAGATGCACAGTTTACTATATTTTTTTGAAGTTATGTGCCAAGAGATGAACAATAGTAAAAGAGTTTTAATTGAACAATATATATTTTAAAAACTAATCAAAATGGATACCAAATTCCAATAAACTTTTTGCATCGAAGTAACTTTGAACATACCTAAAGTATACTTTACAATATTCGCTTTAAAGTCTGAGTTTTCGATCGATATCGAATGCGGTAATTCGGCCCCAGCTGTTATATCGAATTAGAAAGTGATTCGGATTCATTCGATATATATAAAGGTGCGTGTTAGGCAAATTTTTCTGTGCGTAACAAACATTATAACCAGGTTTTGGCTAACATATACATCTTCATTGTGATGTATGTGTTTTATAGTTAGTAAAAGCGTATATGTGTGACTCTCAAAAGTAAATTGTATTCTCACGTGCAACCCACCGCCGATTTTTGATTTACTTCTCCCACTCTGGTCACAGATCGCATAAATCGAACATTGAAACTTTTCAAGAAAATAATTTATCAACCCAGTCGATGAGACCGATGAATGGATCGTATCCTAGATTATTGAACTTTACTAGCAGATAAATATTTAGATTTTAAATATATTATTTTAATTTATATTGTAGTATAATAAAGCTTTTCATAATTCACATATTTTGTCAAATGCATACGAATACTTTTCGTTCCCAGTTTCCACTTTTTTGTATCAGCTTTTATGTTTAGTTGATTGTGTTAACAATACAGGCGCATAAAGTAAAATTCGATTTATGACCAACACATGGAAACAAACAACACAGGCAGAGCAAGTACAAACGCACAGTAATAGAGAAAGAGAGCGAGTTAAATTTATACATCATATGAAACAGTGTCGGAAGAGTATTCAATCTTTAATAAATCAACTCATATATGTATATTTATGAGTTCCCTGAACGTGCTATTTTCTCGCAACTCTAAGTTCAGACATACTTGGGTCGCAATAGTATTTTTTAGTTGCCTTGTTTTGTGTACATGTTAACTCATTTTTTACAAGAATATACCAATGGAATCTGAAGTCTTCCGTGCATAAATTTGGAACTGTTCATGATTTAGTTAGTTTGTTTAGCAAACCGTATGCATTAGATCCCAGGTTAAGTGATGGTCTGCGAACTTTTGTGCGAACATTCTAGGTGCTTGATGAAAATTTAGTAATTCTGGATAAAGTATAACTCAATACATCAACCTGTTGGTTCAGTAGCTTTAAAAATATTAATTCAATTTTCTTTCAAAACTTATCACATATGGTTTGTGTCAATAATAACAAATATGCTATATTGGAGAAAAAACATCTGTCATTATATTCACGGGTCGGCGCAAAGAGAATACAACAAAAAAATAGTCGACAGAGTTGACGTGTTTTTAAACTTTAAACTAAAATATGTATTTTTTAATGAGTAGTTCTAACGTTTTTAAAAAAAGTTTTCTACTTATTTTTTTAATATTTTTATCAACAATTTTTCTATAGAAAATTTTTTTTATCAACAATTTTTCTTTTTTTTATATAGACAAATTTTTCTATAGAAAATTTTTTATCAAAAATTTTTCTATAGAAAATTTTTTTATCAAAAATTTTTTTATCAAAAATTTTTTTATCAAAAATTGTTTTATCAAAAATTTTTCTATAGAAATTTTTTTACCAAAAATGTGTCGATGGAAATTTTTTATCAAAAATTTTTCTATAAAAAATTTTTTTATCAAAAATTTGTCTATAGAAAATTTTTTTATCAAAAATTTGTCTATAGAAAATTTTTTTATCAAAAATTTTTCTATAGAAAATTTTTTATCAAAAATTTTTCTACAAAATTTTTTTCTCAAAAATTTTTTATAGAAAATTTTTTTGATCAAAATTTTTTTATCAAAAATTTGTCTATAGAAAATTTTTTTATCAAAAATTTTTCTATAGAAAATTTTTTATCAAAAATTTTTCTACAAAATTTTTTTCTCAAAAATTTTTTATAGAAAATTTTTTTGATCAAAATTTTTCTTAGCAAATATTTTTATCAAAAATTTTTCTTAGAAAATTTTTTTATCAAAAATTTCTCAATAAAAATTTTTTTAACTAAAAATTTTTCTAAAAAAAATTTTTTTAACTAAAAATTTTTCTAAAAAAAAAAAAAATTTATCAAAATTTTTTCTATAGAAATTTTTTTATCCAAAATTTTTCATCAAAAATTTTTCTATGGAAAAATAAAAATCTAAAATTGTTTAATATTAGAATTTATTTCTTAAAAAAAAAATATTCCCAATGTTTACAAAAATAATAGTGTCGTGGCAACAATGCCCGAGATTATCCCAGTAAAACTTTTCATTACCAAATAATGAGTTAAACAGTTAAACTATTGAACACGAACTACTTACTCATTCGCTGTTTAAGTCATTACATTAACATGGGGATGTCATTGGAGGCAAGTACTTACCAATTGCAGAAAAGTAATGACTTGGGTAAGCAATTTGAAAGCAACAATAACAACAGCAACAACTTTTTTGTTGTTGTTTTATTAAAAACATATATTTTTAAACTAAATACAAAATTTTTTTTATGATCCCATGGGGGCTCGAACCCAGACCCTCCGACTGCTAGGCAGAGACTCTTCCACTGAGCTACTTCATATGTTGAAAACTTAGCAGCTTATAATTAATATAAACAATTTTTATTTTTAGATCCAAAATCATGTGAAAATAACTTTGTTTTTCCCTGCTTTTTTTTGCTTTGTTGTAATTTTTGGAAAAATATTTTTATATGATTTTTTGTAATTATTTTAAAACTTTTTTAAAATTATTTTAAAACTTAAACAATTTAAATCTTCTTTTTTGTATAAGTTTTTACATAAGATTGACTCTTACTTACTTAAATGTTACAACCTGTTAAGGTCAAAGTCCGAGCATATTTTAGAATTCCATGGATTTCGATCTTGTGCGAATATTCTCCAATTTTATAGGCCAAGCTTTGGAAAATGTTCCACTACTTGGTCTTTCTATCGGTCTATCCTTCTCTAACATTAGGTAGTGGGACATTTCAATTCTAATTTTATCCTCTTCATTGTATTTTTTTTCAAGAGAGGGTTACTAGCCCGTAATCCTAACCCATTTTTATCGATCTAATGGGACAACTCTCGGAACATGTTAACTTACAATATTAATGGGTATTAGAATAGCTCCCCGGGTGATACTGTGTGTCCACAGTTGAGATGAAGGATGACCCAGATAAGTTGGGCTTACCAAGTTAAGACCAATTAGAATCGTGTTTGGTATTCAACATCCCCTACATAATCAAAATTGACTCATGATGGTATTTTTTCATTAACGTGAGTTAGTTTTACAATTTTTTTTTACAGAAGATAATATTTAAGTTCTTAAAATTCAAAAATCATTTAAAAAGACTCTTTTAATAAAAAAAAAAACTAAAAAAAATTGTTGCCCTTGGTGGGATTTGAACCGGGGCCATTCAGTTTAAATTACCATTTTAATTACAAATAAGTACTTCTGTAATAACTTATTATTTATTCGGATGGTATGTTGTAGTCGTTACAAGGTAATCAGTTATCAGAGTACTTGGCATTACCAAAGTTTTGCTGGGATATTTCTTTGTTCTCTCGAACCATGTATTTTGTTGCTATAAATTGGATTTTGATCTGTTTCTTGCCTATTTTGTTTTTGTCTTTTCTTTACCAAAGCGACATCAACCAACTCTGTTAACATCTAAATTCCAACTAAATGATATTAATACTAATTTTCACGAGTTTTATTAATGATCGTGGTATTTACGAAAATTAAAAAAATTCATCGGCTGCTGGTGGTATCGGCTGCCTACTCCTGATTATAATGCGGTATTCGATAAACGCCAAAGTGTAAAAACGAATTTTTTGGGATTTATTCAAAATGCAAGAAGAAATGAATTGAAGCCGAGAAATGTTAAAATGCGATTTTGCATGTCTGAAATGATTGAACACTACCAATAGAAGTCGTTCTTGCATCGTTTTGTTACTGGTGGTAAAAAAAAATTATTACAATAACCCTTAGCACAAAAAGTCATATAAAAAGCATGGCCTGGAATATACACGAAGCCAAGGTAATGCTCTGTATTTGGTGGGTTTAGTGGGTCAGACGATTTCAAAGACAATTAATTCCTTTAAAGAGAAACGCGAATGAAATATTCCACCAGATACTAGGCCATAGCGCAGACCTTGCCCCTTTTGACTACCATTTGTTTGGATTAATGACGTCGAATTTCGCGAAAATGTAATGTACTTTACTTGAGTTAAATTTTAATCAGGGACCGAAAATAACTGTTATTTTTGAATTTTTGATTAAAAAAAGCAATTGCAAGGAAATGTCGGAGAATAAAACTAAGTATACCATTTTGATAGTCTTGGACCAAATTTTCATAAAATGCGATGATTTTTAGAAATCTGATTTTTATTTAAAAAAATAACAGTTATTTTTTGATTTTTATTTTTTTGAGCAAAAATAACAGTTATTTTTAACTTTTATTTTTTCGAGCAAAAAAAAATTTTTTAAACTTTAATTTTTTTGAGCAAAAATAAGAGTTATTTTTAAGTTTTATTATTTCGATTAAGAATAACAGTTATTTTTTTACTTTTATTTTTTCGAGCAGAAATAAAAGTTGTATTTGTGTTTTCAACCCCTAATTATGATTGCTAAACTCAACTCCATTAATTTTTGAGCATATGCAAATTATTTTCACTGAAAAATTATCTTTGTTTGACAAAAATTTTCAATAAATTTGTAATGAATTTAAACAAAAATAACTTTTATTTCTGCTCGAAGAAATAAAAGCAAAAAAATAACTTTTGTTTTCTGACTTTTACCATAAAAGTTATAACAGTTACGGTACCTGATTTTAATGGAACTAATGATCAAAATTATTGCTTAGTCTATATTTTTTTTCTGTGGAGTATCGAATTTCAAGAAAAATATGTTTTTCTTTCCGTCCTATTGCACACCCGTAATGGTCACAAAGACAAAAATTTAGGTTAACATCTGGTTTTTCTCCATACATACATTCAGATCCATACCTTTAAATAATTTAAAGCAATTGATGTAGAACTGTTTTTCCATCAGCTTTTGAAATAAGGTCCTGTTTGACTACCGCACCACAGTTATACCGATTTGTGGGGATCAGTCTCGTAAATCTGACTGTTATTTGGATATGTGCCCTGTACTAATCGCGGGATCGCAATCAGGCCAATGTAAATAGTAATCAATCTAATTATACTAGTATGAAGATCCCAATCTTCTTCAGATGAAGTTTCCACTGTGCCAAATCAGACCGAATAAATGACACCTTAGGAAGGCTCTGTTAAAACATCCGCATCTTTATTTAAAGTATCCGCATTTCAATAAACTCTGAAAACTGGAAAAAAATAATATCGTGTAACTTGGAACGGTATTTATCTAAACCACCAAGACAAAAGGCTTTGCCTCTACTTCTCTATGTAAACGATGTTGGGATGTCAACTTTTTAAACCTTTGTTTATGTTAAATTGTTTTCTTTTGCAAGAGACCGAAACTTCTAGGTAAAGGGGAATCAAAAAAGAACAATATCAACCAGAATTCTCAGAATATACGACAATGAATTAGTTCTCAAAAGCTTCTTTTGTATTACTATGATTTAAATCTTTAAAATCGGACAACAAATACGAGATTCGAATACAAAAATTAGAATAAATCTAAAAATGATTTCAGTCTTTCATTACTCTGCCAATAAGGCGAATGTTTACGAAATAAAATAAATGAGGATGTTAAGGATTTAATGGAGGACTCAGAGAAGATACCGTCATCATCATCGCCATCAGTAACAACATTTACTCTACAATTATATTAAGAAACACATAACCAACAAACTACGAACCAAAGGAAGAAGAAGGGAAGGCTACGAAGAAAGAGAGCGAGTTGTAGAGATGAAAAATGACGAGAAATAAAAGGGGGATAGATAACGAACGGGGTTTTTCGGTGAAGCAAAAGCCACGGTAAGAAATACACAGCAGGAATGTTAGCGATAACAGTTAAAGTTGGATGTATTTATATTGAACGGGGATACATATAAATGTGTTTATGGGTAGTTGTTGTTGTTGTTGTTCGTTGTTGTTGTTAGAACCCCAAAAATACAAATACAACAATGTAAACGTATATGAAGAGTATTTATATTTGTGCGTGTATAATTTATGCTTGTGGCGAAATGTTAAGAGAAGGGCGAATCCTGTGACTATATGTGTATGTATATTTATATGAATGCCTGTGTTTGGTGACTGAGACAAATACAATGGCAAACTACAACGACGACTACGACGAAAGCCATGATGAGGTGGCTCTCGAATGGGTGGCAAATAAACTTTCGCATACTGACAGCAACTTTCAAACCAACCATAAATAAAAAAGTTTTTCATTCCGACGACTGCGAAAACGGCGAATGACACGAAATACCGAAAGAAAAAATTCACGGTGACTCTGTGTGTGGAATATAAAAATTATACCATAAAGAAAAAATCATTTTGCTTATTAGCAAAAAAAAATCTATATAGTAAATTTTTATTTAAATTGTAATAAAAATATGGAAATAAATCGGAAAAAATATATAAATAAATTAAAACAAATATGAAGTGTTTATAACAAAAATTGTTTAAATAAATCAAAGTTTATGGTAAAGGAAAGGTGAAGTGTAGAAAATTAAAAGAAAATGTTCTTTTTTTATAATTTTGGTATCATCTTGAGTGTATGCCAGACTATAAGATGGCAAAGAAAAATGGAAATGGCTGCGTGGAATTTGTGAATTTTGTGTAAAATATATTTTTTTGGGGAAAAATCCATAAATTTCATAAAAATTTAAGTTAAAATCAAATAAATTTAAATGAAAATAAAAAAAAGTAAAAATGAAAATTTTTTAAACAACTTCCGGTAAAAGGAAATGGGCGTTGGATTAACTCCCCAAGGAGTCTAGTTTTTTAACAAATTCAAAAAATATCAAAAAATATTTTTGAAATTATAAAATATTAAAAAGAATTTTAAATAATTTAATAAAAAATAAGTTTAAATATTCATAAGTTTTTTAAAATAAAGAAAAAAAAGTTTTTTTTAATGGGAGTGTTCCAAGAGTGTAGAAGAAGAAAAAATCCAACACAGGACGACAAAGAAATTTTTGCAATTACACACATACACTTATATATATGTATACTTATACACATAACCGGAGTCGCGTTAAGCCATGTCGCGGATCGAAACGTCGCGGGTGTACATAGAGAATGGAAAAAGAGTATAAAAAGTAAACGCAATCAATTATAGCGAAAAAGAAAAATTCACACAACAACATTCAGCAAAAAGGAAACGAAAAATTCTACGTTGTACTACACAAACACAGCCACTCTCACATACACTTAGAACTACTCACAGGATTTTTGTTACTCGCCGTTAGTCAGTGGATAAGTAAAATAACCGTTAGTTTTCAAAAAACAAAAAACACAACAAAAACCTTAATAAATATAGGTAAAACAAAATAGAAAAAGATTTCAGCAAAAATTTATTTTGGCTAGAAAAAAAATTGCCATATCTTACAAACACACTCTTATAATAAAACTACGGAATGTCAGATTGATTAACTAAGGATAACTGACAAAAAGGACGAAAAAGAAAACACATGGAGAAACAAAAGCTTAAAAATAACAACAAACAAAATAAAAAGAAAAACAAAAATATTCAATAAATCTCCACAAACCCCCAAAAGTAGGCAAGAAAAACATCTATAAAAGAAAGAGTGTAAAAAAGTAAATAAATACGAAACAAAAGAGAGTAAAGAGCAAATGAGAAACAAAAACAGCCCCCCAAAATTTTCCGAAAGAAAAAAAATATCAACAAAAATAACAAATAATTCAGGAGTAAAAAAGTGTGTGTGTGTGTGTGAGTGTTTGCCTGTGTGCGTGTAAGCCGTAAACAAGGATATTCTAAAGAAATATATAATTTTTCTCTCAATTACCAAAACAAAAAATCTTTGAAAACAAAAAAAAACACAAAAAGAGAAAAATTTGAAATAATAAATATCAAGTGAAATAAAAAGAAAAAAATTATACAAAGAAAATACAAGGAAAATTCAAAATAATATAAGATAAAATATTGTAGAAAGGATAATCTTTTGTGTGTCTGTGTAAACAACTACAAATAACAACAACATTAAACAAAGCTTAAAAATAACAACAAAACATACAAAAAAAAGATATACACTTATAATAAATCGTACGAAAAAAAAACAATGCAAAGTTAATGTACCATTGAAATTCGTTAAATTTACTTTGTCATTTACTTTTATATCCCCCACCAACACCCACTTCTTCATTATTTTTAGTCAAAGCAAATAATTTCCATATGAATGAAGTTTACAAGTAGATGTCATGTACATGTCGTAACAAAGACCTATTCCAAAATGTTGCTGTGATTGAAAAACATCTGTTCATTTGATTTGTCTATGATTCCATATTGTTTGTGGTTTTTAACATTTTCTTTTTTGTTTTTTGAGGATCGAAAATCTTTTTGCATAATTGTTGTACTAAAATAATTTTGAAATGTTTATTGAAAGATATTTTTACTTAAATAATTTTAAAGATTCTATAACATATGTTAATGCTTCTCAATACCTAATTTTAATATTTATAAGATTTTAAATTTTACACTTACCTTTTCAAATGTTATCAATTCACTGTCAAGCGAGTTTGTAGTTTTTAAGATCTGTAAGAATAATAAAAATGCATAGCTTTAGAAAATCATTTCTTAGTTGAATTCCGATCGAAATAGTTTTAGGTTCTATAGATTCTAAAAGAATTTAAATGTCTAGAAACATTAAAAAACATATTTTTTTTTGTTCAATTAAAATCAAACTATCTCAGATTAACTCATTTTGAAAAATTTTGGAAATTGGTCATACCAACAGAAACCTCCGTCGATTCATGCGTAACAACTTTTCTAAATATTATAGCCTGATCAAGTGCACAGTTTACGATTTATTTCATTTTGAGTAAGTTTCAGTGGCGCCACCTGAAGTTGTTCATACCAACTAAGAAACCTTCGTCTGTTTATGCGTAACAACTTTTCTAATGATTATAACATGATCAAATGCACAGTTTACGATTTAATTCATTTTGAGAAAATTTCAGTGGCGCCACCTGTTGGACCTTGGTCATTCCCATTAATAAACCTTCGTCGGCTTATTAGCACCAACTTTGCTAAAGATCATAGCACGATGAAATATACAGTTTACGTTTTAATTAATTTTTAGTAATTTTCAGTGGCGCCACCTAACGGAAATTAGTCTTACCATCTTAAAAACCTTAGCCGGCTTATCCGCAACATCTTCGCTAAAGAGCATAATATGATCAAATTCGCAGTTTAAAGAATATACATAAAAACATACATACAAACATTAATTTGTTTAATAGTCATAACATTACTCATTTTTCCCCTTTTTATCCACTACTTTCAAAAAGTTCCATACACCTATTTGGTACTTCTTTGGTACCAATTGAATTCGGTACATTTTATTAAAACGCAGTTAACATAATTCCTATTCATATTACTTTTGAGATGTTAAGTTATCATTTTATCCCTATTTTACCCATTTTGGCCCCAAAATTAAAAAAAGTACCAAGTACGTGTTCAATATTTCTTTCACATCTATTGACTGCAGTACAAAGTTCTTTTCTATATTCTTTGGTTTAAAATATTAGAGTGGGTTAAAAAAGTACAAAAAAAAACCTATTTTAAAATTACGTTTTAAACTGCTATGAAAATAAGCGGACAGGTGTTTGGTACTTTTTTGAAACTATGTCCGATAGAGGGTAAAAAAGGGTGGAAATAGTTTTTTTGGTACTTTTTTAACCCACTCTTATTTTTTAAACTAAAGAATATAGAAAGGAACTATGTACTGCAGTCAATAGATGTGAAAGAAATATTGAACACGTATTTGGTACATTTTTGATTTTGGCCCCAAAAAATGGGTAAAAAAGGGATAAAATGATAACTTAACATCTCAAAAAGTAATATGAATAGGAACATTATGTTAACTACGTTTTAATAAAATGTACCGAATTCAATTCAAATATACATATGGAACTTTTTGAATTAGGGGATAAAAAGGGGAAAAAATTAGTAATGTTATAACTTTTAAACAAAAGAATTTTTGTCTGTATGTATGTTTTTTATAGAATAGTAAACTGTGAATTTGATCATTTTATGCTCTTTAGCGAAGATATTGCGGATCAAGCGGCGAAGGTTTTTAGGTTTGTAAGACTAATTGCCGATAGGTGGAGCCACTTTAAAAAAAGTAAAAATGAATTAAATTGGAAACTGTACATTTGATCATACTATGATCTTTAGCAAAGTTGTTGCACATGAGCCGACGAAGGTTTCTTAGTTGATATGAAGAAATTTCGACAGGTGGCGCCACTGAAATTTACTAAAAGTCAATTTATTCAAAATGAGTTAAACTGTAAACTATGTGGTGATCGGACAAAATAAATAAAATAATTCAAAATAAACTGAATATTTGTACAATGTCTTTCCTCTATTTTTTTTTTTTTGTACTTTATAAAATAAAATATATAAAAACTTTAAAATTTGCCTCAAAATGCTTATCATAAAGCATCTATTAAATAAAAAAAAATCTTTAAAAATTCACAAAAAATCGAAAAACTTACATAAAAGCCTAATATTTTAAAAATCTATTGATCAGAAGTAATTTTATTAACAATAAATTAAAAATACCCAATTTTAGCAAACATTTTTCATATAAACCCCATTCTAAAAAAAAACGATTTACTTCATTTTCAATTTTCAAAAAAAAAAACAAAAATTTAAATGATGTAAATATTATTCAAAAAGAAAAATTATTCGCACTTGATCCCAGTCTTTTACATTTATTTTTTAATGAATGAATAGAATTTATTGATAAAAGCCAAAAAATGTTTGTGGGGACAAGAAATTCCTTGACGTGTTTTGATCGTGGGTCTTCTGACTTTTAGACCGTTCGAAAACGTCGCATTATTACCTATTTTACAAACACAATCATTGCGAATAATATCTGTAAATTAAAGGTAAAAAAACTAGGTTCAATTTTGGTTATCGGTTTATATTTACAAAATACTTATCTGTGTATCTTTGAATTTATAAGCGTTTTTGTGTTTTTCTGGATATTTAAAGGTCTTTTAAGATTGAGTCTTGTATGGGAGATATGGTGAAATAGGTACACCGATTTCGGTTATCATAAGTAATATTAATGCTAAATATTAATAAACTTCAATTAAATTTATGGCCGTAAAGGCCCAAAAACTCTATTCCGGGAAGCCATCCCTACGGCAGGTACCCGAAATGGTAATTCGATTTTGCCCAAAAAGTAAAGAAATCATCCTTGGATCAAAAAAAGGGTGTGTGCTAAATTTCATTAAATAATTTTTTAAGTTACGACCTGTACTGAGTCGATCGGTATATAAAAAGGTGTTTCTTAGACCAATATCTCTATGAGGTTCAGACATCAGCTTAAACATAATAAATCTTTTTCACCTATGGTCGTGAAGGGCATAAATACCCGATTTAAGATATTATTTTGCTTGTAGATCTTATCAAATGGAACCTTTGCCTTACCTCGTAATTTGGATGATCGGACCTAATTTAATTTCAGAAGTCACTGGGCAAACTTTTTCAATACTGAAATAAACTGATTAATACACATTCACTAGCTTCACATGATCTTGATCATTATCTTTAATATCTACAACAAGTGATGAGTTTTGGCTTTCTTTACAACTCATTATGCATTGTTGGGGGTAGTCAATAACAAGCTTTTGAGCCCCATTCTGGGCCATTTGTAATACATGGCCTATCCAACTTATTCTTTTTGATTTGATTAAATACATCAATACAATATATTTTACTATTCACAAAGAATACACCTTTTTTTCTTGGACCAAATATTAGTCCAAAGATTTTTCTTTCAAAGATTCTTAGAGACTCGTCATAAACCATAACTCCAATCCGAAAGTAGCTATAGGCCCTATTCTTATATGACTTTATGCAAAATAGGGTAACCATTTTGGTGGCATAAAAGAAAAGCTTTTGACTTTTCCAAACCATCAGATATAGACTTCTTTTTAGGTATAACTTTTTGAATTTCCATGCCTTTAAACATTAACATTAAATATAAAATATTCTGGCTATTAAAAGAGATTATCGGCCCTATGCTCCACTGGGAGTCAAGGAAAACAGAAGAAGAGATTATCGGTTTATTGAGTATTGTATTTATGAGATATCTTAGCATAGACTTATTAATGTACTTTAAATATTCATGAATCTGGTCATATATATATGTATATCGTCGTTGAAAATCCAAAACTGCGTATCATCAAAAAAACCAAAATCGAGTTTTTGATTGATTATGATTCGTAAAGTTGTCTTACATGTCTCTACCAATTTTTAGATTTTTACGACCAAAAATAACGGTTTTATATCAATAATTCAAAATTGCGTATCAACATGTGCACTATTTTCAAAATTCAAATATGCGTATCATCAAACTTGGGGTAAGATATGGAAATAAAATATTTGAATTTAAAAAATATATATATTTGAATTTTTGCTTCTCCTGTAAAATTTGAAAAGGTGTTGTTACGCAGTTTTGGATTTTCAACGACGATATGTAGTATATAATACCATGAAATAAATACTAAAGGAAGTGCCACTTCAAAATTTTTGACTATAAAGAATATCTTTGAAGTTTGTATATTTTGTCAATATTACACAGAACGTTGCCACACTCGTAGATTATTTTATGGAAATTTGTAAACTAAAATGTGTAGTTTGAAAACAAAAATAAAGCTTAAAATAACTTATATTTTCAATAAATAGTGTAATAAAATTTGTAGTTTGTAGCTTTGTAGATGCTAAAACACATAAGATCTTAATTATATCATTCAATTAAAAAAATATTTCGTGTGTGTTACTGAATAACGAATTAGCCTTTCGAGACAATATTTACAGCTTGTGTCCCTAAAAGTTTAGGGAATGACTCGATGGACTTTGAAAACATGACATGAAAACACTCACTAGGTGCAATTTTGTGGATCTCAGTTTACTTACTCAGTTTTCCCAAACTCTACAAGTAAAATAGAGGGGACTTCCTTCAGTCAATGACATGTACTAGATTCAATTTTTAGACTAATTGAAAAAGACCTACAGTTTGACGCTGGCTCTTAACAGCAAATAACTTAACACTCAATTACCAGTCGCTATCTGTATTAAAGACCTTATATATAGTCCACACAAAATCTTTAACATTCCGATATAAAAGAATGGTTAAGGCCCTATGCTCACTGGGAGTCCAGGATAACAGGAAAAGAAAGTTAAGAAACATTAAAAATTACCAAACAATTTTGATATTTAAATGGGATTTTTTTTTTGAAAAGTAAGGTAGCCTCATTTTTTGAGTAAACTTCAGATATTCTTTCTTGTCAAATGGTTAATGTTTACAAAATAAAAATAAAGTGGCACTTCCTTTAATATTTATTTCATGTATAATACAATAGAAATAAAAAATCAAAAATAATATTTTCTAAGTATGAACTAGCTTTTTCACCTTTTTTTATGTATAAAAAGAGTTAAAAACCACAAACAATATAAAAAATAATTAATTTTTAAACCTTAACTTTCAGTCAAAATGATAAGATAAAAAAGAATGAAAAAATTTTAGCAAAAAAAAAAAAACAAATTGTATACGAATTTCTTTTTAAAACCTCCTCATAAATAAAAACTTTGCATAACAATTCAGAGTTAAAAACACCAATTAAAGAGCAACGAAATGTCTAAGTCGAACGCCGATTTTAGTGCGTTCGACTTTAATGACAGCTCGGATAATTCAGATGTTGAAACACGAGGACCCTTCCTCAGCCGGGTAGCGCTCGGCAACAATACGAAAAATTTAACCAACAATGGTAACAACATTAACAGTAACACCAACAACCTTAGCTCAGGACAACATAATACGAATCAACAACAGCAACAACAACAACAAATCAACAATACAAGTCATTTATCCAGTAGTGCTTCCAATAGTAGTGCATCAAGTAGCGAAGATGAAGGAGAAACCAATGATGATAATGTTGTTACCACAACAGCTGAACAGCAGCTACAACAACAACAGCAACATCAGAAACAACTGCAGCAGCAACATCAACAACAACTCCTGCTCCAGCAACAAAGGCAAAGACAACAACAGCTACACGAAGCCATTAATGGTACAAGCATCAACCAACATCTCCATGACGACGAGAACAGTAACAGCAGCACAAGTAGCAGCAATAGCAGTAGTAGCAGTACTGCACCTAGAGGCACTACCAATGCCAATGCAAGAGCTGGCATTGGTAATGTTGGCAATAGTAGTTGCATTAATACGCAACAACATCAACAAAATGCCAGTGGCAGTAATGCTCAACAGTCTCATAATTCAGATGTCTTGTTAATGGCCGCCATGGGTGCTAGCAGTGGTCCAGCAACAACAACAACAACTCTACCAGCAACTACAGCAAATGGCTTAGCAGACACTGACAGTATAGTTGCCACATCAGTGGGTAGCAATAATAATAACAATAATATGGATGCTATGGATGCCAGAGATGGTAGTGGAGGAGGCACAGTTGGTGGTGGTGTTAGTAGTGCTGGTATAGCCTCAGGTCTTACAGAATCCAATACCACAAACCATAATAGCAGCAATAATATAATCAACAACAACAATAATAGTAATAGTTGCAATGTTAATAGTTTGCTCGACTCAGCTCTAGCAGCCGGAGGTGGGGGAGGAGTCGCCAGCCTCAATAGTCACATTCAAAACAATGGACACTCGAATGCAAGCAGTCATTGCAATGAATTGGTACGCAGTAGTAGTAGTGCCAGCCTAAGTAATGCCAGCCTTAACCATCATACAAGTATGGGTGGAGGGGGTGGCGGTAGTGGCAGTATTGTAGGCGGTGGAGGCTCCAATCATGCTGGCGGCGGAGGAGGCGGTAGCGTTGGTGGTGGTAGTCTTTGCGGTGTACCAAATTCAGCCTCTAGCTTTGCACTCTCTGCAGCGGAACGTAAGAAATATCGTCATCAGAATTTTAGTAAAAACATTTATATAGGAACGAAAAATGCTGAGAAATGGGAATATATGCGTACACGACTACATTTCAAAAATGATGTCGAATTTGTGGCATATCTACTGAATTTAGCAAACAACGATGGTGAACGTTTGGCCAAGTAAGTATTCGATGAGAGTTATTTTGATGATAAAGAAACATACATACATTAATAATTAAGATTTTTGGGAAATGTTGTTTGAGATTTTATAAAGTTTTTGATTAATTTTGGGAAAGAAATCTAAAGTTACTAAAAGTGGTAACTGGGAATTGCATATATATTAAGATATTTAAATTTTTGTGGTGAATGTGAAAAGAACAAACTATGCAAATATTTATTCTTAATATTTGCAGTTTGGTCTTGAGTATGGTTTAGAATTTAAATAAAACGTTTAGAATTCGATTTAGCAATACGTTTGCTTTTGAAAAATATTATATTTCGGTGTATTCTTCCTTTCCGCTCTATCTCCTTATATTTACCATTTATTTGCTTCGACTATGCCTTCTATTATTGAGCAATCAGACTACGAACAAACATAAATTTCATGAGCACGTGTGTGTGCCTTAGCTTTCTCAAATTGGATAATCCACTACATTAGTTTTGGAATTGGATTAAAAGCGCTAGACTCTATTTTTCGTTGGATTTTTCAAAATGAACCTATGGCAATCAATAAAGTGCAACATCTTTATTTTATAGAGTCTTTGGTTCTGCCTTAAGCAAGAGGATATATTCCAAAAGAAAAAACTGTGCAAATATTTATTCTTAATATTTGCAGTTTGGTCTTGAGAATGGTTTAGAATTTAAATAAAACGTTTAGAAGGCGATTTAGCAATACATTTGCTTCTAAAAAATTGTGTCACCTATTTCGGTGTATTCTTCCTTTCCGCTCTATCTCCTTATATTTACCATTTATTTGCTTCGACTATGCCTTCTACTATTGAGCAATCAGATTACGAACAAACATAAATTTCATGAGCACATGTGTGTGCCTTAGCTTTCTCAAATTGGGTAATCCACTACATTAGTTTTGGAATTGGATTAAAAGTGCTAGACTCTATTTTTCGTTGGATTTTTCAAAATGAACCTATGGCAATCAATAAAGTGCAACATCTTTATTTTATAGAGTCTTTGGTTCTGCCTTAAGCAAGAGGATATATTCCAAAAGAACAAACTGTGCAAATATTTATTCTTAATATTTGCAGTTTGGTCTTGAGAATGGTTTAGAATTTAAATAAAACGTTTAGAAGGCGATTTAGCAATACATTTGCTTCTAAAAAATTGTGTCACCTATTTCGGTGTGTTCTTCCTTTCCGCTATAGCTCCACATAATTGGAATTTATTTGCTTCGACTATGCCTTCTATTATTGAGCAATCAAATAACGAACAAACATAAATTTTATGAACACGGGGTGAGCTTTCTCAATTTGGATAATCGTCTTAGCTTTCTCAAATTGTATAATCGTCTCCATTAGTTTTCGAATTAGAGTAAAAGCGGTATACTCTATTTTTCATGGGATTTTTCAAAACGACCCTATGGCAATCAATTAAGTGCAACATTATTATATTATAGACGTTTTGGTTCTGCCTTAAGCAAGAAGATATATTTCATTTTCCTCTTGATGATGATGAGAATATACTTATGTTAGAAGTAATATAAAAAAAAAATTAACTATTCTTAAAATAAATTCAACGTTATTACTAGTGTCGAAGTTATATCTTCGACTAAACCAGTTTCGTACAAGATTAAAGAAATTTGTTGATATTTTCATTAATCAAGTACTAAACTGTCGTAGTCAAAGATACGACTTCGGTACTATTTCATAGGATATAATTTTATAGGAGCCTTATTACGTCCCCTATTGTTGATTAACTGTGAACCGCCGTGATATAGCAGGTTAGTCATCCGCCTAGCATACCAGAGGTCCCAAGTTCAATCCCTGTCAGGCCCACTTGAAAAAAATAAATTTTCAAAAAAGCGGCGGTTCACCTCATAACTCAGCTAGCCACTGGTTATTGAGTATTAGGCTATGAAAAACTTCTCTAACTAATGCATTTGCCGTTCGGAGCCGGCGTTAAAACGTAGGTCCCTTTCAATGAGTCTAAAAATAGAATCGGATGCAGCTCATTGTCTGAGAGAAGTACCCCTTGTTCCAATTGGAATGTTGTCGGGGAATTATATATATATATATATTGTTGATTAACTAGTAGATTGTCTCAAAAGTAATTCTTTGCTACATTTGCAAGTGATGACACACAGTGGTTTACGGACGCTTTTTTTTGGAAATAATTCTTTAACTTTTGAACGACTGGAGATATTTGAATGAAATTTGACATGGTGATAGTCAAGGAGTATTCGAGTTGGTTTTTAAAAGCACTGGTCCATGAGGGGTCGGGAGAGTGATTGATGGACCTTCAAAGTTGGTCATCTCGGGTGTTCGACTTTTTTAAAAATTCGCCAAAAATCCATTTATGTATGGATTGAAAAGAAATTTTAAACTTAAGTTGTCCTTGAGAAGATCTACAAAAAATACGCTTAAATGTGTAGGTTATCTCCTTTGGATTTCGAGATATTTGGGTAAAAAGGAATTTTTAGGTTGATTTTTTACCTCTTTTTTTAAGCTTTTTTTGATCTGGTGGACGCATCTGAGGACCAAAAATTTTTTAAGAATATTCTTTAAATTTGTAATAAAATTCTGAATAATTTTTGTGCAAGTTAGTTATAGAAATCTTCTTTTGTTTAAAAGTTAAAAATATTCAAAGTTGAAACTTACAAAAAATTTCGCTTTTTTTTTAGTTTTTCCCCAAAAGATAGCTATATTTTTTCACTAATAAAAAAATATTTTCTTAAGAAACATAAAAAGATTTTTAAAGTTTTTAAAAGAAAACATAATGAGAATGCGTATAAAACAAATTTCTTGCTAATTGGACTTTTGGTCCTCGCACATGTCCTCTCCAAAAAATGGCAATTTGTAAAAAAAAAAATTAGTTTAAACAAAAATTTCTCAAAAGGCAAAGCACCGATTTGAAAAAAATTATAATGTTCATATTTTCCAATATATCTGTTATTGATTAGAAAAGTTTTTTCTGAAACGCGCTGCAAATAGAGACAGTGTTGCCATATTTGTAAAAAAACTCATTTTTTGAAACACCTTTTTCCCCAGTTGGGAATTGGGGAATTTTTAAGTTAAAATTGGGAATTTTTTTTAGTCTATTGCTTTTACATCTTATTGGTCTACATTACTACAAAATTTCATTGTAATATCTTTATCCATGTCATTTCCACAGAATATCAAAGATTAAAAATATTTTCCTTAAAAAAGCAGAAAAACAATTTTTTTTTGTTTTACGATACAAAGTGTAAAAAAAGTAACGCACTTAAAAAAAACTTTTACTTAGTGCTAATCTCCTAGTCTTTCCCGATCTAATGATACTAAACATGTATATAAAGCATTAATACCGAGTCTTAAAAAACTCTGAAAACTTTGGCCCCCGTAGCATTTTTACACTGTTTATTTAAATATAAGTGATGAATTTGTGCATATAAAATTAATAATCATACTCAAATATTTCACTATAAGATGACAATGATCCTTCGATAACAAACAAATATTTTTTTATTTTTTTAAAGAAAATATCATGAGGATTTATGAAATATCAAAATGTAAATAATTTGTACTTATATTAAAAGGTGAAATACATTTTATTGAAGTATTTGTAGTTAAAGTTTAAACTTACAGTTTTTATTACATATTTATATAAAAGTAGTTATTTACTTAATTTTTATTTTCAGTAAAATAATCAGTACAATCTATTATATCAAGAACCTCTTCCAGGTGTTCGTTTTCAGAAGTTTTTGTATAACTGCTCCACCATTTCTTTCTTATCGTTGATAGAGCAGGATCAGAAGACAACAAGAGATAATTTATTAGATCCTGATTTTGCGATTTTCTTGAGCATTTTCTGGTATTAAATAGTTGGATATACTTGAAATCTGAATTCCGCGCTTCCTGGGCCTCTTCTGTCAGTTCACCAAGTGGGAGAAGATTTGATTCAATTATTTCACGACCATGTTGAAGGACTTTATGAACTGTTGGTGTAATTTCTTTCCAGTGATACAAATGTCGTATACGAGTTAACGCGTTGAGGGCATAGCAATGAAATTTTTCAGCATTTATTTGATATTTGCTATTTATTGCCGATAATATTACGTAACATTTACGAAGAACTTCCTCATCAATTCCAGTAATCTTTGAAGTTGTTTCATAATTTTCAAAGAATCGCCTGGCCGTATTACCATCGTTTGTACTGCCATATCCTACAAGTGGTTTGTCTATGTTTAGACCCGTCATAGTTTTGAATTCTTCCTGAATCCTTTTTTTTTCACTGGATCTCATTTCAATCAGTTCCTTATTATTTCTCACGGATTTTAGCTGATTATCAGGTATATTCCTATATTTCAGATCATATGCTATATGTAGCATAAATTCTAAAAATCGGATACGTGCATGTAGGGGCGATATACCAAATTCCAGAACCTCTTGATTAATTGCAGTACTAGCTGATGCATCTTCTGAAGTTTGTAGAAATTCCGATTTCTTCTTTCCGCATAATGAGCATTTCCAAGTTGAATGGGTTTCCGTTATAGCGTTGCTTACTTTTCCATCTATCATTGTCAATTGAAGCTCAAAATTTACATTAATCAAATATCCATGTATGTCTATGCAGACTGGACTCAAATTGTCTATTGAATATTTGATATCATCAACCCAATTTTTTGTGCTTGCTGCATTTTCTTTTAAATATTCGAATCTGATCGGTCTGCAAAATGCCTTTGATCCTGGAGATGTGTTAACCCACACATATTCAGTACGCTCTTTTGATGTGGATGGTTCAGAACGATTCTTTCTTAATCTTAGTGGTACTAGGGATGCCATAAAAACGCTTCTGTAGTCATTTGTGTTCTGATGAGATGTTGATTGTTTGTATTCCGGTAATCCAGATAAACCGTCACATCCCCATTTACATATTAAAGTTAAGTCCTTGTTGTCAAGTTTCTTGGCTTCTTCTTCAGACAATGTAGTAGATATCAGCCTTGATGCCGTATTTTCCAATAATTTTGATAAATCCACAGATGCACTTTCGTCTCCTATCACGTTTGTTGGTATTAAGTTTTTTTTGGTTTTTAATAACGCATTATATCCTGGTAAAATTGAGTGTCCTTTGTCTCGTAATGCCTTACAGAGTTTAATATATTTATTTTTACTCAATTTCAACTCGAGCATAAGAGCAAGTGCTTCTTCCTCCGAAAATTCTGATTGAGAAGAAGGAGTTGGTATACTCTTAATAATTCGCTTAAGACGTTTAGGAGAAGCCTCTGGAAGAATATCTGCTATTTGTTTAGCTTCAGCTGGTTGATTATTTCGTTTGAGCACTTCCTTAAAGGAATCTTTGATTTCAGTATCCGAATGAGTAGAAAGAACTTCGGATAATCGCATCTTTTTAGATCTTTCTCCGAGATCATCATAGTTTTTTAGAGGGGCTCCAGCACCAGAAGTTTTAAGCTCAATTGAGTCCTTCAGCCAGTCTTTAAATTTAGATTCAAATCTTTTTAAACAGTAATTAACCGACTTAATTTTAAGTTCAAATAACTTTACAAATTTTACGACTTTGTCTTCCTCACTATTGAGAATCATGGAGTTAGTTTGACTTTTAGCATATCGCATGATTATTTTAATTTTTTCTGCTCTCGAACTGCTTGGTTGTTCAAAAAGAATATCGCACAACACTTTAAATTCCAATGTTATAGCCATGATGTTTTAACTGTTAATAGCAGTTACATTTAAAACTTTCTTTTTTATATTAAAAAAAAACATTTTTTATATATACCTGTATCCAAAGAATAATAAAGAAATCAATGAATTAATGTATTTTTTACCTCTAAAAATAGGTGCATATATAACTCAACCAATATGTGCGTCTCGTAAAACCTACCTGTATGGAGGTGAGTAACCATATCCTTTCTGACCATTATGAAAAACCCAAGTTGTAACAATTTTTACCTATTGCATTAACTTTCACATTAAAAAACATTTTATAACCTTAACATAATTTTGCAATTTTTTCAAATACACCAATTTTAAATACCGGAAAAATGCCTTTAAATCTTATTTTAAATAAATTGTCACACTGTTACTATAAAAGTACTCTTCTAATTAAACTTTTGCTACAAATTATGGATATATTACCTTTACACTGTTATCAAAATCGGTGCCTTACTCGTACTTACTTATTTAGAATCTTTTACTAAAATTTTATTTTTTAGCTTGGAACAAAAGGCAAAATCGAATAAAATTTTTTTAAGTCATTCTTATAATGTTTTCTTTAAAAAAATAAAAAACTATTTATATCTTTTTGAAGAAAATATTTGTTTATTAGCGAAGGATCATTGTCATCTTAAAAATAGTGAAATATTTGAGTATGATAATTAACTTTATATGCACAAATTCGTCACTTATATTTAAATAAACAGTGTAAAAATGCTACGGGGGCCAAAGTTTTCAGAGTTTTCTAAGACTCGGTATTAATGCTTTATATACATGTTTAGTATCATTAGATCGGGAAAGACTAGGAGATTAGCACTAAGTAAAAGTTTTTTTTAAGTGCGTTACTTTTTTTACACTTTGTATCGTAAAACAAAAAAAAATTGTTTTTCTGCTTTTTTAAGGAAAATATTTTTAATCTTTAATATTCTGTGGAAATGACATGGATAAAGATATTACAATGAAATTTTGTAGTAATGTAGACCAATAAGATGTAAAAGCAATAGACTAAAAAAAATTCCCAATTTTAACTTAAAAATTCCCCAATTCCCAACTGGGGAAAAAGGTGTTTCAAAAAATGAGTTTTTTTATAAATATGGCAACACTGTCTCTATTTGCAGCGCGTTTCAGAAAAAACTTTTCTAATCAATAACAGATATATTGGAAAATATGAACATTATAATTTTTTTCAAATCGGTGCTTTGCCTTTTGAGAAATTTTTGTTTAAACTAATTTTTTTTTTTACAAATTGCCATTTTTTGGAGAGGACGTGTGCGAGGACCAAAAGTCCAATTAGCAAGAAATTTGTTTTATACGCATTCTCATTATGTTTTCTTTTAAAAACTTTAAAAATCTTTTTATGTTTCTTAAGAAAATATTTTTTTATTAGTGAAAAAATATAGCTATCTTTTGGGGAAAAACTAAAAAAAAAGCGAAATTTTTTGTAAGTTTCAACTTTGAATATTTTTAACTTTTAAACAAAAGAAGATTTCTATAACTAACTTGCACAAAAATTATTCAGAATTTTATTACAAATTTAAAGAATATTCTTAAAAAATTTTTGGTCCTCAGATGCGTCCACCAGATCAAAAAAAGCTTAAAAAAAGAGGTAAAAAATCAACCTAAAAATTCCTTTTTACCCAAATATCTCGAAATCCAAAGGAGATAACCTACACATTTAAGCATATTTTTTGTAGATCTTCTCAAGGACAACTTAAGTTTAAAATTTCTTTTCAATCCATACATAAATGGATTTTTGGCGAATTTTTAAAAAAATCGAACACCCGAGGTGACCAACTTTGAAGGTCCATCAATCACTCTCCCGACCCCTCATGGACCAGTGCTTTTAAAAACCAACTCAAATACTCCTTGACTACCACCATGTCAAATTTCATTCAAATATCTATAGTCGTTCAAAAGTTACAGAATTATTTCCAAAAAAAAGCGTCCGTAAACCACTGTGTGACAGTTCATTTACCTTCTCATTTTATTATTTTTTTAATGATTCTTATACGAATTTTCCCTTAATGGAATTTTGATAAGTTATGCATATACATAGATCAGTGGTGCCCATTAACAAAAATTTCGGAGCTATGGTGATTCAATTCCTCCTTGACCTTAACAAGTTAAACTTGTTCCCGAATAGATCAAACGAAACCTTATTAACGCTCTGCGACTGACTCACAATTCTAATGACTACCAGACATCATTTTCATCGCTTTTATTTTAATTTTTCTTCTCCCAACCTCAGGTGGAGAATCCTCGTAACATGTATCCAAGTCCTGTGCTCCACAGTTTCGCTTATATTCGTTTTCAGTCGAGTTGGGACTGCCTAACAAATTTGAGATGAACTGGAATCTGTTGGCATGACTTTAGGAATTTTCAGAAAGATGTGACCCTGTTAAGATCGGAAACGTTCTAACTGATTTCTGTCACTATCAATACTTGTATCAGGTCTCTGTCTGATTTGAAGGCACTTACTTGGATAGAAGTTTCGGACGTCCTCTTTTACGAGTTTCTTTGGGATCATTTTCATCCATTCGTACGCTGCAGTTTAATGCGTTTTACTATGTCAATTTTAGCGAATAATTCATATAGCATGAGCTGCCGAAATTCGTTGTTGATGCTGATTAGACTATAGATTTTTCGTAGGATCTTCCTCCCAAAGACTCCACTTGGTTAGGCTGAAAGTTGCAAGAATCCTTATTAAATTTGTATTCATTAAGCACATCATTTTAAATTTGAACTTATGGATGAGACAGTGAAGTTTTCTTCCAACTTTTATCAAGAATCTCACTACTTCCGAAACCAGCTTTTTGAGAATGACACTCAGAGTCATTTTCCTCAAACCACATATATCCAAACCCTGCTTCAAAGTTGCGCTTAGGCTCGTGTTAATGCAGTCGGTTTAGAAAGTCTTGGTACTACTTTACAAATTCAAGATGAACTGGAACCTGTTGACATATCTCTAGTCATTCTCAGATAGATATGACCTTGTTAAGCTAGGAAACGTTATAACAGATTTATGACACTATCAAGACTTGGGTCATTTTAGAGCTCTGACTAATTTGAAGGAACGCGGATAGGCTGAAGTTTGCGAGAAACAACTTTAGCGAAGCAGTGGAGATGTGATTTCTGCCCTTGTCCTGACTTAACGTATAAAAGAGGAGTAAATCAGGGCTGACAAACCAAGGATAGGGAAAAGAAAAGATAAAGGAATAAGCTCAATAATGTTAAATTCTTAATTAATCTAACTTAATTTAAATGACTTATATTTACAACCTGTTAAGGTCAAAGGTCGAGCTTATTTAAGAATTCCATGCGCTTCGAATTCCATTTTAGAATTCCATATGCTTCAATTTCGTAGATCAAGCTTTAAAAGATTTTCCTCTACTTGGTCTCTCCATTGATGTTTCGGAAGTCCACTTCTGCGTGTTCCCTAGAGATCATTTTCAAACACATTCGCACAACATGTCCTAGCCAACACAGCCGTTGGTTGCTTAATGATTCTTAATATTTCAACATCAGCTCATTCATTCGATGTCGATATTCATTGATGTCGCAGACTGATCAAGAGATTTTACGTAGAATCCTCCTCTCAAAAACACCATGAATAGCTTCATCTGCCTGTAACACGGGTAGTTTAAGCGTTTTATAGAGCTTTATTTCTTAGCTGCCTGCTGGCCAAAATAGCATCTGTTGGCAAGTATGAATTAACGTTTAATTTCAAAACTTATGTCTTTATTTATGTTAACGGCGGTACCAAGGAAAACCTATTCTTTTACAACCTCAAAGCTATAGTTCTTAACGCTCACATGTGGTCCAATTCTTGTATTCAGTCTGCTTGTGGAAACCATCAGTTTTGTTTTTGATTCATTGACAACTTGATCCCATTTATTAGGCTCCTTCCAGATCCTTGAAAAGACGGCAGTCACCTCGCGCAATATGCGTCCCATGATACCAATGACATTGACAAACGCGAGTAGCGTGTGTTTTCTTTTGAAAATTGTTCCAGTTGTATAACTGCAGTATCTCGCCGGATTTTGTCTAACACAATATTGAAGAGATCGTATAATAAACTATTGTCTTGCCTGAATCCCCATTTAGTGCGATAGGAGTCTTTCATAAAACTTAATAACTTCTTAGGGATGCCAAACTCAGACATTACTTTAAACATCTTCTTTCGTATCGGGCTCTCAAAAGCTGGTTTGTAGTCAACGAAGAGATGATATGTGCCCTTTTGTTTCTCTTTGATCTTCTCCAAGCTTTAACGTTGTGTGAATAATATGCTAGGTCCTAATTATTTCGTTTAATTTGAGCTTTAGCCTTTTAGAATCATATGATAGAATCTTAGAATCCGATATGTAATTGAAAAGAGGCTTATACCTCTATAATTGGCACATACAATTCTATCACCTTTTGTGTGCACTGAAGAAAGAACACTGGGACTCCAATCATCGGGCATACGTTCTTCTTCATATGGTTTTTATAAGCTGGAATATACACCTTATCAACTCTTCACCTGCGGCCTTAAAAAGCTCTGCTTTTACCCGGAGCTTTGATAGCATATTTTAGAATTCCATGACAAGTTTTGAAAGATTTTCCTCTATTTAGTCTTCCCATCGAAGTTTCGGACGTCGTCTTCTAAGATTAGGGATAATTGTTTAGTCTAGGAGTTGGTTACTAGCCCGACGTTCAATCTTATCCTTTATATCGTTCTTATGGAAGAACTCGCGGCACACGTTAGCTCACTAGATTAACAGGTGTTAACGTAGTTCCCCATCTGTAGAAAAAAATGCTGCAATTAAAAGCCTAGAAAAAAGTCTAGAAAATCTGCAGGTACGGACGAAATATCACCAGAATTATTAAAAGCCAACACAATACTATCCACAAAGCTTTTAAAGCCTTTAATAACAAAATACTGGTAGAATGAAAGACTTCCAAATGTCCTCAGAGAAGGTTATGCATGACTGCTCGAAATGGAGGCGTATCATTCTTCTTAACATGGTCAATAAAGTCATAGCCCATATTCTGGCACCACAGCTAAGAGACGAACACGCAGGCTTTAGACCAAAGATAGGCACAAATACATAAACACTGAGTCTGTGTGTGTGAGAAACATTTTGTAAACAAACGAGCGTTCTCCCCACCCCTTAATTATTTTTTCAACACGCAGACAACCAACCGTCTTGGTTGGATGCTCGTGATCAACAAAATTAACATATGTTACGAATGCTAGCCTAAGAATAAAATGTTTTGTTTTTTGTGATTTGAGAGTAACTACAAATACGTGTGACTCCCAAAAGCGAATTAATATGCATGTGAAGAGCGCTCACCCACATTGCCTATGCCAGCTTTAGACCAAATAAATCAGGCATTGTTCACATCAATAGTCAAAGAGTTATTGTGGAACAATCGGTTGAATGGCGATCTCACCTTTATCATTTAACGAGATGAAAATGATGACTACCGATAAACCTGCATGGAAAACATTTGTTAAGACCCTATGTTCCACCAGAAATTAAAGGACTAAATATATAACGTAGTTCCCCGGTTGATACCTTAAAGAGGTCAGTGTCCACATTTGAGAATAAATTAAATTCCTAGATGATTTATTCTTAAATTATTTTCCTACTTTTACCAAATATCAATCAGACATGTTTTCGGTTTCCAATCAAAATTAAAGATTCCTCCAAATATGTTACATTTAAAAAAACAGGACCCTATCTCCATAATTCTCCTTCCAATTAACAAAGCCTCTGTTTAATTTAACACAAAATATTAATTTTTGTTGATATTTGAGTTTGGTGAAACACTTTGCCACAAAGTAAAGTTAAAAAAGATTCAAAATAAAAGCAATACATTAAAGTTTTTTAATGGCTGTGATGGATAAAAATGCATAAAAATTTTCCTAACAAAAAAAACAAAAGCAAAAAGCAGAGGAATTGTAAATGTATTTATGTTAACTTGTCGTGTGGTTCATTGCAATGGCACTTTGTTTCAAAATAAAAAGGGAACGAATGGTTGTGTTCATCAGTAGTTTTCCTAGCACGGCATTGCATTGTAAATTACATGCTCAATAATCGTGACGATGACGATGGAAATGGTGAGGTTGAGAATGATGATGATGTAGATGAGGAGAAGGAGGACGATAGTGCTGGTGCTTGTTCTGATGATGATTACGATTACGATGTTTTTATGTTAGCGGAAGCGGAAATAAAAACACAAACGTAACGAACATACAAAGAAGTGAATAAAAGTTGAAAAATAAAAACCAACAGCAGCAACGACAACGATAAAGTAGGAAACAAGAAGCAAAAAAAAATTATTTACACCAATTTCACAGTATGAGTTAAAAACTCATTCGCATGATATTTTTGCGCGACTCGATTCGGTATACTCGTCTAAAGTAGAAAGAATTGTGTGTATTTTTGATGTTGAAGAACAATTTTTTTGAGGTAGTTTTTCTTTTTGGACAGAATTGAAACAAACAAGAAAATCAACGCCGAAATGTTGATATAGTTACACGAGGGTGGCTATATTTTTCTTATCCAAAATTGTTGAGTTAATATTCCGAATTCCGAGAAACTTTTTTTTTGGTTTATTTTTAATCCACTCTTTTATTTTGTCCCTCGTATATCCTCACTAATTTCTCTGATTCTTGTTGTTTGGACTGCACTGTTGTTCGTAGCAAGTAGCAAGCAGGCACATGCAGTTTTCCTAGCGAATCTTGTTATTGCCATTAAAGTGGATGCAACAAATGCGCGCACATACAATTTCCTTTGTAAATTTCAGCAAATTTTCTTTTTTTGTTGTACTTCATTTTATGACTTTTTTTGTTTCTGCTCTGCATCCTCCTGATTCCATCCGTGTATGAGTTTCAAAATCAAACCAAAAGTGAAAAATTGTTCAAGTGCAATTACGAAAAACAACAACAACAACAAAAAATACATACTGGGAAAATATGGAGCCGAAATGCAAGGAAGAAAAATTGTGTGGTTAGGAAAAAGGGATTGTTACCAGTTTGCAAAAGATTGCCGGGAGAAATGAAACGGCCTGTACGAGGAGTAGAGGCTAAGGACGTCTTTTGCAAACTGGTAACAATCCTTTCTTTCCAAACCAGATAGAAGTAGAAGGATTTCCAGAAAAAATTGTTTAATCGCGGGGATAGTTTTTAGATAATTTTGAATTTGTAATTCTTGTAATGGTTTAAAAGAACTATCAAGACTCTACATTAAATGTTTTGTGAAAAAATGTTCACCTTCATTACTTCATCACCGCTTTTTGTTTAACCTAAATTTTATACCACTCAGTTCTTCAATTCAAAAAAAAAGTTAAAATAGTCACAAGAAAACATCCTTTAGATTTAAGAATATACTGTATGAAATTCTACCTAAATGGATTAATCTTTGCTATATCTTAGCTCTAACGAGTACAGCGGTTCACCTAAGATTTTTTGATGGAAGTGGACTTATTTACTCATCAACAAATTATAAAATATGACCACAATCTGGAAATAGTATTCGTCAGTAATCCTTGACTTCCAACTTGAAATCAGAATACAGTTTCAATGGGATATTTAAAGAATCTTCATTCTTCCAGCCATGGTCTAGAATCCTGTTAATTCTCTAGTCAAAAGCAGATTAGCAGCTACCGATCAGATAGCTTCTTTATAATGTTATAATGAAATTTACAAATAAAATTTAAGGATTTCGCTAAGTTAGGATGACAACGATTTCTATAGGTTGATTTTTTTAGAGCTTTCGGATTTGATTGACCTAAAATTTAGAGAAATGTATCAAATCTTTATTTAAGTCGGAGCCGCCCAGCTCAACAGCACAATGTGCGAACTTTTACAAAAGAGCTTTTGAGCTTTCACACCGACACACTATGTATGAGCGAGACTTTTCAAAATCAATGGTCTTTTCAAAGTCAGTACTGCCAGATTATAATTCTTTGCTCGATTATATGATGAATGCTCGAATATATGAAGAAAAATGTTAATCTGGCAACACTAACCGTAAGAGCTTTCAAAGCTGTTTACCACAAATGCAAATAATAATGTATGTGTTTTTGGACAGGTCTGATTTAAGTCGATAGATTGATCACATAATTCATTTTTTTAAGAGAAGTAAGACTCAGGCAAATGATGCCAATACAAATTAATATACAAATTGGGATACCTTCTTTAGAAAGGGTATAGTAGAGATGTGAAAGGTGGTAAAAAGGAGAGATAAAGCTTTATATTATTAAACACTAAAATTGCACGTCATGTCTATTTTAAGAACAGTAAAGTTGCGCCATCTGTTGTTAGTTTGAGCCGTGACTGGGGGCTCGAACCCCGACAAAATATGGTATGTTATGCAACTTTGGTAATTTGTGGGTCTTTAACCCTTTTAGACCGTGATGCACAGATTGCGCGGATGGGTTTCGGTTTCAATATTGTTGCTTGTGTTAGTCAAAAGTAAAATTAAATGTTCACCGATCTAGCCTTTAAATTATGACATTGTTTCATGCTATGTGGCATGTGGTAGAGTTGTAAAAGTATTTGGGTATCGAATACTCAATAACGGCTACATTTTTGAGTACTCTATAACCAAAAGTAAGTACAGAATACTTTTAGGGTTGTATTTTTCAGTAACGACAAAAAATTCTACCCGACTTGGTGGAATTCGCTTTTACACATGCTCGAGCGGTTGTTAAAAAACAGTCCAACTGCCATCGTTGGAAGAATGGAAAATACTTCAAGAGTTAGCTACTTCAAGAGACTTTGACTCCAGTCCCCCACCGGAGCAGCCTGGCAAGAAAATGCCCTTAAATCGTATAGTATTGAATCAATACTTCAAATCTATTGAGTAGTATCGAGTAGTCAAAATTATTGACATTTTGCAGCTCTAGCATGTGGCACCATCTAGTTGAAAAATCAAGCTTTTCAATTGTAAGCAAAAAAAATTGTAATCATTACGTTACTGTGAATGGTGCTCGCATGCATAACCGACTCGATAAAACCACGTATCAGCCAATTCAAAAAAAATGAACAAGTTACTGTGAATGACGCTCGTTATTCACAATAAAGTAACTGCCTTAGTCATCTGTAAAAATCATGCCACCGGCTCCAAATCTACAATAAAGTGCATAATTCGGAATGCATTGGCAGTTCTTGCAATGCTTCTGGCCGCTCGTATCAGCTTTTATGGAAATAGGCCTGTTCCTAATTGTGTCGCCAAAAAAAAATTGTCGATAAAAAAAGTGGATCTTTAACACTTCTACTACATTAGGGGTCTTTTGATGACCCAAATCGTATTTACTGAGTGCATAACTTGCAAAAAAATCTTATTGTTCGTCACAGCAATACTCAATGACTCTAACGACGACATATTGCATTAATCACAATCCTTAAAATAATTTTGATATGCACAAATTTGAATATTCTCAATAAAAACATTTGGGGTCAAAATATGACCCGAGCATAACATGTGTATTTTTTTTAATTAGTAGCGGGGTTTATAATACCAACTGTCTAAACCGAGCATGATTTCTTTTTTTTTTAACAAAAATGCAACCTGCTTCTACTGTAATTGAGTCATTGGCTCGAAGTGTGCTACAAAATGTTCCAGAAAAAGCTTTCCTCGTTTAGAGAAAAACTCTTTATTATGGTGTAGTAGAGAAACTAAGATTACATAAAAATTTTCCTAACGAACCACTCAGATAGTTAAGATCTTCAAAGTTTAAGAGAATCCAATGCTATGATCTTATCACAAATACCCATATTCGGCTGGCGAAACTTTACAAGGAAACTCTAATGTATTACGTTTGCAAAAGGATATACCGCCGTATACGAGTATGTATGTTCAAATAAACATACATAACTACAAGTACATTTGCCATTTTATTTGTACTTGTGTTCATAATACCGTTACAGGAAATTCATCAGTAGAACAGTCACAGCAACAACAACATCAACAACAGCTATATGACTAACAATCGCATCATTATCCTGCTTCATAATATTAGCTGTGGAATGTTGGAAAAACACAAATACACACACCTCATGTAAATACGAAGATATGCATACATACATAAATAGACATTAATATTTACATATTTCCATATGTATGTATGTCCAGTAGTTCCAAATTAAAGAGGCATTCTCCAAAACTAGTAAAATAGGGGGAGATTAAGCCTGTAGGACTAAAGGACGTCTGCTTGTTATTAAAAGGGAATAGTAGGCTTCTTGAACAGGTTATGTAGCTTTACTACATTTGGCGATGGACCTTCTTCAATTCAGAACTTCTGATTATAAACATACATCTATTTTCGCCAAACATTACACTATGTTCAAATCTCAATAGTATTCCTTTCAAAAACAACACACACGCACATAGTAGAGTGCACATGCTGTTTTAGTACTTTAGATCTCTACTCGAGCTTAAATGAAAAACAGTACGAAAAAAGTAATAACGCAGAAATCACAAACCCACACAAACTCATTCAGTGAAAAAAAACAGAAAAAAAAAGTATCCAAAAAGGAAATAAACTTAACAACGAAAAACCTTCAGTTCTCTATCCTCCCCCTTTGGCAAAGTGGTATTTTGGTATCTTGAATATTCTGACCGCATATCACAAACATTCATTTGACTCTATATCTACATACAGAACATTCGTGTAATTACATATATATATTCATACATACATATGGATGTATTTTATGTAGAATTGCATGTGTATAGTACATTTATTATGTGTAATTCTGTTATTTCGACTTACAACTGGATTTTAATATCGATGTTGCCCCAATGTTTCTTAGGGCAAAAAACACACGAGTCCAATCGATTTTTGTATCAAAACTGCTTGTTTCATATTGGCAACTTCAATTGAAATTGAGCGTTTTTTACGGAAAATATACGGAAATATATTTACCACACGTATTTTCTATTCTAGCAATTTTCGCTTTCCAGCCTGGGGAAATTGTCTTGTTTTAAAGGAATCTAAACACTGATCTATATTCAAATACATAGCGTCGTTAGCCGAAAAAGTATTAGTTAGAGAGAGATATATAGAGGTTGGGATAAAATTTCCCTTTTTAGTTTTTGTATGTAAATATACTTTGCAATATGTATGTTACAGTATTATATTGTATAGCTGTGTCTTGCATTCTGAGTATTCTGAAAAACTTTGCCTCGTTATGTGTGAATTAAATGCACTTTGGTAATTTTTCGTCACTTCATTCAAATTCTTCTTTTAAGGATGTTTATGGCAATTTAATGGCAACTGACAATCGAAAAATTCTCTTACTATGCAGCGGCTCCTTACTTTTGAATTCGTAATACTCATCTGGAAGTCTAATCAATTACAGATCCGTATTAAAAAAAACGCTTTTAGGTAAGATGTTAACGTCTACCTCTAATGACGATTTTCCTTAGTTCACTTCAATCGGGATAAGGTCTTTAGGGTCTGTTTTTGAATTCATTCACATAAGAAGAGAGATCTAATTTTTCTGTTCAGACTTTTCAGTTTCATCAGGTTATCCCATGTCTTTGAGCTCCAAACCATCTCTTTTGAAACGAGATCCTTCGATATGAATGTTCAGATAATAACTTCCTCCGTAATGTACCAGATTTCCAATCAATCTCTCTGTTATAATTGTCTTCCAGTGGAGCATAGGGCCTCAATCATCCTTTAATATCAAACTCTATTGTGAGATGTTAGGCATACGTCATTCCATGAATAGTTTAGCCTTCTTCATGTTCTATCAAGTGCACCAACACGACGGCTTCTTCCCTGTATATTCCAACGAAGCGCTTATCGAGCAACGATGATATTTGACCTTCGAAGTGTGTGGCCTAGCCACTGCCATTTCCGCTGACATACCTCTATAGAAGCAGGAATTTGGTTTGTCGCATTAAGTAGATCTTCATTTCTTATTCGATTCGGCCACCATATATTAAGGATTTGCCGTAAGCATTTGTTTCCAAAGATTTACAGGTGCATATCGATGGCATTTACGTACATATATACAGAATGGACTTGATATTTGTTTTGTATATTCGTAACTTAGTTGTTGTTGATATTTGCTAAGATTTCCAAATAGCTCGGAGAATGCCGAATGCAGATTTTGTCTTATTAATGCGCGATTCCATATTCTCGTCGGCGCCCGCTTTTGTAGATACCAAACTTCCTATTAAGGTTAGCAAAATATCCTCCATATCTTTGCCTTGAAAATATTGTTTTCCAACCCAGCTTTCCAGATTCAGAGTATTTTCTTGAAGGAGACCTGAGCATTGCCTTAGAAGACATCCATCATCGGCATATTCCAAGTCTTCAAATTGTTTAAAGTGTGACCATTTGACAAATACATCCTTGCCTTAACTCAGTAGTAACTTCGAAGGGATTTCCCCTGTGTAGGACTCAACATTTGAATTTAGAATTTTCGTTGATATTTTACGATTTTCTAAGATTATCCATAATAGCTCCTGTTGACACTGTGGAAGGCCTTTAGAAAGTCGATAAACACTAGGTGAATGGGGTTGCGGAATTCATAACATTGCTCTAATACTATTCTTACTGTGTTAATTAGATCAACACAAGAGCGGTTTTCTCTAAACCCAAACAGAATTTCGTAGAGTGTAGAGAAAACTGCGTCGGATATTCCGTTTAAAATTACTCGACTTGAAAGAAGTGTTATTCCCCTCTAGTAGTTGCAGTCTTAGGGTCAACCTTTTTTGGTATTTTGACTAGTAAATCTTCATTCCAAGAGGTTGGCAAAGCTAATTCCCACATTTTACGCATAAATCTATGATCATTCAACACTACATATCTCCGCTGAGATATGGGCCTTATCGCGTTCAGTTAATACGATCTTTTTAAAGCAATCACTAGAATTATCACTCTTCAAGTTTTTTAGTTTTGATCTAGTTGTTTCGTATCGTGTTTCGCCAGCAAACTACTAGACTCATTTAACTTTCTACTATTAAAGAAATTACGTCGTTATTTATGTTCACGGCAGTGCCAAGATACGTAAATTATTTTACTTTTCGTCAACATATTTTCGACGACCTTTACGAAACTTAAGCTTTGTCTTTAAGTTGGGCTTCTAATAATGGATAAATTATTGTTTTATTATATTTGATGTTAAAATAGCTTATTCATATACATACTTATTCTCCTATTAGTAACGACCTAACCTGATTCTGCTTATTAAGGTCCAAATATTTTTATGGAATGATAATCGGTAAAAAAAAAACGCTATAACAGCAACACTGTTTGTGAAGGAACCTTATAATTTTGAAACGAATGGAAATGTGAAAATCCCAACGTAATGTTTCGCTAGTAGGGTAGTTAGTAGGGTAGTCAACAAATCTTCACAATAAGAAAATCATGAAGTTTTATTTATTGGCATAAGATTTCAAGTTTGACTATAAAGATAAAGGAGCGGGGAAATGGATAAAGAGACTCACTGACTAATCGACTACAAAAATCTGAGATTGTGAGAAAAAAGATCTAAAATTGAATGGAAGCTCATAATAACAGGTTATCCATTTTGCGGTTTCAAAAGTGAAAGTAAATGAAACACATATACAATATTTTTTTTTCATGATATTTCTTTTTTATTATAAAGTTTGAACGTTGACATTATTGTGTTAAACACTTCATCATTTAAATGACCACCACGCGAAATGTTGCAAGCCTTGATTCTTGTGAGGTAATTTTCGACCACTTTTTGACACATATTGGGCGGTATTTGAGCCATAACTTGACGAATGTTGGTTTTTAAGTGCTCAAGAGTTAATGGTTTATCTGCATAATCAAGGCGTTTCGCGTAGCCTCACAAATAAATTCGAATGGTGTCAAATCGCATGATCTTGGTGGCCACTTGATATCGCCACTACAAGGAATTACGCGGCCAGGAATATCTCTTGCAATACAGCCATATTCGCTAGAGTTGTGTGGCATGTGGCACCGTCTTGTTGAAACCACATATTCTCCAAGTCGTTTTCTTCAACGGCAGGCAAAAACAAAGTCGGTTATCATATGACCATAACGCTCCGAATTTACAGCAACAGTCGTTCCATCGTAGTTTTCAAAGAAGTAAGGTCCAATCACATCTTCGGAACTTAGACAGTCAGCGAGAAATATGTATTCTCCATTCCATACTTTTTTTCTGTCATCACACGAAACTTGTCCAGAAAATCTGAATCCGGAGACCTATAACATCCATATACTTCATTTGGATCAATTTTATATATCTTGAACTTCAAAAAGACATCCTCCTAATGTTTATGTATATTAAGAAGGTACTACTTCTCTATTCGTAGTACATAGTACTTTTATTACATTCCTCAAAGCATTCTTCGCCGAAGTATGTTTATGTATATTTTTATTGTAGTTGCTATTATTATTCTTGCTGCTGATGATATAGTAGTTGCTGACTGTGATGATGACTATGATGTTGTTGTTAATCTTTGCTTCAACTAGCTATACAATTATAGCCACTTGCATAAATACATTTGTACGTGGTGGAAAGCAATTCATCTACACTTACATACATATTTTCTGTTTACTTTCAATGTCTTGTTTTTTTTTTTTTTTTTTGCTGATTTTCCACTCGTATCCTTTTACTCTCCCGCGCACACCCTCTTCTTTCAAGTGTAAGTATGTGTTGGCAAGTTAGTTTATACATTTGTGTTTAGTTAGTATCCACCTAAACTCAAGGGAGTCATATTCAACTATAAAACAAACATGCAATACTTATAATACACAAACATTTATACGAGGTGAGGGATGAGAAGGGCCTTTTAAGTGATCGTTTTAGTGATATAAATAAATAACAAGAATATTTATTAAAATTCACTAGGATTTTAAATTGTTCGAGCTTCTAAGGAAGATCGTACAAATTTTCTAAAGTAACTTTTTTAGTTAACCTCGTATGTATTTGAAAATGTACTTATAGATGTGGAAAACTTAAACATTGTTGTTGCTATTACACTGGGCGCACATTAATAACGCGATTACACACATGTACATTAAAACAACAAAAAGCTTCTTGGCTCCATACACACTCACACACACACACACTAGCAATAAAACACTCGAGTAGCACATGTACTGTGTACAAGTACACACTTGAATACACAACTAAAGTGTAAATATACACATAAACACATTGAATGTAAATATTATAGCCCGAATATACCCAGCACATCCAAAATACATACTTTTCCAAGTACATCTTAATCTCTCCCTCTTTAAGAGCGGGCTCCCTGCATTAGTACGTGTTTTATTTCGCTATAAATATACCGATGGATATATGAATGGATGGATGAATGCTGTTTGCTCTTTTCGGTCCGTTTTTTGTTTTCCCAACAATTTTTTTTCTTTCGTTATTTCTCCATTTTTTTTCGTGATATTTAACATATCCAGCATTACTTTTCAGTTAGTTTTATTTTACTTTGGCTTTGATGTTGTACAATGATTTTTTTTCCAGTTGTGGTTGTGGATTTAAGTTTATGGTTTTCAATTGTATATTTTTTTCATGCTTTTTTCTCCTAGTTTATTAATTTAGTTTTTTTTTCTGTTTTGTACAATTGCATCTGGAGCTTAAGCCTCAAGCTGTGAAGCAGAAAAGTTTTAAAGTTGAAAAGAAAGCTTGAAGAAAATATGTAGGACTTTCAGTTAAATATAATATGAAGAAACATTACAATTATCCTAGTTTTTAGTTCTGACTGTTATTCCCACAATTTAACAGAACTTTACCTTTAAGATCAATTTAACGCTAAGCTCTGTTTTTTTCTCCTACTATTCTTTATGGCGGTAGTGTGAATATGTACTTCACCACTTTTATAGTAGGGAATAGTAAACATATCTCCTCTAAAAGAAATGTCATTGAAATACTATTTTTTGACAATGTAACCAATGCTCATATTGAGCAGGGAGGGAGCTTTTATTGAACATTTTTAGTAAATATTGTAATTAACTTCGATTTCTATCTTCAAAATTTTAATTCAAAAGACAATATAGGTTGCGTCACATTGTTCTATCGTTACTACTTTAAATTTTGCTGTAACGAAATCAGGGAACTTGTTCCGGAAACTCTTACGCAATACAGATATGTCCCTTGGTAGTCGACTTGCCGGTAAACATAACAAGACATAAATATCAGAGAATTTTCGTGGTTTAGCCCTATAGTTCGTAGGTTGAATTCACTTAACTTAAAGGTAATCACTGTCAGTTGCAATATACGGAAGTTCAAATCAAAGGTCCATAACACTACTTCATCTATCATCTCTTCCATAACCTATTTTCCTAGTACCAACACATTGCATTGCATAAGTAGGGGTCATCCCTTGAGAGCTAAATAAAAAAAGGTATTGCAGCATTTAATACATTCATTTTTTTTTTTTATGTTAGTGATCAGGGGCTGGAAATAACGGGTATTTTAGAATTTTTAAATAAAAAAAGCAAGCATTAAAATTAATCTGTTCTGAAATTCAATAACACAGTTTTGAATCGTTTGACCTAAATTTTAATTTTATCGTAAGCTTTTTATTTTTTTGATTAGAAATAACAGTTATTTTGTGACTTTTATATTTTAGGCAAAAATAACAGTTATTTTTGCTTTATATTTTATAGCTCAAATTATACCGTGTATTTTTGATTTATATTTTTTTGCTCAATTGATACCGAGTATGTTTGATTTATATTATATCGCTCAAAGTATACCGGTTATTTTTGATATATATTTTATTGCTCAATTCATGCCGGGTATTTCTGATTTATATTATATCGCTAAAATTATACCGGGCATTTTGGACTTATATTATATCGCTCAAATTATACCGGGTAGTTTTTATTTATATTTTATCGCTCAATTCATACTGGGTAAGTTTGATTATTATTATATCGCTCAATATGTAACGGTTATTTCGATTTAATATTATATGAAACAATGACTGCTTTTTATTTTGTAATTTAAATTTTTTTAAGCCATTTCTGAGCGATATCTTTTAAAATTGATTTATTAGAGCAGGAATTTGATTTTTTTAATATAAAAATCGGAAATTTTGAAAATTTCCCATAAAAAAAGGAAATTTTGAAAATTTCCCATAAAAATGGGAAATTTTGAAAATTTCCCGCAAAAATGGTAAATTTTGAAAATTTCCTATAAAAGGGGAAATTTTGAAAATTTCCCATAAAAATGGGAGCGATAAAATATTAAGCAAAAATAACTGTTATTTTTGCCTGAAATAATAAAAGTCACAAAATAACTTTAATTTCTGATCAAAAAAATAAAAATCAAAAAATAACCGTTATTTTCTGAGTTTTATTATAAATGTCATAACCGTTACAGTCCCTGTTAGTGATATCTAATAATATTTGAGAACGATTTTGGGTGATAATTTAAATTTATTTTAAATCTAAAAAGGTCAAATAGACAAGTTACACCCAGTTTCAAAGTATAGGGAGATTTTTTTATCAATTTTACTACACAATGAACTGGTTATATTAGGTGTAAAATGTTGCTTTCGCCGTTTTTTTTTTCTGGAATTCGAGGCTTTATTGTAATAAACAATACACCCAGTTACACCCAGTTTCAAAGTATAGGGAGATTTTTTTATCAATTTTACTACACAATGAACTTACATGGTTATATTAGGTGTAAAATGTTGCTTTCGCCGTTTTTTTTTTCTGGAATTCGAGGCTTTATTGCAATAAACAGGTTATACATTTATAATTCAAAGTATTGTCCATCGCAGGACACTACTTTTTCACATCTGTCGGGCTGCTTACGATTACCGCGTTAAAAAAATTCTTCATCTTTTGAAGCGATTCATAAATCGATTAAATTTTTTACTTCTCCAAAGGACCGGAAGTGTAAAATCACTTTATCATGTCCTCCTATGTATTGGGACCGTTTGTCAATGTTCAGATTAAACGTATCAATAGCTTTCGATAACGATCGCCTATGTTTGTTTTAAAGGACCTTCGATTCAAAATTACCGTTCTTGAAGCGTTTAATACGCTCTTTGCACTAAAAGCGGACTTATAATAGGTATTTGAGAGCATTCGATGAGCCTTAGTAGCAGATTCATATTAAAGCTAAAATTTAAAACCTTCTGCAAATGTTGTTTATTCAAGAATAACTTCATGATGCAGACAGAAATCGATTAAGATTTATGTTTACAAATACCTATGCTCATTGTATGGCATCTACAGTCTTTTTATTTCGACTACCTACAGCCATCTATTGCAGAACTGGGGGGTTACTGCGTATCTCGATATGAAAATAAAACTGTTCGAATTTGTATGCTTAAAGCATTGTGTTTCGAAAATAATTTCTTTCGAATCGAGTTACGCGGTAACCCCCCTGGTCAGCGGAAGAATCTTAATAGCGAATCTTAAACGAATGCACAATTTCCTAAGATTCCAAAACCTTAAAAATATTAAAGATGTCCCAGCATCACCTCACACTATTCATTGAAATATTTCAAAAATCTGGGATTCTTCCTAAAACATGAAATGCTCAATGTCTCAAAAACCAGACCTAAAGAGATCAAAGTAAATATAGGGTTTTAGTAACGGTGAAAAGGTATTTCATAATTGGTAAGTGCCGTTTTTGTACTGCTCAAAAAAAAAACAACGTGCTTCATATGCATGATCATTTGACTATGAGAATGCTCTTTGCAAAGTGGCGTCCACATCTGCCCACTTTTGAACAAATACAAAATGAAAATGTTAATGATTCAATGTTTAGCCAGGTTTAAACGTAACAAAACGGAATTTTTCCAATGACAATGGAAGAAACATTTCGATTCATTTCGGAATCGATCGTCATCTGAATAAACAGCAACTGGTGAACCTCATCCAAAGGAATATTTGAAGGCAAAAGATAAACCCTTTTTATACCCACCATCAAAAAGAATGGGGGGTATATTGAGATTGTCATTCCGTTTGTAATTTCCTTAATATTGGCTCAAAAATCAAAAACGATATATATTTTGAATCCTTATGAAATTCTAAGACAATTGAGCGATGTCCGTCTGTCTGTTTGCCCGTCTGTCTGTTGAAACCACGATAACGCCTAAACGAAAGGAGCTAGTTCACTGAAACTTAGTATAAACATTCTTCATCTCTAAATTAAGCACGAGATCTTATGTCAATGCCAACCAGTGTGCAAAATTTTGTCACAATCGGTCACCATTTGACTATAGCTCCCATATAAAAAACTTACGGAAACACAAAAATACAAAAAGAAAAAGGGGTTTATGTCCGTCTGTCCGTCAGGTAAAAGCGTGATAGCACCTTAACGAAAAGGGCTACAGCAAAATTTTGTTACAGTGCGCAAAATTTTGTTACAATCGGTTACTATTTGACCATAGCTCCCACATAAAAAACTTACGGAAAAACAAAAATACAAAAAAAAGGCGGTTTATGTCCGTCTTTCCGTCAAAGAAAAGCGCCATAGCGAATAGCTCCTTAACTACAAGAGCTAGAGAGACAAAATTTAGCAAAAATATTTTCGATATGTTATAGAAATTGTGTGCTGAAAATGGGTAAAACCCGTTCACATTTAGTTAGAGCTCCCATATAACCCTGCCCCGGGAATCACATTTATCCTGATAAATTTAATAAAATTGTAAAATCTATGACTACTAAATTTAGAAGAGAGAAGTTTTATGCAACTTTCAGTCAGTATGTCAAATTTTATAGGAATCGGTCCATTTTTGACCATAGCTTTCATATAAAAATTGCTCCCGATAACCACTAAAATTATATATTTATATAAATTATAAACTATGTCAGCTATGACCACTAAATTTTGCACAAAAAAACTTCATATTGATACCAGCCAGTATATAAAATTTTGTAACAATCGGTCAACATTTGGCTATAGTTCTTATATCTACATCAAAAAGATTTGGAGGTACATTTAGTATATTAAGATTGCATCTACGAAATTAGATAGTTATTAATCAATGTTAGGTTCAGACTTTATACACGGTAGATACATTAGGAACTCGTAACAAAATATATGAACCTGCCGTGTTGCTATCAACATGTTTATGGCACGACAAAACAGCTTATTAATGCAAAACTATATTCGGTTATGGAACAGCATTTTGTCCAAGGTAAATACTAGGGAAACCACTTAAATACTTTTAAATGTTGAACTATAGTAACTATACCACTGCAACCTAATTTAGTAAAAATATATTACCAGCAATACCACATTTGGTCAACATTTTGAATTAGCTGCACTCTCGTACAACTTAATGGTGGGTATACAAGATTCGGCACAGCCGAATATAACACTCTTACTTGTTCAAAAGTGGTGTTGAAATGTAAGACCGGCGCTGGAAACTCATACTAATATATCATAATTTTATATGTTTTTGCTACACTTTTTGTAAAACAAAGCGCGGGCGCGGCTTTGGACAATACTGTCTTACTTACTACTGTTGATTGTCTTTAAATATTTCTTTTGTTCAATTACAAACAACTTGTAAGATCTTCAATTGATTAGAATTGTTAGTTGACATATCAATAACTAACATAATACTAGAATTTACCATTTACTTTTTGAAGAATCGGAACGGGCATATCGCTCTAATCACATCTAATGTTATTTGTGAGATTCCAATATATGAACCTCTAGAAGGATTTTCTTTTATAAAACTTTAATGACTATTTATTTAATTAATTATACTAGTTTACATTAAACATTAGGGCGGATAAGCACATTTCGGATTTTTGACACAGTTTTTGACATGGTTCTATACTTTAGAACTGAATTGGAGTAATGTTCCTTAGAGTAATATATTAAACTATGTATGTCTTGGTGTTGAATAGCTACATTTTGATCAATCGAATAGTTCGCTATATACATTTTCAATAGACTTAAAAAAGTCAACAAAAACGTAATTATTGTAAACGTTAAGAAATCTATACTAAATCAATACCTAAAAGACTAATGGCTTTTCTGCGTGCAATTTTTACTTTGCTCAATTTCCTTTAATTTTTTTTTTTCTAACCAAACAATCTATCAATTACTTGCTAATCTCAAATTATTTTCATATCTATTTCTTTACAGTCTTCCACCACCATCGGCATCGACTACACCTACCAAGTCCTTTGACAGTAACTTCAAACTAGAGCCAAATTTAAGTGCTAAAGAATTCGGCAGTAATAGTCAGACCGGAGAAAATGGTGGTGCCATTAGTTGTGGAGGCGGTGGTGGTGGCAATGGAGGTGACTCCCAGCCACCACCAGTTAAGCGAAAATATAAGAAACGTGTACAATTCAATGACAACCTAAATGGCCTGGCTAAATTAAAGAATTTCTCAAATTTTGCTTTAAAAGCTAAAAAACATTTGGCAGGTGAAAATAGTAATGCAGGAGGAGCTAATGCATCAGCATCAAGTGGAGGCAATATTGATGCCGGTAATAGTAGTGTTACGGGTGATGTTTTGCCGGAAGTCTTGGATTGTCGCATAGCTGAAAAAATCAAAAGTGAAATGGAAGAAAAATCTGCCTCGAAAGAATCTTTGGGCTTGTGTCTAAAGAAAAACGATGGTTATGGTGATGATGAGGATGATGACGAAGATGATGCCGGCACTTCTGTAACAGGAGATGGTGTGGATGGTTTAAATGGTCCCAATAGTGGCTTTCGTATGCGTCATAAAAATAAACGGGGTCCTAAAGTTATGAATCCACCGGGTTCCTATATAGATGATGATGAAGATATAGGCGATGTTAGTGAGGATGATGAAGAGGATGAAGAACTGGATGAGGAGGCTTTGGCTCGTGAAATGAAGAATGAACAAAATTTCGTGGAAGAAGAAGATGAATTGGATATTGCCTTTCGTTCGCATCAATCGTGTAGGGAATGCTCTCTGGCTCATGATTACAAAGTATGTCCTCTGCGCACTTCCATAGGTACTGTAACAGATGCTGTGGACTTGGCTGAATGGGTGGAACGTAAGAATTTAGAGGCTTTAGCCAAGCTCAAATGTGATGCTCAGCGACAGGCCAAACAGTTGCATGGAGACGATGATGAAGATATGGATGATTCCTCCCAATTGTCTGATTTAGAGCTAAAACCTTTAATTACTTTTGCCGAGGCTTCGGTTCCAGCTGAATTTGAACTGCACAATGTGGAACCCAATGTTACCGGGGTATTTGCTCGCACTGAGGTGAGGGCTTTCACCAAATTGGGTCCTCTCATAGGACAGGCTGTACAATCCACCGAAATACGCGAGGCCAGTGATATGAAATGGATATTTGAAATTTGTGAGGCAGGTGCTGAAAAATCACAATTTCTTTTGTGTGATAATCCCAACTCATCGAATTGGTTACGCTATATAAGACCGGCACCGACTTACGATGAGCGTAATGTTAATTTGGTATTTATAGAGTCTCAGGCGTTTTTCGTGACATGCAGGGATTTGAAAAATGGTATGGAATTGCTGTATTGGAGTGATGACTGCAATACGATGTGGCGTAAGAAACATTGGTCGGAGAAGACAAGTGAGTGAATATTGAGAACATTAGGTTTTAATAAGGGTTATTTGTTTTATAAACTTTTAAAAATACTCATAAATATATTAAAAAAATCTCTATGAAATTATCTCTTTTCATACCGCGACCACAAAACTCTTCAAACCAGATTGCGGAGGTTGCAATTTAAAATTTGATCATCCTCTTTACTATCGCACCCACTGTTCGGTGTTCCATGACCCCACAATGAGCTTGACCATACGCAAATATCATTGTAAGGTTTGCGGTGAGGCGGTCTTGGGTAAGGACAATATTATGAAACATGCAGCGGAAAAACATGATGGCAAAGGTGCTCACCAATGTCAATTTTGCAACAAGTTCTTTTTACGTCTCAGCTATTTGGAAATGCATCGCACATACGGTTGTGCAGCAAATCCGAATCGTACACGGCCAATATGTGATTTTTGTGGTCGGAAATACTATCGACCACAAAAACTGAAAGCTCACATTAAGCGTATGCACAGTGGTAAGAACTTCTACATGAATGATATAATGAAAAGAAAAACTTACTAACAAATGATTTGAAATTGCAGAGCACGTCTAAAGTAGATTTAAATTTAATGAAGTTTTTTTTTATTATTTTTATGGTGTTTTGATTAAAATTAAGTAGTTAGTTTTACTTTATTTAAAATTTAACTTTTAAGCTAAATTTATATTCTTAAAGACAAAACACAATTGTGGCGTTGTACTGCAAAACCACAGGCAATTTTTTAGGTTTCTGTTTTTTTGAGCTACAAAGTCGTAATTGTGTTTCATAGAATTATTCTTTAGTATTTATGTATGTACCAGAAAATTCATACAAATGCGTGAGACGCATGTAACCATATGCGTTTAAATAGTTGCTGTGGCAATATATAAATGCTTATCTAGGAGGGTAGATCACAAAATTCGATTTAACGTCAAATAAATATAAAATATAGAAAGTAAATTTTGTAACACTACCCTCGTATTCTCATACATTAAGCTTATATAATAATTGCCATAGTAATTAGTCAAATTGTCCGTCTCACATTTGATATTTGAATTTTTTTTTTATTTGAATCAATATTTTAATTTTTTCTATATTATCGTAAATATGTATCTCTTAAATTATATGTCTGTATTTATTATGTATTTCGTATAACAATCAGCTCATCATCATCTTCATTATCATAAAGCATAGAATTCATTACATTAACCTCCTTCCATGCAACATCATCATATTATGCTTATTTTTATTGAGTTGATGTCACCATATCTTCATTTTCGATTTTCTGTTTCTTAATGACCGATATTTTGTTGAATATTTCTTATATATTTGATTTTGAACTCATGAACTCTCTCCACAACAATTGGTTGCATTTATTTTTTATGAATATTTTTATTTATTTAACTTTCTCACCTTAAGTCCGAAAACAAAGACTAAAGTTTAGCAGGATTTTTGTTTAGATCTCGTTAATGAAGTCTTCGAGTCGTATTTACTATTACCCATGGCTTAGATATACTTTTCTTTCCCTGTCTCTGCCACTCTTTTTGAAAGAAATCTAACAAACTATGAGGACGTAACATATTTGCGGTAATAAAATTTTATTCTAACAACTCCCTCCCATTTCTAGAAGTTCCTATATTTAAAAGAGGTCAGAAGGTATAAATTATCGTTATAAGAAACCATTTTCGAAAAACTATTAGTATTTCCAATTTATTATGTCTGCCACGCCCTAAACACTACTTAACCGAAGCTAATCTAAGCTTGATTCTTAACAACATTCTTCGTCTTTCATTTTTAGAATATGACGATTAAAAAAAAAGGATTATCAATGTGGAATTTTTTCTTAAGATCTCTTAGTCTTTTATTTAAAGAATATGACAATTAAACAAAAATGTCGAAAAGTGGAATTTTTTCCTAAGATCTCCTTAACTATTCGAATTATACAATTACCGAATGTTAATGTACGAAGAATCAAATATGGAGGGTTTGGCTCGTAAAATTAATGAAAATTTTGTTAAGAAGAAAGTGAATTGAATACTGCCTTTCGTTTCCAATTGCATGGAGACGATGATGAAGATATGGATGATTCCTCCCAATTATCAGATCTAGAGCTAAAACCTTTAATTACTTTCGCCGAGGCTTCGGTTCCAGCTGAATTTGAACTGCAAAATGTGGAACCTAACAACCTTAACAATATTCTTCGTCATTCAATATGGCAATTTTTTAGAAAAAAAAACTTATCAAAGTCGAAATATTATTTCCTCTAAAAGCAAAAAGTGGAATTTTTCATAAGATCTTCTTGACTATTCAAGTTATACAATTGCCTAAGGTCAATGAACTATTGTTACAAAGAATTGGATGAAAAAGCTTTGGCCCGTGGAATGGATGAAGAATTTTTAAAATTTCGTGCAAAAAGATGGATTAGATATTGCCTTTCATTTGCACCGATCCTGTATGGAATGCTCTCTGGCCCATAATTACAAAGTATGTCCTCTGCACACTTCCTAAGGCACTGTTAGAGATGCTATGGACTTGATTGAACGGGTGGAACGTAAGAATTTAGAGGCATTCGTCTTTATTATTAGAATATGGCAATTTTTAAAAAAAAACTTATCAAAGTCGAAATATTATATCCTCAAAAAGCGTAAAAGTGGAATTTTTTCATAAGATCTCCTTAACTATTCGGATTATACAATTACCGAAGGTCCATGTACTATTTTCACTGAAGAATTGAATGAGGAGGCTTTGGTTTGGTAATGAATCTAGAACGAACAAAATTTCGCTAAAGAAGATTAATTGGATATTACCTTTCGTTCCCATCGATCCTGTATGGAATGCTCTCTAGCCCATAATTACAAAGTATGTCCTCTGCGCACTTCCTAAGGCACTGTAATAGATGCTATGGACTTGGAATGTGATGCTCAGCGTCAGGCCAAACAATTGCAAGGAGACGATGATGAAGATATGACTGATTCCCTCCAATTGTCTGATTAAGAGCTAAAACCTTTACAACCTTAACAACATTCTTCGTCATTAATTTTTGAAACATTTTTAGAACACAACTTACCAAAGTCGAAATATTATATCCTCTAAAAGCAAAAAGTGGAATAAGATCTCCTTAACTATACGAATTATACAGTTACCGAAGGTCGATGTATTATTGTCACTTTTATCCCTCTCACTCATTTTATGTCGCTCATTTTAAGAATGTGGTTATAGGTAATAAGGTCCGATAAGTCGTAATATCGTTCATAAAATAACTCTAGGAAAACTCTGATGTTATTGAGTAAAGCCCGACTTGTTAACCTATTGAAAAGGTCAATCCTAGTGTTCGGTAAACACAATATTTTACATATTTTTGGAATATTGGCTGTCTCCGTTTTTATAAGCGAAATGAAAGTTCCGCAAAAATCAACAATGGGAAATAGAATAGAATTTTACGTTTGTTATATTCAAATTCCGAAGCTAGTCAGGTCAAGATACCGCCAATAGTTCGACGAATCTTCAACCCTTTTCGCAATAAGGAAAAACTGAATAACAGCGAAAGCGAAATAAAAGTCCCACTGAATGTTATCTTAGTACCAATAGATCTATGAGTTCTGATATATGTAGATTTTGAATTTTAGGTTTCTTATGTTTAAATCCTGTATATAGTCAGGTTTGGATACTGCGAATCTTCAATTGCTTTTGGATTAATACATATTAACGTTTATAGTTCTATGAGTGCTCATATGGATACCGGAGAACTCAAATTAGTGAATTCATCTATACAATCTGCAGAAGAATACAGTTTGTTAAAAAGTTTGGAAAAAGGAATAAATCAGATAAATTCATAAGTTATTGCGCAAATTCGAAATCTAATTGGAGGTGTTTGATATATGTTGCCAGATGCTATGAAGAAATGATAACACGCAAGTAAACCACGAAAACAACATTAAAAAATAGCCCATAAAAATCATCTTATTTAGCTAGTTCTTGCGAAACCAAATCGTTACTAATCCTATAAAGTTCTTTAAAACTTCAGTAATTTGTAATACAAGTAAAATCGAATAACGCATGATTCAGTAAAGTATCTTCATAACTACTAACAGCAACAACAACAACTACTAACCCGTCTAAGTCCAGTATCTGTTTCAGTTAAATTTTTCGTTTAAACCATTAACCAATCTTTGGTTTATGATTTTATTAGTACACCAAAAAAAGTCACCACTTCTCCAAAATTTCATTTCTCTTCATTCCAAAATTTTCATTTTAGATGTGGCTGATGTTTTACGAGATTTTCAGTGTAACTTATGTTCAAAACTTCTAGGCTCACGGGCAGCGTTGCAGCGTCATACCAAGGAGGTGCATAGCCGAAATTCGACTGTGGTCAGTTGTCCCAGATGTCAAAAGCTCTTCCAAAATCGTAGCAATTTGAAGATACACATGTTAACGCATTCCGGTGTGAGGCCATTTAAGTAAGTTAGAAATTCTTTAATTCCCATACCTATAGCTTTAATTAATGTTCCCTTTAAAATTTTAAAGATGTTCGGAATCGGAGTGTAATGCCGCCTTCACCACCAAACAGTGTCTGCAATTCCATTACAAGAAGGTTCACAACTATTCCCAGGAACAAATGCCGAAAATTGAACGTAGCGTGGCTTATACATTTGATGCTTATTCGGGTGGTATGAAAGTTGATTTCTTGGGTGGGTTGTATTTGGTGTAGTTTTTGGCATTTGGGTAGTTTCTAAGTATTAACTCAAATTTTTACGATTTTTTATTTATTCATTTAATAGAACAAGCTCCTCGACGGCGACGTAAGAGTTTGGAAGATCAAAATTCTGTTATGAGCTCGAGTATTCAAAGTGATGCAGAATTTTCTGATGACAACATTTTTGAAGCCATTAAAAAGTCGGGCAAATCTATTAAGGATCTTTGTCGCAATGAACCAAATCTTTCACTATTATCTTCGAAAATTTCAAGTATATTTGGCGAAAAACCACCACCACGCAAGAGAGGTCGCAAACCTAAGGATTATCATCTAATGGAACAGCAAGAACAGGAGCATATGGAACAGATGAGACGTAAACAAAATGCTCAATTAAGTTTAGTTGAGTCTTTCTTAACCACCACCGCCCAACGTTTAACTGCGCAGCAGCAAGTGCAACAAGTTGTAGCTGCCGCCGCTGCAGTCTCGGCTATGACTGGAGCTGCCGCAGAAGATCCCGCTAGCAAAATGCATATGATGAGTGGATTAAATGCTCAACATATTGGCATGGGACATCATCACCATCAGGCGGCCATGGGTCATGATGAAGACGACGATGAGGACGAGGATGATGAAGAAGAACATGGTCACCATGGTCATCACGGTGGCCAACAAATGACCCATGACAATAATGGTTATCGCCATAACCCAGGCATGAATGCCATGGGCCAAAATCTGGTTGTGAGTAAAGGCAGTAAAAAGTGGATCAGTGATGATGATCGCCATTTGTCTAGAGACTGTGCGGTAGGAGAGATGGGTGGTGCTCCTGGCATGACAACGAATCAAAATTCTTGTGGTATGTCTGGTGGTGGCAACAATGAAATGGCCTTACCACCATTTGCTGTGCCTCAGACTAATAATGACGATCCCACTAAGTTAATGGGCTCCAACAGAGATTTCCTTTCGCGACTAATTAATTCAGCTAATCCTTCTCACAACCATCATGCCGGTAATAACCGAGAAGAGGATGAAAATTCTTCATTCTTAGATGTTGTTGAATCGAATAATGCCGCGGCTAATGGTCAAATGTCCCAGTATCATCACAATTCTGGAAATAATGGTGGTGCTGGAGCAGCTGCCAATGCTGCCAATTCTGTGACAAATCCCAATAATAATGGTTTGGGTGCCGGCAATGGTGCATCAAATAATCAAGGTGAAAATAGTCAAATGTCTATGAATTCCTTGTCCCAATCTCAAGCCTTTATGAGTTCATTTTATAATAATGCAAATGCAAGACTGAGTGGTACCGGTACGGGATCATCTTCCTCGGCCAGCATGTTGGTTGAGGCTGCTTTAAATTCTGTTGGCAACATGATTGACAATGATAATAGTGACTTGAAAGTCCCCACCGAAAATAACATTAACACCGATAGTCCCATGAGTTCTCATGTTGATTCGGAAACGAATCGTTTTAATGCCTCAAATCCCATGGATAATTTGGAAAGTGAATTGAAAATGATGAAGAACCTGAATAATTTCCCCATGCAAATACCACCACTGCCAATGTTTCCGAACCAAGGCAATAATCTTAACTCTTGTAACATATCGCCCAGTGCTTCAACGCCAACAAATCCACGAAGCAATCAAAATAATGAAGTTGATGTAGACGCCGGTTCTACGCCTAGGGCCCAACATATGGGCAATGCTGGAGGTAATAATGACGGAGATCAATTTCCCTCAGCTGCCCAGCATCGTACTCCACCTTCGCCACAGCCTATTTCACCCGGTCGTGATTATAGCATGTTTGGCAATAATGCTGGCTCAAATGGTACACCTGGTGGTCCTGGTACAGCGGGTAGTAACAGTAGTGCTAATAGCACGGGAGGCAATAGCAGTAATAACAACATATCAGCCTCCTCACCCTTACCCGCTGCTTTGGCTCAAAATCAACGAAGAAATGCCTCAAGTGTGGGTAGTAGTTATCCAGAACACGAGCTCATTTCTCCGGCTTCTTCACCCTCAATACCACGTTATAATTTCAATAATGGTGATGTAATGCGTCACAAACAGAGGTCTGATTCGGAAAATGATAGGCGCCATGCCTTGACTGGAGGTCATAATCATTTATCAAGTGATGAGGAGAATAGTATAATGCCTCAAAATAGGTAAGATTCATAGTGAAAATTGTTATTAAAACAAATGATTAACTATTTTATTTAACTTTCAGTGTCGGCCAAGATATGCGCATGAAATTCCCCCAGTCTCAAATGGATTTGATGTATTCCAAATACGAAAGTTTAGCCAATTCCACAGCTTTAAAATATAATAATCAAAATATCGATTCACCCACAGAATATCGAACCAGCAATTCTGCAGCAACTGCCAGTTCAAATAACGATATCTCCGATCTACAAGGTCTAGATATGTCTTCACGTTCAAATGTCAGCTCTTCTAACTATCATCATAATTTCCAATTGCCGAGCAATAATTCGGCAAATTTACCGGGTATTAGTAGATATCATCATCACATTTATGATATTCTCTCCGAAAAGGAACAGAGTCAACAGTCACAGTCTCAAAGTCAACAGCAGCATCATGGTTCATCGTCGAGTGGCTCTTCAGCTTCTCATCATCAGCAACAGGATCATCCCAGCCAATTAAGTATGCAACAACATCAGTCGGCTATGCACAGCATGCTTTCCGATCAGCTGAACGAACAGGAACATGATCAGGCGACTTCGGTAGATTTAAGTCGTACCGCCAACTATGTAGTTCCATCACCTCCTCAACTACCTTACAATCATCCTCATCATGATATGTTGAGAATGGCTTCTCTGGATCTTACACCCAACACCAATATGTCTGTGGGTAATAACCGCTCCTTCCTGTCCTCACAAATGCAACATCAAAGTAGGGAAAGTCTTGAACATCATCGCCTTCTCTCCACCGTAGAACAGCATCGCATCTTAGCTGCCTCAAATGCTGCTGCCGCCGATCAACATCGTCTGCTTGTCGATCCTACGGCACATTTGCTAATGGAACAAAATAATCGTTTGTTGGGTTCGGATCAATCACGACTTCTGGGTGAATCGGCACAAAATCGTCATATGGCTCGAGGTTTTGGTGCTTATCATCAAGTGGCCTCTAGTAATTATCATCCAGGCGTTCGACCACCAGTATTACCATCAGCTAATCATCATGCTTCCAATCCCTCAAATTATCATCCATTCCCCGCTTACTATTAGTTAAGGATTTAAGGTGTGATGTGTTGCAACAGGGAGACAGGATAAAAACAAAAGTGTGCTTTAGCTGAAATTTTTATTTGAAACGCATAAGCTTGCGGATGGAAGTGATGTAATAAATGTGGTGTGTAGTTGAAGGTGTTTTCAGATTTAAGATTTTAGGATTTTTTGGCTTTGATGATGTTTATTGTTAAATGGCAAATATTGTCATGTTTCTCATTGGAGTCAATTGAAATACTCATTTTTACAAGTACATTTTCAGTGCTCTTAGCCAGAAAAGACATCTATCGGTTACTGCCGGATATTCTTACCATGGAAGTGGATAGCGCAGAGTCCCCTTACTATTAATTTTCTTTTTTTATTCCTCTAGGGAACATAGGGATTCGACAATATTATTCCATATATTTATATTATTTGTATGAATTTTAATATCTTCCCAGAACATGTTTATCTTTCTTGCTTCCTCTGCTACTGTTCTGTGGGTTTGCGTAATGTATGATACAGGACGAGCGTTTCTTTGGTTTTACTTCAAAAGTCAATATTGGAAACAATATTCATCCACAATATGTGGCATATAATGGTTGTGAGCCACATAAAGCAAAATGGATTTTACTAACGCATTGAAAGCTTAATATCCCAAAAGCTGCCCTGGCAGCATTTGTCTAAGGTGACGGCAAATAATGAATTTTTGTCGTAAATGTGTCACTGTAAATTCCACTATGTCGGACTTGGATCATAGTATTGTCATACATAATTATTCTTAACATTTTTATTGTTACTTAATATTGTTGGCCTCAATAAATGTTTGATTTATTTTAGTACCTGGCTTTCTTAATGAATATTTCCGAATGCAAATACTTGTTTGAAACGGCTCTTGATTAGTGCGCCCCCATATTTCTTGGTTTGAAATTGTAACGGGCCAAAAAATTCTGAGAATGCGTCTGAGGCATTGATTATCAAATTCTTGTAGTCTACTCATCTCTCGATTTGAAATATTCCATGTCTCACAATCATATAAGAGCACAGATTTAACATTAGTAGTTAAAACTTTGAGTTTGATGATATTCGAGATATTTTGAACTCCAGAACTTATTGAGAATACCAAAAGCTTCCTTTGCTTTTTTGAATATCTTTTCTGCTGCCACCTCTTTTTAAGATTATACTTCCAAGGTAGCTGAAAGTTTCAGCCACGTCAATATATTGCCCAGCATGATAGAATCTGGACTCATTAAGTGAGTTTATTCGCAATGACTTAGTTTTCTAAATGTTAGTTTGAAGGCCAGCTAAAAAAAAGCGATTTGGATTTTTGACTGCATGTTAGAAAAACGGTGGAGACAACACACAACCTTGGCAGGTGCATCAACACGACGGCCTCTTAGATTGCAACTAAGCGCTTGTAGAGTAATTTTTGTATTTGGTCTTCGAAGTGTGTGGCGCCATTTCCGTTGACATACCTCTGTTGAACCAGGGATTTGGTTTGTAGCGTTAAGTAGATCTTCATTTTTTATGCGATTCGGCCACCATATATTAAGGATTTGCCACAAGCATTTGTTTGCAAAGGTTTGTAGGGGCTTATCGATGGCATTTGTGCGTTTCCAAGTTTTGCAACCGTAATAAAAGATGAACTTGGCATCTGAGTTATATATTCGTAACTTAATTGTTGCTGTTATTTGCCGAGATTTCCAAATAGCACCAAGAATAGCGAATGCAGATTTTGCCTTATTAATACGCGATTTAATAAATTCGTCTGCCCAACCTTTTGTAGATACTACACTTCCAACATTATTAAAGGTATCTACACATCCAACAACCTCGTTATTCGATGTGTGGTAACGGGTTTGCGAAATAGCCTCCGGGTACAATCTTCGTCTTGGAAATTGGATTTTCAATTCAATAGTGATAGATTTAGTGTTTTCTTAAATGTGACCTGAGCTTTGGCTTAGAAGACATACGTCATCAGCGTATTCCAAGTCCTCGAGTTGTTTAAAGGATACCGCGTCTACCATTTAGAGCAGTGCGCATTGTGTTGCCGATGAAGAGAATAAAAAGTATACGTGACAAGATACACCCTTGTCTTGCTTCAGTAGTAACTTCAAACGGATCGGACAATTTATCTATATGTAGGGTCCGACATTTAAAATCCACGTACATTGGCCGAATTAAGTTCAGAATTTTCGTTGGCATGTTACGATTTTCTAAAATTCTCCATAGATAGTTCCTATTGAGACTTCCAAAGGCCTTGATAATGTCGATAAACAATAGGTAAATGAGGGTGCAAAATTCATTACATTGCCCTTGTACTATTCTTACTGTATTGATTAGGTCAACACAAGATCAATTCGCTCTGAACCCAAACTGATTTTCGCGGAATGTAGCGGAAACTGCATCGGATGTTCGTTTCAAAATTACTCGACTAAATATTTTGCTCGGTATTGGAAAAACTGTTATACCCCTCTTGTTACTGCATTCTTTGAAGTCATCTTTTTTGTATTTTGACTATATACCTTAATTCCAGTAGGTTGGTAGAGCTTCCTCTTCCCTTATTTTATGCACAAATGGGAAAAACAGTCTCGCAGATCCTCCAACATCACATAAAAGCATCTCCGCTAAGATATTGTCATTGCCCAGGACCTTGTTGCGCTTAAGGCTTTTAATGGTTTCTTCACTTCTTGTTTTGTTGATGAATTCTGAAATTCCATTAAATATACTGTCTTGCAAGCACATTATGATGAATGAAACCAATTCTTTCCGAAGATATCGGACTATAAAACTTCACTAAAACTTCATTTCAATTTAAATCTTTGCCGACAAAAACTTCTTTAAATCTGAAAACACTTTTAGCTAAAAACTAAATTTTATTTTTGCACGAGATAAAAATATTAATTTTTAGCAAGTAGTTTTAAATCTGAAAAATTTCTTATAATTCACTAGACAACAAATTGATTTTTTTGTTTTTTTGCAAAATAAATTTAAGAAATAAAAGAGTAAAAATCAACAAAAATATTAAATAATAATGATTTAGAAAATATTAGAAGTTTTAATTATAATTTGTTCCTTTAATAATTAAATTTAATTTTAAATTAATTAACTAATTTCTTATTCCTTTAAATCATTTTAAGTTTAAAAGAAATAAATGTAAAAATATAATAATAATAAAAAACTGTGCCAAGTTAAAATGAAAAGAGAAAAATAAAAGACATAAAATAAATTTGATAAAATGTAAATTATAACAAATAAAATAAAATAAAAATATTTTTAAGTGTAATAAAAATTATATTTAAAGAAAAATAAAATGTAGTAAATAACCAATTTAAAAATAAAATAAACAAAAAATTTATTATTAAAAGCTAAAATGAAGACAAAATGAAAATAATACACCCAAATTACTAATGAAACTCAAATTGGAAGCTATTTTTACACCTTGTATAATCTTATAAAAAAAAAACGAAAAATATTAAATTAAACAAAAAAAGAATAACCAATAAGAAATTTTATGAAATGAGAAACCCCAAAAATTTAAAATTAACGTAAAAAAAAGAATACAAGTACAAAATAAACTCCAAAAAATAACTACCAACAAAAAATCCACACGCTCCACTCAATGTATACAGAAAAGTCCTTTATAAACCTATAAACAAAATTAACACAAAAAAAATCCTTTAACACGATGATATTAACGAAAAAGAAATACGAAAACATTAAAAAAAGCTAACAGCATTTCATTTCTAACCATATATGCCTGTACTATACTATATATACATAAATATTTACTATTAAAAAGAAAAAGGATAAGAGGTATAAACTTATATATTTGATTGTATATGTACTATTTATATAAAAAATATTTTTACTTTTTAAGTATTTATGTATTTCCCTCAAAACTCAAGCAAATTTTTAAAGTCTAACTTAATTTATTAGATTTATGGTTAATTTCTTTTCACCCACAACCTTTCCATTTTCCAAAAAATATAGTGTAGACCCCCATTATTTTGAATATTTGCCTCACAGGATTTTATATGAATTTATGTAAGAAATTTCCAGTAAAAAAAGATGAATTGAAGACAATTCAGAAAAAGTAGAATATTCAAAATCATATGCAATAAATAGATTTTCTTTTTGGTATAAATTATGTTTAGCATTTCATGTAAAATATTAAAATAATGAATAAATAAAAGAAAAAAGTAAATGATAATGAGTAAAGTTACCATATATTTAATACATTATATACATACATAAATAATATAATACATAAACTATATACATATGAAAATAAATTTACCAAAAATATAAATAAATTTAAAAATATTTAAAGAAGTTTTATTAGACCTATTTTAGATATACACTGCGTTTCACTGAATAGCACAGAAAATTTTTCGTTAAAAAATTTTTTCTATAAAAAATTTTTTCTATAAAAAATTTTTCGTAAAAAAAAATTTTCTATAGAAAATTTTTCGTAAAAAAAAATTTTCTATAGAAAATTTTTCGTTAAAAAAGATTTTTAACCAAAAATTCTTTTTTATTAAAAAAAATTTTCTATAGAAAATTTTTCGTTACAAAAAATTTTCTTTAGAAAATTTTTCGTTAAAAAAAATTTTCTATAGAAAATTTTTCGTTAAAAAAAATTTTCTATAGAAAATTTTTCGTTAAAAAAAATTTTCTATAGAAAATTTTTCGTTAAAAAAAATTTTCTATAGAAAATTTTTCGTTAAAAAAAAATTTCTACAGAAAATTTTTCGTTAAAAAAAATTTTCTATAGAAAATTTTTCGTTAAAAAAAATTTTCTATAGAAAATTTTTCGTTAAAAAAAATTTTCTATAGAAAATTTTTCGTTAAAAAAGATTTTTAACCAAAAATTCTTTTTTATTAAAAAAAATTTTCTATATAAAATTTTTCGTTACAAAAAAATTTCTTTAGAAAATTTTTCGTTAAAAAAAATTTTCTATAGAAAATTTTAAGTTAAAAAAAATTTTCTATAGAAAATTTTTCGTTAAAAAAAATTTTCTATAGAAAATTTTTTTCACGAAATTTTTTGTTAAAAACATGGTGTATAGAAAATTTTTAGTTAAAAAAATTTTTCTATATAAAATTTTTCGTTAAAAAAAATTTTCTATATAAAATTTTTAGTTAAAAAAATATTGCTGTAGAAAGTTTTTCCTTAAAAAAATTTTTCTATAGAAAATTTTTCGTTAAAAAAATTTTTCTATAAAAAATTTTTCGTTAAAAAAATGTTTCTATAGAAAATTTTTCTTAAAAAATATAAAAATAGAAACAATTTTTTAACCAAAAATTTTCTATAGAAACATTTTTTGAACCAAAAATTTTCTATAGAAAAAATTTTTTAACGAAAAATTATCCATAGAAAAATTTTTCTTAACGAAAAATTTTCCGTAGAAAAATTTTTTTTAACGAAAAATTTTCCGTAGAAAAATTTTTTTTTAACGAAAAATTTTCCGTAGAAAAATTTTTTTACGAAAAATTTTCTATAGAAAAAATTTTTTTAACGAAAAATTTTCTATAGAAAAATTTTTTTAACGAAAAATTTTCTATAGAAAAATATTTTTAACGAAAAATTTTCTATAGAAAAATATTTTTAACGAAAAATTTTTTACAGAAAAAATTTTTTAACGAAAAATTTTTTATAGAAATTTTTTTTGAACGAAAAATTTTCTGTAGAAATTTTTTTTAACGAAAAATTTTATATAGAAATATTTTTTTTTACGAAAAATTTGCTATAGAAAATTTTTTTTAACGAAAAATTTTCTAAAGAAAAATTTTTTAACGAAAAATTTTCTATAGAAAAATATTTTTAACGAAAAATTTTCTATAGAAAAATATTTTTAACGAAAAATTTTCTATAGAAAAATATTTTTAACGAAAAATTTTCTATAGAAAAAATTTTTTAACGAAAAATTTTCTATAAAAAATTTTTTTTAACGAAAAATTTTCTATAGAAAAATTTGTTTAACGAAAAATTTTCTATAGAAAAATTTTTTAACGAAAAATTTTCTACAGAAAAATTTTTTCAACGAAAAATTTTCTATAGAAAAATTTTTTTAACGAAAAATTTTCTATAGAAAAATTTTTTTAACGAAAAATTTTCTATAGAAACATTTTTTTAACGAAAAATTTGGTAACCAAAAATTTTCTATAGAAAAATATTTTTAACGAAAAATGTTCTAAAGAAAAATGTTTTTAACGAAAAAGTTTCTTGTTGTAAAAAAAAAATTTCGATAAAAAACTTTTCTTTAAAATAAAAATTAATGGAATTTATTTCGTTTAGCGCCACTTTTATTTATAAAAAAAATAGTAAAAATAGTTTTGAAACAAGGCAGAGCCTGTAGGGTAAAACACTAGCCGCATTCAAAATATCATGAAAATCGTAAGGCGTTCCAAAAGTTTTCAAAATATTGCACAATTGGGTTTATTTAAGGCTTTGAGCTTGCAGCAAGAAATATTTCGCCAAGTCTTATAAAAGTATGTATTTTAAAAATCATGGTCTTTACTAAATTTCCCGTTATTCTTAATCAATTCACGGCCAGTCAATGGATTTTAATTTTTGTAACTTTCGATTTTTTGAGAATTTAAAAAAAAAAAATTATATTTTGCACAAAACAACTATTTTTTACATTGCGATGGAAATAACTCCACACAAAAAACTTCTATTACCATGACTTAAGGGCAAATTTGATATAAGAGGACATTGACACAAAAAAAAATAGTTTAAACTGAATGAAATTTCAGCTGTTGACCAGTGTAATTGGTAATAAGGAATTCAAATTTGGCAACATTGAATTTTCGAATATAAATATATTAAAAATTCACACACATTTGTAACATATCAAAATTCTCCGATTTCAAATAAAAAATTTATTAAAATCTGTACGTAATGAATAAACCTCACAAACGCGTTTTTGAACAAGTTTCTTTGGACCCAAAAGAAACATTACCATCTAACAAAAACTCCAGTAACGAAAGTCGTTTTAAATTAACATATCTAGAATATTTGAAAGAGAAATATACGCGAGAGAATGAAGAAATAAAATATAGAAGGAAGAACTTTCACGAATTAAAAGTTGAAAGAAATTGTATGCATAACCACGTAATCATAGAAGTATCCAATGAACATGAGGAGCAACGACGAAAGAAAATAAATATCTTTAAAAAAGTATTTAAGTTCCAGGAACAAAAACCCAAAAATGAAGATGTGGATGGTTTTGTTTGGATAGAGTTAGAGGAGGATCCCGAAACTAAAAAACGAAAAACTTTACGATGGAAACTAAGAAAGTATTTTTTACAAAATCCGAAATTGGAAAATGAAACGCGTAAGGAAGGAGACGATTTTATGTATGAGGATTTTGTGTTAGTAGATCCCGAAGAATCAAGAGATTTGCCACCTCAAAATAAGTTTTTGGGTAGTTTAATTGATTTTACAGCAGGATCTTTAGGTATTTCCTTGAGTGAGGGGATAAAATAAATAAAAATGTTTGTATTATCTCCTCTTTAAAGCCGGTATAATACAAGTTTACGTCTCCCAACCTTTGGATACTGTTAAGGTGAAGCAACAAACTTTTCCCAAACTCTATGGAAGCATGTTAAAATGTTTTCTACGCACTTATCATCAGGATGGTATAGTCCGTGGACTTTATGCTGGCACTTTTCCAGCTATTGTCGCAAGTGTTGCTGAAAATTCGGTATTATTTCTTTCTTATGGACTTTGCCAACATATGGTGGCCTACGTTATGAGTATTGATAAAGTTAGTGATTTGTCAGCATTTGGTAATGCTTGTGCCGGATTTTGGGCTGCCTTCATTACTTCGTTTTCTTTGTGCCCAACGGAATTAGTAAAATGTAAATTGCAGGCTGTTAATGGGGTGAGGATTTAAATAAAGTTTATTTATTTGGTATATGAAAAGAATTTAATTTTAGATGAAACATTATGTAAGTGAAAAGAGCACCGCCCCTACAATATCGACTTCACAGTTAACAAGAGATATATTTTTAAATGAAGGTAAAGCTACACAAACATTTTGTTAAATATTGTCTTAGATAAACTACATAAATTCCCTTAGGAATTGGTGGTTTTTATCGTGGCCTTAGCTCAACACTTGTGCGAGAAATGCCTGGAGTTTTCTTCTTTTTTGGTAGCTATGAAGCTACCAGACAATTTTTGGCCGAGTAAGTCGAGATTAATGCCCCCATTGCCATTCTCAACTCTGTTTGGTCGTCTGCCAGTCGACCCAACTTTTACTCAACCAAATTATTTTTTGATATTGCAGAACTAAAAAACGTTGAGTTCCGCAATATCAAAAAATAATTTGGTTGAGTAAAAGTTGGGTTGAATGGCAGAATACCAAACTGAGTTGAGTTGAGAACGACAATAGCGCATTAATATATTTTTAATATTATAATAATTTAAATGATATTTCCTTATTTCAGACCCAATCAATCTAAAGAAGATATTGGTTCCTTAAAGACCATGTGTGCTGGTGCTGTTGGTGGCATAATGTTGTGGACTAGCACTTTCCCTGCGGATGTTATAAAATCACGCATACAAATTAATAACTTAAATGGTGGCATGTTGTCAATTGGTATCAAAATTCTTAGGGATGAAGGCCTTATGGCATTATATAAGGGTCTCTTGCCTTCGATTATTCGAACAATACCAGCAACAGCGACATTATTTTTAGTTTATGAAAATACTAGGAAGATTTTAGAGGGCGTATTGTTGAACAGTTGAAAATATGTTACTCTAACAAAAAAGTAGATGAGAAAACGCTATTTCGATATTAAGACCTCTAAAATTTGTGAGTAAAAATAATAAATATTTACTTATATCAGACAAATATGTACATATGCATATCAAAGTCTACAATTCTAAACTCATTTTTCAAATCCATATTGGAATCACATCACGATTCCCAAAATAAAGTTTTGCGAATTTGTAGCTTAAAGTGTAATTTTAATCTCTGATTTTAATTTGATGTTTGTATGTTCGTTGACTCAAAAAAAAACATATGATTTAAATATTTTTTACCCTTTTTCACTTATTAGTGACCTCATAAACTGCAAGTGAGATCACAAGTAGCTTGGTTCCCTCGGTGGAACCTAATCCCTGGTGGTGGATAGGGGAATGTCTCTCACACGTGGGTGGGGAACCAGTCACCGCTTGTGTGACTGCTTCCTCAACCACGTGTGGGGGTAAGGGAGGTATCCCAAGCTAACCAAACAGGTAGTAGTGGGTACTACTTTAAATTACCCCCCACCCCCATGCCCCGGTGTAATTGCGATGACCGTGCCATGGTCTTTTCGGTTCGCAGTCGGGGATTACCATTGTAATTGCACTCGAATCTGCTCTGAGCGTGTAGGTTCGAGTGCAGTTTCTTTTGGGTTGAATTGCGCTGTCAAACCCCTATTTTTCAGCATATAACATAAAAAAAACCCAAAAAAAAACAAAATAAAAAAACAAAACGACACGGACGGGACTACCCTAAAACAAAGTTTCAGGTGCATACAGAAACGATAGGAAAGGACGATTTTAACGAACTGACTCTAATGGACTCTGAGGCAGAAGCGACAACTACTGACGGACCAAGAGGAGATGTTGTTGTTGTTGTAACTGCGATATTATTGGTAAGATCGCAGAAATGGCAGTCCTTGGTCGGAATCCTAAGATTTCCGAGTCGTTCCGGTACGAAGAACCGACTGCCGTGGGAACGCTAGAGGAGATAGTAGAAGGTGGTGTCAAAGCGACACTTGCGCTCGGAGACCCAAGGGGTCCATTGTGATCCTTCTTTAAAGAGAAGAAAATAAGAGATTGAAGTCAGAGGAAGATAAAAGAAAAGTATAGAGGGAGAAGAAGAGTACCCTATCTAAGCCAACTGAGACCTGTGGTGAACCCTACAATATCATGCAATTTGCACTGTTGCAGATCCTGAAGTTCAGCATATGTAGAATCTGCTACCTAGATGTCCGAGCCTCTGATTTTGGAGCCTTGTACAGTGACAGAAATTGTGTTCTACCGATTCGGACATAATCTGCAGTGATCCGCAATGCTACCATTCCACCTACTTAACCTCGAATTTAAGGCACAATGTCCCGTTAAGAACCCTATACATCTTCTTAACCTTGACCTATTCAGGCCTAGTAGAATTTTGCTTCCACTAATGTCCCAATGTCCTACACGTAACCATGTTTCCTCATATCTTCGTGGTTTCCTTGCTGATCCAAGACTTAATGCCCGGATAAAAGTGACAGAATGGTGGAGCAATATCTGTGACTCTTTGTCTGAAGTATTGGCTCGTATTCTACATTTTTTAACTAGTTTGGAGGTGATACTATATTTTAGATCCATCTCTGAAGATCGAAATGCCTTGAAAAGGCGCTGTTTGCCCTTCTAGTCGGTTCTATCAGGGATTACGATTTCTGGTGCTGTGCCAAACTGTAACTCTTTAACTAAATAGTCAGATCGTGATAGGCCTGACTTTAATAGCCTGTTCCACGATTTCGAAAGAAAATCTACTCGAAAGAAAATGAGTAACTCGAATTCGAATTAATTTTGGTTTCACTATTTTGGAAGCAAAATATCAAGTGACTCATTTTGAAATTTGCTTTCGTATTGCTGGTAACTTGTTCGAAATAGTGAAACAAAAAATTTGTATGAAAATACTTACGTTTTCTTTTGACTTGTTTTCCGACTTATCTTTCGCATAAAATAAAGTTAGTGAAACGAAAAACAAATTTCTTTCGTATAAGATAAGAAAAAAAGCACTCTTTCGAGATCGTGGAACAGGCTATAAGCCTAAGGAGCCTGTTATGCTCAGAATACTGGTGTGTCCCGCATGCCTATATCTTATATACCCGACTCATACAGCCTTACTAGTTTTCTGGTTGCCACTCCCTTTATGAAAATATCAAGAGGGTACAGTGACAACATGATGTCTAGAGCTACTTGAGGTGTACTTTTAAGGCCACCAGTTATACCAATACTAGCACAACATTGTACCGTGTTGAGAGAAGTCAGGAATGAAACTTTACAAATTGCTTCCCACCATACTGTACAACCAGTATGGTCGGTTCTTCGTGCCGGAGCGACTCGGAATTTTCAGGATTCTAAAAAAGGACTGTCACTTCTACGATATTACCAATAATACGCAGTTACAACAACAACAACCACATGTTAATCGTGTTATGTAGCTATATATGGAAATCAGTTTAAAGTTTTATTCTTCCGAAAAGTTGATAATTAAACAGAAAAAAATTAAGAATAGAAAATTGTATCAAGTAGGACGGGGTAGTACCACGGTAGCAATCAGGTTAAAAATGTATCAAAAAAATACAATTCTACCATGTTTGCCATCCCTGGTGTGTTGCCGTACTCAATGTTGGTTTGAGTATTTGCTAAATGGTGAGAGAAATTTCATTTCCTCTCTTAAAGAAAACTACACAGTTTTTTAAATTAACGAACTTCTATAATTTTTACCTGGCAACACTGGGTAAAACTCTGCTGTTTGTTTATATTAGAAATTTTATTAAATAACAAATTTTCAGCAAAATAAAAGCAACAGCATAAATATAACAGAAAACGTGCACACATGACGCAATTCTACTGATAAGAAATGAAACTCATTTTAAGAGAGTAAAACAGAGAGAATATTTATAAAAGAGCAAAAATTGGACTCGAACTAATTGATAAATTCTGCTATGGGTACACGCTTTTCCAGTCAGTGCCTTATGTTTAGTTGTGTCTCAAAAGAGTTCCAGAGGAGAAGTGATTTTATTAGTTGATTAAATAAAGTTTTGAAAAGATAGTTTGCTTCTTATTCTTTGATAATTTAAGAATTGTTATTATTTGTGTGCATAAATTTTAATTATTCATTAATAAAAAAAAAGTTATTGAAATGCTGGGTAAGTGGTGTCTTTTTCATCAAATCGTAATGATTCAATTAAATCCTCAAATTTGTACTTTTCAGATGTTAAAACTGCAGATAACAAATTTCTTACGGGATGTATAGACTTTACGGCGGGTTCATTGGGTATGTTATAGTTAAAACTAAGGCAGGGATGTAAATTAATTTAATCTTCTAGATAAGGTTTATTTTAAAAGTATTTGCTTACTCGTTTTTTAACAAAAAAATCTGTTAAAACTCAAACTTTAGAAAAATCTCTTAGCAAATTAATGTGTATATCATAATACAAGTACAAGGTAGTTCCAATAGTCTTACTAAATTTTTAATAAGGATTTTTGAAGTTTCATTTTTATATTTACATTTGAAAAAATATTGCCACTTTTTAAAAACACAGCTTGAATATCGAACGGCATCAAATTTGCATATCATTATAAACACATTTTGACCTTGTAATTGTTATAATGGTTGTCTAGAAGTATTCCTTTATGATCCAGGCTCTCTTAAATTCAATATTTAATATATTTTTTTTTTTTTGATATTTATATTGAAGAAAAATAATTTCAATAAAAATATTAAATATTTACAAAATTGAAAACAAATCTAAACATATATGGTAGCTTTATTTTTTCACAAATGTCATAATCCTTATATATGTCAGATAGTGATTTTTAAATTTAAAAGTGACAATGGAACTACCGTGTACATATATCTTGGTGTATATTGATGGCTTTATATAAAAAAGGCCTAACTCGATTTTTTATTACTTTACAGGAGAAGAAAAAAACTTAATGAAAACGGTAAAATTTAAGATACAAAAAAAAACTTTTAAATTATAAATAACATGTATTGCTTTTTTATTAAAAACTGTATTAAAATTTTTGTTGTATCTTAAATTTTTAAAATTTTATTAACTTTTTTCCTTCAACTGTAAAGTAACAAAAAATCGAGTTAGGCCTTTTTTATATAAAGCCTTTTTTATACTAAGGCATCGATATATTGCCTTATTTAGCAACAATGTAAGATCCAATAGATAAGCATTTCTGTAAAATCTTAAAATTGCATTCACTTGCCAATTTTATTAATTGATTACATTGCAATTTTAACAAGATTATCTTTATGTAAATTTAATCTTACAGGTGGCGCCCTACAAGTCTATGTCTCCCAACCGTTGGATACAGTGAAAGTGAAACAACAAGCCTTTCCCAAACTCTACAAAAGTATGTTGGATTGTTTTGTCAAGACCTACAGACAAGATGGTATTTTTCGTGGTCTCTATGCTGGTTCTATACCCGCAGTTGTAGCAAATGTTGCTGAAAATTCCGTATTGTTTGCTGCCTATGGTGGCTGTCAAAAGGCCGTGGCGTATGGCATGAAAATAGAAAACACTAAAGATCTGCCAGTTATAGGAAATGCTTTTGCTGGATTTTTGGCTGCCTTCTTTTCGACGTTTACTCTATGTCCCACAGAATTGGTCAAATGTAAGCTGCAGGCTTTAAGAGAGGTTAGTTAACAATTCAGTAATGCCTCAAGATATATTTAAAAAGTGATATATTTAAATAATTTTAGATGCAGCAACAAAATCCCAAAGCTGACAAAAATATAGTAATGACACCCTGGAAGCTAACTAGACAAATAATGGCTACTGAAGGTAAGTTTTGAATGCTGTCAGTTTATTTTGTGTTTGAGTGTTAGAAACAGAATCTTTAGATAAGTGTAAAAATAGTTTGGAATCGTTAATAAAAATTTCTCTGTTATCGAAATTCATGGACAAAGATAAGATTATGTAGGGAACAACATGATTAAATTCGCAAAGATTTTGTTTTGAGTAGGTGTGACCAGTAATTTTTATTTTTTGCGTTGGTAAAGGTAAAAAATGTAATAAAGTACGACCTCATGATGCCCTACACAAAAGAGGCGAAACATTTTTCTTTATTTATAATAAAGTTAATATTGGGATTGTGTTTAAATGACCTATGATCAAATAAGCTTGATGTTAAATATACATTAATACTACTACTTTGTGTGAGTTTTATCACCACTGATACCTATTACTGATCAGAAGTTTTTGGGACATTTAATTTATTGAATTAACGTAAATATAGAGGTTGAGTAGAGCAGACCTATATCAAATGTGCTCGATGTGGCAAAACTTTAATACAACTACTTTGTTGTAAGTTTTTTTTAGCACTCATACCTAATATTTATCAGAAGTTTAAAAAAAACCATTGGCATTGCAACCATGCATTTCTGTTGATCATAAGTTTTTGTAAAATTTTTATGGGGGCACCCATAGGATTCAATGATTATTTCCCGATGCTACCAAAAATATCTGAACAAAAATAAAATATTTGAGACCTACGATATCTTACTTATACATTATATCGTATCATTAACAGAAAGACATTCCGGCATTTCAATTTAAACTCTTGTAAAAAGGATAATATCTGTATTTTCCATTTAATTTGTATATCGTATAAAAAAACTAATTTTCCCCTTTATATTCCAGGTGTACCCGGTTTCTTTAGAGGTCTTACATCCACATTTATGCGTGAAATGCCTGGTTATTTCTTTTTCTTTGGCGGCTATGAAGGCACCAGAGAATATTTGGCTAAGTATGTTTCGAATGCATATTTTTTCTTTTTATTTCGGTTTACTTACTTTAAATTGATTTTTGATGCCATCTCAGACCCGGTCAATCCAAAGAAGATATTGGTGCACTAAAGACTATGTTTGCTGGTGCTGTAGGTGGTGTTACTTTATGGACTTGCATATTCCCAGCTGATGTGATAAAATCACGTATACAAGTTAATAATCTTAAGAGATCTATGACTTCGGTGGGTTTGGAAATCATTCGCCAAGAAGGTGTATTGGCTTTATACAATGGTTTACTGCCATCGGTATTGCGAACAATACCTGCTACTGCCACTTTGTTCTTAGTATACGAATACACCAAAAAGACTTTAAATGAAGTTCTGTGACCTGTAGAGAAAATTGAAGTTTTTAATAGTATAGTAGAATTTAATGAAGTTGTTGTACAAATAAAATTACTTGTTATTAAAATTTGTTTGATTTTCTATTTAAATATTAGTAACATTTGAAAGCCGGCGTTTAATAAAGTTTCTGCGATCTTGATGGGTTTCTAACTCACGCCATTCATGCCAATATATCTGGAAAGAAATATTTAAAAATTTAAACTCATTTGTTGTTCAAGTTCTTCTGATTTTAATTAAACTCACCACTATATACTTATGACCCAAAATTTGCAATTGCTTTAATTTCATATCAAATAAACCAGTGTGCCTATTTTTGCCTCTTACAACATTATTCCAGCCTGCTATAATAATTGCTATAGTATCAATTTCCGGGCGATTTTGTTCACCCAATAACAATTCACGTGTCAATATGACACCATTATAATTTTCTGGACAATCTTTGGAAATTTCTAAAGATTTTCTTCTCTCACGATCATAACAAATAACAATATCCGATCTTTCATAATTGGGTAATATATGTTTCAGCTGATTATTCGGCAGGAAACCATCAGTGATTTCCTTAATTTGTAGCAGAATATTATCCGTAGCATTTAATTTGAACTTGGAATTACGTTCGGGTATATAATTTGTCAACATTTTACCCATAGTCTTGCGATGTTTATCCAGTAATTGAGCTCCTTCGTAACCTTCATCTTTAAGATTTATTTTCACAAAGGTATCTAAATGAAAGATGTCTCTACTTAGAGGTAGACTAGAACCAACAGCATGTTTTAGAAACTTTCCCTCCAAAGCCGAAGATAACATTTCTTTGTCGTAATATCCTCGTAGTGTAAGAAAATGAAGACAATTTGTAAAACATTTAGGATGTTTAAGAATTTCTGGTATACGGTTATTGAGAGATTTTAGGATTTTTTCGCATAATTTTTCTTCAATTTTACTGGGTGTGTGTATATTAAAGAGGGCAATAACTAAACTTATACGTTCCAAGTCTTTAAGTCTTGTCGAATCGAGTTGATCGTGAAATTTGTGCATAATTTTTTCTATGATTTCATCATGGGAGCATTGTAAATCACAGCCTAGTAGGGCGACATGTAGGCACATTAACAGATTCATGCTGTCTAATTTTTCTTTGCTAATTTTATCCAATAGTTGCATCATGATATCGACTTGAGGCAGTTTGGAACTGTAGCGTAGGACCTAAAATTAGAAAAATCATTAAATTTTGAATTAGACCTGTTTTTTGTTTATTCTAGGTTTTAAGTTACAGTCATCGTTATATCAGTAAGGAATATCTTTCTTCCAACTTATTTTTCCCTTTTAAATATAGTCATACCAAGATATTAATGGTATAAATGACGGAGCCATGCGTCATCCACTTCACTTTACAGTCATCTAACGTTTTTGTTATTTACGTCGGTAACAGCCTTTTTGGGGCATTAGCAGTATAGGAAACTTCTTTTCAACGTTAATTTGTCTGTTATGGTGTAAAAATTCAGTATCGAGTAGTTCTATATAAACATCAACCTGTGAACCAAATTTTATATGAGTCCTATTTGACCTAGCTCCCATATAAAACCCGCCCCGAAAAACACTTAAATGTTTATAATCTGAAGTTAGATTACGTATGATAATACAAGTCGGTCTAGAGTAACCGATGTTCCAAATACTGTCACTTTTAAATAATACTAGGATATAATCTCTTAAATTATTTTAAATCAGTACAAAAAAATATTATTTGATCACAAGAAAAAGAAGTTTTATATGGACACCCGACATGTACCAGATTTTGTAACAATTTTTCTACTTTTGACCCTGATAAAAACTCTACTTCCGATACACAGTATATAGAAGCAAAGACTCTGTAGTATAAAGATGTTGCGCTTCCATACATTGATTTGCCGTATGGTCTTTTCGATAAGTCCCATAAAAAAGAGAGTATACCACAACTACTGAAGACGATTCTCCAATGAGAGAAAGCGAAACAGACACACGTGCTCATGAAATATTTGTGCGTTTATGTGATTTTCATTGTTCTTTATCCACTTTAATTTCACTTTTGACAGAAAACAAATTTATGGAGTGCAATATATCTTTATATTATAGTCTATGATAGAAGATTTATAAGAACATCTCTTCGGTTACAATTTTTCAAAAAGCCGACAATAGTCCAAGTATAATTGCCACCACAAGAAGAACTACTCGCCATAATATTCAAAATTTATATTGTCAAGAAATCCCAACCTAAAATACTCAGGAATTCTTCGCAATTCTCCCTCACTCTTCTTGCAATCTCCCGGAAAATTCATTAAAAGACTAATGTTACGACAGACAAAGCAATTAATCGACTTACTCTTAAGTTTCCAGCTTCTAGATGCGTAATAATGATCAACGGGGATCATAAATGAAAGTAAATAATGTCGCGTCACCATAATTATCAGATTCTAACCCAGAACCCAATTCCTCAAAACTTTTGGCTAAACTTTTGGACCTATCACCATCATACCTTGGTGGTTTCAGATGTGACGAATATGGCATAAAGTCAGGTGCAGCAGGTTTAAAACTTTTTAGAGCCATTTGGTAGCCTTTTTGCTCTTTATTCCATCTGCCGATATTTATGAACCCGACCAAAGCTCCTAGGCGGCCCTCTTTGCAAAACCCTGATAAAACTAATTATTTACACTCACCTTCAAAATCGCCACAAACGTGATATCATCCACACTATCCAGCTCATCCATTAAACGTTGATACAACAAGTTCAATAAATCTTTATTTCTTATCTGAGTTTGCGTCTTAAAGAAACCCATTGACATGACACCCAATTCAGCCAAAGACATTTCATGAGCACATTTCGCTAAATTCACCTCAAAATCAAACATTTCGAAAACCGAGCGTCTCATGACATTACACAAAAACATAGTTTGAACCAGTTGGCTTGGCTGCATTTTGATCACTTTGCGACCAAGTTTGCGTAAGGCTTCCCAAACAAATTCACAAATGCGAGCCAAATTCAATTTATACCAAGCATCACAGATCAGTAAAAGTTCATCTGTTTTCCATTTTTCTATACGACGACAGCACTCGATATCGAGAGTGTTCCAAAGCTCCACATAGTTAGGGGAACGTACATTTTCAACGGGAGGCAAAATGGCCAGCAAACGCAAAGAATCCCTTAATTGCTCATCGCTTAACAAATGGATCTTATCACAGTATTGACTAGCAAAGCTGGTGAATTGAGGTTGTGATATCAGAGTATTAGATTGTTGGCAGTAGCAGCACAAGATTTTAAATTGGTCAAACAATTCATTGATGGACACATTTTGATCTAGGGGTTTTAGTATACTCGGGCTAATTTCTTTGGCAGCAACGATATCATTGTATTCATTTAGAATTTGATAAGACTTCAAAGAGTCTTCCAAGACTTTATGGGCATGCATATTTTCTCGATCCATATAGATTTTAGCATTTGTTGTGGCCGAAACATGCACAAATTTGCTTGAAAGCAGTGGCCATTTTTGTCTATTAAATTTATACACATTTTTGGCAGAATTTATTAAAACACTTTTCACTAAAGTTCTTAACATTTTTTTATAACAATTACACTAAACTTAACACTATTTAATTCATTATTTTTATATAAATAAAAACGATTTAACAAAAACTACGCAACTAAACATTTGCCGCCCGGCTGCTATTAAGTAAAATGTCAAGAAAATCAGCTGTTTAACAGAATTTGGTGGGATTTATGAGTTGTTTTTGTTTTGCATGTAAAAAAAATGTAAACAAACTCTTTTTCTGATTGGGAAAGTAACAAGAGTATTTAAAAGAGAATTATTCTGTTTTATTAACAGTGTAATGTTAATCCGTGGAATAATAAGCAATTAACATGGGGGAATAATGTTGAAATTGGAAAAAAATATGTAATCAACATAAAACTGATGCTAGAATCCATAGATTTAATTAGGGCATGTAGAACTCTTTAAGGATCATCTCAAATAAGATCCATCGAATTACACCATTTCCAAATACAGATTGAAATGTTTAAAAATGTTGAAATAACCTATCATAACACTAGTTAACAAAATTTAAATTTTTGCTTAACATTTGAGTACAACTTAATCCCTGTACATAGCGTTACCAAGTGTGCAAATTTATCTTTTTTTCAGATTTTAAAAGTGGAAAATAGTAGAAAAAAGGTTTTTACCCAAGAAAATTTTTTTTATTACACAATTAGTTAATATTGCATATAAAAATATGTTATTTTTAACATTTTCTCAATTCCGCGAAGTGAGACTTATAGGAGGTACCAGAAAAAATGTACCGATTTTTAGCAATTTAAATATTCGGCACAAAACAAAAAAAAATTCAAAATTTTTCTATACTAAACATTTCGGTATCAACATTTTTTTTTTATAAAAAATTTTTTGGTACCAAAATTTTTCTGTAAAAAATTTTTTGGTATCAAAATTTTTCTATAAAAAATTTTTTGAAATCAAAATTTTTTTATAAAAAATTTGTTGGTATCAAAATTTTTCTATAAAAATTTTTTGGTATCAAAATTTTTCTATAAAAAATTTTTTGGTATCAAAAGTTAATATGAAAACATTTTTTTCTATATAATAATTTTTGATATGCAAATTTTTTTAAAGTAATATTTTCGTATATTTTTTTTTATAGAAAAATTTTTCTATAGCAAATTTTTTTGATATCAAAATTTTTCGATAGAAAATTTTTTGGTATCGAAATTTTTCTTTACAAAATTTTTTGGTATCAAAATTTTTCTATAGAAAATTTTTTGGTATCAAAATTTTTCTATAGAAAATTTTTTGGTATCAAAATTTTTCTATAGAAAATTTTTTTGGTATCGAAATTTTTCTTTACAAAATTTATTGGTATAAAAATTTTTCTATAGAAAATTTTTTAGTATCAAAATTTTTCTATGAAAAAATTTTTTGGTATCAAAATTATTGTATGAAAAAATTTAGGTACACAATTTTTTATAAAGTAATATTTTCGTTTAATTTGTTTTTAAAGAAAAAATATCAAAATTTTTCTATAGAAAATTTTTTGGTATCAAAATTTTTCCATAGGAAATTTTTTGGTATAAACATTTTTTTATGGAAAATTTTTTTGTATCAAAATTTTTCTATAAAAAATTTTTTGGTATAAAAATTTTTCTATGGAAAAATTTCGGTACACAATCTTTTCTATAAAATAATTTTTGATATATAATTTTTTCTAAAGTCATATTTTCGTATAAAATTTTTTTATTGAAACATTTTTCTATGAAAAAATTTCGGTACACAATTTTTTTTGTGTCAAAATTTTTCAATAGAAAATTTTTTTGTATCAAAATTTTTCTATACAAAATTTTTTGGTATCAAAATATTTATATAGAAAATTTTTTGGTATCAAAATTTTTATATAGAAAATTTTTTGGTATCAAAATTTTTATATAGAAAATTTTTTGGTATCAAAAAATAGAAAATTTAAAAAATTGAAATTTTAACAATTTTTTTTTAGCGAAACAAAAAAAAATACCAAAATGTAATACATTTTAAACATTTGAATTTCGAAATGACTAATTCTATTTTTAACTAAACATATATTTTCTATAAAAAAAAAATTATTTAAAAAAACTCTTTTTCACCAAAAAACGTTTTTTACTTAAAATTTATTTTTATCAAAAATTTGTAAGATAGACATTTATAATTTCCATCAAAACGTATTTTATTTTGATTTGTAATGTTGTGTTGTAATCATTACAGTGGTTCTGTTAAGTTTCTACTATAAAAAATACTAAGCCTCAAAATATGCAACAAAACTAAGTGATAAAATCAACTCAGAAAAAACATGAACATTTCATGTTAATCTTAATAACATACATGATGTTAAATAAATAAACACTGTAAACATTTATTTTGTAAACATATTTTTCTGTAAACATGTATCTAGTAATTAACAGAAATGTATGAATACAACAGAATTGTCATACAGAAATTTTTAAACATCTTTTCTTTTTCAATGCCATTCGTTAATATATTTTAGTTTCTCTCTGAATTTACTCGGTTTGGCTGAATGTCTGCAAGTTAAATGAGTAAGAATTCATAATAAATTGGGAAAGAGCTGCTATTTATACATAATAAATTTTTTTTTTAATAAAATAACTTACAAGAAAAAATAAAGCAAAATGGTAAGTTTTATTTGGCATTAATTAAAATTATGGATAAATTTGAAAGATCTGCTGACGAATAAGACGTCATAAAGGAATTGAAATAAATATTTATGAGAGAATGAGTTTTCTTTGCAACTCAACTGTACCTGTGCTAGAAAACAAAAGATGGTTTATTACAAAGAGACAGTAACATATTTGTTGTACGTGTTTGAGAAGAGAGATGTTGGTATACATACAATTTTCTAGAGTTGCCATAATTAAACAAAAATAGTTATTGAGTTATGAACACGGGTCGTCGCAGACAACAGAACAAAAAATAGTTGGCAGAGTTGCCGTTTTTTATACATTTAGCTAAAATAAGGATTTTTCAATGAGTAGTTCTAACGTTTTTAAAAAAAGTTTTCTACTCCATTTTTTATTTAATAAATTTATCAAACAAATTTTTGATAAAAAAATTTTCTAAAGAAAAATTTTTTTATCAAAAATTTTTCTATATACATTTTTTGTCAAAAATTTTTTTACCAAAAATTTTTCCGTAGAAAATTTTTTTTATCAAAAATTTTTCTACAGAAAATTTTTTTATCAACATAAATTCTGGTTCAACTAAAATTGATTTCTTTCAATTAAACTGCATGGGCACCGCGATTTACATGTTTTCATTAACTATTTCAAGTTTTTTCAAAATTTGCAATAGCGTAAAAGAATAAACAAAAACTTGTCAAAACAAAAATCTTTGTCTTCATTACCAGCTGACAGTTGGTTAAAGTGCAAAGTAAATGTAGATTAATAAAGGATAGGGATACAAAGCATAAAACTTATCCACCATAGTTCGTCTAACTGAATCGATCATATGGTTATAGGTGAAATAGAAATGAGTGTCAACATAATTCTCGTTTTCCATTTCGCTTAAGAATTCCGTTAAATAGATGATCTTAACTACTGGCATCTAACAGTTGGTGACACAGTGTGCTGATGAAGTCCGTAGCGGGACAGAAAATGCAGCATTCTACACTGCTAAGTGTAATTTAAAAATCATAATGAAAAAAAAAATAATTTATGACATAAATCTAAGAATGACTCAAACATTTTTTTATCAAAGATTTTTCTATAGAAAATTTTTCTAAATAAATTTTTTTTATAAAAATGTTTCTATAGAAAATTTTATTAAAAATTTTTCTAAGTAAATTTTTTTTTCAAAAATGTTTCTGTAGAAAATTTTTTTACCAAAAATTTGTTTTAGAAATTTTTTTTACCAAAAATTTTTCAGTAGAAATTTTTTTTATCAAAAATTTTGTTATCAAAAATTTTTCTATAGAAAATTTTTTTATCAAAAATTTTTCTATAGAAATTTTTTTTATCAAAAATATTTCTATAGAAAATTTTTTTATCAAAAATTTTTCTATAGAAAATTTTTTTATCAAAAATTTTTCTATAGAAAATTTTTTTATCGAAAATTTTTCTATAGAAAATTTTTTTATCAAAAATTTTTCTATAGAAAATTTTTTTATCAAAAAATTTTCTATAGAAAATTTTTTTATGAAAAATTTTTCTAAAGAAAATTTTTTTATGAAAAATTTTTATACCGAAAATTTTTCTATAGAAAATGTTTTCATCAAAAATTTTTCTATAGAAGATTTTGGAATTTTTTGTTATAAATTTATTTTGATCAAAAATTTTTACAGAAAAAAAAATCTAAAAAAAAAATAAAATATCTAAAATCTGAAAAATATTTCCAATATTTACAAAATTATTCCCAATGTTTACAAAAATAATAGTGTCTGGCAACAATGCCCGAGATTATCATTTCTTTGTTCTCTCGAACCATATATTTGGTTGCTATTAATTGGATTTTGATTTACTTCTTGGCTATGTTGTTTTTGTCTTTTCTTTAACAAAGCGGCACCAACCAACTCTGTTAACATCCTAATTCCAACTGAATGATTTTAATACTAATTTTCACGAGTTTTATTAATGATCGTGGTATTTACGAAAATTAAATAAATTCATCGGCTACTGGTGGTATGAGCTGTCTACTCCTGGTTATGAACAAAGAGAACAGAACAAAAAATTCGTCGGCAGAATTGCCGTTTTTTATTCATTCAACTAAAATAGGTAAGTATTTTTTTTTAATGTGCAGTTCTGATGTTTTAAAAATAAAAACTTTTCTACTGTATTTTTTTTTTAATATTTTAATAAAATATTTTTATGGAACACAGAAAATATTTTTATGGAAAACAGAAAATATTTTTATAGATTTTTTCCCAAAATTTATGATACAATTTTTTAATCATAAATTTTTCTGTAGAATTTATTTTTTATTAAATTTTTCTGGCAAAAACTTTACTATAGAAAGTTTTTTGTTAACAATTTTTTAGAAAATTTTTATACAGAAAAATATTTCTATCAACAACTTTTTTATAGAAAAATATTTTTTTCGAAAAATTTTCTATAAAAATTCAATTTGTCTAAAGAATATAAAAATTATTTAATATTAGAATTTATTTCTGTTCCGAAAAATTTTCCCAATTGGATTACATTTATTTCAAACAATGCTTACAAAAATAATAGTATCGTGGCAACAATGTTCGAGATTAATTTCTTTGTTCTCTCGTACCATGAATTTTGTTGCTATAAATTGGATTTTGATTTTGTATTTTCTTTAACAAAGCCGCACCAACCGACTTTGCTAACGTCCAAACTCCAACCGAATGCTTTAATACTTGTTTTCACATGTTTTATTAATGATCGTGGTATTTATGAAAATTACATAACTCACACTTTCCTATATAAGTTTGGTTTTGTTACATAGTGCAATCATAGTTATTAAACCACTTAATCTTCAAATAGGATCTAAGAACCTCATTTTTCTATATAACAGTTTGTTCTGATCTTTGGCGATAAGTCAGAAAACTTCACACTCAATTTAAATACTTTAAAGATATCGACATGTTAAATTTTGGTTAAATTGTTCCCAATTTGGTTATTTTTAAATGAAAATTTGGATACAAAATTAATTTTGTCGTGGCAACACTGGGTACGTTCCACTGTGATTTCTGTTTCGTTTAATTATGTTATTGTATAAGTGAGCAAAACCTGTATTCATTCCTGTACTAAATGAATCGCACTTAAATCTCTCAGTTAATCAACATAGAATTAAAAGATAAACATTGCATAAAAGTCGTTGTGCTGGCTGCTTATAATGTTAACCCGTAAACTATGCAATATTATTTAGTGCTCAAAGCTATACAATAAAAATTTTCATTAACAGTGTGAAACATTTAAAAGAACTGTTAATATTAAACATTCTTACAAATGTATCTAGTAAACAGCAACAATGTATATTAAACACAGCGTGGCCAAACTCAAATATTATCAACTCATTGCTTTGTCTTCATTCGCATAAACATTTTAGTTTCGCTCAATATTTAATTGGGGTCGCAGGTTTTCTGAAAAGTAAAACGAGTAAAAAAAATTAACTAAAGAAAAACTAAACAACTAAAGGCAAGTTAATTAGCTGTAATTTTGTAAATATAATTAAAAATAACTTATTAATAATTGTTAAGTGATAAGTATTAATTTTTCTTAAGATTTTATTATAAAATATTTGGTCAGCTGACGAACAAGTGGTCATAAAGGGGATGAAAACAGAACTCTGTCTTTGCCTCACAATAGATTTGAGAGAGAAATTTTGTAAGAGTATTTGCAAGCTTTTTTTCGGTTTAACTGTACCTGAGTAAGAAAGCAATAGATAATTTAATAGAAAAAGAAAGCGCTATGTGTTGTTCTCGGTGTTTATGATTGAGAAATTTATGTATACATACAAATTTTCAAGGTTTACGAGTTAAGTAAAAATGGTTGTTGAGTTATCAGCTTATCCGATTAATAAGTACATACATAGTTAGACATGATCATACAATTTTTCTTTGTTTTCTACGATCATAATTTGTTACTACAACTAGGTCCATGAAAATGTACCTATGAGCATTGCAACAATAATTATTTTCGTTTTATTACAACGGATCCTTGTTTATGTAAAAAACAAATTCATCCGACTTTCAAAGACTATAACTGTATTGTCGATATTTTATATATACGAGGGTTGCCTTTTATGTTTCAAAATTAATGAAAACAAATAAAATGGCTTTGTTGCCTTTCAAAATGTTTTCCATTGAGGATCAATTCACTTTTAGATACGTGAAAATTAATTTTCAAATCAGTTTTCCATTTCAATAAGGGCACTTCCAGATGAGATTGAGACAAATCCATTTTGTTCTGAAAACACTAGCTCTCAATACCATTTGTTGGTTTGCTTGCCTTGGAAGAGCCATATAGTCGATTGCTATTTACTTTAGATCTGCGACATGAGTAAAGATGTTTTGGAAGTCCGCGATCCCCATTTCTTGCTCAATTGTAATTGGTTTTTCGGATTAGACTTTTCGTTAACGGCTCACTACAAAAAAGTCAAACGGTGTCAAATGGCAGCTCATATTCAGCTAATTGACATCACCATTTCGGCTACTTAAACGGCGCAATATATCAATTGTGGCATGAAATGTGGCGCAAGATGCACCATCCAGTTGAAACCAAATATTCACATCAATACCATGAAATCGGGTACCGATGTGCGATAGGTATCTGACCGTAATTGTTGCGCTGTCCTCACATGAGCCAATGATGTCTTGTTCAGTCACTCGTAATGGGTGCATTGGCTTTTGTAAGACCACATGGTCTTCTGAGCCCCAAATATGACAATTTTGCTTATTATCTACCCACTAAAACTTTATCAGAAAACACAATTATTTTCTAAATTAAAAAGAAACATTGTCTTTGTTTTAGAAATAAATTTCCAATAAATCCCAAAGTTGCTCAAGCGTTAATTAATTTCAGATGACAACACTGGTATCTTCGAATCTCAAAATACAAAGTGCAACCCTTGTTGGGATTTGTATGTTAGCATAGTCGGTTGGGCATGAAATGATGCCCCAAATATAGTAATTCAGATTTAGAAATATTCTCTTTTTGGAAATAAATTTCCAATAAATCCCAATCGAGTATCTTCGAGTCTTAAAACACAAAATTCAACCCCCGTTGAAATTTGTATGTAACATAATCGTGCCGCTTTGTTAAAGAAAATACAAAAACAAAATATACAAGAAACAAAATCAAAATCCAGTTTATAGCAACAAAATGCATGGTTCTAGAGAACAAAGAAATATATTCTCGAACATTGTTGCCAAGACACTATTATTTTTGTATACATTGTTTGAAATAAATGGGAATATTGGGAATATTTTTCGAAGTAGAAATAAATTCTAATATTAAACAATTTTAGAATTTTTAGAAAATTTTTCTATAAAAATGTTTTTCTGTGAAAATTTTCAAAAAAAAAATATTATATTAAATTTTTCGATAGAAATATTTTTGTGTCTAAAATTGTCTATAGATAACAAATTTTATACAGAAAAATTTTATATAGAAAAATTTTATAAAGAAAAATTCCTGATAAAAAAATGTCTATAGAAAAATTAAAAAAAAATTTCTGTAAAAAAATGTTCTATAGAAAAATTTTTTATCAAAAATGTTCTACAGAAAAATTTTTGACAAAAAATTTTATACAGAAAAATTTTTGATAAAAAAATTTTATATACAATAATTTTTGATAAAAAATTTTCTATAGAAAAATCTTTGATAAAAAATTTCTATAGAAAAATTTATGATGAAAAATTTTATGTAGAAAAAATTTTTTGATGAAACATTGTATTTAGGCAAATTTTTGATAAAAAAATTTTCTATAGAAAAATTTTATATACAAAAATTTTATATACAAAAATTTTTGATTAAAAAAATTTTATACCTATACACAAATTTTTGATAAAAAAAATTATATATACAAAAATTTTTAACAACAAAATGTTATATACAAAAATTTTTGACAAAAAAAAAATCTGTAGAAAATTCAAAAATTTTTGATAAAAGAAATTTCTCTCGAAAAATTTTTTATATAAAAATTTTCTACACAAAAATTTTTGATAAAAAAAAATTTCTATAGACAAATTTTTAATAAAAAAATTTTATATACAAAAATTTTTGATAAAAAAATTTTCTATACAAAAATTTTTAATAAAAAAATTTTCTATAAAAGAGTTTTTGATAAAAAAAAATTGATATAGAAAAGTTTTTGATAAAAAAAATTTCTACAGAAAAATTTTTAATAACAAAATTTTTAAAAAGATTTTTGATAAAACAAATTTCTATAGAAAAATTTTTAATATAAAAAATTTCTACACAAAAATTTTTGATAAAAAAATGTTCTACAGAAAAATTTTTGATAAAAAAATGTTCCATAGAAAAATTTGTTAAAAAAAAATTTTTCTTTAGTAAAATTTTGGATAAAATAATTTGTATCAAAAAATAACAAAATTGTCGGGATGTAAATATTATTCAAAAATAATGACTATTCGCATTTGATCCCAAATCTGTTACATTTATTTATTAATGTAACAGACCAATTTATTGATAAAAATATTGAATAATATTTACATCCTGACAATTTTGTTATTTTTTGATAAAACTGCATGCATTCAGCTTGCAGAATGCTTTTTCACCGCATTCTGCACATAGTAGCCAACGGCTGCAGCAAGAATGTGGGAAGTGAAAGAAGATGAAAACTGAAAATTGTTTGTGTTTTGTTCAGTCGATGATTTACGCTTTTACTTATGGTTTATGAACATAATTCTAAAAAGTTTTGTTTGTAAATGAGTATTAATGCGAGGTTTTCGATCTGTCTAAATTGGAGATAATCCTCCTGAAGAGATGGCCTAACCAACCATCGAAACGCGTCGAGGAATTTTGGGTTTCTCCGCAAACAATTTTTGGCTTTTTATCAATAAATTGGTCTGTTACATTAATAAAAAAATAATTTGTATAGAAAATTTGTTGATAAAAATTTCTATAGAAAAATTTTTGATAAAAAAAAAATTTCTATAGAAAAACTTTTGATAAAAAAATTTTCTGTAGAAAAATTGTTGATAAAAAATTTTCTATACAAAAATTTTTGATAAAATAATTTTTTACAAAAACTATTTAAAAAAAAAAATTATATAGAAAAATTTCTGATATAAATTTTATATAAAAAAATTTTGACAAAAAATTTTCTACAGAAAAATTCTAGATAAAAAATTTTTGATAAAAAATTTTCTTTAAAAAAATTGTTGGTAAAAAAATTTCTATACAAAAATTTTAATAAAAAATTTTTATGCAAAAATTTTTGATAAAATAATTTTTCAATAGAAAAATTTTTGATCAAAAAATTGTTTCTTTTTAAAACATCTACACATTGAAAAAATACCTATTTAAGTTAAAAGTATAAAAAACGGCAACTCTGCTGACGATTTATTTGTTCTGTTCTTTTGTGCCGACCTCTGCCTATAACCAACTTTTTCGTCGTTTACACAGAGAAGCAATGTTGGGTCTTAAATAAAATTTGTTCTGTAAATTTCTCACAGAATTATGAGCAAGCGCTGAATTTAAACCTGACCATTTTTCTCTTTAGTTTTTATATAAGAAATTTGCATATTTGAGAAATTCTAGTTGAAATCTCATCAAAATTTTAGACAATACTGAAGAGCTAAAAATATATTTATATTATTAAAATATGTTATACATCTGATCTTATTTAACCAGATATTTGAAATAGACTCTAACTTGTAGTTGTGTCTCACTGTAAAAATCTGTATTGAAATCAGAATAATAGTTTTATTTTGATCTCACTTCGTATTGTTTTTAAGTATACATATGTATGTATGTATGTATTTTACATGTATGCATAAGATAAATGACTTGCAGAGCAAAATTAGGAGCTCTCATACTGTATATATTATTTAGCAGAATGTAAATCACTAAAAGAACATGTTGCTAAACTAAACAATCTTACAGCATTGCCAAAAGCCAATGTTTAAGATGTTCGTGTGTCTGCAACATTATTAAAACTTTTGTATACCCATTTCAGTTTCTCTCAAGAGTTTGTTTAGTTCGGCTGTGTCAGTGTTTAACAAAGTGAAGTGTTATTTTGTTTTTCATAGATAAAATAAATAAAAACATTTTTATTAAAATTATATCAATAGCGTTTTATGTTATTAATTAAAGGTAAGATTGTTTTATAAAATGTATTTAAATTTAAATAAATTGTGAAAAATTATATTTGGTCTGCTGGCGAATAGAAAGACAAAGCGTAATTGAAAAATACCAACACATCGTATGTATCATATTTTTTGAGAGAGCGCAAGAGAAGTTATTGCAGATTTTCTTTTGTTACTCTTGTTTGCTATTTTACTCTTTTTTTTCTGTGTGAAAGAGAAGGGTATATTTTATTACAAGAGTGAAATAGCTTTCTAGACTTTCTTATGGTTTGTGTCTTGAAAAAATGTTGTAATGTATACAAATAATTGGGACAGTTATGGGTTAATAGCAGCACATGAGACGTTGTTTATTATTTAAACGAAATATTCAAAATTCTTCCTTGCTACAAATGTAGACGACATTCGATCGTTTATGTAAGTTTTATAATCCCGGGCACATGAAGGTTAAAACGTTGATGTCAAAAACTACATAAATCTAAAATTTGCTTTTTAGCAAAAATTGTACATGACAACAGTTTAGTTAAGAGTTTGGAACTCTTTTAGATGCATATCTAAACATAAATACCTACATATAAACATTGAATTTTTGCCAACGATTGCTTTGTAGCGCCATCTGGTGTATTATGATTTTAAATTTTAATTTTTTTTGATAAAAAGAACAATTTTCGATAAAAATATTTTCTTTAGAAAATTTTTCGTTCAAAATTGTTTTTTTATAGAAGACTTTTTGATCAAAAAATTTTTTTTCTATGGAAAAAAATACCTTCTATAGAAAATTTTTCGATAAAAAATATTTTCTTTAGAAAAATTTTCGATAAAAATATTTTCTATAGAAAATTTTTCGATAAAAAATATTTTCTATAGAAAATTTTTCGATAAAAAATATTTTCTATAGAAAATTTTTCGATAAAAAATATTTTCTATAGAAAATTTTTCGATAAAAAATATTTTTTTATAGAAAATTTTTCGATCAAAAAAATTTTTTATAGGAAATTTTTCGATCAAAAAAATTTTTTATAGGAAATTTTTCGATGAAAACAAATTTTTTATAAAACATTTTTCGATAAAAAATATATTCTGTAAAAAAATTTTTGATCAAAAATATTTTCTATACTAAATTTGTCGATCAAAAATGTTTTTATAAAAATTTTCTATAGAAAATTTTTCGATCAAAAATATTTTCTATAGAAAATTTTTCGATCAAAAATATTTTCTATAAAAAATTTTTTGATCAAAAATATTTTTCGATCAAAAATATTTTCTATAAAAAATTTTTTGATCAAAAATATTTTCTATAAAAAATTTTTTGATCAAAAATATTTTCTATAGAAAATTTTTCGATCAAAAATATTTTCTAGAGAAAATTTTTCGATAAAAAAAAATTTTCTATAGACAATCAAAAATAATATAATAATGTAAAAAAATTTTTGATCAAAAATATTTTCTATACTAAATTTGTCGATCAAAAATGTTTTTATAAAAATTTTCTATAGAAAATTTTTCGATCAAAAATATTTTCTATAGAAAATTTTTCGATCAAAAATATTTTCTATAAAAAATTTTTTGATCAAAAATATTTTTCGATCAAAAATATTTTCTATAGAAAATTTTTCGATCAAAAATATTTTCTATAAAAAATTTTTTGATCAAAAATATTTTCTATAAAAAATTTTTTGATCAAAAATATTTTCTAAAAAAAATTTTTTGATCAAAAATATTTTCTATAGAAAATTTTTCGATCAAAAATATTTTCTATAGAAAATTTTTTGATCAAAAATATTTTCTACAGAAATTTTTTCGATAAAAAACTTCTCTTTCAGTGTTGCCATATTTTTGTATTACAATTTTAAGGAAAAACGTCAATCGGCAAACCTGTCGTGCGCAAATAATACGCATATTAGAAAAATAATTCTAAATAGCCTAGTAAAGCAACGTTTTGGTTCCTTTCTAAATTCAAGAAAACAATCAAATACTGAAATGTACGTAAGATCTCAATAAACAACTTTGAAGAACATATTAACTTTTTAGGTTTTTTTTCTTAAAATCGTTTAGGTAATGTTAAGATAACCGCAAAAGTTAAAAAATTTCCGAAATATTTATGTATAATTTTATGTGTTTTTTCTTTACTTCAACATTCGTATTATATTATTCAAGAATTATAGAATATAGATTACGACTTCCCAAATACAAAATTTGAGTTTTATGCGCATGTTGGACAAATGACGTCACGGAACAGTGGAACATTTTTCATTTTTTTTCCTTAAAATTCTTCTAGTTCAAAATTTAATGATCAATTTTTTTCTCTAACTTCATTATTTTATTTGGAAAAGAACAAAAGAACGCTACAAAAGTAAGATTAATTAAAAAACAAACACAATATTTTTTTTTACACTTTCTCACTTGATTTTGATTTTTTAATTTTATTTCATTGTTTTGCTTGAATTTGCCCACTGCTCACTTACACATGCTTACAATTTGCTTCAAACTTTCAAACAAGATTTTTTAGCACTTAAAGCTTTCTGTTACACTTCACTCGCGGTTTTAAAATTAATAATTATTTTTTTGCACTAAATTTTACAAACTTGAGAAAAAAATTCTTCGTTAATAACGAAATCCAATAAATATTTCTTTTGAGAATTGTCAAAGTGTTTTTTCTGCAGGATTGCCAAATCTTACACATTATTTAAACTTTTTGGAAAACAAATTAGGAATTAGTCTAAAATATATTGAATAAATTCTTAGATTTTCTATATTAATGTATGTAAATATCAATGTCCCATTATATTGACATATGTACACAGTTCCTTTAACACACTATTGATTATGGCATTCGTATTTATTTTCAAAATATTGCCATTTTGGGTCATAAATATTATTCTGCCTTCAATAATTTGAAATTATATAGAATAGGTAACCCTTGCACGGGTTAATCTACGTCATCATATTGAAAATCATGCGCATGACGTAATCTGTTTTTTATAATTCTTGTTATTATTAACGTTGAATGGCCCTAAACAGGAAAAAAGGTAAAATAATCAAGATGAAGCCTTTTGATTTTTAAATGTTTATAATTTTTATTCTTAATGACAAAAGCTACAACTTTGCCTCAGAGAATTCTGAACGGTTTGCAAGATATGAGCCTGAAAAAATGATCACTTTTTTTTTACAAAAAATACCGAGTGAGATTTTGCCTTAAAAATACGCGATTCAATATCCTCGTCGGCGCCACCTTTTGTAGATAACAAACTACCAAGGTAATTAAAGTTACCTACACATCCAATAACCTCGTTATCCGCATTGATGTGTGTTGGCGGGTTTGCGCCATAGCCTTCAGGCATAATCTTTGCAGTGGTAGCATTCGTGTTTTCTTGAAGGTGACCTGAGCTTTGGCTTAGAGACATATGTCATTAGCGTATTCCAAGTCCTCGAGTTGTTGAATGGGTGTCCGTTGGTTACCGTGTCTACCATTCAGAGCTGTTCGCATTGTGTTGTCGATAGCGAGGATAAAAAGTATGGGTCTTTTCGGGCCTTCACGACTTTTAGCGCTTGATAAAAAGCTAACTGTATTATTTTACTCCAAATTTTTTAGCCAAATATTTAGAAAGCAGTGCTGCCCAAAAATATGTACGCCTAAACAGCGCATCATAGTATTTCATGCTGCAAAGTTTGCAATCGTGACGCAGTGCAGTGATGCATTTCCGAACAGGCCCTATAGGTGACAAGATACATCCTTATCTTACTCCAGTAGTAGCTTCGAACGGATTAGACAATTTACATTTATGTAGAACCCGAGATGTACATTCCATGTACATTGCCCGAATTAAGTTTAGAATTTTCTTTGGCATGTAGAGATTTTCTAAAATTCTCCATATATGTATATGTAGCTCTCCATTCATAAAGTCGATAAACGCTAGGTAAATAGGGGCGCGGAATTTATTACTTTGCTTAAGTACTATTCTTACTGTGTTGATTAGATCAAGACATGATCGATTCTCACGGAACCTAAACTGATTTTCGCGGAGTGTCATTCTATGATTAGAAGTAAAAAAATTTAGTTATCAAATTATGATCATAAAATTTCATCATTAAATGATTTAATTAATATAAAATTTCAAACTAATTTTTGAATAAAGGCAAATTTATGAAATGTAAAATGAGTTTAAAAGCTTTATTTAAGTACAAACAAGTACTAAATTGGCTTTTATTAGGTCTGTTTCTTTACTTTCTGGGTGAGTTCCTGCAAATGAGAGTAATTTAGAAGTTACTCTCCCAAATAGTAAAACTAACATAGAAGTACGGGAACACAAAACACCTAAATTTAAGTCCACAATTGATCTAACTTGAAAAATATCCAAAGAAATGTTTTTAAACCAGTTAAAAACATTTCAGTTCTTCTGTATTTTATTTTTTACAACAATTTTTCAGAATATTTGTTTGTTTTTTATTCATAAATATTTTTTTGAAAATTTTTAAATGTTTGCCAGGAAAAATTTTTCTGGCAAAAACATGTAAATTATTGTAAGGAGAATTTTAGAATTTTTTCAAATTCGTTCTCAATTACAGTTTTTTTTAGTACAGGAACACTTAATTGTAATTTCTGTACAGTATTGGGAGTTCTGGAACACAGCTATTAATAACAATCAACCAGTGTTGCCACCAACCAAATGTTAAATTACACATGGATCGTGCCAAAATTACACATGAAATTAGGAATTACACATGATTTTTTTTTTTGCAAAATACATGTTAATTTTTTTTTTTTTGAACTTAAATATTTTTTTTTTTGTAAAAAATAAAAAAATGATTTGTAGTTTTTTAAATTCATGTCCATCGTTTTTTTATTTCATAACGCTTGAAAAGAAAACAATAAATGTATACTATTTCAAATCGTTACTAAGCACTTAAAATAAACAAAAATGAAATACATAACGACTATATTGAAAATCTCCCACCTCATGTTTAACATTTTTTGTGTAGGTTCAAAAATTGGTCCACCATTAATAATTTTTTGCAAAGTAGGAAACAATCTATCTCCAAGGAATTCTTTAAATCAAAAACTTTTATCCAATAATCTTCTTGCTCCAAAGCCCAAAAGTTTCAAAATCGAAAAGTGCATGTCAATAGTTTGCAAATCGACATTGAAGAATGAAAATCTTTTTGTTAAACAGGAAGGTGACATCACCTTCTCCGAGAAAAGGGACCTAGTTTATGAAAATAAAGTTTTGAGAAAAACTAAAAAAATAAAATTTTTATGTTTTTCTCATTTTTACTGATTTTCCCAAGTTCGTTTTGTACGTTTTTATGGCAAATAAATTTTTATCAGAAATCTAACTCATTTCATATTATTCTAAGCCCTTTTAGGTACTAGAATCCACTGCTAACTCTAAACCCCTTTTTTGACACACAAGGTTCCTTTTCACGGAAAAGGTCACATACAATGATTGAAGTTGAAAAGTTTGGGCAGTTTTGGGGTCAACAATATCCGCAATTGAATAAATATCGTCACTTAAATTAAATATTGTTTTATGTGCTGTTTATATAACACAATCAGCTGACGATTGAAAGAAATTTACATGTATTTTGTTTTTGTTACAATAACAAAACACATGCAAATTTCACACAATCATCTGCTGATTGTGTTCTGTAAACAGCATATTAATTTGACGAATATAAAATTCTCGAAAATCATATAATATAATTTTTTTCCCGAATTAGAGATTGTGGTCAAAGATTCATGAGCAGCAATACCAATATATCATATTATTTAATAAACATATACATTTACATCTGAATGGTTGATTTCCCATAAGCACTGGGATTTTAAAACATACACTCTTATGTAGTTAGAATAAAAAGTTTGCATTATGGGACGCACATAAATTTAGTTTTTAAAATGCAAGTTTTGAAAACTGTTGGTACTCAAAAATGACAAAAATTTAAATTACACATGCAGCCGATTACACATCGGCTACACATGAACATAAAAATTACACATGATATGTGTAATTACACCTGAAGTGGCAACACTGCAATCAACACAATCATGACATTATGAGAAGTATGGCAACTTCGAAAAGTTAGTCTTCTCTCTTTAGGTTTGATAAATAACACAGAGAACCAGAGAATATTCTCAACGAGTACCAAAAAGACAAACAAGAAGTCGGCAATAAATGAATATTCTAAGTATTCCCGCATTTTTTGTTGATTGTTTATGCATAATTACTATCGAAATATGTACACAAGTAAAACAAAAATACATTGCATACTCTTCGGCTAAATAAATGATCAACAGCTCATAATAACGATTGATCATTTATATTTATTTAATACAGATACGCAATAAAAACAACCACAAAAGGCTCAAAACATTAAAAGAAATGTAAAACAAACTAATTTCAGTTAATAGGTACGTATGAATGTCTGTAATTTGTTCCTAACAAATGGTGGTTGTTTTGCTCTGTATAAAACTGGGAGTTTATTTCAATAACAATCAGGTGGGCACACACGAACATACTGTTAATAAATGTAGTTAACAGTACTCTTAAAATGGAAACAAGAAAATGTGTGCAGCAGAATGAGTGATTCTGTTATACTCTTGTTTTGATTTCTGTTTTGTTTTTATACAGTTGGTGGTAACATTGTTTGTGTTCTGCAACTTGTTGCTAGAGATTTTTTTTACGGTATTACCAGCTTAAATTTTGTTTTATTATTTTTCTTTTTTTTTTTTTTGTAGAGAAAATTTTTTAAATTATTTTTCTATGAATTTCTTTTAGATGGGTTCCAATCAACAACCAGGTTCCAGAAAAATTTTAAATTTTAAAAAGAAATTAATTCTACAAGTTCGCAAACATCGTTTATTGTATGATAACAATCATAAATTGTTTTCGAATGTTGCCAAGAAGGAGCTGGTGTGGCAACAAATTGCTAAAGAATTAAATGTAAATGGTATGTATGATAATCTCTTTTACTATTTCGTTGTTTTTTTTTCAACAGCAACCAAGTCAATGCTCGGGGAAGTAAAGTCATAAAAGGAAGACTTTTTATAAGTAGTTAAATTTTAGTTCGAATTTAATTTTGAAAAAATTATATAAATTTGGTAAAAATGGAAAATTAAATTTTTTTTGCTAGAATAATTTTAATTTTACTAAAAATGCTATTATTTTGGTCCAATTTTGGTTTTATAATTGATTAATCTCATATTTTTCAAGGCATCTGCTAAACTTAATTATTTTTTGACATTTAAAAATTCTTAAAATTATTGTTTTGACCAATTAAAATTTTTTGTCTGATTAATTTCTAATGTATTTTTTCTATTAAGTTTGTAGACTTTCTATGAAATTAAGGTTTAAATCAATGTGCGGGTTGTGGTATAGGTTGATAACTTGTTATAGTAACTTTTCTATAAAACTGACAATAATGAAAATAACTGAAACACGCATAATAGTTTAGTGATCTCGCCGGGAACTTCTCGGAGAATTAAGAGAGTAACATTCTGTTTTATTTTTGCCCTTTTAGCCATGAAATAAATATTAAAGGAAGTGCCACTTCAAAATTTTTGACTATAAAGAATATCTTTGAAGTTTGTATATTTTGTCAATATTACACAGATCGTTGCCACACTCGTAGATTATTTTATGGAAATTTGTAAACTAAAATGTGTAGTTTGAAAAAAAATAATAAATAACGCTTAAAATAAATAATATTTTCAATAAATAGTCAATAAAATTGGTAGTTTGTAGCTTTGTAGATGCTAAAACATATAAGATCTCAATTATATCATTAAACAATTCCAAGTATATTTTCTGTTTAAAATATTTAGTTATATTAAATTTTGCCATTATACTGTATATCTTTCTTTCAATCGATAGGCCTTTTTGGCTTCTGATTGGAAACAATAAAATAAATAAATAAAAATTAAAAAATATCTCGTGTGTTTTACTGAATAACGAATTACGGGCAAACTGCTGAGACGTTTGAGATAATATTCACAGCTTGTGTTCCTAAAAGTTTAGGGAAGAACTCGATAGACTTTGAAAACATTACATGAAAACACCCACTAGGAGCAATTTTGTGGATCTCAGTTCAAAAACTTTACCTACTTAGTTTCCCCAAACTCTACAAGTAAAATAGGGGATTTTTTTTTACTTAATTGCTGTAAAATATGGCTTTGGCGCCATACGACAACCATGTTTTCCTCAAATTTAGTAAATTTTCCTAAATTCTAGTTAATTTTTTTTCTGAGTGTAAATGGGATTTTTTTTTTTGAAAGTAAGGTAGCCTCATTTTTTGAGTAAACTTCAGATATTCTTTCTTGTCAAATGGTGAATGTTTACAAAATAAAAAGAAAGTGGCACTTCCTTTAATATTTATTTCATGCTTTTAGCTACTAAAAATCGTAGGTAGAGTTGCCGTTTTTTATACTTTTAACTAAAATAGGTATTTTTTCAATGTGTAGTTTTGATGCTTTAAAAAGAAAAATTTTCTACTCCATTCTTTTTTAATATTTTAATCAAAAATTTTTCTATAAAAAATGTTTTTGTCAAAAAATTTTCTATAGAAAATTAAAAATTTTTCTATAGAAAATTTTTTTGCCAAAAAAATTTTTTAGAATTTTTTTTTGCCAAAAATTTTTCTTTAGATTTTTTTTTTATCAAACATTTTTCTATACAAAATTTTAATTTTTTTTATCAATAATGTTTTTTTTTTTTTAATTTTTCCATAGAAAATTTTACATTTTTTTATCAAAAATTTTTCTGTACAATTTTTTTTTATCAAAAATTTTTCTTTAGAAAATGTTTTTATAAAAAATTTTTCTATAGAAAATGTTTTTATCAAAAATTTTTCTATAGAAAATGTTTTGATTAAATTTTACAGAAATTTTTTTTTATCAAGAACTTTTCTATAAAAAATTTTAAATTTTTTTATCAAAAATTTTTCTGCAGAAAATTTTTTTATCAGAAATTTTTCATTAGAAAATGTTTTAACAAAAATGTTTCTATAGAAAATATATTTATCAAAAATTTTTCTATAGAAAAAAATTTTCTATAGAAAATATTTTTATCAAAAATTTTTCTATAGAAAATTTTCAGTTTTTTTTTATCAAAAATGTTTCTAAATAAAAATTTATTATCAACAAATTTTCTCTGAGAAATTTTTTTTATCAAAAATTTTTCTATAGAAAATTTTTTTATCAAAAATTTTTCTACAGAAATTTTTTTGTCAAAAATTTTTCTTTAGAAATTTTTTTTTATCAAAAAATTTTTAATGAAAAAGTTTTTTATCAAAAATTTTTCTATAGAAAAATTTTCTTACAAAAATTGTTCTATAAAAAAAAAAAATTGTTCAAAAATTGTTCTATAGAAAATTTTTTATCAAAAATTTTCTATTTTTTTTTAAATTTAAAATTTTTCTATAGAAAATTTTAAGTATTTTTATCAAAAAATTTTCTTAAGAAAATTTTCTTATCAAAAATTTTTCTATAGAAAATGTTTTTATCAAAAATTTTTCTACATACAATTTTTTTTATCAAAAATTTTTCTACATAAAATTTTTTTTTATCAAAAATTTTTCTACATAAAATTTTTTTTTATCAACAATTTTTCTATAGAAAATTTTTTTATTAAAAGTTTTTCTATAGAAAATCTTAATTATTTTTTGTTAAAAATCTTTCTATAGGAAGTTTTCAGTATTTTTATCAAAAATTTTTCTATAGAAAATTTTTTATCAAAAGTTCTTCTATAGAAAATTTTAAATTTATTTATTAAACGTTTTTCTATAGAAAGTTTTCAGTATTTTTATCAAAAGTTTTTCTATAGAAAATTTTCTTATCAAAAATTTTCTTTTTCAAAAGTTTTTCTATAGAAAATTTTAAATTTTTTTTATTAAAAGTTTTTCTCTAGAAAAGTTTTTTATCAAACATTTTTCTATAGAATATGTTTTTGTCAAAAATTTTTAGAAATTTTTTTCTACAGAAAAATATTTCTACCGAAAATTTTTCTATAGAAAAATATTTTTTTCGAAAATTTTTGTTTGAAAAAAACTTTTATTGAAATTTTTCTATAGAAAAATTTTTCGATAGAAAAATATTTTTATCGAAAATTTTCACAGAAAAATATTTTTATCGAAAAATTTTTTATAAAAAATAATTTTTATTGAAAAAATTTTCAAAGAAAAATATTTTTATGAAAAAACTTTGTATAAAAAAATTTTGTATCGAAAATTACAAAAATTATTCGGCTTCTGGTGGTATGGGCCATAAACTACAACTAGAGTGTGGACGGACGAACTGTCAAAGTACATTTTAGAGACGTCATGTACATGTAAGAAATGTCATGGTACATTTTTTGCTATTTCTTCTACTTTTCTTTTTTTCTATGGTATCGGCTGCTCGAAAATTACCCAATTGTGTGAGGTACCCTGTTTTGGTTTAAGTCTTTGCTAAATTGTGAGAGTAACTTAATTTTCCTTTTCACTCAAGATTACGCAGACTTTTTCTTTGACATTATTGAGTAGGGCAACACAATTGGGTGAGTTTCGGACTGGTTTGGGCAGTTTCCTTATCATACGGAAACAAAACTTTAATCTTTACTATAAAACATTTTCTTTAAAACTTTAAAATTTTTCAAATTTCAGTTGATGATTGCAAAAACATTTGGATTGAGTTACGCTATCGCTATCAACGTCATGCTCGTCGTTTGCATAATCATTTTCTAAAAGGCAGAAAAGGTAACTCCAAACGTCCTGTTATGTCTTTGGAATCTGAACTTATGTTCTTATGGAGATTTATAGAAGAACGGTACCTAAAATAATTTAAAAAAAATCTTGTTAAATTTTACAAAATAACTTTGTTTTCTTTATAGTAAAACCTGCAATTTACCTTTTGATGTTTATGATGAGTCGGAGGGTGAAATTGATGTTCAAGAACCTGAAACGGTTTCGGAACCGGAAAGTGATCGAGAAATTGAAATGGTTACAGAACCTGAAATGGTAACAGAACCTAAAATAGTGACAGAACCTGAGACGGTTACAGCCCCTGAAATGGGTACAGCCCCTGAAATTGCTACAAAACCACAAATAACAGAAACGGTTGAACTTGATCCTATAGTAAATAAACCTGAACCTAAGTCCGAAACAGAAACCAATAATAAACCGACAACTAAAATCCCCACAACACCGCAAAAACCCGTAGATGATGATCTAATAATAGTAGAACAACCAGTCGAATTAATTGTTATCGAAGAAGATGATGACAATTGTAAAAGTGAGAAAAAATTCAAAATTAGTGCTGGTATGATATCATTAGTTGAACATATCAAAAAATATCCCGAACTGTATAACAGTGGACATGTGTTATTTAAAGATTACACAAGAAAAAGTTATATTTGGAATGAAATTTCAAGCCAAATGGGCGATAAAGGTAAAATAAAATAAGATAATAAAATCGATAACTCTGTTAAAATATATAGTATATATTAAATCATTTTACTACCTTTTCAGCTACAAAATTAATGAAATGCTGGATTGTAATGCAAACTCGCTACGAGTGGGAATTAATGCAGGCTAAAAACAACACAAATGATACAGTTTCAAATCCTTCGGAATTGCAAATTCATTTGGAATTTTTAAAGCAATATATTCTTCTTAAGTGAGTTCTAAGATCATTAGAAATTTGTTAAAATATTTAGTAATTTATCTTCTTTTTTACTCTAGTCCTGACACGGTTTACAAACACTCATTTTATTTGAAAACCGATTGGTTTGATCCCATAGACTATTTCAAGGATATCTACAATTTAATTGTACGCATGAAAAAAATGTCCGATATTGTTTATGTCACCGATTCGCTTTTAAAGACGCCGGAGAAAAATAAACAGTATCTAACGCTTTGGACAGATTTGGCAAATCTTAAAGGTATGAAATCCTGAAGCTCCTTATTTTTGCATTTCTAAAGCAAAAATTTCCTTATTTTTGCATTTCTAAAGCAAAAATCTCCTTATTTTTGCATTTCTAAAGCAAAAATTCTCTAAAAGTTCTCAATAGCTTTCTATTTTTATAGAAAAGTTATCGATAACTTTCTATTTTTATAGAAAAGTTATCGATAACTTTCTATTTTTATAGAAAAGTTATCGATAACTTTATATTTTTATAGAAAAGTTATCGATAACTTTATATTTTTGTAGAAAAGTTATCGATAATTTTCTATTTCTATAGAAAAGCTATCGATAACATTCTGTTACTATAGAAAAGTTATCGATAACTCAATTTCTACTAAAAAGTTTTATTCTAACGATTCGAAAATATTCAGAATTTGGTTTTTTGTATTTCAAAATTTTGTTATTTATAGGAAAATTTTCCAAATATTATTATTTACAAGAAAATTTTCAAAATTTGTTATTTATATTTTTTTTAATTTTATTATTTATAGGAAAATCTTCAAATTTTTGATATTTTTAGAAAAGTTTTCAAAATTTTGTTAGCTATAGGAAAATTTTGAAAATTTTATTATTTATAGGAAAATTTTCCAAATTTTTTTATTTATAGGAAAATTTTCAAAATTTTGTTATTTTTAGGAAAATTTTCAAAATTTTGTTATTTATAGGAAAATTTTCAAAATTTTTTTGTTTAAAGGAAAGTTTTCAAAATTTTTTATTTATAGGAAAAATCTTCAAAATTTTGTTATTTGTAGGAAAATTTCAAAATTTTGTTATTTATAGGAAAATTTGAAAAATTTTGTTATTTATAGAAAAATTTAAAAATTTTATTATTTATAGAAAATTTTGTTATTTATAAGAAAATTTTCAAAATTTTGTTATTTAAAGGAAAATTTTATAAAAAAATTAAAAAAAATTTTGTTATTTATAAGAAAATTTTTAAAACTTTGTTATTTTAGGAAAATTTTCAAAATTTTGTTATTTATAGGAAATTTTCAAAATTTTGTTATTTATAGAAAATTTTTCAAAATATTGTTATTTATAACACAATTTTCAAAATTTTGTTATTTATAGGAAAATTTCAAAATTTTATTATTTATAGAAACATTTTCAAAATCTTGTTATAAGGTTTTACAAATTTTGTTTTTTATAGGAAAATTTTCCAAATTTTTTTATTTATATGAAAATTTTTAAAATTTTGTTATTTATAGGAAAATTTTCAAAATTTTGTTTTTTATAGGAAAATTTCCAAAATTTTGTTTTTTATAGGAAAATTTTCAAAATTTTGTTTTTTATAGGAAAATTTTGTTATTTATAGGAAAATTTTTAAAATTTTGTTATTTATAGTTATCAAGATCTTACTAAATCGTTAGAAAAGTTGCCTCAAATTAAGTATTTCCCTAGAACAGATAAATTGTCAATAACTTATTCTTTTTGCATAAGAACTAAAATTTTATCTTTCACATTTAAGGTTGCTCCGCCGGACAATGTGAGACAACTTGGCTTATAATGCGCCATTTCTATTGGGAGCTTATGTACATGCGTCAACAAAACTATCAACTCACCGACAAATGGTACTTCGAGACCATCATCACAGAACTTTATGCCATTTCCAAACAAGCTCAAGCTTCCAAACAACAAGAACTTCAAGTTCTTAAACAAAGCAAACCAACTAAACCAAAAGCCCCTAAACGACCAGCCCAGACAAGCGCAACATCACAGGGAGCACCACCAGCCTCACGAGCCACTAACACAACTGCAATGTCAGCGACAATAAATACAACATCACAAATAAATCCAGTAAAAAACACAACACCACAACTTGTACAACAAATGGCTCCAATAATAAGAGCATCACCACAAATGACTCCAATTATAAATACGACGCCAGCAATGCCACCTATAATAAACGCGTTACCAACAATGCCACTTACAATAAACGCAACACCTCAAATGGCTCGACAAACGCAACAAGTGACGCAGCAATTGACGCCAACAATAAACACTTCCCCACAAATAACACCAACAATTGTCAATAATTTACAGATTCTATCAGCATCAAGTTCAGTGCAATCGAACACAGGTTCGATGCCTAGTTCAGCACCAACACCACCACCGGCTCTTTTCCCGAAAATAACCTCAGCCATTAGTTTGGCACCTCAGGCATTAACTCCTAGAGGATTACAAATCAAACAAATTACAGCACCACCCAATTATTTAAGAACTCCAGTTCCAATTAATATAACCAATGGTGTAGTAAATCCTATAGTATCGGCGAACTTAACAAATATCCAGGCCGGACAAATACCCATGTCATATAATTTACCCGCACAAACAATGATGACTGCAGTGCAAAAACAGCCATCAACTCCTTTAGTTACGCCCGTTCAAGTTCAAGCTCCTGTGAATCCGCCTTTACAGCCTTTAAATAGAAAAACCGCATCAGAACCTCCACGTCCTTTGGCGCCACGTCTAATTGCTCCAAAAGTTCCTGGCAATATTCCACCATTAAACTTGATTAATAATAACACAGTTCTGACACAAAAACATGCACCTGGATCTATTGACTCAGCCAAATTAACAAATACGCCGCCCTTGATTGCTTCAGCTTCTTCCGTTTTACCAATTCCTCCTGCCTCTATTGCATTGCCTCAGATTCCAAAGATTACTGGTGCCGTTTCTTTGCTCAATCCCAATGAAATTCTTATCGAACTTATCGCCTCACAAAATGGCAATCTATTGGTGGTGCATGGTCCTCCTTTGACTGAAAAATATCTGTTGACTATGCCCACGGTGACAGACTTTATACGAGAAATGTTGGCCATACCTCAGTTGCACAATAAACAGCCTAACTTCCAAACCCATGTGATCGCCAGTTATTGGGAGCATATTTCTCGCAAGTTCGATTTACCAGGTAAGTTTAAGTGTTATTTTTTTGTTTTCGATGAAAAAGTATTAAAGCTTTTATTTTTTCTTTTGTTCTTAGTTCACATTTGTCGCGCTATTTGGAACTTTTTGGTGGAAAACTTTAATCATTTTCCCCAAATTGCCCCCCTTAAAGATATAATGAAACCTTTCCATACAACCCTCAAAGTTTGGACGGAGTCGTTTACACTATTTAAAAAATTTGATGAACATTGTGGTAAGTTAAGGAATTTTTCAATTTATAGGAAAATTTTCAAAATTTTGTTATTTATAGGAAAACTTTCAAATTTGGTTTTTTATAAGATAATTTTCAAAATTTATAGGAAAATTTTCAAAATTTTGTTATTTAGAGGAAAATTTTGTTTTTTTTTTATTTTAGGAAAAATTTTTAAAATTCTGTTATTAGGAAAATTTTAAAAATTTTTAATTTTCCTAATAACAGAATGTTGAAAATTTTTCCTAAAATAAAAAAAAAATTTGAAAATTTTCCTCAAAATAACAAAATTTTGAAAATTTTCCTATAAATACAAAATTTAAATTTTTTTTTTTTTTGTAAATTTAATTTTGTTATTTATAAGAAAAATTTTCAAAATTTTGTTAATTATAAGATAATTTTCAAAATTTTGTTATTTACAAAAAAAAATTTTCAAAATTTTGTTATTTATAGGAAAATTTTTATAATTTATAGGAAAATTTTCAAAATGTTGTTATTTTTAGGAAAATTTTAAAAATTTTGTAATTTATAGCAAAATTTTTTAAATTTTGTTATTTATAGAAAAATTTTCAAAATTCTGTTATGAGGAGAATTTTCAAAATTTTGTTATTTATAGCATAATTTTCAAAATTTCGTTATTTATAGAAAAATTTTCAAAATTTTGTGATTTATAGGAAAATTTTCAAAATTTTGTTATTTTTAAGAAATTTTTCAAAATTTTGTTATTTATTTTAATATCAAAAATTTTTTTTATATAAAATTTTAATGTCGAAAATTTTCTTAACAAAATTTTAATGTCGAGAATTTTCGTTATGAAATTTTAATATCGAATATTTTCTATATAAAAATTTACTATCAAAAAATTTCTATATAAAATTTTAATATCGAAAATTTTCTTTATAAAATTTATATGTCGAGAATTCTTTATTAGATTTTAATATCGAAAATTTTCTGTACAAAAATTTAATATCGAAAATTTTCTATATAAAAAAAATTTAATATTGAAATTTTTTTATATAAAAAAAACAATTTTGTTATTTATAGGAAAATTTTAACAATTTTGTTATTTTTAGGAAAACTTAAAAATTTTGTTATTTATAGGAAAATTTTCAAAATTTTGTTATTGTATAAGAAATTTTTCAAAATTTTATTATAGGAAAATTTTTCAAAATTTTATTATTTATAGGAAAATTTAAAAATTTTTTTTTTTATAGGAAAATTTTAAAAAGTTTTTATTTATAGGAAAATTTTAAAATTTTTGATATTTATAGAAAAATTTTCAAAATTTTATTTATAAAATTTTTTTTATTATATACAATTTCAATATCGAAAATTTTCTGTATAAAATTTTTATGCCGAGAATTTTCTTTATAAAATTTTAATATCAAAAATTGTTTATATAAAATTTTAGTATCAAAAATATTTAATATAAAATTTTAATATCAAAAATTTTTCAATCAAAAATTTTGTATATAAAATTTTAATATCAAAAATTTTGTATATAAAAATTTAATATCGAAAATTTTCTGTATAAAATTAAAATATCGAAAATTTTATTTATAAAATTTTAATGTCGAAAATTTTCGATGTAAAAAAACAAAACTTTTGTTATTTTAGGAAAATTTTTAAAATTTTATTATTTATAGGAAAATTTTAAAATTTTTGATATTTATAGAAAAATATTCAAAATTTTGTTAGTTGTAGGAAAATTTTAAAAATTTTGTTATTTATAGGAAAATTTTTTTGGTTATACATTTTTTTTTTATATAAAATTTTAATATCAAACATTTTCTATATAAAAATTTAATATCGAAAATTTTCTTTATATAACTTTAATATCAAAAATTTTTTATATTAAATTTTAGTATCGAAAATTTTCTATATAAAATTTTAATAGTGAAGAAAATTTTCTATATAAAATTTTAATATCAAAAATTTTCTGTATAAAATGTTAATGTCGAAAATTTTCTTTATTAAATTTTAATATCAAAAATTTTCTTTATAAAATCTTACTATCAAAAATTTCTATATAGATTTTAATATCGAAAATTTTCTCTAAGAAATTTTGATATCGAAAATTTTCTATATCAAATTTTAATATCGGAAATTTTCTATATAAAATTTTAATATAAAAAATTTTCTATATAAAATTTGAGTATAAAAATTTTTTATATAAAATTTGAATATAAAAATTTTCTATAAAAAATTTTGATAACGAAAATTTCTTAATAAAATTTTGATGTCGAAAATTTTCTTTAAAAAATTTTAATATCAAAAATTCTCTATATAAAAATTTAATATCGAAAATTTTCTTTAAAAATTTTTTTTATATAAAATTTTAATATCGAAAATTTTCTATATAAAATTTTAATATCGAAAAATTTATATAAAAAATTTTAATACCGAAAATTTTCTATATAAAAAAACAATTTTGTTTTTTATAGGAAAATTTTGAAAATTTTTTTATTTATAGGAAAATTTTCAAATTTTTGATATTTATAGAAAAATTTTCAAAAATTTTGTTAGTTATAGGATAATTTAAAAAAAAAAATTATTTATAGGAAAATTTAAAAACTTTGTTATACATAATTTTTTTTTTATATAAAATTTTAATATCAAAAATTTGTCGAAAATTTTCTATATTAAATTTTAATAACGAAAATTTTCTTAATAAAATTTTAATGTCGAAAATTTTCTGTATAAAATTTTAATATCGAAAATTTTGTGTATAAAATTTAAATATCAAAAATTTTCTATACAAAATTTTAATATCAAAAATATTCTATATAAAATTTTACTATCAAAAATTTTGTATATAAAATTTGAATATCAAAAATTTTCTAATTATTTTGTTATTTATAGGAATATTATAAAATATCCTGTTTTATTAATTTTAATGATATATTCTTTTTCATTACAGTTTCTAAAGGTTGGCTTAAGTATAAGCAACAACTACCAGATGTAGTGGAATGTTTAAGTAATTACCCTGTACTATTTCAAGATGTTAAAACTAAAAGTGAACTTGTAAAGTTATCTGACATGGAAGAAGTATGTGCGTGGCGTACAATATGCTTAAGATTTCCCAAAATACGTAAGTTTTAATATAAACCAATTTACCACAAAATAAATTATGAAATTGAGAATTTACTTTTAATACCTTCAGCTGAAATTCGAGAAATATGGGCTTCCTTTAAAAATTGCTTTATACAATATATGAAAGACTTGGAGTTTGGCATCGAGAATAAGTGGCCCATTAATTGGTGGCGTTCATTGGCCCGTCTAAAATTTCTGGTAGAAGCCAGATACTCATCAAATGAACCCTACTACTACATTGTCAGCAATAAAATGGTGGAACAAATTGAGAAATGTGCCATGTTTGAAATGAAATACAACAAATGGGGTGGTGGTAGGATTAACTATAAACTTACATTCCTTATACAAAAACTAATGAAACAAAAATTATTTACAGAAACAAATACTCCCAAAAACAAAAATTCAATGTTTCAAGAAGATCTGGTGATTGAAAAGATTGCTTCAATGGCATCATCCAATAACGAAAATGTTCGAAGTGATATTGAAGTGGGAGCTTTAATAACGGCTGTACAAAAGCATAAAGACGTATTAGGCAGAGCCGATACTTTTACTAAATATAAAGCTTGGAAGAGGGTAGCTAAGGAATTAAAAATGGAAGGTGCATATCGCACATACTTATACTCTTTAATTTTAATCGTTATTAATATTTTATACAAACATTCTATTTATTTCTTTAGTAATCCCCTGTATGCTTGCTTTCAAAAAAGCCATCCGTGATTACTTTGCCTATAAAAAACAAGACCCTGTCAGTCGTTGTCGTCTTAATCAAATATATTATAAAAAGTTGGACGAACTTATGCGTCAACATTCAACGTCCTTGGATAAACCATCGCCGAGTAATATGGGCAAACTCAACATAAAAACTCCCTTTGAATTAAATCAAAGTCTAACGTCGCCCGATAACTCTTCAAACGATTCGGATATGGTATTTCCCGAACGTTATATCAGTGATATTAGTATGACGAATTGTTGTAGTAATTTAGTTGTTAAGAATTGGATTTATGCCATCAGTAATTTAGGCCATCATTTTGGCGAAACTCAAAATGCAAAATTAAATGAAATTCTAAACAAATATTTAACATAAAATATTAAATTAAGTTAATGTAATTTAAGAATTATTGCTTAAGTATTTTAAAAAAATATTAAGATTAGTTTGTTTTTATTCTACAATTAGTAAGGAATCTTTACTTTTTGGTATTGATGTTATTAAATCTCGTTTTCACATTTTGTTTATTGAAAATTTTCTTTTATTTCAATTTGAATGTTATTTAATAATAAAAAGAAAAAAATATCAAAAACGTTTTTTTTTATTTAATTTTCTATAAAATTAACAATGATAACGAGCGATATTAAATTTTATATAGTATCAAAAATTTTCTATATAAAATTTTAGTATCGAAAAATTTTTATATAAAATTTTAATATCAAAATTTTTCTATATAAAATTTTTATATCGAAAATTTTCTACATAAAATTTTAATATTGAAAATTTTCTATATAAAATTTTGGTATCGAAAATTTTCTATATAAAATTTTGGTATCGAAAATTTTTTATATAAAATTTTAATATCGAAAATTTTCTATATAATATTTTAGTATCGAAAATTTTCTACATAAAATTTTAGTATAGAAAATTTTCTATATAAAATTTTAGTATCGAAAATTTTTTTATATAAAATTTTAATATACAAAATTTTCTATATAAAATTTTAATATTGAAAATTTTCTTTATACAATTTTAATATCAAAAATTTATTATATAAAATTTTAATATCGAAAAATTTATTAACAAAACTTTAATATCGAAAAATTTTTTTATAAAATTTTAATATCGAAAATTTTCTATATAAAATTTTAATATTAAAAATTTTCTGTATAAAATTATAATATCGCACATTTTCCATGTAAAATTATAATATCGAAAATTTTCTATATAAAATTTGAAAATCAAAAATTTTCTATATAAAATTTTAATATCGAAAATTTTCTATCGAAATTTTTCTATATAAAATTTTTAATATCGAGAAATTTCTATACAAAATCTTAATATAGAAAATGTTCTATAAAAAATTTTAGTATCGAAAATTTTTATGTAAATTTTAATATCAAACATTTTTATTTATTTGATAAATGTCTATATAAAATTTTAGTATCGAAAACTTTCGGTATAAAATTTAAACTTAACATTTTTAATTCGAACTTTTATATTTAAAATTTTAATATCGAAAATTTTCTATATAAAATTTTAATATCGAAAATTTTCTTTATAAAATCGAAAATTTTTTTAATAAAATTTTGATATCGAAAATGTTCTTTATAAAATTTTAATATCGAAAATTTTCTATATAAAATTTTAATACCAACAATTTTCTATATAAAATTTTAATATAGAAAATTCTCGAAATAAAATTTTAATATCAAACATTTTCTGTTTTTCTTATAATTTTAGTATCGAATATTTTTCATATAAAATAATAAAAAAATTTAATATCGAAAATTTTCTATAAAAATTTTAATATCAAAATTTTCTATGTAAAATGTTATTATCGAAATTTGTCTATATAAAATTTTACTATCGAAAAATTTCTATAACAAATTTGAATATCGAAAATTTTCTATCAAAAATTTGAATATCAAAAATTTACTATATAAAATTTTAGTATCGAAAATTTTCTATTTAAAATTTTAGTATCGGAAATTTTCTATATAAAATTTAAGTTTCCAAAATTGTTTATAGAAAATTTTAATATCAAAAATTTTCTATAACAAATTTTAATATCGAAGATTTTCTATAAAAAATTTTAATATCGAAAATTTTTTATAAAAAAAAATTTTTCTATATAAAATTTATTATAGAAATTTTCTTATAAAAAATTTTAGTATCAAAATTTTTCTATAAAAAAAATTTAATATCAAAAAATTTCTTAAAAAAAATTTGATATTAAAAATTTTCTATATAAAATTTTAATATCGAACATTTTTTATATAAAACTTTAATATCGATAATTTTCTACATAAAATTTTAGTATCGAACATTTCTTATATAAAATTTTAATATCTAAAATTTTCATATACAATTTTTACAACAAAAATTTTCTATATAAAATTTTAGTATTAAAAATTTTCTACATAAAATTTTAATATTGAAAATTTTCCATAAAAAATTTTTGTATCGAACATTTTCTACATAAAATTTTAATATCGAAATAAGTATTTAAAATTAAGTATCGAAAAATTTCTTTAAAAAATTTTAATATCGAAAATTTCTTTAAAAAAATTTAATATCGAAAAGTTTTTATAAAAAATTTTAATATCGAAAATTTTCTTTATAAAATTTTAGTATCAAAAATTTTCTTTATAAAATTTTAATATCGAAAATTTTCTATATAAAATTTTAGTATCGGAAATTTTCTATTAAAAATTTTAGTATCGAAAATTTTTTATTAAAATTTTAATATCGAAAATTTTCTATATAAAATTTTAGTATCGGAAATTTTCTATGCAATATTTTAGTATTGAAAACTTTCTAAAAAAAATTTGAATATCGAAAATTTTTTATATAAAAATTCTATATAGAATTTTATTTCGAATATTTTCGAAATAAAATTTTCTATTAAAAATTATAATATCAAAAATTTTATATTAAAATTTTTAATATCGAAAATTTTATAAAAATTTTATGATCGAAAATTTAAAATTTTTATAGAAAAATTACGATAAAGTAATAATATCGATATTGTCGAAAACTTTTCATAGAAAATTCATGTTACCGATAAATATTCTATGGTAAAGTCATAACTAAATAAAAGTCATTACTTAAAAAAAGAAAATTCAATTTACCGATATTTTTGATTTGACTCATTTAAAACTTGTTAAATATAACTTGGTTGCATTCATTTTTGAATGATTACCGGGAATACTTTTTTCCACACCAAATCGGCATAAATAACGTTTTATTTTACTGTTTCTTCTGCAATTGGTGATCATGGCGTTGGTGGTGGTGATGATGATGGACGATGAATAGATCTTTATTTTGTTGACCGTTTTGCACAATTGGTAGGTAAGTCGTTTGGTCATTTAGTTTTGTAAATTGTAAATGTTGTTGCAACACACTCATACCTCGTGCAAACATCCATCCATCGAAAAGGTATTTTATCAGCAATAACAAAAAAAGGCATAAACCATTGATGGCATAAAAAATGTCCGTTACAAATCACAGCCGAACAATACTTTAGAAAAAAGAAAGATGGCGAAAAGTTTGAAGCACAGTCATGACTTTTTATTGTCTTTTCATTTGTATTTTTCCTCATGATCGTTGATGGGACTTGGAAGACAATTTTTACCAAAAGATGAATGTTTAGTTTATGTACGAGTATGTGTCTTAAGTCTTTCGTTTTGAGTATACTCGATCGAGTGTATGAGTGTATGTATGTGTGTGTGTGTGTTTAAATAGTGATTTAAAGTTTTATTACCATTAAAACGCAATTATTATTCATGATTCGTACAAGACAAAAACTAACAGAAGAAAATAAATAAGAAAAACCAACAGAAGCAGCAGCATTTCTCTTTGGGGCACAAATAAGTTTCTTCAACATTTAACTCGTTGCCCGTCTGCATGCCATCCCATATTCAAGACAAGACGAATGCAACCACAACAACAACAACATCGCGTCTCTTCACTAACCAATGTAATGCCAATCGATCTTTGATGACTTTTCTTGATAAATATTTTCCGCGTCTGTCTTTTGTATTTGTGTGCGTGTGTCTTTGAGAACCGTATTAACATATTTTAGCTTCTGTTTTCATGGATTTGCTGTTCATTTTGTCCGTTGGCAACAAATGATTAAAGTGAGGGAGTGAGTGAGCTGTTGCGGTTTTTGGATGCATGATTTCTGGAAAATTTATCACCGTTCATTAGAATTCTGTTGTCATCTTCATTTAAAGAAATTTATAAATTTCAATTGTACAATAAACTTACACACATACACACTTTTACAAAAAATAGTATGAGAAAACAAGAATCACTTAAAAATTCAATACTTTTAAGGATGTAATATCATGCGTTTCGTGATAACTGGGATACGAATATACAAAAAATAGTAACGAACATAAAAATGTATTAGGTATATATTTATTTAGTAGTCGTATATGAATCAAGTCGTAAAGTTATACCTTAAGGAATGTTTAAACCTATTAACCATATGGGGTTTGTATTTATCGAGAATCAAAATGAAATTATTCTTAGTTTCAGTTCAATTGATATCTTAAAAATTTCACACAAAAGTCATGTTACCGATAACTTTTGTATAGAAAGTCATGCTACCGACAACTTTTCTATAGAAAAGTCATAGTACCGATAACTTTTCTATCGAAAAGTCATAGTACCGATAACTTTTCTATAGAAAAGTCATGGTACCGATAACTTTTTTATACCGATATGTTTCCTATAGAAATGTCATGGCACCGGTAACTTTTCTATAGAAAAGTCATGTTATCGATATCTTTTCTATAGAAAAGTCATGTTATCGATAATATTCTATAGAAAAGTCATGTTATCGATAACTTTTCTATAGAAAAGTCATGTTATCGATAATTTTTCTATGGAAAAGTCATGGTGCCGATAACTTTTTTATAGAAAAGTCATGGTACCGATAACTTTTGTATAGAAAGTTATGCTACCGATTACTTTTCTATAGAAAAGTCATGGTACCGATAACTTTTCTATAGAAAAGTCATGGTACCGATAACTTTTCTATAGAAAAGTCATGGTACCGATAACTTTTCTATAGAAAAGTCATGATACCGATAACTTTTCTATAGAAAAGTCATGGTACCGATAACTTTTCTTTAGAAAAGTCATGGTACCGATAACTTTTCTATAGAAAAGTCATAGTGACGATAACTTTTCTATAGAAAAGTTATGGTACCGATAACTTTTCTATAGAAAAGTCATGGTACCGATAACTTTTCTATAGAAAAGTCACGGTACCTATAACTTTTCTATAGAAAAGTCTTGGTACCAATAACGTTTATATAGAAACGTCATGGTACCGATAACTATTCTATAGAGGCCCTATGCTCCACTGGGAGTCAAGGATAACAGAAGAAGAAAAGTCCGATAATTTTTCTATATAAAAATTTAATATCGAACATTTTCTATATAAAATGTTCATATCAAAAATGTTTTTATATAAAATTTTAATGTCAAAAATTTTCTTTACAAAATTTTAATTTCGAGAATTTTCGTTATAAAATTTTAATATCGGAAATTTTCTTTACAAAATTTTAATTTCAAGAATTTTCGTTATAAAATTTTAATATCAACAATTTTATACATAGAAATTTATTATCGAAAATTTTCTATGTAAAATTTTAATATCGAAAATTTTCTATAAAAATTTTAATATCGAAAATTTTCTATAAAAATTTAATTTTGAAAATTTTTTATATAAAAATTTAATTTCGAAAATTTTAATATAAAAAATTTTCTATATAAAATTTAAATATCAAAAATTTTCTTTGTGAAATTTTAATATCGAAAATTTTCAATATAAAATGTTAACATCGAAAATTTTCTATATAAAATTTTAATATCGATAATTTTTTGTATACAATTTTAGTATCAAAAGTTTTCTAAACAAAATTTTAATTTGAAAATTTTTTATAAAAAATGTTAATTCCAAAAATGGTTAAATTTTTATATCGAAAATGATTTATATGAAATTTTAGTATCGCCAATTCTCTTTGTACAATTTTAGTATCGAAAACTTTCTATAAAAAATTTTAATATCGAAAATTTTCTATAATATTTGAATATCGAAATTTTTCTATATAAAATATTAATGTTGAAATTGTATTTATTAAGTTTTAATATCGGAAATTTTCTATATAAGATTATAGTATCGAAAATTTTTTATATAAAATTATAATATCAAACATTTTCTATAAAAAAATTTTAATATAAAAAGTTTTCTATAAAAAAATTGTAATATCGAAAATTTTTTAGCTAAAATTTTAATAAAGAAAATTTTTTAGCTAAAATTTTAATATCAAAAATATTCTATATAAAATTTTGTTACCGTCATTTTTTTATACAATTTTAATATCCAAAAATTTCTTAATTTTTTAATAAATAATTAGATGTCGAAAATTTTCTATATAAAATTTTAGTATCGAGAAATTTCTATAAAAAATTTTAATATCAAAAATGTTCTATGTAAAATTTTATTATCAAATATTTCTATATATGATATTAATATTGAACATTTTCTTCAAAAATTTTATATATAAAATTTTAATATTGACAATTTTGTTTTATATAAAAAAGTCATGGTACGATTACTTTTCCACAGAAATCTTATGGAATTGAAAACTTTTCTCTAGAATATTTTCTATAGAAATGTCATGTTATCGAGAAAATTTCTTTTAAAAAAGTCATGTTATCGATAACCTTTCTATAAAAAAGTCATATAAATTTGTTGGCTTATGGTCTTGACCTTAGTGGTATCGACTAATTTGATTTCTTGTTAGATAAGAAATTTGTCCAGTTATTACTAACTTGTTTTTTCTAAAATTTATCTCATCTTCTTTCTGATTTATTAGCCTTTTTTGTATCAAGAAAATTTATATTTAATAAATCTGTTTAGGGACTAATAATTTATAAAAAAAATCTTAACCTTTGAAAAAATGCATATTATTTTAATTTTGTTTTCTATCGAATGCCAATATTTGAATATGATTTATCTTTAATTTCTCTAACATGTGCGAACTTAGTCATTCATTTCTAAAGAATAGTTTAATAATAGTAATTTTTTTGTGGAAATATTTAGTTAATGGAGGGCTTTGCTGTGAAAGGTAAGATTGAACAAACTTGATTGATTATTTTGTTTTATTAGACACAAAAATCTTTATCTTAGAAAAATTTTAACTCAAATTTTTCGTCATTCAATGTTCATTTACAAGGACTTTTATAATTTTTAAAAATTTAATCAAATTTTCTTTTAGTCATTCAATTGATATACATTTTTTAATACACAAAAATTAAGATACAGAAGCTTTTAATTATAATCCACATTACGATCAACTTGCTACTGTTTAAAATAAAAATTCGAATGAATGAATTTTAGGTTTTTTTTACAACATTTGCCATAAAAACGATTTGACATTAATTGCAAATTATGATGGTAATCACTAAATTTCTTTCGAAAAAATAAGTAATAAAATCATCACATACAGAGAATACAACTAAATAACTACTTGTATTTAAAAATGAATTAAAAATTCAACACACAACAAATTAACAAAAAATAAAGTAAAATAAAAATGTGAATTTAGTAAAAACAATTCAAAATAAATAAAAAAAATTAATAATATGTAGAAGTAGATATAATATAATTTTTCATTATCATAAATATTTATTCACGCATGCGACAAATTCACATCAAAGAGAACCTCAATTCAATTCATAGTAATTTTTGGAATTCTCATTCCATGTACGTGATGGACGACAGTTGTCACCAAACACCAGCTTTGACGATCACTTTTGCCATCAGCCCCACCTCCTTCAGACTTTTTGGCTTAATTCATATTCAGCCATTAATTTGTCGGTCATAGATGATGAGTTTATGTGAATTCAAATAAAAAAAAATATATAAAATATGAGTAAAATTACAGCGTTTTCATTCATTAACTTTTATATGTATTGATAAGAATTAGTGACGAAAAATACAACAAAAAATTGTAATAATTGAACTTTTCTATCGAAAAGTTATCGACAACTTGACATTTCTAAAGAAAAGTTATCGATAAGTTGACTTTTCTAAAGAAACGTTATAGATAACTTGACTTTTATCGATGACTTGACTTTTCTAAAGAAAAATATCGATGACTTTTCTAAAGATAAAATATCGACTTTTCTAAAGAAAAGCTATCGATAACATGACTTTTCTAAAGAAAAGTTATCGATAAATTGACTTTTAAAAAGAAAAGTTATCGATAAATTGACACTTAAAAAGAAAAGTTATCGATAAATTGACTTTTCTATAGAAAAGTTATCGATTACTTGTCTTTTCTATATCGATAACTTGTCTTTTCTATATCGATAACTTGACTTTTCTTTAGAAAAGTTATCGATAACTTGACTTTTCTGTAGAAAAGCTATCGATAACTTGACTTTTCTGTAGAAAAGTTATCGTTAACTTGACTTTTCTATAGAAAAGTTATCGATAACTTGACTTTTCTATAGAAAAGTTATCGATAACTTGACTTTTCTATGGAAAAGTTATCGATAACTTGACTTTTCTATAGAAAAGTTATCGATAACTTGACTTTTCTATAGAAAAGTTATCGATAACTTGACTTTTCTATAGAAAAGTTATCGATAACTTGACTTTTCTATAGAAAAGTTATCGATAACTTGACTTTTCTATAGAAAAGTTATCGATAACTTGACTTTTCTATAGAAAAGTTATCGATAACTTGACTTTTCTATAGAAAAGTTATCGATAACTTGACTTTTCTATAGACAAGTTATCGATAATTTGACTTTTCTATAGAAAAGTTATCGATAACTTGACTTTTCTATAGAAAAGTTATCGATAACTTGACTTTTCTATAGAAAAATTATAGATAACTTGACTTTTCTATAGAAAAGTTATCGATAACTTGACTTTTCTATAGAAAAGTTATCGATAACTTGACTTTTCTATAGAAAAGTTATCGATAACTTGACTTTTCTTTAGAAAAGTTATCGATAACTTGACTTTTCTATAGAAAAGTTATCAAAAACTTCACTTTTCTATAGAAAATCTGACAAAATTAAAAAATTTGCGCTAACTACACACACATACCAAATGACAAAATATTTACTTAATTTTTGGCTTTTTGGTGAAAGCTTCGCTGAATTAAGCTTGACTGCTCAAGTATTTGGTTGGTTGCTGTCTCTGTCTGTAAATTGTTCGTAAATTTAGCTAAATTTATGTGTAAAACATAAATCGTGATTCCACATGTCAATCTTATGATAAACGTTCATCAATGTTTTAATTTTTTTTCTTTTATTTCTTTCGTGGCTTTGGAAAACTATGGAGACACCATTTTTATAAGATGCCAATGCTTTGAGGTTGGGTTAAAAAGCGTGATGGATTTTGGTTTTTTTTCTTTTTCAATAATGACAAGAAATCAAAGTTTTTCTTAGCATTTCCTGATTATTATTTGGCAGATAAATTAACTTGTTTATGCAAAAGTTAACGATAACATGACTTTTCTATAGATACATTATCAATAACTTACACTTTTTATGATAGAAATGACGATAAATTACTGAATATTTTTTAATAATACATAAGTTTTATAACGTATTTAAACCAAATGAAGCTTAAAAAATATTTATATTATTTTTGAAATTAACCTGATCTATTACATTTTAAAGGCATCTACTGAAAATTTAAGACAAATCTTTTTCGAATATCAATATTAGCTACAGGTGTAATAAATAAAATATTTTACAGCTCATAAAAAAGCTTGACCAAATATAAGCCATAAAATATCCCAAAATATAAGCCAAATCTAAAAGATAAGAAAAATTTTATGTTAGCGTAAAATAATTTGTGAGATTTGTTTTAAATTTTAATTTGTAAACAGTTTACATAAATTTAACATAATTATTACATTAAGATAACTTAATCTAAATTTAGAAATATTATATTAATATGTATTTTAGTATCTCAGGAGCTTTTGTCCATTCACTTTTATTTTAATTTTTCGCCTTATAAATCTAATAGAAAGTCGATAGTAGTCTTTTGATTTGTATACCCTATACCAAAGTAGGTCTGACTGACACCTTATGTTATACAAAATCAAGGGTGACTCTTAAAGTTACTATAACGAAGGCATTTTAGCGATGTCTGGAATCGAAATTTTTGGCAAGTCACGAATTTTAAAAGGGAATTCGATATTTTTAGCCTAAATTATTGGCAACAATAATTTTTTTAGATTAAAATTTCTATGGAAATTGTAGCTTTTGCTTAAACTTTGAATTTTTAGTAAAAAATATAATTTTTGATATAAGATCGTTTTTTTGGGAAAAATTTGACATTTTTTTTATAAAATTCAATATTCTGAATTGGTTTATAAATTCGCAATACTTTTTATTTTTGAAATCTAAAAAGAACATATGGAACTATATAACTATATTTCAGAAAATTGCAAAATCGGCTTGACTTTTTTCTTATATGTTCGAAAACACACAAATTTTCTTATAAACTGGACAAATTTCGTTTAATGCTCTACTTAAACGAAATGTTGCACTGACTTAAATTTTGGTTTAGAATTATCCTAGAACCCAATTCTCTACGAATATATAATAAAACATTAACTTTCAATAGGAAAGAAAAAAATTGATATAATTTGAGAAAAAAAAGTTCACTTTTTTCGAAAAATATTTGACTTTGGAAATTTCTCAGCATTAAACAGTTCAAGGTATTTAAAAACGGTATTCATTGTTTTATTTCCTGGTCTGTTGTCTGTATATCAGTATATTCTAAAAAAATTATGAGTTTAATATCGAATGCACAATGGATCAGAAACTAAAAAAAGTCGAAGAGAAAAATTATTTTTTTTATTTTTAAAATGAAATAACTTGAAACCCATAACAGTTATTATAGTAAAGTAGGTATGTTTTTTCTGCGTTTCTTCAAGCTCATTCCAAAATGTAGAAAATCAACATATTGGGCAATAATTGAAAGAGCTATGCCGTCCAAAAGCCTTTTTACTTCTGGGGTTGTCTTCTTCGACGCCCAATGATTCACCCTGTGTAAACACAGGGTAACCATAAATCCAAAATTTAGAAAGCTTGGGTTCTTCTTAACAATTCTCTCATACATACTGATATATTACTACTGATACATACTGATTTATTACTACTGAGCGGCGTTCGGGTCAAATCTCTTTTAACTTAGGCAATTATTCAAGAAAAAGTAACTCAAGGCAAAATCTAAAAAATATGGCGAAAAGTGGAAAACTTATATATCTTTGTCATGGAAACTACAAATGCCCCTTCCACTTTCTGATTCCAAAGTGATCATTTAAAATTTTAACCACTGAGTCATGCCTATGATGTTCACAATCTCTCACACTTTTAATTTTTGATCGGTTTAAGCCATATCGCTTTATTTCAATTGTTTTGGATGTAGAGAACTCAAGTACGCTCGAAATCATCCGTGCATGAAGGGCCACATCGAAATTCTGATAGCACAACTTTACCATGGAAATGGATAGTTTAGAGTCCAAACGATATTTATCAAGCTTTGCCTTGTTTTAAGTATTGTTTTTTTTTACCCTTGTAAAATCAAAATTAAAAACTAAATAACTGTCGTTGAACTTTTTGTTAAGAACTAAAGTGCTTTCATAAAAATGATTTCCAGGTGTAAATTATATCCGGTTACTTTGAACCGCCATAAAATATGACCCAAAGCGAAATTCAAAATTTTGAAGAACTCTAAAAATTGCATGAGCTAGAAGAATGTACATTAGAGCGTCTCGACTTATATTTTTCGTTATATCTCCGGCATTTACAGTCGGATCTTAAAGCGTGATATATCTAAGTTTTTGTCTCAAGGAGCCCAATATTTTGCTTTAATATACATTGATCTCAGATATCCACTTGTTGTATTTATTCATCTGACCTCAGTTCCTACCACCCTAATATCAGAAAATTAAAGCTCTTAAAAAATCGTTAAACTTTTACTATAATTCCAATTAAAACTATCAAAAGCAAGCAATTCTTGTTTTCCCGCACATTGGGACCGCCAAAATACATTTTTCGTTATATCTTCAGACTACGCTCGTCGTGCCATAAAAAATAACGCCAACTTTTTCCATCTTAAGAATATTTTGTTGCCGATGATAACAGACCAAGATCCGCTAGTACGTTCAGATGGCTATGCAAAGATTCTATTAGCCAGAAATGAAGCAAAATATAGGCATTCGTCAAATGTTCGTTCCACAATTTCAGAATTTTATAAACTTCGATATGACTAATTAAAAAAAAAATTGAATTAACTGAGCCGCCATGCTTGCAATTCTATATACAAGAACAACTAGAAGCATTACAGTTTTCCAATGAAATAATCGAAAAACCTGGTAAAAAAATAAGGAAAATTCTTACTTTTGATAGTATAAACCCAAAAATTTAAATGAAAATAAAAAATCAAAATTTATCTTGATTTTTATAAAAAATGTAATCCTTTATTAAAAGCAATGTAGCAACGCGTGCTCTGTCAATTGCTTTAGAATTCAGATTAATTTAGTTCTTAAAATTAACTCAGCTTATATACTTTTTCACTGTGGGAATGTTTTTTAAGAATTTTAAATGTAAGTTGATTTTCTTAAAATTATTTATTGTTTCCCACAGCGGCGAATGTTTTGGTGTAACTCAATACGCGTGGCCAGTTTAAGGTAAGCAAATTAACTCCACACGGGAATCTTAATTGTGCCACGTTGATAAATTTTTAAGTGACACTTGACACTCTTTTGGCTGTTTTATGAAAGCCTTTAAAATGATTAATTCTTTCATGTTGGTGTGGTTTAAAAGAATGAAATCATATTATGCTACAATAGTTTTATTTGCAAATTTTAATTTTTTTCACAGCTTGTCTATGCCATTCACAAAACATTCGTTTGGTCATATAGTATATAAATCTGCCATGGCTGTCACCGAGGAGCAACGCATGGGCCACATTTGATCGAAATTCGAGAGTCGTCAAAAAAATAGCAAACTTGGATCGTTTCAAGACATGACTAATTTAAGTTTTTTAATTTTATATTACTTTTTTAATTCTTAATTTATGAGTATGAGATATCATGGGTAAGTACAAGAAGAGTGTACTTGAGGTCAATGACTATTAACACAAAACATTGGCCTTTTTTACAAAAACATCGATATATAACACTTCTAGATCCAACTGTAAATGGCGAAGATATAACGAAAAATGTATTTTGATGACCCCAATGTGCGGCAAAAATTAAAATTGATTGTTTTTAAAAGTTCGGTTGGAATTATCAAAAAACTTCCTTAGTAAAATTTTAACGATTTTTTAAGAGCTTTAACTTTCGGATATTAGGGAGGTACATTAGGGTGGTAGAAACTGAGGTCTGATGGATAAATGCTAGAACCGGGTATCTCAGACCAATGTCTATTAAAGCAAAATCTTGGCCTCCTTGAGACAGAAACATCGATATATCACACTTTAAGATCCGACTGTAAATGCTGAAGATATAACGAAAAATGTATTTTAGCGACCCCAATGTGCATCGAAAAAAAAATAAAAAAAAATTTTTCGAAACTGTCTCAAAGCAATACTTTATATTCATTGGTGTACGGCGAACTTTTTTTTCGAGATGCTCTAATGTACATATCGTCGTTGAAAATCCAAAACTGCGTATCATCAAAAAAATCAAAATCGAGTTTTTGATTGATTATGATTCGTAAAGTTGTCTTACAACATGTCTCTACCAATTTTTAGATTTTAACGACCAAAAGTTTTATATCAATAATTCAAAATTGCGTATCAGAATGTGCACTATTTTCAAAATTTAGATATGAAAATAAAATATTTAAATTTAAAAAAAATATATATTTGAATTTTTGCTTCTCCTGTAAAATTTGAAAAAGTGTTGTTACGCAGTTTTAGATTTTCAACGACAAAATTTCATCAAAATCGGAAATGGTGTGATGTTGTTTTCGAAAATTTTTGATTTGAGTCTTTAAAAAATCATTTTTTTTAATATTTTTCAAGATAAATCAAATGTGGACTTTTGGGTATGTTTTTATACCCTTCACCACCATAGGTGGAAAGGGTATTATAAGTTTGTGCTGATGTTTGTAACGCATAGAAATATTTGTCTTAGACCCACCTTTTAGTGTACCAATAGGCTTAGAATCACTTTCTGAGTCGATTTAGCGATGTCCGTCCGTCCGTCCGTCTGGCTGGCTGGACGGCTGGCTGGCTGGACCCCCATGTAAACCTTGTAATCAAACTACAGGTCGCAATTCTAAATATAATTTGATGAAATTTGGCACAGATAATTTTTTTGATAATGGGACCATGGCTATTGAAATTGGTCAAAATCGGTCCATTATTTATGGTACCTCCCATAGGTCCCACTTCCCGGAATTGCTATATTGGCCACAAATATCAATATTTTTTCATGAAATTTAAAATAAATACTGCTTATGTCAACTAAAATCACTGTACCAAATTTACCAAATTTCGTTGAAATCGGTCCACATTTGACCATAGCTCCAAATTCTTCTTTAAAAACGCACTAAATGAGACAAAAAATCACTAAAACGCTCGTAAATCTAAAGATAATGGAAATTTTGAGTCTATTTTTTGCATACATAATTTTTGTAACAACTGTAATCAATCTGCCAAATTTCGAGATAATCGGTCCACATTTGACCCTAGCTCTCATATAAGTCCAAATGACGGAAACAGGTTGAATATATAAGTTTTGAGAAATTGTTTGTATGATGGCAAAATTTAGCAAATATTTGTCTTTACACAGGAAAAATAATACCTTTGACCTTAGTGGTGAAGGGTATCGTATGGTCGGCTTGACCGACTATAGCGCTTTCTTACTTGTTTTTTTTCAAATTGACATAATTTTATGAAAATATTTATTTCTTTTTACTTTCACTAGAAGAAATATGTATTTAGATTGGTTAAAGAAATTCTATTTCTGTATTAGAGGGCCTTTGAATTTCTCTAATACATATCTATCTTTTATAAAAACTTAGTTTTTTAAAGCTTTTTTTTTTTGTTAAATTGACCTTTTCTCTGTTTTCTTAACAAAAATCATCAGATAAATAATAAACGATGCTTGTTAGTGTTATTTTCTGAAATTAACATAACTTCTTAAATGTTTTTGCCTTAAAAAAATAATTTTTTATCTTTTACCTTAATTAGGTTGGTGAAAACGAATTTATTACACGAAATCGAATTTTGATATGCTTTGGGGCAATTCAAACTGTGGAAGTCCAGTTCATAGGCACCACGAAATTTCGCAAAACAATTTTTGTTTACACTTTATCTTCAGTTTACGATGATTTTTCTTATTTATTCATAAAAGGGTCAATTAAAACTTTTGTAATAAGTTATTCTAATTATACTCGCATAAGTATTTATAATGCTTGAATCAAAAATATACTAACAAAAGCGCCCCTTTAAAAAGGTTCATTCGATCTAGAAAGACTGATTTCAAACATATCTGTACAAATTTATTTCAAGCCATTGAAATTATTTAAAAAAGATCGCCCTCAAAAACAACAGATTACAAAAAGTAACGTTATAGCCAAAATATTTAAAAATAAATCAACATAGAAATGTGTGTCATAGAAATGGAGATGATGTTAAATACAATGACCCTAGAAACTTTAGCCACAAAAATCAGTTCGACATCTACAAATCTCATAAAAAGCTCAAAAATTGCTAATACACTAACAAATACCATGAACCCAAATTAGAAAAATGCTTTGAACTCGAGTCTAAAAGAACTTGAATAAAATAAATCTAAAATATGTTATAAGTTCCACAAGTTGCTAAAAATTTTGAATTAAACCTGTTTTATTTTTAAATCAATGGAAGCCGATGAATGGGAACTTTTTAAATAGTTTGTTTAGATGAAAGTTTTTAAGATTTTTGTGATTAATATTCATAATAATGACGCTTGAATGGTTTAAGTATTTTATTATTGTTCAAATGAACTTTGGCTTAGGGTCAGGCTTAAAGTGTTTGTTATTCGAATAAAAGCTAATCAGTAAAAGATATTCGGTTAACAGATATTCTTTAAGAGAAATATCAAATGGATTAATTTTTTGTATACAAGTATATATTTTATACAAAACATGTTTATCAAGTTCGGAAACATGATGCTGCAACATTTGAACTTTTAAATAGTTGCTATATATTATAAATGCTTTAAAATCATATTTATAAACATTTTTTTAAATTAAAAGTATATTTTTTAATTTCAGTAACATGTTGCTGCAACATTTTATAGATCGTTTACATGCCGAAAACTCTGATAAATGAAATTTTATGATTTCAAAAGTAACATATACTAATTTTTTCTCTTTGTTCAAAATATGTTTTAAATTCCTAAAACATGTTGCAGCAACATTTTAATATTTCTTACCTAGACATTGTTTAAACATTTGCTGCATTATACAAATACTTTAATTTTTAATAGCATTTGTTATTTCTTTTCTAAATATATCAATCAAAATTGCTTTTTATAACTTAAGCAACATGTTGATGTATACATTTAAAGATATGATGTGTAAATTAATATTTAAAGCTTTATAATTTAGTTTTGTAGTTGTAATTTGTTGTAATTTCTTATTATTTCAACAGAAAAGTCCTGCAACATTTAAATTTTTCGTACCAAAACTAGGTTTTTTCACTGAAAACATATTGCTGCAACATTTAGTATTAGGTAAACGTACTATTTCAAAATGTTTATAGCTTTTAATTTTTGTTTCTATCATTTTTAATACTTCCATATATGAATAAAATTGATGCTTTATTTGATGTAATATTTTCAATAAAATAAATAAATCAAAATAGTTAGTAAATAAAGTTTATCAACATTTGATAAACATCTTGCTGAAACATTTTTTAAAATATGTAGTGATTTATTACTTTTTCTATCTTCTTTTTCAAAATATGATTTTAATGTCCTAAAACATAATGAAGCAACATTTAGAATATCTTTTAACTTTGATTTAATATTTTCTACATTATGAATTATTATTTTACATTCCATGTGTTTATCAACATTTGATAAACATACACAACATGATGCTGAAACATTTTTGAATATATGTAGTCATTTATTACTTTTTTATCTTCTTTTTTAAAATATGATTTTAATGTCCTGAAACATGTTGAAGCAACATTTAGGATTTCTTTTAACGTTGATTAAATATTTGCTACATTATGAATTATTATTTTACATTCCATGTGTGTTGAAAGAAACCAATATCAACAACATTTTCACTATACACAAAAATTTAATTGCTTATGTTGCTGCAACATTTATAGAGTTTTTCCTGTAAACATATTTCTGAGATTTATAATTTACGTAAATATTTATTAAAGTTACTAAAAAATAAAAAGAAAACATAATTCTGCAACATGTTGTCGTTTTCCAAAAAGTTGCTGCAATATTTGACTTTTTTTCTTAAACAAATAATATTAATAATAGTTTTAAAATATTTACCTAACAATAGTTTCTATAATTTTAAAAATATTTCAGTATACACAAATATTTCATTGCTTCATTGTTGCTGCAACATTTCCAGAGTTTTTCTTGTAAACAAATTTATAAGATTTTTAATTTACGTAAATATTTATTAAAGTTACTAAAAAATAAGAAGAAAAAATAATACTGCAACATGTTGTCGTGTTTCTAAATGTTGCTGCAACATTTGACTTTTTTTCTTAAACAAATAATATTAATAATAGTTTTAAAATATTTACCTAACAATAGTTTCTATAATTTTGAAAAAAAATCTTTTAAAATATTTCAGTATACACAAATATTTCATTGTTGCTGCAACATTTCTAGAGTTTTTCTTGTAAACATATTTATAAGATTTTTAATTTACGTAAATATTTATTAAAGTTACTAAAAAATAAAAAATTATAATAATTTTGCAACATGTTGTCGTTTTTCAAAATGTTGCTGCAACATTTGACTTTTTTCTTTAGCAAATAATATAATAGTTTTAAACTATTTACCTAACAATAGTTTCTATAATTTAGAAAGAAGTCTTTTAAAATATTTCAGTATACACAAATATTTCATTGTTTCATTGTTGCTGCAACATTTCCAGAGTTTTTCTTGTAAACAAATTTATAAGATTTTTAATTTACGTAAATATTTATTAAAGTTACTAAAAAATAAGAAGAAAAAATAATACTGCAACATGTTGTCGTGTTTCTAAATGTTGCTGCAACATTTGACTTTTTTTCTTAAACAAATAATATTAATAATAGTTTTAAAATATTTACCTAACAATAGTTTCTATAATTTTGAAAAAAAATCTTTTAAAATATTTCAGTATACACTAATATTTCATTGTTGCTGCAACATTTCTAGAGTTTTTCTTGTAAACATATTTATAAGATTTTTAATTTACGTAAATATTTATTAAAGTTACTAAAAAATAAAAAATTATAATAATTTTGCAACATGTTGTCGTTTTTCAAAATGTTGCTGCAACATTTGACTTTTTTCTTTAACAAATAATATAATAGTTTTAAACTATTTACCTAACAATAGTTTCTATAATTTAGAAAGAAGTCTTTTAAAATATTTCAGTATACACAAATATTTCACTGTTTCATTGTTGCTGCAACATTTGTAGAGTTTTTCTTGAAAACATATTTTTAAGATTTTTAATTTACGTAAATATTTATTAAAGTTATAAAAAAATAAAAAAAAATAGTTCTGCAACATGTTGTCGTTTTCTAAAATGTTGCTGCAACATTTGACTTTTTTTCTTAAACAAATAATATTAATAATAGTTTTAAAATATTTACCTAACAATAGTTTCTATAATTTTGAAAAAAAAATCTTTTAAAATATTTCAGTATACACAAATATTTCATTGTTGCTGCAACATTTCTAGAGTTTTTCTTGTAAACATATTTATAAGATACTTAATTTACGTAAATATTTATTAAAGTTACTAAAAAATAAAAAATTATAATAATTTTGCAACATGTTGTCGTTTTTCAAAATGTTGCTGCAACATTTGACTTTTTTCTTTAACAAATAATATAATAGTTTTAAACTATTTACCTAACAAGAGTTTCTATACTTTAGAAAGTAGTCTCTTAAAATATTTCAGTATACACAAATATTTCACTGTTTCATTGTTGCTGCAACATTTCTAGAGTTTTTCTTGTAAACATATTTATAAGATTTTTAATTTACGTAAATATTTATTAAAGTTATAAAAAAATAAAAAAAATAGTTCTGCAACATGTTGTCGTTTTCCAAAATGTTGCTGCAACATTTGACTTTGTTTTCTTAAACAAATAATATAATAATTTTAAAATATTTATCTAACAATAGTTTTTATAGTTTAGAAAGAAGTCTTTTGAAAATATTTCAGTATACACAAATATTTTATTGTTTATGTTGCTGCAACATTTCTAGGGTTTTTCTTGTAAACATATTTATAAGATTTTTAATTTACGTAAATATTTATTAAAGTTACTAAAAAAGTAAGAAAAATTCTGCAACATGTTTCCGTTTTCCAAAATGTTACTGCAACATTTGACTTTTTCCTAAGCAAATAATATAATAATTTTAAAATATTTATCTAACAATAATTTCTATAGTTTAGAAAAAAGTCTTTAAAAAAATAAGCAATATGTTGCTGCATCATGTTGCTCATATACCATTAATTAACTTAATTTTATTGTACAATTTAAGGCATTTTAGTTAAAGTATTGCTCAAAATGATGCTGCAAAATTTCTCAAATATTGTGACTCTAGCAACATGTTGCCACAAATTTAATGTATATTTTATATTAAACATTAATCTTATTATTAAAGTTTTATTCGTTTAAATTTCAAAACCACATAACTGACAGCACTAATTTGGCTAATATATTTTTTTTGTCCAAATCTTTATCGTGTGACTGCTTGTGGATGCTGTGTGAGAAGAAAGCTCTACGTGAAGAATGTGTAAAGCGATCTTTTGCTGATTTTCAACACTTCAACTGTAAAATTTCTTTTTCTTTTCTTTCGATTTTATTCTGAGGCGAACCCATAAAAGTAGGGTCAAATGACAAATCATCATTTAGTCTGTATTTTAAGTTTAAGAGTTTAGGATCAATAAAACGAGCGAAATAAAAGTATTAGCGCGATGAGCAGAAAATTATGTTTGCTGTTCTTGGTGTGTCTGGCGTTGGTGCTAGTGAAATGTAATTAAAAAGGATAATTGTGATAATTTAAAGGATTTTAAAGGATTTAAAGAACTAAAGTGATGTTAAAAAAAAAGAAGTGAAATAGTTTGAAATCAAGTGCTTTGAAGAAAAAAAATATTATATTAAGAGAAATTATATAATATACGAAAATTATTACAAATTTCAACTGAATTTTTTCAAATTTGAAAATTCTTGAATCTATAAGTGATATTTTGTAAAATTTAAACATTTTTAAAGTGATCTTAATAATTTAACTTTCTTTATAAAAGTGATCATCAAAATGTATAAACAGTTTTTTTTTATTTTCACAGTGATCATAGTTTTTATTGACCTTAGAAAATGATCTTGATAAAAGTTTCTTAGTTAAGAAGATATTAGATTTAAAAGCTTATAGTGAAAGTTTATGAAAATTGATGGTGAACTTTGGAATATTAAAATATTTTTCGTGATTATAATTTTAACAAAGTATTTTGATTAATTTTGTTCTAATTTATCTCGACTGATCATAAGGCAAGCTTTCTCCGGTGACCGTGGGATCGTAGACTGATCCCAACAAGCTAACATTAGCAAAATTTATTCTAAATTAGAAAATATTTATAAGTGATTAAAGTTTTTATTTACTTTATTAAAACCTTTAAGGTATACTTTTGTTTAAGCTTTAGTCTGATTCCATATTAATAATTACGGATTTTTGTCAATATGAGTAAATTTATTAGAAATTATCCTTCTGGATCGCATTAGGTTTATCTCCATATATACATTTGTTGGACGATATTTTTGGTGCTAATTATACCCTTCACCACCATAGGTGGAAAGGGTATATTGGGTTTATGCTGATGTTTGTATTGCATAGAAATATTGGTCTGAGACCCATCTTTTACTATACCAATTGAATTAGAATCACTTCCTGAGTTGTTCCGTCAGGCTGGCTGGTCGGTTATCCATGTAAGCTTGTTGTCATTGTACAGGTTGTAACTTTAAAGATAATTTTATGAAATTTGGCACAGGCTCATTTTTTGGTCCCTATACTTTTTGGGCGAAATCGGATTACTGTTTCGGGTACCTTCCCGGAATAGAGTTTTTGGTTCATTACAGCCACAAATTAAATAGTATTTTAATAATTTAATTTAATTGTTGCTTATGATAGCCTTAATCAGTGTTCCTTATTTTATAGAAATCGGCGCATATTTAGCCATTCCTCCCATACAAGACACATTCTCAAAAGACGTTTATATACATATAAAAGCACAAAAACGTTTGTAACTCTAAAACTAAATGCATTTAACAAAAAGGTTTATCTACTAAAATTTTGCACAGATAAATATTTTGTTGATATAAACCAATAATAAAAATTTGGCAACAATCGTTACACAATTGACCCTAGCTCCCATATCAGGCCCTTAGCCGGAAATGACATAAATCTCGAAATTTTTAAAAAATAGCACATAATATATGTATGTATATTTCTAAGACTTGAGGAAAACTTGTTAAATCGTTGGACCATATTTGACCTTAGTAGTGCAGGGTATGATATAGTCGGGCTTGACCGACTATAGCTTTTCTAACTTGTAATAGGCTTATTATAGTGCTCGAGGACAAAACACGATAAGAAAGAATTACGAAAAATCAAAGACATTAATTCAGCAGAGCCCTCTGTTGGTAAATTGCTCATTATAAAAAAAGTTAAAGTTATAAGCGCTCATCAAGCCTTTTTGTGGAAGTTCATTTTTGGTAAGACCTTAGTGTTTTAGAAACTATGTAGGTTTATTAAGGTAATTATGAGATCGGGTCTAGATCACGATAAGCAAGAAGTAATAACAAATAACAAACATTAATCCGGAGCGCCCTCTGTTGGTAAAATGCTCATTATAAAAGTTGTAAGTACGCAACAAGCCTCTATGATCAAACTTGAAGCTGTAAATTTGATTACCCATTTTAATTTTTCCATTTCCCAAAGTTTTCTAATTAATTCACTCCAAAAAACATTGAACTTTTCAGTTTGAAAAATTTTATATTTATTTAATTCTTAGGCACTCAGGTTATGACCCCTACTGATGCAATGCCTTGTATTGGAACTAGGAAAATAGGTTATGAGAGGGATGAGAGATGACAGAGAAAATTTCTGCAGAAATCGAACTTTACTAATGTGAGAAAGTTCGAGTTTCGGGAAGGATTTCTCTGATTTCGTTAGAGCACATTCCAAGGTAGTAATTATAGAACAGTGACGCAGCCCACATTAGGACGGAGCTCAAGTGGATCAATTGAGTTGAGTATTTTCTTTTAATTTAGAACCAGCACTCAGGTTATGTCCCCTACTTATGTAATGCATTGTGTTGGAACTAGGAAAATAGGTTATGGGAGGGAAGAGGGATGAAGAAAGTGAAAACTTCTGCGGGAAGCGATTTCTATTAACGTGAGAAAGTTCGAATTTCGGGAAAGAGCTCTCTTATTTTGTTAGAGCATATTCCAAGGTGGTAACAATAGAACAGTGACGTAACCCACATTGCGACGACGCTCCAGTAGATCAATAGAGTTGGATACCCTACTATCACCTATGATCACATTCGCTCTCTTCTGTACTTGGTCGTAAAATTCCAAAACAGACTTTATTCTATTTTCAGTTGGATATAGGCAGTGTAAATATTACCGAGATCAGATGGAGGGAGCTATCTCTTATACCGTTTTATAAAACCAACGCACTTGAAAGCTTCTTTCGGTACTTGAAAAATGTGTTTAGTCCAACTGACATCACATTTCATTTCCACAACGTAAAGACCAACTGATTCCTTAATATTTACACCACCTATTAATACAGATGAAGTAACATGATCCGCCGTGCGTTTATGCGTGATCATACAACATTAAGTTTTCCGCGCATTAAAATCAACTCTATTCCCATGACCCCATTCTGAACTTTGTCGAAGAAGGCCCTTTATAAAAATACAGATGAAGTAACATGATCCGCCGTGCGTTTATGCGTGATCATACAGCATTGAGTCTTTCGCGCATTAAAATCAACTCTATTCGCACGACCCCATTCTGAGATTGTTTTTAAATCACGGTTTATTCATGTTTTTTCTCATAGCGTTAATCCGCCTAAAAGCCTTGGTTCATGACGGAATGAATGCGAATGATAAATGTTGCTACCACTTGCATAAGAGTAGATAGTATAGGAACTTTGTCGAAGAAGACCCTTTATAAAAATATGAAATAGAGTGGGAAAAAGAACGGAGCCTTGTACCCCTGTACCCCTGAAATAATCTTAAACTTATTTGATTAGATCCCATTTATAACAAATAAATCTTATAGTGCTACCTCTGAGGAAGCGATCCCAAATAATAAATAATAAATTTGTCTTAGTTTACAAGATATAACCCACCATTAAGAGAGTCACGCAGGCTTCTATAGTTTCGTAGTAGATTATGAAGTTTAGATGCAAATTTTTCTTAGTTTTGAAGCTTTAACCCTTATAAGGAGGGGTTCGCGAAAAAGGTTTTGTGCTAAATTAAAGAAAAAACTAAATTAAGTTTATATTTTTTTTAGTAGAGAAGATGTAGAGTCTCTTTGTAATAGATTAAAGAAAACATTATTTTGACTTCTTTAAGCTTTAACTATAAGAGATCACAAATTAAACTTATGTTAATAAATTTTGTCTTAGTTTAGAAGTTATACCCTCTCATAAGAAGACAAGCGTTGATGTCCACAGTTTCGTACTTGATTAAAGAAATAATTATCGGGATGACTTAATAATGACTACTTTAAACTATATCTTAAAACGATGACAGATACAAATTATGTTCCTCCAATTAATCTTAGTTAAAAAAAACATATAGGAGAGTAGCGACAACGAAAGAAGTTTTGTACTAGATTAAAGAAGAAAATAAATAGATTTTTATTAGTAATTATTCAAAGACAACACAATAAACTTAAACTTATCTTATGTTCTTAAAATTTATCTTAGTTAAGAAGATATAATCCATCATTAAAAGTAAATTTTAGTAGTAGATTAAAGAAAATATGATCTTAATTTTTTTTTTTGCTTTTACAAAATCATTTCCGATTTTATTTCGTAATTATCGTATATATTATAATTCTTAAATTTGTCTTGGTTTAGATAAATAATAAAATCTCTAATAAAAAGGGTCAGAGTTTCGTAGTAGATTAAAGAAAATATGATCGCATCTTTCAAAACATTTTTATAATCTCTTTAACATCCATGTTTCTTAAATTTCAAATGAACTAATTCAACCCCCTCTCTTTTCCCCTACAGCCGAATCCAGCATTGAAGTTGACGAAAATGGTGATGAATATGATGTCAAGAGATTCAACATTCAAGGACGTCAGCTAAATGGTGGACGTTCTCAGTGTGTGGTCACAAGACGCAAACGTGCCTCACAACCAAGACCCATATACTCAGATGATGGTTCCGATGATCAAAATGATGATTCAAATGATAGCAATATCATGAAAGATGAAGAAAGCGCTCTTTTACTATTTGCACCTTCAAGTGCTACTGCAACGATAGATGAGGAGGGGGAAGAACAGGGAGGAGCTGGAGGAAGTAACACAAATGAAATAAACAACAACAAAAAACACCCCGAAGAAGATGAAGAAGACGAAAATGATACAATTGAAGTTGTACAATTGCCCCAATTACCGGTATTGGGTCAACTTCAAAGTGAAGGAGAATCTGTAGCTGCTTTAGCCGCCCCTGCCTCCAGCTTTAATCACAATGGCCATAAGAACACAGATCCTGCTAGTGGTGTTGTTGTTGTACAATCTCATACTCCCCCCAAAGTGAATCCTAATACTCATGCCGTTTTCGAATTGGTGCCCGTTAATCATGATAAGAAAGAAGAAAATGTTATAAGTCACGCCCAAATTGTTCAAAATGGAGAAACTGAAGACGATGAATTTGATTTTAATGAGGAACTCAGTCCAGTAACCACCACTGCCATTTGGTCTACCGGTGACAACAGTTATGATGATGTGAACCTTAAACCCCAAAAAGTAGTCAAGAGAATCAAAAAGCGTAAGAACAACAAAAACAAAAAAAATAAGAAGAAGAAACAAAAGCCAAAGCCAACTTCAGCAGCGGTAAAACCTACACGCAGAAATAAAACTAAGACGACTAACAAACGTCGTTTGACCAAGAAACCTGTTAGTACCAGACGACGTCCTTCCCAACCTAATGCCTATCAATACAATAAAAAACAAAAGAGGCCGGTAGGCGGAATGGCCAACAATCGTCGCCGCAAGCCCGCTCAAAACAGACGTAAACCAAGACCCGTTAGAAAGCAAACACAACAAACCGTTCAAGAACACGTAGATAACAGTCATAGGAATCACAACACACTTTCGCATAACAAAAATGGTGGTTCCGCCAATAAGAACCGACTCATTGCCAAGAGAAACAAGAACAAGAATAACGCCGTTAAAATTGATCAAGGTGCAGACACTTATACGCGCACAATGACCACAACTCAGACGGGAAATGAAGATGGCGATCAGAATGTTAATTGTATTATTATTCGTAAGGATCCTGATCCAACAACAACAACACCTCGACCATTCTGGAACTTATTGGGGCGTAATGCCAATGGTACGCCAAAAGCTTCGGGTCAATATGGTCAACGTAAGCGTGCCAATGTTCGTTTTGTAGCCTAAATTAATAGTACTCCCTTCAGAATAAGTTTAAGATATAGAATTAAATGACCTCGAGATAAATAAAGAAAACTAAAAAATGTTATATGTAAATAATAAGAGAGTTTTAATCTAACACTAAATTGGGATCGATCGGTAGGTTTTAAGTCCATATATAATTTAATTTCTGAACTCTGAGAAATTTATTTCCTTAAATTCGAAATTTATTATAAACTAAATTTCTTTTTGCCTAATTCAATGAGATATACCAAACGTAATGATTATCAAATGCATAGTTTACGACTTAACTAATTTTGAATAATTTTCAGTGGCGCCCCCTATTAGCAATAACTTTGCTAAAGATCATAACGTGATCAAATGCTTAGTTTAAGATTCAATACATTTTGATTAATTTTAAGTGGTGACATGTGGTAAAAATAAGTCGCAACAATTTAGAAACCTCCTTCGGCTCATGAACAACAACTTTGTCTAAGATCAGTAAATAATCAAATGCATAGTGTTCGTTTCAATTAATTTTGATTAAATTTCAGTGGCGCCATCTATCGAAAATTAATCGCACCAGCATAGAAATCTCCATTCACTCATGAAAAATATAATTAAAAAATATCATTATAAAATTGTTTGTATAAAAAAATTTTTCTATAGAAAATTTTTTTTTTCTATAGAAAAATTTTCATTATAAAAATTTTTCTATAGAAAAATTTTAATTATAAAAATTTTTCTATAGAAAAATTTTCATTATAAAAATTTTTCTATAGATAAATTTTCATTATAAAAATTTTTCTATAGAAAAATTTTCATTATAAAAATTTTTCTATAGAAAAATTTTCATTATAAAAATTTTTCTATAGAAAAATTTTCATTATAAAAATTTTTCTATAGAAAAATTTTCATTATAAAAATTTTTCTATAGAAAAATTTTCATTATAAAAATTTTTCTATAGAAAAATTTTCATTATAAAAATTTTTCTATAGAAAAATTTTCATTATAAAAATTTTTCTATAGAAAAATTTTCATTATAAAAATTTTTCTATAGAAAAATTTTCATTATAAAAATTTTTCTATAGAAAAATTTTCATTATAAAAATTTTTCTATAGAAAAATTTTCATTATAAAAATTTTTCTATAGAAAAATTTTCATTATAAAAATTTTTCTATAGAAAAATTTTCATTATAAAAATTTTTCTATAGAAAAATTTTCATTATAAAAATTTTTCTATAGAAAAATTTTCATTATAAAAGTTTTTCTATAGAAAAATTTTCATTATAAAAATTTTTCTATAGAAAAATTTTCATTATAAAAATTTTTCTATAGAAAAATTTTCATTATAAAAATTTTTCTATAGAAAAATTTTCATTATAAAAATTTTTCTATAGAAAAATTTTCATTATAAAAATTTTTCTATAGAAAAATTTTCATTATAAAAATTTTTCTATAGATAAATTTTCATTATAAAAATTTTTCTATAGAAAAATTTTCATTATAAAAATTTTTCTATAGAAAAATTTTCATTATAAAAATTTTTCTATAGAAAAATTTTCATTATAAAAATTTTTCTATAGAAAAATTTTCATTATAAAAATTTTTCTATAGAAAAATTTTCATTATAAAAATTTTTCTATAGAAAAATTTTCATTATAAAAATTTTTCATTATAAAATTTTTCCTATAGAAAAATTTTTCATCATAAAATTTTTTCTATAGAAAAATTTTCATTATAAATTTTTTCTTTAGAAACATTTTCATTATAAAATTTTTTCTATAGAAAAATTTTCATTATAAAATTTTTTCTATAGAACAATTTTCATCATTAAATGTTTTCTATAGAATAATTTTCATTATAAAATTTATTCGATAGAAAAATTTTCATTGTAAAATTTTTTCTATAGAAAAATGTTCATTATAAAATTGTTTCTATAGAAAAATTTTCATTATAAAATTTTTTCTTCAGAAAAATTTTCATTACAAAATTTTTTGTATAGAAAAATTTTCATTTTAAAATTTTTTCTATAGAAAAATTTGTATATTCAAATTTTTATATATTCTACGTAATGAACATTTTTCTATAGAAAAATTTTATAACGAAAATTGTTCATATAGAAATATTTTCGTTACAAAAATTTTATAATGAAAATTTTTTATATAAAAATATATTTTTTTTTATAGAAAAGTTTTTTCTATAGAAAAATTTTCCGTAACAAATTTTTCTATAGAAAAATTTTCATTATAAAATTTTTTCTTTGGAAAAATTTTTATTATAAATTTTTTTCTATACAAAAGTTTTCATTATAAAATTTTTCTATAAAAAAATTTTCATTTTAAAATTTTTTCTATAGAAAAATTCTCATTATAAAATTTTTTCTACAGAAAAATTTTCATTATAAAATTTTTTCTATAGAAAAATTTACATTATAAAAATTTTTTCTGTAGAAAGATTTTCTTTTTCAAATTTTTCAATAGAAAAATTTTTACAATCAATTTTTTCTATAGAAATTATGTGACTATAATTTTTTCGCAATATACATATAACTTTTAAGTCGGCTTAGAAGATTGATGAATTTAGGATATAAGTAATTTAAATTTTCTTACCTTTAAATTAAATTTTTAGTGGTAGCTTTAATCAATTTATTTCCCACAATTTGTTTTGATATTTATGTATTCATTTGCTTATGCTTTCAGATAAGTCTAAATTATTTGTCATTACTTATATAAGGGCTTTTTTCAAACAAAATCTTCCCAGGCTCTAAATATGAATGTCCAACTGATAATTACAAATTTTTATCAAATTTTCAAAGAAAACCTCTAAACTTAATGCCGCCTTTATGTGGATAGTATTTGTATGTAATTTAGTAGAAAACAAATGTAATCAAAATGTTTAACGAAGCTTACTTACCACCGGATTGATAATATGCCTGCCTTGCCAGCGCATTACTCTTTGAGTACTAATACAGTGAATAGCAAAAGTGTGAAGACATCTGAAAAAGAAATAAATTTTTTTCAGTTAAATTTTAAAATTTTTGAAAATAAAAATTCTTTAAAATTTGTATTGATTTTAATTTTTCTTAATGTTATAACTTATTTAGTTCAGAAGTTATAAGCAAATATACTTCAACCTTTTATATTTCAGTTAGTTCAGAAGTTATAGGCAAATATACTGCAACTCCTTTGCGAAATTTTAGTGTTATTGTTCAAATATTGTATTTTTTAACCAAAGAAAGTCTGTGGTTGCTATATTTTTGTTGAGGATTTCAATTTTAAATCGTATTTCCTTCGACATGATTTCGACCTATAGTCAGTCTACTTTTATCTGATACTGTTGTCTAAAACTAGTTACTCATTGAGGTTTTGCAAACTCCCCTTTTTTGATAATTTCTTAATAGGCAAATAAAAAAAAGTTACAAAAAAAAAAAAAAAAAAATAACTGCGATAAGAAGTGGAAATAGAAGTAGTGAACATTTGAAGTATATATGAACCATGTATCCCATCCATGTGGTGACATTCTGTTATAGCAGCAAAAAGTTATCACCAACTAAACAAGAAGTCAAAAAGCAGAGCAGCACCTTTGAGGTGTTGATGATATTGGTTTAATTTGACTCGATGTAACTTAAAAAACTTGGAATATTAATTCGTCGTTGTACTTATTTTCTTATCATCAATATGTGCAACCAAGAAGAAAGAAGTCAAGCAGAATGTGTCCGTCTGTCTGTCCTTTAGACTATCTGTATGTTTTCTTTAATGACATGACATCATGTTGACACAACATACGTTGTCTTATTACCTTGTGTGTTTGTTTGTTTGTTTGTCTTCATCATTACGAGTATTATTTTTACACTGGTTACACCAACGAGTGTAATCAAACAGTTGTTTTCTTATATAGAACATGTTCGTTATTTTTTCTACTGTCTTCTGTTTAACTCCTGATAATTTTTTTAAAGGTTTTTTTTATCATTTCATTTCTGGAGTTTAAATTAGCGAGAGACACAGCTGGCAGTTTCAAGAAGAGTAACGAAAAAAAATCTTCATGTGGTCTTAAAGGCCATCATTTATATACTCGTATGAACCTTATTCGGTGGCATGATGATCACGTTTAATGTTATATAACTCAACAACAACAACTTTATACTTAACTTTAAGAGTTAGGGAAGCCATTTATTTTTTAAACCGGAAGCCCTTATTTTCTTAACTCTTGATATAAATTTGGTGCATCGCCTTTTATTTATTTTTTATTTCATATGACATTTTCTTCTAGTCGTCATCTTTGTCATTTTAATGATCCGACTACTTGACATTTTTGTGTGTTACAATTTCTTTTTTTGTTGATGAATGATGAAAATTAATTTCTTTATAATTTTCTTGGTGAGTTCAATCATAGGAGAAAAATGTACTATAGGTTTGTGACAATGTTTGTAACAGATGTTTATATGTGCTCTATACGCCAAAAATGCATTTTGAGAAAATTGATCTTCAAGTTTTTACTTAATTTTTCTAAAAAACTGTACGAAAGAATTTTTGAGATTTTACACCAAAATCAGTTTTGAGGGATTTAGAACAAAACAGACACTATTTATCTCAGAAACTAGACAAGATAGCAGAAAACGGATTGTAGTTATGAAAAATTTAGGGTCGAGAAACTAAAGTGGTGTCATTAACTAAAAATGTGTAAAATGGCATATAAACTCCCGCACGACGATACACCTATATTTACTTATATCTACCTCTCATTATACCCTTCACCACCATAGGTAACGCATAGAAATATTTTTCTTAGACCCACCTTTTAGTATACCAATAGGCTTAGAATCACTTTCTGAGTCGATTTAGCGATGTCCGTCCGTCCGTCCGTCCGTCTGGCTGGCTGGACGGCTGGCTGGCTGGACCCCCATGTAAACCTTGTAATCAAACTACAGGTCGCAATTCTAAAGATAATTTGATGAAATTTGGCACATATTTTTTTTGACAATGGGACCATGGCTATTGAAATTGGTCAAAATCGGTCCATTATTTATGGTACCTCCCATAGGTCCCACTTCTCTGAATTGATATATTGGCCACAAATATCAATATTTTTTCATGAAATTTAAAACAGATATTGCTTATGTAAACTTAAATCACTGTATCAAATTTCGTGGAAATCGGTCCACATTTGACCATAGCTCCCATACAAACTCTTCTTTAAAAACGCACTAAATGAGACAAAAAATCACTAAAACGCTAGTAAATCTAAAGATAATGAAAATTTTGAGTTTATTTTTCGCATACATAATTTTTGTAACAACTGTAGTCAACTTGCCAAATTTCGAGATAATCGGTCCACATTTGACTCTAGCTCCCATATAAGTGCAAATGACGGAAACAGGTTGAATATATAAGTTTTGAGAAAATGTTTGTATGATGGCAAAATTTAGCAAATATTTGTCTTTATACAGAAAAAATAACACCTTTGACCTTAGTGGTGAAGGGTATCGTATGGTCGGCTTGACCGACTATAGCGCTTTCTTACTTGTTTTATGACTCGATTTATGTATTTCCGTCCGTCTGGTTTAAGTTCATGCAACGTTTATAGTAAAGAAGATACGGCAATTTTAAAATTTAAATAAAAAATTTGACAAATATAAGTAAGTCTGTCCAAATCGGTCCATTATTTACCAGTATCTTCTATATGACTAAAAATAAAAAAATTGTAACTAGTGTTTCTTATTAGAGTGTCACAAGTTTGAGTTGGCATCACTGCTTTATTTGACCAAATATTGTGTAACATATCTTAGGGGTTTTTCTATAGAAAAATTTTTGATAAAAAATTTTTTTATAGAAACATTTTTGACAAAACAATTTTCTATAGAAAAATTTTCGATAAAAAAATTTTCTATAGAAAAATTTTTGATAAAAAAAAATTTTCTATAGAAAAATGTTTGATAAAAAAATTTTCTATAGAAAAATTTTTGATAAAAAAATTTTCGATAAAAAAATTTTCTATAGAAAAATTTTTGATAAAAAAATTTTCTATAGAAAAATTTTTGATAAAAAAATTTTCTATAGAAAAATTTTGGATAAAAAAAATTTTCTATAGAAAAATGTTTGATAAAAAAATTTTCTATAGAAAAATTTTTTTCTGTCAAATGTGAAATTAAAGTGGATAGAGAACAATACAAAACATATAAACGCACAAACAGACATATATTTTATGAGCACGTGTATGTGCCTTAGCTTACTATAATTGGATAATCGTCTCCATAAGTTGTTTCTGAATTAGAGTAAAAGCGATATACTCTTTTTTTATGGGACTTATCGAAAAGACCATACGGCAGATCAACGTATTATAGAGTCTTTGGTTGTAAACCTAACAAATCTGTGTCAGAGTCATGAAAAAAATTAAACAGACTCTTGAGTGTTGTTTTATTTCAATCATAGTTGTATAGATAGGTCTTTCAGATAAACACACACTTTGAGGTATTTTAATTAAAGTATAATAAGAGCTTAATGAGGGACCCTTAAGAACTAATTCAAATAATTCAAATCATTGAAATAAGAGTTGAACCAAACTGAGCCAGGAACATTAACAAGAGCCAAATTCAGAAATTAACGAAAAGAAATCGAAATCAGCAACTACACATATAAATGGACTTGAAAGCACTAAATTGAAACCAAACATAGAACTGATCTCAATTTAAAGAAAACCCGAATCGTCAACTTAAACTTGGCCAAAATCGGAATGATTTTCAAATGCAGGTCATCTTGCAAGTCGACAAAGGTCCATCTCGACCATGAAATAGCAAACTCATTTCTTAATTTCTCCTAACTTTATTTTCCTATGACTTAGGTAAATCAATTTGTGGCCAGAAACCATAACAAATGTCAAACTCCCTCTTGGCGAGGTATTTCTTTGCTAACATTACCAAGAAAATGCACATTTTGTGGCACATTCGTGCACTTATGGTTGCATTAAAAATATTTTATTGTCATTGCATTTGTCCAAAAAAATAGGAACAACAAAAAATCAAATGAATCACTCAAGCATTGAGCCAATAAGTTTTCTACACCCTTGACAATGTACGAACATGGTGTTTTCTTACATACATACATATCTAAGAATTAAACACAAACACACCTGCATATGTTACATATATGAATGTAAATAAATATATATGTTTGTACTCGCATGTGGTTCTTTCTTGGCCAAACGTTTTTTGTGGTATTAAAGTATCTAGCACGAGCTAATTGCATCTGCAAAAGGTAAATTATTGAAGGTTTTTGAATAACATAAGTATTTTTTGTGTCAAACAAAGTTCAAGAAAAAATGCAATTAAAAATTATGGTCTTTAAGGGTTTTGTCAATAATATTTTGGAATTCTTTAGGAGTACATATACATACAAGACTAAATATTGGTGGTTAGTTTTTAAATTTCCATACATTTAAAAGGTTTTCTATGAATTTCGACAAATAGCAAAGGAAAATAATTACATATTTTGCACAAAGAAAATAGTTTTTACTTAAAATTCATAAGAGTTTCTTTTGAATTTCAGAGATGTTTAAAAAATGAAAGAAGACAAATGTTGTTTGTTTTTTTATTAAGGAAACGATATTTGACCACCACCTTTGCCGCCATATCAATTTAGCTGCCTATATAGCCACCACACCTTATTATTAGCACATCCTAATGTTGGGTGCACTTACCACACGTGCCTCTTCATGCAAAAAACATAAAAAGACCTAATGCCAACGTGTTATTAAAAGAAAATATCATTGTCTTACGCGGAGACATGTGTTCTTTTCAGTTACTCAATATGCAAGGGAGGACTTCTTAGGCTAAAATTGATCTGACTTTAGAAAAGTGTCTAAATGACAATTATTATTCCTGGTTATACACGTATGCCAAAGAACATAAGTGCATATGTTGGCTTAAAGTGTTTGAATCAAAGGAATTGTAAGTAATTTTTTAATTTAGGTCATAGTCATCAGGAAAAATGTCGTTATAAAATTATTAAGAGTTTAAAGTGTTTAGAAATTGGAAAGGCTGTGTTGTGTGACTGTCATTTGTCATGAAGAAAAAAATTGCTTTTCTGAAATTAAGGAAGGAAAGTTTCTCAAGGATCCGGGTTTAAACTGGCGATATATTCAAGTCTGTTGATTTTAGTTGTGTTCTTGTACGATTGCGTTCCCGTTCCTAATACTGGTTTAAGTCTTTGCTAAATTGTGAAAATAATTTATTTCTTTTTTTTCATGAAAATAATTTGTTACCCGAAGAAAAAGTCTGTATAGATTTGAGTAAGAGGGGAAATGGAGTTGCTCTCACACTTTAGCCAAGACTACAACCAATATTGGACAAGCGTACATAATGGTTTAAGGTAACTTTGGACTGGTTTGGGTAGTTTCGTTATCTTACGGGAACATATCTATTGTAGAACCAATATCAGTAGTCAACTCTTTTAAAATTGAAATCAGAAGTTAATCCAGTCACAAAGAAATATTTCTTTATAAATAAATAAATTTCTACAAAAACTTTTGCTAAAACAAGTAAGAAAGCGCTATAGTCGGTCAAGCCGACCATACGATACCCTTCACCACTAAGGTCAAAGGTGTTATTTTTCCTGTGTAAAGACAAATATTTGCTAAATTTTGCCATCATACAAACATTTTCTAAAAACTTATATATTTAAGCTGTTTCCGTCATTTGGACTTATATGAGAGCTAGGGTCAAATGTGGACCGATTATCTCGAAATTTGGCAGATTGATTACAGTTGTTACAAAAATTATGTATGCAAAAAATAGACTCAAAATTTCCATTATCTTTAGATTTACGAGCGTTTTAGTGATTTTTTGTCTCATTTAGTGCGTTTTTAAAAAAGAATTTGTATGGGAGCTATGGTCAAATGTGGACCGATTTCAACGAAATTTGGTACAGTGATTTTAGTTGACATAAGCAGTATTTGTTTTAAATTTCATGAAAAAATATTGATATTTGTGGCCAATATAGCAATTCCGGGAAGTGGGACCTTTGGGAGGTACCATAAATAATGGACCGATTTTGACCAATTTCAATAGCCATGGTCCCATTATCAAAAAAATGATCTGTGCCAAATTTCATCAAATTATCTTTAGAATTGCGACCTGTAGTTTGATTACAAGGTTTACATGGGGGTCCAGCCAGCCAGCCAGCCAGACGGACGGACGGACGGACGGACATCGCTAAATCGACTCAGAAAGTGATTCTAAGCCTATTGGTATACTAAAAGGTGGGTTTAAGACAAATATTTCTATGCGTTACAAACATCAGCACAAACTTATAATACCCTTTCCACCTATGGTGGTGAAGGGTATAAATAGTTTTCTGTTAAAAAAATTAAAAAGAAAAATATTTTTCTTTTTAAAAATTTTCCGATAAAAAAATTTTTCTATAGAAAATTTTTCGATAAAAAATTTTTCAATGGAAAATTTTTCTATAGAATATTTTTCGACAAAAATTTTTCGATAAAAAATTGTGTATTGAAAATTTTTCGATAAAAAATTTTTCAATAAAAATGTTTTTCTATAGAAAATTTTCCAATACAAAAAAATTTTCAATAAAAAAAATTTTCTATAGAAAGTTTTTCAATAAAAAAAGAAAAATTTTAAATAAAAAAAATTTCAAAAATCAAAATCTTTTGATAAATTTTTCTATAGAAAAATTTTCATTAAACAAATTTATAGAAAAATGTTCGTTAAAATATATTTTTCTATAGAATAATTTCCGTTAAAAAAATGTATTTTTATAGAAAAAATATTTTTGTATAGAAAAAATATAGAAAATTTTTCGATAAAAAAATTTGTCTATAGAAAATTTTTTGATAAAAATATTTTTCTATAGAAAATTTTTAGATAAAAAAATTTTTATAGAAAATTTTTCGATAAAAAAATTTTCTATAGAAAAATTTTCGTTAAAAAATATTTTTCTATAGAAAAATTTTCGTTAAAAAATATTTTTCTATAGAAAATTTTTCGTTAAAAAATATTTTTCTATAGAAAATTTTTCGTTAAAAAATATTTTTCTATAGAAAATTTTTCGTTAAAAAATATTTTTCTATAGAAAATTTTTCGTTAAAAAATATTTTTCTATAGAAAATTTTTCGTTAAAAAATATTTTTCTATAGAAAATTTTTCGTTAAAAAATATTTTTCTATAGAAAATTTTTCGTTAAAAAATATTTTTCTATAGAAAATTTTTCATTAAAAAATATTTTTCTATAGAAAATTTTTCGTTAAAAAATATTTTTCTATAGAAAATTTTTCGTTAAAATTTTTCTAAAGAAAAATTTTCGGTAAAAAAATTTTTCTATAGAAAAATTTTCATTAAAAAGATTTTTCATTTTTTTTTGGAAAATTTTCTATAGAAATTTTTTTTGTAGGTAGTTAATTTTATTTGATTTTTATGTAGGAGGTTGTGAGTTCGAATCCGGGCTTATGGACCTAACCTTAGCCCATCATAAGTTATTTTGTTTCACAAATTTTTTTATGGAACACTTTTCTATGGAAAATTTTTCTAGAGAAAATTGTTTTATAAAAATTTTTCGGATAAAAGTTTTTATAGAAAATTTTTTATAGAGAATTTGTCGATAAAAACATTTTTCAATAAAAAAAAATTTCTAAAAAGGTTTATCAAAATTTGGGACATCAAACATTTAATTAAAAAGTTTTACTGTAGTGTATTGCACTAAGAATCCCAATTTATTACAATTATTTATTATTGTAATAAATAGTTTTTTGATAAAACCAAAAAATGTTGGTGGGGAAACCTTTCCTCGAGGCGTTTCGAAATTTTCGTTAAAAAAATTTGTCGATAGAAAAATTTTGCTATAAAATAAATTTTTGGATAAATTTTTCTATATAAAACTTTTTATTAAAAAAATTTATAGAAAAATGTTCGTTAAAAAATATTTTTCTATAAAATAATTTTCGTTAAAAAAAATTTATTTCTATAGAAAAAATATTTTTGTTTGTAAAAATATAGAAAATTTTTCGATGAAAAATTTTTTTGTAGAAAATTTTTCGATAAAAAAATTTTTTATAGAAAATATTTCGATAAAAAAATGTATATAGAAAAATTTTCGATAAAAAAAAATTTCGAGAAAAATATATTTCTATAGAAAATTTTTCGTTAAACAAATTATTCTAAAAAAAACATCCGTACTAAAATTTATTTATCGAAAAATTTTCTATAGAAAAAATTTTTTTCTATAGACAAATTTTTTTATCGAAAAGTTTTCTATAGAATTTTTTTTTATCGAAAAATTTTCTATAGAAAAATTTTTTGGAAAGTAATTCATTTTATTTGAACCAAGATTTTTATGTAGGAGGTTGTGAGTTCGCTTAGGTCCATATCATGAATTATTTTGTTTTACAAATTTTTTTATCGAAAAATTTTCTATAGGAAAATTTGTTTGTCGAAAAATTTTCTATTTTATAATTTTTTTTTATCGAAAATTTTTCTAAAGAAAATTTTTTTATCGAAGATTTTTTTTTATCGAAAATTTTTCTATAAAAAATTTTTTTTATTGAAAATTTTTCTATAGACAAATTTTTTTTATCGAAAATTTTTCTAAAGAAACTTTTTTATCGAAAATTTTTCTATAGAAAATTTTTTTTATCGAAAATTTTTCTATAAAAAATTTTTTTTATTGAAAATTTTTTTATCGAAAAATTTTTGTATCGAAAAATTTTCTATAGAAAAATTTTTTTATCGAAAAATTTTCTATAGAAAATTTTTTTTATCGAAAAATTTTCTATAGAAAAATTTGTTTATCGAAAAATTTTCTTAGAAAAATTTTTTTAACGAAAAATTTTCTATAGAAAAATTTTTTATCGAAAAATTTTCTATAGAAAAATTTTTTATCGAAAAATTTTCTATAGAAAAATTTTTTTAACGAAAATTTTTCTATAGAATTTTTTTTTTTACCGAAAAGTGTTTTTCTTCGAAAAATTTTCTATAGAAAACAGTTTTTTATCGAAAATTTTTTTTAATCCAAAAATTTTTGTATAAATTTTTTATAGACATTTTTATCGAAAAATTTTTTATAGAATAATTTTTTTATCGACAAATTTTCTACTGAAAAAAATTTTATGGAAAAATGTTCTATAGGATTTTTTTGTTTTATTGAAAAATTTCTGTAGACATTTTTTTTTTTATCGAAAAATTTTTAATTGAAAATTTTTTTTATACAAAATGTTTCGATTAAAAATTGTTAGTCCCTACTAGTATTTATTATCTATTTAATATTTGTTAAAGAAAAGGTCATGTATCTTTAATGTTTATCCATTTCGCACCAAAACAAGAGATATTGTAAAAAGTCCCTTTTTTAATATTGTTTTTAAATAAAGAGAAAAACAACTGTTATTAGTCAAGACCGTTGTACAATAGAGCACATGATCATGATGCACTTGTTGTTTGCATTCAATCATTAAGTGCACCCTTTAAAATACACAACATCCTGTTGCAGGCATCCCAATTAAATGGAAGAAAAACATCACAATATACGACTTCAAGTTAATTCAACAGCACGTGCTAACGTGTCTTTTATTCCTTAAAAAAAAAGAAAATAAAAAAACGGAGAAGACCAAATGTGAAGTAAGATCATTTGAATTGAATGTAGAAGAGTCCTTTTAAGCATGTGTTATTGCACCGCGCTCTGTCAGTTGCAACATCTTTAATCTTTGATCAGTAGCAGCAAACAACAACAATTAACTGAATGCAATTTTTTTCTTTTTCTTCTGAATTCTAAATATCTTGGCAACTCCTGAATTTTGTTATTTTATGGCTCGTGTCTTGCATTTAATGTTAACGCTAGTTTTAACAACAATAAAATAAAACGTTCAATAAACTCCTAAAAAGAATTCTACCCAAAGGATGATGCCCTAAGAAGATCCTATTTGTGTGATAAATGCAGCTTGCGTTTCTTCTTCTTTACGAAATTTAACCAAATTGCATGTGATCTGAGTTTTTGTTGCTGTTTCACGATCACTTGTTATTCTTGCGGTTTATGTCCTTGATTCCTGTATTTTTTTTTGTTGCTGGTTTTTTTTTGTTTTTATACCCACCATCAAAAAGAATGGGGGGTATATTGAATTTGTCATTTCGTTTGTAATTTCCTTAATATTGGCTCAAAAACCAAAAACGATATATATTCTGAATCCTTATGAAATTCTAAGACGATGTCTGTCTGTCTGTCTGTCTGTCTGTCTGTCTGTCTGTCTGTATGTCTGTCTGTCTGTCTGTCTGTCTGTCTGTCTGTCTGTCTGTCTGTCTGTCTGTCTGTCTGTCTGTATGTCTGTCTGTCTGTCTGTCTGTCTGTCTGTCTGTCTGTCTGTCTGTCTGTCTGTCTGTCTGTCTGTCTGTCTGTCTGTCTGTCTGTCTGTCTGTCTGTCTGTCTGTCTGTCTGTCTGTCTGTCTGCCTGTCTGTCTGTCTATCTGTCTGTCTGTCTGTCTGTCTGTCTGTCTGTCTGTCTGTCTGTCTGTCTGTCTGTCTGTCTGTCTGTCTGTCTGTCTGTCTGTCTGTCTGTCGTCTGTCGTCTGTCTGTCTGTCTGTCTGTCTGTATGTCTGTCTGTCTGTCTGTCTGTCTGTCTGTCTGTCTGTCTGTCTGTCTGTCTGTCTGTCTGTCTTTCTGTCTGTTTGTTTGTTTGTTTGTCTGTCTGTTGAAATCACGATAACGCCTAAACGAAAGAACCTAGCTCACTGAAACTTAGTAAAAACATTCTTCATCTATGAGAAAATTTTGGTATTGAAACTGGGCAAAATCGGTTAACATTTGATTATAGCTCCCGTATAACCTCGCCTATTCTAATCGCTTATATGCTAATAAATAACAAACTATACTAGCTATGATGATAAAATTTGGTGCATAGAAGCTTTGCATAGACCCTAGGCAGTATATAAATTTTTATCAAAATCGGTTCACATTTAGCCATAGCTCCATACGAAAATTATGAAAACAGCCTAAATTTCACCTAAAATACACTTAAATGCCAATAAATATAAAACTATAGCAGTTATAACCAATAAATACAAGGAAGTCTTATATCAATGTCAGTGAGTGTACAAAATTTTGTAAAAATCAGTCACCATTTGACCATAGGTCCCATACATAAAAGTTACGGAAGTACAAAAATATAAAAAGAAAAGGGGGTTTATGTCCGTCTGTCTGTCAGATAAAAGCGCGATAGCTCCTTAACTACAAGAGCTAGAGAAACAAAATTTTACAAATGTATTTTGGATATATTATAGAAGTTGTGTACTGAAAATGGGCGACTAATTTAGAATAGAGAAGTTTTATGCAACTATTGGTCAGTATATCAAATTTTATAGGCATCGGTCCATATTTGAGTATATCTTTCATATAAAAAACACTCCCGGAAACCAGAAAAAAAAATGTAGCAAAGGCCAGTTAAAAGCTATTAAATTAGAATGACATAATATGACAGCTATGGCCACTTATGTGGGGTTTACATAACTCAAGCGGCTGACGATTGAGTGAAATTTACATGTATTTTGTTTTTGTTACAATAACAAAACACATGTAAATCTCACTCAATCGTCAGCCGCTTGAGTTATATAAACCCCACATTAAATTGCAAGAATAAGCTTTATATAAATGCCAGCCAGTGTGTTAAATTTTGTTTCGATCGGTCAACATTTGGCTATAATTCTTATGTATATATTACATCCCCTTTTGATATCTAAAATCAAAAAGATTCGAAGGTACAAGCAGCATATTAATATTGCACCAATGTCTAGACTTTATATAGGGTAGATGCATTAGGAAAAATATATGGAAATGTTGTAATACTACCAACATGTTTATCCATATTAAGTATTAAAGTCAACGAAAAGTATTTAACAACTTATTAATTTAAAACCATACCCGGTTACGATAACGAATTTTCTTCAAAGTAAATACTAGGGAAACCACAAAGTAAATACTAGGGAAACTTTTAAATGTTGAACTATAAAGCTACTGAAACCGAAGTTATTCCAAAATATTTTACCAACAACACCAACTAGCGTAACATATTTTTCCCAATTTGATCCACGTTTTGAATTTACTGCACCCTCGTAGGTATTTGAGATATGTTTCAAAATTTAACACAACTTGATGGTGGGTATATAAGATTCGGCACAGCCGAATATAACACTCTTACTTGTTTTTTAATATTGCTACGTAGTGATCATTCAAATTGGTTGTTCGATCAGCAACAAATATTTATTATCCCAAGGCATTGATCATTGTTTATTTGCTTTTAAGCTGGATAATTGTTTTGTTATCGTATGTTTCTTCTCAGTCCTTTTTTTGGAGGGGGGATACTTTCGATAATCAAGTCAAATCGATTCCTTGCTTATAGCTTGTGTTTAGTTTGGGGATGTTGATCATCTTCCTTGAGTAGCACGTGTTCTTCTTTGGCGTTTTCTTTTATTTCTTTGGGGTTAATAAAAGATGCTGAAAATGCACCTGCCGGGTTTAAAGACTTAAAATTGCTGTCATGACCAATTTATTATCTTTTGTTGAAGAATATAAAATTTTATAACATTTTAGAATTGATTAATCATAATAAACTTTTTTAAGTACTGAAAGCCTGTTTGTCTAATTTTATCTTACCCAAAGTGGAATTGGTGCCACTTTTTATCTTGGGTCAACAAAACACTTTGCGTTTAGTTCGTTTGAAAAACGAGAACAATGCCTAACCATTCATCTAAGATCTAAATAGTAAATCGGTAATATAAATATTGGAGCCATTAATCAGTATTTGATCAATTTTGATAATTGATGATATTATATTAATCAATGATTCATTTATAGACTTAAGAATTTCAAAATGTAAGATCGGATTTAGTGCAAAAGGAACGAATTTTGTGTAATTTTCTTAAAATGGTTTTTATACCCACCATCAAAAAGAATAGAGGTATATTGAGATTGTCATTCCGTTTGTAATTTCCTTAATATTGGCTCAAAACCCAAAAGCGATATAAATTCTGATTCCTTATGAAATTCTAAGACGATTGAGCGATGTCCGTCTGTCTGTCTGTTGAAATCATGATAACGCCTAAACGAAAGCAGCTAGCTCACTGAAACTTAGTGAAAACATTATTCATTTCTGAGAAAATTTTGGTATTGAAATTGGGCAAAATCGGTTAACATTTGACCATAGCTCCCGTATAACCTCGCCTTGGCTAATCGCTTATTTGCTAATAAATAACAAACTATAATAGCTATGATGATAAAATTTGGTATATAAAAGTTTTATATAAGCCCTAGGCAGCATATAAAATTTAATCAAAATCCGTTTACATTTAGCCATAGCCCCCATACAAAACAATTATGAAAACAGCTTAAATTTCACCTAAAACACACTTAAATGCCAATAAATCTAAAACTATAACAGACATAACCACTAAATTTAGCACAAATGAGTCTTATGTCAATGCCAGCAAAATTTTATTACAATTGGTTACCATTCGACCATAGCTCCCACATAAAAAACTTACGAAAACACAAAAATACAAAAAGAAAAGGGGGTTTATGTCCGTCTGTCCGTCAGATAAAAGCGTGATAGCTCCTTTACTACATGAGCTAGAGAGACAAAATTTTATAAAAGTATTTTTGATATGCTATAGAAGTTGTGTTCTAAAAATGGGCGAAATCAGTTCACATTTAGTTAGAGCTCCCATATAACCTTGTCCCGGGAATCACATTTAAGCTGATCAATTTAATACAATTGTAATATCTATGACAACTAAATTTATAACAGAGAAGTTTTATGCAACTTTTGGTCAGTATGTGAAATTTTATAGGAATCAGTCCATATTTGACCATAGCTTTCATATAAAAACCACTTCCGGAGACCAATAAAATGCCACAAACGCCAGTTAAAAGATTTTAGATTTTAAAATGTGACAGCTATGGCCACTAAATTTTGCACAAATAAACTTTATATAAATACCAACCAGTATGTAAAATTTTATGACAATCGGTAACATTTGCCTATAGTTCTTATATCTATAAAATCAGCTTTCTATAACTACAATCAAAAAGATTTGAAGGTATATTTAGTATATTAAGATTGCACCTACTAAATTTGATAGCTAAGTCCAGACTTTATATACTGCAGATGCATTAGGTACTACTAACAACGAAATTTTTAATAGTGAAAGTTATATAGTCGGGCTTGACTAAAGTACTTTTTTTATAATTATAAATAAAGTGATCATCCTAAAATTATGCAAAACTTGCGTTGCGCCTACGTTTTATGCAACAAAATTATGTTTACTTTTTTAACACCACCAATAAAAATGTTTATTTAGCTAGAAGAAAAAAAAACGAGAAAAAGTCGTTAAATTTTTAATGATACCAAAATTAATTTGTGACAGATAATAAGCAGGTGAAAATATCGTTTTCTTATATTTATAAATAATATAAAATTATCATCCTGAAACTCTGCAAAACTTACGTTATCGTTTTCTTATATTTATAAATAATATAAAATGATCATCCTGAAACTCTGCAAAACTTACGTTGCGCCTACGATTTATGCAACAAAATTTGTGTACTTTTATAACACCGCCAATAATAATTTTTATTTCACTAGAAGAAACCAAAAAGAAAAAGTCGTTACATTTTAATAATAAAAACAAAAATAATTTGTAACAGTTAACAAGCAGGTGCAAAATCAAGCTAATTTTACTAGATTTACCCCTAAAAAAGTGGTGAAAAATCCCGGTGTAAATAACAATATCCAAAATAAACCTCATCTCATTAAAGACGCGATCTACAAATGTATTAAAGTGTAACAACTAACAAATACAAAAACGGCGCCTCAAAATAAGCCAAAGAGTGAACGGTTTCCCGGTCATTGGCATGTGCCACAATAAATTCAGCGCTAAGCTAAAGGATCTGCTGCAGATAGAAAAAAAAAAATAAAATCGTAAAAAAGAGCAGTTGGTTATAAAGTAGAACGTACACATTAAATAAAGGGTTACCAAAAAGGATGTATACAAAAAATAATATTTTTTTTTTTAAATTTATAACAAAAATTGTTCTATAGAAAAAATTTTAAAAAGACAATTTTTCTATAGAAACAATTTAAAAAGGAACATTTTTCTGTAGAAACAATTTTTCTATGCATAAAATTTTATAACGAAAATTTTTCTTTAGCAAAAATTTTTCTATAGAAAAAATTTCTAAAAAATTTTTTCTATAGAAAAATTTTCATTAAAAAATTTTTTCTGTAGAAAAATTTTCGTTAAAAATTTTTTTCTATAGAAATATAGAAAAATTTTCATTCAAAAATTTTTTCTATAGAAAAATTTTCATTAAAAAATTTTTTCTATAGAAAAATTTTCGTTACAAAATTTTTTCTATAGAAAAATTTTCGTTAAAAAATTTTTTCTATAGAAAAATTTTCGTTAAGAATTTTTTTCTTTAGAAAAATTTTCGTTAAAAATTTTTTTGTATAGAAAAATTTTCTTTTTTTAAATAACATCTGCATTTGTTGACCCCTTTCCTTTATGCTCCGGATTCATTTGATTTATCATATTGGCCACGTTATTATTTCAACGTGTTGTTTTTGTATTGCTCTGTATTTTATTTTACAGTTTTCTGCAGTTTTCAGTTTTAAACAAGTAAGGAATATAGTCGATTATGTCCGACTTTGTAATACCCTATAAGAAAAAGTCAAATGTGGTCCGATTTTTCTTAAATAAAAATAAAAAGAAATTTATTTTAGAAAATTTGGTTTTATCATGTAAATAAAATTTAATTTGGTACTATGGGGCTTTTAAAAAATATTCTATGGTTCTATGGGAGATAACCAAAAATCGACTAATGCCGATCGTAAACTAAAGGGTTAAAAACAAATATTTCCGTGATTTACATGTACCATCATAAACTTAATATACTTTTCCCTACAATGATGGTGTAGGGTATACATATTGATTATATGCGTCTCCGTCAAATGATGGTGGCGGCGTGGGTTCTGTTTTCAAGGTGTGAGCTTTCATTTGCGAGTTTCACCGTTTTTTAGGGGTTGCTCTAATTTTTTCCAGTTCACTGTGAGAGTATGTGTTTGTCAGTATTTCTATGCCCCGTTACCGTGGCAATTATACGCTTTTAAATAAAAGGACTTTGAGCGTTCCCTTCATTTCAATTCTAGTTGCTAAAGCAGACGAGTATTTAACAGATTGTTTTTTCTTCTTAGTTTCCACTCTGGCAGATGTTTTTTCTGTATTTTCAGGTTGCTCTTATTTTGTTATATCTTTTGGATTATTTTTATAATTTTTTCTAGAGCATAAATATTACGCAATGATTTTTATTGTTTTAATGGCATTTTTAAGGGCGTGGGCGCATAACTATGGCACACTCTAAGAGCTCTAAGGGTTTACTTTTTTTTGTTACTTTTTGGGTTTTTTATCTGAGTATTTTAGATTTTTATTTTTAAGGTGTGTTCATTTGCTCTTAATTATTTTCAATACGAATTTTATTTGAAAAAATTATAGAAGTCTGACATCCCTCACCATCCCCATCTTCATTATCATCTAAAAAGTCATTATTTAGAGATTTCAAGGTGTTGAAATCAACTGCTTTTCTTAAATGTGGTCATTTAGGGGAGAATTGTTTTAAAGATGTTTAGCCCTTGATTAAGTGGTTTAAATTAAGGGTCTTTTACATAAACATCTGGACCATTATAATAATTAACGAGACTCAATAAAATGTTAACAACATTATTTATTTTGCCGCTAGCCTTAGTTTTCTATAGAAAAGTTGGAGTTAGCCTTAGTTTTCTATAGAAAAGTTGGCGTTGGCATTAGTTTTCTTTAGAAATGTTGGCGATAGCCTTAGTTTTCTATAGAAAAGTTGGCGTTAGCCTTAGTTTTCTATAGAAAAGTTGGCGTTAGCCTTAGTTTTCTATAGAAAAGTTGGCGTTAGCCTTAGTTTTCTATAGAAAAGTTGGCGTTAGCCTTAGTTTTCTATAGAAAAGTTGGCGTTAGCCTTAGTTTTCTATAGAAAAGTTGGCGTTAGCCTTAGTTTTCTATAGAAAAGTTGGCGTTAGCCTTAGTTTTCTATAGAAAAGTTGGCGTTAGCCTTAGTTTTCTATAGAAAAGTTGGCGTTAGCCTTAGTTTTCTATAGAAAAGTTGGCGTTAGCCTTAGTTTTCTATAGAAAAGTTGGCGTTAGCCTTAGTTTTCTATAGAAAAGTTGGCGTTAGCCTTAGTTTTCTATAGAAAAGTTGGCGTTAGCCTTAGTTTTCTATAGAAAAGTTGGCGTTAGCCTTAGTTTTCTATAGAAAAGTTGGCGTTAGCCTTAGTTTTCTATAGAAAAGTTGGCGTTAGCCTTAGTTTTCTATAGAAAAGTTGGCGTTAGCCTTAGTTTTCTATAGAAAAGTTGGCGTTAGCCTTAGTTTTCTATAGAAAAGTTGGCGTTAGCCTTAGTTTTCTATAGAAAAGTTGGCGTTAGCCTTAGTTTTCTATAGAAAAGTTGGCGTTAGCCTTAGTTTTCTATAGAAAAGTTGGCGTTAGCCTTAGTTTTCTATAGACAAGTTGGCGTTAGCCTTAGTTTTCTATAGAAAAGTTGGCGTTAGCCTAAGTTTTCTATAGAAAAGTTGGCGTCAGCCTAAGTTTTCTATAGAAAAGTTGGCGTCAGCCTAAGTTTTCTATAGAAAAGTTGGCGTTAGCCTTAGTTTTCTATAGAAAAGTTGGCGTTAGCCTTAGTTTTCTATAGAAAAGTTGGCGTTAGCCTTAGTTTTCTATAGAAAAGTTGGCGTTAGCCTTAGTTTTCTATAGAAAAGTTGGCGTTAGCCTTAGTTTTCTATAGAAAAGTTGGCGTTAGCCTTAGTTTTCTATTGAAAAGTTGGCGTTAGCCTTAGTTTTCTATAGAAAAGTTGGCGTTAGCCTTAGTTTTCTAAGAAAAGTTGGCATTAGCCTTAGTTTTCTATAGAAAAGTTGGCGTTAGCCTTAGTTTTCTATAGAAAAGTTGGCGTTAGCCTTAGTTTTCTATAGAAAAGTTGGCGTTAGCCTTAGTTTTCTATAGAAAAGTTGGCGTTAGTCTTAGTTTTCTATAGAAAAGTTGGCGTTAGCCTAAGTTTTCTATCGAAAAGTTGGCGTTAGCCTAAGTTTTCTATCGAAAAGTTGGCGTTAGCCTTAGTTTTCTATAGAAAAGTTGGCGTTAGCCTTAGTTTTCTATAGAAAAGTTGGCGTTAGCCTTAGTTTTCTATAGAAAAGTTGGCGTTAGCCTTAGTTTTCTATAGAAAAGTTGGCGTTAGCCTTAGTTTTCTATAGAAAAGTTGGCGTTAGCCTTAGTTTTCTATAGAAAAGTTGGCGTTAGCCTTAGTTTTCTATAGAAAAGTTGGCGTTAGCCTTAGTTTTCTATAGAAAAGTTGGCGTTAGCCTTAGTTTTCTTTAGAAAAGTTGGCGTTAACCTTAGTTTCCCATAGAAAAGTTGGCGTTAGCCTAAGTTTTCTTTAGAAAAGTTTGCGTTAGCCTAAGTTTTCTATCGAAAAGTTGGCGTTAGCCTAAGTTTTCTATCGAAAAGTTTGCGTTAGCCTTAAGTTTTCTATAGAAAAGTTGGCGTTAGCCTTAAGTTTTCTATAGAAAAGTTGGCGTTAGCCTTAAGTTTTCTATCGAAAAGTTGGCGTTAGCTGAAGTTTTCTAAAGAAAAATTGGCGTTAGCCCTAGATGACAGCCATTGTTTATTATACTTATGGCGTCTACTATCTGTTTTTAAATCTAAACAAATCCCTGTGTATTTATGTGGAAAATAACTGTCATATTTAATAAATCTAACAAAAATATCACCTCGAAAAGAAACCCTTAAAATTATGACAATAACAAAGTACTTAGAATTTTGTCATCCACCTCCATATCAAATTTTAATGACAAAACCCATCAATTGTGACGAAATCTAGACAGGCCAAAAATGGCCACAACACATCCAGATATTAAGTTGCTGCGTTACGGACTGAAATCATTGACGACGAGTAGAAAATGAAGTAGGTGGGTCATTTAACAATTGATTTTACCCAGAAGAGGACATAACATAAAACGTAAGGATTCACTCATTTCCGATACAATTACAGTAATAAAATAAATCTACATACAAATTTGTTCTACAAGAATTGGGGGCATAGCTATCAACGTTTGGAGTAGATTATGTATCCCTAAGATACAAATACAAACTAAATTGTTATTTGTACTAATGTTTTTTTGTATTTCAAAAGCATACATATGCTTGTGTTTGCATGTAAAGTATAGAAATTCCTCTCGGGATTTCATGTAATTTTCTCAAAATATCAAACGTAAAAAATCTACATAAAAATACCACTAAATGGGTGGTTGGAAACGAAGGTTGATGGTTTCTAGTACCAGCGATGTATGAAGCCAAAGTAAATCCCTAGAATGCAGGTGAGTTAGGTAAACAACTTAAACTACTATACATACATATATCATATATATACTAGCAAATATAAATGCACATATGTATGTATTTATTAAAGCTTATCTAAATGTATCTTGTGTAAATATTTCTTTTCCAAGTTTTCTCTTTGCTCATACTAAAATTTTTACATTTAAACAAACCTACAATTTTATTCTATGTATTTTGTATAATCATCCTTACACGCGCAACTTTTGTTCATCTGTTTATATTTTTTTTGCTTTTACCTTAAATATCGATCCAAAGTTTTCTCTTGAATAGGGGCGGATGGTAAAATAACACTAGTCCGCCAACGTGAAACATCAAAACTAAATATATATATGTATGTATGTTTGTAAGTTAGTATGAAAAGAATAATGAATACAGCAGTAACAGAATACAGCAGACGAAAATATAGCCGTGATGAGATAAATAGCACAGCTTACAAGGTTGTTATAAAAAACTTATCTATAGAAAACTTAAGCTAACGCCAACTTTTCTATAGAAAACTTAGGCTAACGCCAACTTTTCTATAGAAAACTTAGGCTAACGCCAACTTTTCTATAGAAAACTTAGGCTAACGCCAACTTTTCTATAGAAAACTTAGGCTAACGCCAACTTTTCTATAGAAAACTTAGGCTAACGCCAACTTTTCTATAGAAAACTTAGGCTAACGCCAACTTTTCTATAGAAAACTTAGGCTAACGCCAACTTTTCTATAGAAAACTTAGGCTAACGCCAACTTTTCTATAGAAAACTTAGGCTAACGCCAACTTTTCTATAGAAAACTTAGGCTAACGCCAACTTTTCTATAGAAAACTTAGGCTAACGCCAACTTTTATATAGAAAACTTAGGCTAACGCCAACTTTTCTATAGAAAACTTAGGCTAACGCCAACTTTTCTATAGAAAACTTAGGCTAACGCCAACTTTTCTATAGAAAACTTAGGCTAACGCCAACTTTTCTATAGAAAACTTAGGCTAACGCCAACTTTTCTATAGAAAACTTAGGCTAACGCCAACTTTTCTATAGAAAACTTAGGCTAACGCCAACTTTTCTATAGAAAACTTAGGCTAACGCCAACTTTTCTATAGAAAACTTAGGCTAACGCCAACTTTTCTATAGAAAACTAAGTCTAACGCCAACTTTTCTATAGAAAACTTAAGCTAACGCCCACTTTTCTATAGAAAACTTAGGCTAACGCCAACTTTTCTATAGAAAACTTAGGCTAACGCCAACTTTTCTATAGAAAACTTAGGCTAACGCCAACTTTTCTATAGAAAACTTAGGCTAACGCCAACTTTTCTATAGAAAACTTAGGCTAACGCCAACTTTTCTATAGAAAACTTAGGCTAACGCCAACTTTTCTATAGAAAACTTAGGCTAACGCCAACTTTTCTATAGAAAACTTAGGTTAACGCCAACATTTCTATAGAAAACTTAGGCTAACGCTAACATTTCTATAGAAAACTTAGGCTAACGTCAACTTTTCTATTGAAAACTTAGGCTAACGCCAACTTTTCTATAGAAAACTTAGGCTAACGCCAACTTTTTTATAGAAAACTTAGGCTAACGCCAACTTTTCTATAGAAAACTTAGGCTAACGCCAACTTTTCTATAGAAAACTTAGGCTAACGCCAACTTTTCTATAGAAAACTTAGGCTAACGCCAACTTTTCTGTAGAAAACTTAGGCTAACGCCAACTTTTCTATAGAAAACTTGGGCTAACGCCAGCTTTTTTTTTTACAAATTCAGAAAATTTTGATTGTCGCCTTCTTTTCTAGAGAAATTTATTTTTGTTGTGGCTTATTCTGCTACGACCTCTATAAAGTTTTGTGTTGCTATTTCTCTGCTTTCTACTGTCTTTTACAAGAATAGAGACTCTAGCTAAATCCTGCTGTGTCAGTGAAACTTACAATGAAGCCAAACTAAATAATAAAAAAAAATTGAAACGGAAATACCGCAGCGTTAGGCAAACAACAACGTTAGGCTACATAAAGAAAGAAAAAAAAAAACAAAATATATAAAAAACGGAAACACTAAACATCATTTCCAGTGATGTCTCACCTGAGACTTCATCCATGAGATTGTGAGTGTGTGTGTTCTTGTATGACGTGTGTTTGAGTTAGTGGAAAAAAAGCACCCTATTTACTAAAGTTACTCACACCCCACAACTAAAAGTTAACTTGAATCCCAACTTGTATTAGTGTTAGTGTAATATGTATTTTAAAAGTATGTTTGTATTAGAGCTTTGGTATATGAGGATACTTTCTGTGCGAGAAGGGTGCCAGCAAGGACATAAAAAAAGACACGTAAGCGTTCGAGCCAAATAAGTAGAATAACGGCAAAGAAATGGCTTTAACGACAAATTCAATTTCAGTAATTTCAGTGATTATTAAGATAATAATGACGTTTATTTGTATATAAATGGGTATAATGATGTGAATGATGATGTTGTATTTCTCTTACTAAAGTATAGAACAATGATTTTTTTGACTGGGGAAAGGCCAGAAGGAATTATTGTCGAGGTATAAGGGAGACTTCTTCTAATTATGAAGACCTTATTAACACTAGTAACGCGTGGAGGAATCCTCAATATTCTAAAATTAGCGTTACAAAAATTTTAATAAATTGAAACTCTAGTGCAATAGATTTAGTATAAACTTTTCAAAAGAAATTTTCTCTAAGAATTTTAAAAAATTTCTGACGACTTTTTAAGTTTTAAAAAATTTGACTTACACTTATTTCTATTTCCTATTAGGTTACTTATTTCATATGTTTATTTCGTATTTTATGTGAATTTTTATTTAATTTTATTATCTTTATCTTTTTTTTTTTCTTATCATCAGCAATTTTGTTTTTTTTTTTAGATTTCGTACTTTGCCAAAAATCCCCATGTGAGTTTTCGAGGAGCTTTAAAAAGTAAATGATTTTATTAGAAATGGATAGAGTGATAACATGATTCACCTGAAATCAAAGTCGGTATTGATGATGCCTTGCCAAAAAGTAAACAAAATAAAAAAAAAATAATCGTTAAATAAATTAATTGTTAAATTTATGACGAATATTGAAGGTTATCGTAAATTATGTTATTTCAATAACATAAATATAATTACACTCATATGTTATAAAAATATTTTACAGAAATTACATAAAAACAAGTAAGAAAGTGCTATAGTCGGTCAAGCCCGACCATACGATACCCTTTACCACTAAGGTCAAAAGTGTTATTTTTTCTGTATAAAGTCAAATATTTGCTAAATTTTGCCATTTATTTATTTATTTAATCAATGGAAATAAAAAATCCTTACTGACTATGAAATACAAATAAGTACATGCAATAAATTAATATAAATTAAACATTTAATAACGTATAATTTCACGATTTAAAGCATTGATGCAAATATTATAATCTATTTTGCTTGAAAAGTTGTTATATTGTGTGCATATTCTTCTGATTGGATCATTGGCAGCATAATTTTGACGACAAAATTGTGTAAAAATCGGTTTAAAGTTGCGAGTTGGTCGCAGAGGTAAATTGAACAATATGTGTCCAGTTAGGAAATCAGAGGAAATATTCCCATTTATCAGCTTCACCAAAAATGTAATGTTTAACATTGTCCTTCGGCTTTTCAGCGTGGGAAGTTTTATAAATGCAAGTCTAGTGTTATATGCTGGCAGATTTAGAGGATCATTATATATATGTCGAAGACAAAAGATGAGAAATTGTTTTTGTACAGATTCAATCATATCACAATAGACATCATACATAGGATCCCATATCACCGAACCATATTCTAAAATTGGACGTACCAAGGAAATATACAGCTGCTCAGTTATATTGGGGTCAGCAAATTCTTTTGACCAGCGTTTAATAAAAGACCAAACTCCACGGGCTTTATTTACCATTGATGTGATATGTAAATTAAAATTCAGTTTGGGATCACACAAAACACCAAGATCGATCATTTCAAAAACCATATCCAGACCATGATTCCCCAATGTATATGTAGTGGAAATAATCGAAGACCTACTGAACTGCATGTGGCGACATTTCTTCAAATTTAACTCCATTCGATTAATGTTACACCAGGTATAAAAGATGTTGAGATCGTTTTGTAGCAAGGTTGATTCAGAAATATTTCTAAAGCTGTGGAATAATTTTACGTCATCTGCATACATTAAGATGTTAGCTGAACGTATTCGATTCGGGAGATCATTAATAAAAAGTAAGAATAAGATGGGTCCAAGGTGACTACCCTGTGGTACTCCTGATTTTACTTGTATATTTTTGGATACGACATTTTTGAAACAAACTCGTTGATTTCTACCCACAAGGTACGATTTAATCCAAAGGATGGTGTTATCAGTGAAGCTTATGAATCAGCAGGGCGTGATTAACCTTGTCAAATACTTTACTAAAGTCAGTGTAAATGACGTCAGTGAATTGACCTTTAACAAAACCACTATTTACCAAGGTGCAGAGTTGAAGTAAATTGGTATTCGACGAGCAGCCTTTACGAAAGCCATGCTGAGAAGGTGAGAGTATCGCTGAGATCTGGTGCATAAGGGATGATGTTAAACATTTCTCAAATAACTTAGGAATGGCACTTAATTTCGTAATTCCTCTGTAGTTTGTAACATCTGCTTTACTTCCGGATTTATGGAGTGGAGTGATATAGGATTCCTTCCAGACATCAGGAAAATAACCAAATTTAATAGAAATATTCAACATTATTGTTAATGGAATTGCAAGAGCATGTGCACAATTAATTAAAATGGAGTTAGGAACACCGTCAGGGCCACCATAATTTGACAATTTTAAGTTTTTAATATTTCTTATAATATCATCACTGTTTATCGTTGGAAAAGATATGGGTTGGCTTTCAGCAATTGGAAAAGGATAATCTGTTGAACGATCATAAGAATCACCAGCATAAGTTGATCCAAAGAACTCAGCAAATAGGTTACTAATCTCTAAATCATTATCCGATTCGTTGTTACAAAACTTCATCACAGTTGGGTAACCATTGGATTTTCTTTTAGAATTTACAAAAGTATAGAAATTTTGGATCACTTTTAAAGTTGGTTTTCATCCTATTTATATATTTTCTATAGAGATTTCTATTAAGCAAATTGTGTTTAGAACGTGTGATGCAATAATTGCGATAGTCATTGTAAGAGCGAGATATTTTAAATCTTTTATATTGTTTACTTTTCAAGTTTTTTAGTTTCGACAATAATTTAGAACTCCATGGTGGGCCAGAGTGTTGTTTTATCGAGACCTTTGGGATACAATCGGTGAAATGATTCTGAAGTTTGTTGTAAAAAGTTTTAACCATATTATTTATAGATGAAGGAGAGCCATGTTTAATAGAAAGTAATTCAAGCCATCATACAAACATTTTCTTAAAACTTTTATATTTAAGCTGCTTCCGACATTTGGACTTATATGAGAGCTAGGGTCAAATTTGGACCAAATATTGATATTTGTGGCCAATATATCAATTTCGGGAAGTGGGACCTATGGGAGGTACCATAAATAATGGACCGATTGACGACTTTTAATAGCCATGGTCCCATTATCAAAAAAAAAAAAAATGATCTGTGCCAAATGTCATCAAATTATCTTTAGAACTGTGACCTGTAGTTTGATTACAAGGTTTACATGGGGGTCCAGCCAGCCAGACGGACGGACGGACATCGCTAAATCGACTCAGAAAGTGATTCTAAGCCTATTGGTATACTAAAAGGTGGATATAAGACAAATATTTCCATGCGTTACATACATCAGCACAAACTTATAATACCCTTTCCACCTATGGTGGTGAAGGGTATAAATAGATATTTTTTATCACCATAATAATTTTCTATGAAAACAAAAAATAAGGGGACATTGTCCAATAAAATCTCAAATCTTCTTAGAAAGCGAATTATAAGGTTTGTCATACATGGAGTCTCATTAAAAGATTTTATACTAAATTCTGGACGCCCCAGGTATACGTTTCAAAGCCTGCATTAATGATTTATTGCTAATCATATCTTATCATAATCAAATCAATTCGCTCTTTCACAGACCGCAGCAATATTAGTCACTCATAGTCTTTCGATAGGAGACCTACCCTCCCTGAGTTTAATCTATATAAAATACAATTGAATGGTCAAATTCGAAAAGGTCACTTCTCCTATTTTTTAACATATACGTTTTTTAACACCAATGAGTTCCAAATGCCTCCCTGCATCTACTTTATTAAGAATGGAACATTCCTTCGACTGTAAATCCCATAGGTCCCACTTCCCGGAATTGATATATTGGCCACAAATATCAATATTTTTGCATGAAATTTAAAACAAATACTACTTAAGTAAATTAAAATCACTGTACCGAAAATCGGTCCACATTTGACCCTAGCTCTCAAGTGACGGCAATAGCTTAAATACATAAGTTTTGAGAAAATGTTTGTTCGATGGCAAAATTTGTCTTTATACAAGAAAAAGCATTTTTGAATAAATAGAAATAATAAAATAAAATTTAAAAAAATTCCAAAATCAAAATATTAAGAAAATTTTGTGATATTTAGTCAAAACATCATATCTTAATATTTTGAAATTTTTCCTAATATGATTGAAAATTGTTGAAATGATTATCAACATTTAACACAAAATTGAATTTTTGTTCAATAATAATAGAAAACAACAATTGTAATATGATCCCAATCTGTTTAAAATAAATTTACTGTTAAATATGTCTAATGATAAAAAATTAAAAAAAATTTCTAATTTTGACTCAACATTTTTTTTCCAAATGATCACAAAATGAAAAACATTGAAAAGAAAAAAAGGTAATTTTAGTTTTTAAAATGAAATTTTGAAATTTAATTTAAAATTTGTTTTATGGTACGATTTTCGAAATAAAGTCGAGTTTTTCGGTTTAAAGCAGGGACCGTAACTGTTATAACTTTTATCGTAAAAGTCAGAAAATAAAAGTTATTTTTTGACTTTTATTTTTTCGAGCAGAAATAAAAGTTATTTTTTTACTTTTATTTTTTCGATAAAAAAATAACAGTTATTTTTGATTTTTATTTTTTCAAGCAAAAATAAAAGTTATTTTTTAACTCTTATTTTTTTCGAGCAAAAATAACAGTTATTTTTTAACTCTTATTTTTTTCGAGCAAAAATAACAGTTATTTTTGACTTTTATTTTTTCAAGCAAGAATAAAAGTTATTTTTTGATTTTTATTTTTTCGAGCAGAAATAAAAGTTATTTTTTGACTTTTATTTTTTCGAACAGAAATAAAAGTTATTTTTGTTTGAAATTATGATAAGTTTATTGAAAAATGTTTTCAAACAAAGATAATTTTTCAGTGAAAATAATTTACATATGCTCAACAATTAATGGAGTTGAGTTTTGTAATCATAATTGGGGTTGGAAACACAAAAATAACTTTTATTTCTGCTCGAAAAAATAAAAGTCAAAAATTAACTTTTATTTCTGCTCGAAAAAATAAAGGTCAAAAAATAACTTTTATTTTTGCTCGATATAATAAAAATCAAAAATAACAGTTATTTTTGCTCGAAAAAATAAAAGTAAAAAAATAACTTTTATTTTTGCTCGAAAAAATAAAAATTAAAAATAACTGTTATTTTTGCTCGAAAAAATAAAAATCAAAAAATAACTATTATTTTTTTTTCTAGAAAATAAAAATCAGATTTTAAAAAAGCATCGAATTTTATGAAAATTTGGTCTAAAACTATCAAAATGGTATACTTGGTTTAATTCTCCGACATTTCCTTGCGGTTGCTTTTTTTAATCAAAAATTCAAAAATAACAGTTATTTTCGGTCCCTGGTTTAAAGTCGACTTTAAATGTTCTGCGGTTAGGCTGATTGTTTTTATAAGTGAAAAAATATAGCAATCTTTTGGAAAAAACTCCAAAAAATTGTATACTTTTTTATGTTTTAACTGTTTAAAAAAAGCGTCAGTAAACCACTGTGCGGCGGTTCGCAAACATAATAAAGTTCTAACTTTTTGCAAAAATATTTAAGTAATCAAAAGTAACTCAGATGCTTTTCTAAACTACAAAAGAATTTGTGTTATGAAACTGACACAATTGTCTACTATGCTGTACCCTAGTAAACTAAGTAGTTACCAAAACTGACTAGAATCTAAAGAATCTACTTGAGTGCATTAAAATCAGCATTAAAATTACATATAAACATGAGTAAAACTTACTTATATAATCAACTTGACAAGAGGTAATTAAACTAAATGATTGTGTATTTATGCTTAAACAGCAAAAGGGTTGCAAAAAAAAAAAGAAGAATGAAATATTTCATGTTGGTTTAAGTTTCACACAAAAAAATAAAAAAAAAAACAGGAAATATTAATTGACAGGTGGCAACTAAGATAAAAAGTTAAAAAGAAATTAAAATGTTTATTTTTTAATCCACAAAGAACTTGAATTTTGTAATAAGTTTAAAAAAGCACTTAATCTTAGTTCTGAAGAGAAGTTACCAATACTTTTCCCTAGATGCTTTGAAGTGTAGCAAATTCAATTTATCATCATTTTAATTTTATATAACAAAGTCTGAATTCTATTTTCTTTCCTTTACTTATTTAATTACTTAATTTCACGCATAAAACCCCAAAAGTCATAATTTTTCCTTTAAAAAGTCCTACACTTAACAATTTGTGGCTTTAAGTTTAATATTGTTTTAATGCCATTTTCATTTCTCAAGGATAATCATCATCATCATGAGAGTTAAGTATCATCATCCATATTATCACTACCACCCCCCTCTAACTAACATTTACAAAAGTACACAGGACACGCAGGACTCACGCATCCGCCAAAAGAATGCGTAACAAAATGCAAAATTCAATTTAGAATAAACTCAAAACTCAACCACACCTTGTTTCCTTGAAAACACAAATACACACACACACACATATAAAGCCCAAGGATTATTTGCTCTTTACCAGAGATAATAGACAATTATGTAGAGCAGGGATAAAAAACAAAAATGGGTGAGGTTTTTTCTTTTAACTAGACACAAGAGGAAGGAAGCAGGAGGAAGGGGGAGTAGGGTGTTTCGCTTGTGCGTTGATGTATTACAAACGTGATAATTGAAAATGTTCAGCATCAAAATAGCAACAAATGAGCAAATAAACAGACAAATTAACTTTATCAGGACTAAGTGTTTGAATCCCCGGAACAAGGAGTGTTTGTTGCTAAGAGGGTGGTAATGGTAGATGTTCGTGAGTTGACTTTTTTATACCCTTCACCAATAGGTGAAAGGGTATTATAAGTTTGTGATTCCGTTTGTAATTTTTTTATTAGTGATCGTAGACCCCATAAAAATTATACCGATCGACTCAGAATCGGGAGGAGAATCGATTAAGCGATGTCCGTCTGTCTGTCTGTCTGTCTGTCTGTCCGTCCGTCTGTCTGTCTGTCTGTTGAAATCAAGTTTCTGAAGCCCCTGGAGGATGGACTTACATAAATTATATATCAGATTTTAGGAAATTCTCCCGCAATGAACGCTATTAAATTTCATTAAAATCGGTTTATAAACACCGAAAATATCGAAAAAATACCAAAAATTAGACGAAAATTTGAAAATTTTTGATTGAAACACACTTTTAAATAACAAGAGAAAAAAGATACTCCTGGTGTACATGTGACAATATATTATATATCAGATTGTAGGAAATAGTTTCCCAAAGCACTCTGTAAAATTTTATGAAAATCGGTCCATAAACAACTGAGATATCGCCAAAACACTGAATTTGATGTATCGCAAATTGCCCAAAGTTCGCATTAGAGAATGTTTGTTGAAAAAATGAAATGCAGAAATAGGAAAAACCATCCTCCTTTAGCACGGACCTACATAAATTTTATATCAGATTTTAGGAAATTCCCCCGCCAAGTACGTTATTAAATTTTATCAAAAGCGGTCCATAAACAATTGAGATATCGCCATAACACTGCATTTGATGTACAGCAAATTGCCCAAAGTACGTGTCTAAGAAATTTTGTTTACATTTTGTAAGTATTGTTTCAGCGATATCTCAGGTGTTTATAGACCGATTGTGATGAAATTTGACATCGTTCTTTGTGTGAGGATTTTCTAAAATCTATACTCCACAAATCTGATTACGAATACCATTCAAACTGTACCGATCAACTCAGAATCGGCAGGTGAATCGATTTTGCGACCTCCGTCCGTCTGTTTGTCTGTCTGTCTGTCCGTCCGTCTGTTTGTTTGTCCGTCCGTCTGTTTTTTGTCCGTCCGTCTATTTGTCTGTAATTTTTTCTGTTGTAGTCAAGTTTTTGGAGCTCCTGTTTTGTCGATATCTCAGGTGTTTATTTTGATGAAATTTAATAGCGTCCTTCGCAGGGGATTACCTAAATCCTGATGCATTCGGTAATTTGTGGTAGATATAATTTAGCGTTTAAGCGATGGTGTTTTGATCGACAAAGATAAAATTCAGGGTGGGACAATATCCTGAAATTTTATGTAAAATCCAGGAGCTCCACAAATCTGATTTTAGCAGACAGACACTCTGCATTAATCTTAATTTTGTGTCTGACTTTTGAACATTATGATAACATTTGAGAATGTATTATATATCAAATTATAGGTAATCTTCCTAGGAAGTACAAAAATGCAGCTAACTACATGATATCCGTTCAAAACCTACATATGTATGTAAGTATCTCACATATCAACGAAAATTTAAATTTTTTAATTGCAATTGGGAGAAATCCGTTCACGTTTGACAATTGATCCCGTATAACTTCGCCTAAAATAAGATGATGACATTTAGTAATGGGTGTTTTTTTAGAGGTATAGAATTGCGAATTGAAATAAAACACAAGAAAATCGTTTTAATGTCCATCAATTTGGCTTTATTGGAAGGATAATTTTATGCCATTAATGTTTAAATATGATTTTGGGCATGTGGCCGCCGCGGCTGGCTCGAATAAAGCCAATTCTACAGGTCCAATTTTCAACTACTTTTTCGAGCATATGGGGCCGTATGTTGGCAATAACGCCACGAATGTTGGCTTCCAGGTCCCCTAACGTTTCTGGTTTGTTGGCGTAGACGAGCGACTTCACATATCCCCAAAGAAAATAATCCAGTGGTGTCAAATCGCACGATCTTGGTAGCCAATTGACAGGTCCGCGAAATTATGCGCTCATCGAATGTTTCCTTCAATAAATCAATTATGACGTGCGCTGTGTGGCATGTAGCGCCGTCTTGTTGGAACCACAACTCATCCACATTCATGCCATCCAATTGAGGAACAAAATAGTCGGTTATCATGGCTCTATACCGGTCTCCATTTATGGTAACTGACTCTCCAGCATTATTTCGGAAGAAGTATGGCCCAATGACTCCACCAGCCCATAGAGCACACCAAACAGTCAGTTTTTGTGGATGTAATGGCGTCTCAAGGGTCTCATGTGGATTCTCTTCACTCCAAATGCGGCAATTTTGCTTGTTGACGTAGCCATTCAACCAAAAATGAGCCTCATCACTGAACAAAATTTTGCGATGAAAATCAGCATCGAGATCAATCTCATTTTCGGCCCATACACCAAAATCACGACGCATTGCATGGTCTCGCGGCTTTAATTCTTGCACCAGCTGGATCCTGTAAGGTCGCAAGCCAAGATCTTTGCGCAAAATCTTCCATAAAGTTGATGGACAAAGCTCCAATTGCTGTGCGCGGTGGCGAATCGATGCATTCGGGTCCTCTTCAACACTTTGCTCTACAGGAGCAATTGTTTCTTCGGTGCGCACTGTTCGACGTCGCTGCGGATGCGTATTATCACATAGAGTAAACGTAGTGCGAAAACGATCCATGGTTAACCGAATTAATTGCTCTGATGGACGATTATGTCGACCATAAAATGGACGGAGCTTGCGGTAAACTTCGCGAACTGAACCATTATTTTCGAAATAAATTTGCACGATTTGCAAGCGTTGTTCTTTTGTCAACCTGTTCATGATGAAATGGCAAACCAAACTAAATATTAATCACTTGACAGCTGACAAAATGGCCGCCAGTTAAAAAAGTGATGCCAACTTAAAGTTCTATACCTCAATAAAAAACACCCGATATAAAGACGTTGTACAATATTTATATTCAGGGCAATAGCGCCTAAAATAAACTTTCTAGAGGGACAACATTTGACAAAAGTATTTCTGATCTCTTGAAAAGTTCGATATTGAAAATGGGCGAGCTCTACTCACATTTAGTGAAATCTCCCATATAACCCCGACCGGGAATCGATTTAATGCTGATAAATTAAATCACATTAAAATTGCACAAGGAACTAGAGCAAAACTTTCCAAACATCCATCGGACAGGTCGAAAGAACAATACATCCCAAATATTATTGATGAAGTGTTCATTTTAATTAATTAACTAACTTTAGATTAATAAGTAAATCTTTAATAACTTTTCCGACAAAGCTGATATCCATCCATTCAAAAGCTATATATTTCACGTATGTATCTAAAACTAAGAGTGTATACCCTATAATTTTAAGGCTTATCATTGTTAAAGCTTTGACCTAAATCAGTTCAGAGTTTTACATAACTATTTAATCATTAACTTTTAATAGTTGGACAATTCGTATGAATTAAAGCACACAACCCTCACTGGGCACTGTGTTTTTGGATTGCATGCCAGAATACTTAAACTTCATCAAATCGATGTGCTATTGCAAATGTAAGGGCATCTACATTTTGAAGCATCTTTTCTGCATGGTTTATCTGGTCTATCGAACTTTATTAAATGTTCGTAAAATATGTGTCTATTTTATTTCGAAGCTACTGGCTGGCTTAAATATGCATTCTCTACTTGTAGTCTAGTAATCATTATTTTTCACAAAGGGACCACTTTAGAACCCAAGTGAAGCTTCCCTAGACATCAGCCACCTGCCCAACCTAACCTTTGGGTGCATAACTATTCTAGATGATGACGCCACCGAAAAGCTTTTCTTTTTCCGACTCTTAATTTTAAAGATTCTTTGCATATAATACTAGTATAACCAAATTTTGCTTGGAATTACATTAAGTACTTTTGCAGCACCATTGGTGAAGGGTATCCAAGATTCGGCAAAGCCGAATATACCACTCTTACTTGTTTTTTTTTTTGTTTGTTATCCTTATTTATCCCAGTGGTAATGACATTTTGTTGATGCCATTTAGTTATAAATAATTATGTTGCACGGTGGGGGAGTTAAAGTTATACGATTATGATGATGGAGAAAACTGCTTGGTTTCAGGCTAAAATTTGAAAATTTTATAATTTTTAAGTAAACAAAGTTTTAGCACACATTACACATCTAGGAAACCAGTAAATTTTCCTGATATTCTTCTAAATTTATTGATATTTTTGGTCAAACTTCATTCCTATTGTGCATGAAAATTAATACTTATGCAAATGTTTATACATTTCACTATTTCCTGTTCCTGTGGCAAAAGTTTTACTAACTTACATTAACGAAATTATTTTTTTCTTTTATAACATCTTTGCATAATTGCGGTTAAGTTGTGTAATTATGTTTATGTTAAATAATTTTTGCATACTTTTCACTCTATATCATCAGTAGCAATTATTAAATGTTTTGTTATTAAAATTGTTATAAAAATTGTTATAAAAACTTATTCTTAAAATCTAAAAACTTTTAAATCAAAAAAGTTTGTTTTGCAAAGTGATTATTTCACAATCACCACTGTACACCCCCTTCAGTGTTGACAAACATCGAAAGGTATTTTTGTTTTGAAATGAGAATTGTATCCGGTTAATATAGCTGGGGTTCATATTAACCAATGTTAAAGCCGTATTCTTATATGGCTGTGAGATATGGAATATCTCGAGGCGTAAGAAAAACAATCTGCATCAAGCATTCGTTAATCGGTGCCCCAGCTAGCAATCTGGTGATTGTTGACGATAATATCAGCAAAATGAGTATAGATGATCAAAAACTGATTAATCAGCTTGGTGATTCAAAAAAGATTCAAAAAAGACTCCTTAAAACGCTAAGAAAACGACTAGTTTAAAAAAGCAAAAACAATTCTTGCAGAATGTGTGCAGTCAAGATCTTATCGTGCAAACGATCCTAATACGATTGTTTTTTATGTTATTTTAATCAGTTTGGTGATCAGAAAACACCTTGAAAGCTACTATTTGAAAGCAAAATGTGTGCAATCAGTTTGGTGATCAAAAAAGTGTACAAAAAGACTTATATACGCTCAGCAAGCGACTAGTTAAAAATAGCACAAAAAATCTTGTAAAATGTACGTAATATAACTATTTTTAGGTGATACAAAAATGTCACAAAAAGACTCGTATCTCATGATTGGTGATGTGGCTTAGTTGGTTAGCACGTCGACTACTAAACATAACATATCATATTCTACAGCAGCCTAGGTTCGATCCTCGGTCTCGGCAACATCAATTTCTGTAATTATTAACGCAACTTCACTGTTCTAAAAATAGATGTTCGCAAAATAGATATACTGTGTTGAGTAATAAAAAGTTTTTTTTTTTACAAATCTAGCAAAATGTGTACAGTCATATTCTAATCAGCAAAACGAGTCATTAAAGACTCGTTTTGAAGAGTCGCATGAGGGGTACCATTTTCTCACACAAAATGATAATTTTTGATTCATAAGTGATATCATAAATGATCATTTTAATCGTGCAGTGGAGTCAAAAAAGGAGCATATTTGATTAAAATTTTCCAAAAATGCTAGCTAGGGACTTAGACGTATACTCTAAAATTTATAATCAAGAAATATGGTTAAGCACCGCTCAAGATCCGTTGCAAACATGTATACGCACTAGAAAATATGGTTGGTTAAGACCAACGGTGGCCAAATGGAGAGCGTTTTTAAATGAGAGTGCTCAATTTTTAAATGAGAATGTGCTCTGAGAATATATTTTGTTGTATTTGCTGTATGTTTTGTTATTGTTAGTTTAGTATGCATTTTTTAAGGAAAATACTTTCTTGTTTAATGTAAATTGTTGTTGCCATGCAAATAGTGACACACATTGAGAAAAGCAGCCACTGATATAAATCAAGGCAAATCAATGGGAAAACATTCTAAAATTATTGTGCCCCAGTCAGCATTTTTTATTATTTTTTGATCATATTTGACTCTTTGTCGACTACCACGGACGATTAAAACTATCGAATATGCCATCATTGTCGATTCGAAAAAGACTGTGCCTTCGGAAGAAAATGGTACCCTAGCCGCGACTCCCTTGAGAGAATCTTTTATGGGAATCTTTTAGAGCGTTACCGAAGAAATGTAAATTGAATAAAAAATGCGTTAAAAGTAGTGTAATGATATGAATACACCTAAATTTCACCTTTTCATATTGTGTATGTGAATATATGTTTTAAAGCCGATTGGTACTCGGCTCCTGAGTGCTTAAACTGATTAACATTGATATAAATCGGTTAGCTGTCGAATATAATCCTCAAGTTTCCAGGAGGTCTGAAAGAATTGCAAACACGTGGCAGCGTCAAACTGAGAACGAACGAGCTGAGGAAGTTCGGTGTATAATGCAACGAGATGAAAGTGATGACTACCGATAAACTTACATGGAAAACATTTGTTGAGGCCCTATGTTCCTCCAGGAATTAATGGATTAAATATATATATATATATATATATATATATATATATATATATATAATCCGTAAAATCCAAATGTACCTTTAGTATGTGAATTGTAATAACATTTTATATAATGTGGGATGACTCTGCAGTTTAAAGATAACTCAGCAGTTTTTAGATTGACTAAGCGGTTTTTAGATGAGTCAACAGTTTTTGGATGAGTTAGCAGGTTTACATTACTCAGCAGTTTTGGATGAGTTTTAAGCATGAGTCAGCAGTTTTAGCATGACTCAACAGTTTTAGGATGAGTCAGCAGCTTAAGCATGTGTCAGCAAATTTTGGATAATTTAGGAGTTTTATGATGAGTTAACAGTTTTAGGATGACTCGACAGTTTTAGGATAACTCAGCAGTTTTATGACTCACCAATTTTTAGGATGACACACCAATTTTTTAGATGAAACAGTCTAGATAAAAAAAATCTGGATTTCGATTTGACATCTAGAGTAAACTGGCTTTATAGCTCTTAGCTGCTTGCAAACGTTAGCGATGATGAATCACCAATTAGTTTTCTTGACTATACTTCTTGAAACTGCATGGATACACATTTCATCGGTTTAATATTAAAGCTTGTTCTTAGATTTATAGCAATCACGGTTACCTAGTATTCGGCTCTGACTTCTTGATCTAACGAATTATACTATTTTAGAGCAAATATCTTGTAATTGAAGTTCCATATTCTTAAGTCTGTTGAAACGTTTATGAGATATTGAGAGCAGTGCATTGACTTCCGTACCGGAAAAATCACAAATTACACTAGAAAGTTTCTTTAAACAATTCTCACTGACTGACTACTTACTTACTTAAATGGCCTATAGTTACAAGCTGTTTAGGTCAAGGGCCAAGTATATTTTAGAATTCCATGCGCCTCTATCGTGTGCGCTTATTCTCCAATTTCGTAGGCCATGTTTTGAAAGATTTTCTTCTACTTGGTCTTTCCATCGAAGTTTTGGACGCCATCTTCTACGAGTTCCTCATGATCATTATCGATCACTTTTCTTGCCGGAGTATTTTTACTCATTCGCACAACATGTCTTAGCCAACGCAGCCACTATTGCGTTTCACTATGTCTACATCAGCGTATAACTCATACAGTTCTTGATTTATTTAATGTCTAAAGATTTTTTGTAAAGTTTTCCTCTCAAACACTCCAAGAATAGCTTCATCTGCCTGTGCAAGTGCCCATGTTTTAGAGCCATACAATAACACGGGCAGTACAAGCGTTTTGTAGAGCGTAATTTTAGTTCTTACCAAGAGGTTTTTATTGCTTAGCTGTTTGCTTAGGCCAAATTGATTGTTAAGTATGTTTCTATGTTCCACTGACTGACTAAATGGCTTTAATTTTAGAAGGGAATCATTGCGTCCAAAGTTGTTTTTTTTTTTGGACCATCACTCATGGGGTGATCCCTACTTATGCATTGTATTGTGATGGAACTAGAAAACAAGGTTATGGGTAGGAGGATAAGCAGTTCGTCAGAAGTTTTCTATAGCGTTTATCTTCAGAATTGGAAAATGATCTGATCTGTGTCGTACATGCTTTAATAAATCGAGACTTGTTAAACCAAAGCATTGGATCCGAACACCAAAATGATGAGGTATTAACTGCTTTAACTTTTGAAATTTCCATTTGTATGACATTTGATAGTAGAGATAAAAAATATTCCTCTTAAGTCGAAATCTTTTCTAGTTATTTGGGAAGCTATAAGTCGAAATCTTTTCTAGTTATTTGGGAAGCTATTTTTCGAAATCGGAACTAAAATCTGATTTTTCGGGATTTTCGGATACTGTTATTGTGATCCGGAATTGATGCAATTTCGGATCATTTCTAATGAATTTAACATTAGTCGGGTATGAAAAAGATATCGCCTAATATCAGGAATTTTATATTGGAATAATTTTGATATTTCTTTGTCTCGAATATCTCAGCATAATGTGATTTAAAAACAAGTAAGAAAGTGCTATAGTCGGTCAAGCCCGACCATACGATACCCTTCACCACTAATGTCAAAGGTGTTCTTTTTCCTGAATAAAGACAAATATTTGCTAAATTTTGCCATCATACAAACATATTCTCAAAACTTATACATTTAGGCTGTTTCCGTCATTTGGACTTATATGAGAGCTAGGGTCAAATGTGGACCGATTATCCCGAAATTTGATAAATTGATTACAGTTATTACCAAAATTATGTGTGCAGAAAATAAACTTAAAATTCTCATTGTCTTCGGATTTAGGAGCGTTTTAGTGAATTTTGTCTCATTAAGTGCGTTTTGAGAAAAAAATTTGTATGGAAGCTATGGTCAAATGTGGACCGATTTCAACGAAATTTGGTACAGTAATTTAGGTTTACATAGGCAGTATTTGTTTAAAATTTCATGAAAAATATTGATTTTTGTGGCCAATATATCAATTCCGGTAAGTGGGACCTATGGGAGGTACCATAAATAATGGATCGATTTTGATATTTTGAATTTCAATTGCCATGGTCCCATTATCAAAAAAATTATCTGTGCCAAATTTCATCAAATTATCTTTAGAATTGCGACCTGTAGTGGGTCCAGCCAGCCAGCCAGACGGACGGACGGACATCGCTTAATCGACTCTGAATTCTAAGCCTATTGGGTCTAAGACAAATATTTCTATGCGTTACATACATCAGCACAAACTTATAATATCCTTTCCACCTATGGTGGTGAAGGGTATAAATACGATGTAATAGGTTCGGTAAATATCGAATGTAAAAATTTACAATTTCTATAATTTCCTAGATACTCGTATTTGCTCTAAATGTTACATTATGAATATTTGCAACAGGAACATATAATTTTGTTTAACTTTAACTATTTGATTTTAATTTAAGCAAATAATTACTTATTATCATTTAAATAAAATTTAAACCAAAAAAAAAAAAAAAAAAAACACGAATGTTTAAACAAAAGACAGAGTCGGGGTAATAAAGGGGATTTAATATTTTAACCATTTTTATAATTTTTTTATCATGACGGTTTGTTTTAGTTACAGCAAATTTCTATTTATTTTTGATTCCTTTTTATAACTTGTTACCAAAAATCAGTTACCAACTCTGGGTTGATAACAGTGTTTTTTTTTGTGGGTAGAAATATTTGTAAACATACTAAAGTACGAGTACATACAATTATTTTACAATTGAAAACGAAAGTGACGTTTTACCGTGTAATTTTTCATTCATACAAACATTTACTTAAATATTCGCAATATGCATTTGTAAGTTTGTGTTACTACTCATTCGTCTTCTACTGGCGTACACATAAGGTAATAACCCAGCAAATTACTTTTTAACTACAAAAGCTTTTTTTAAGACGAAATAACTTGTGAAACCCTCGATGTTGGAGGAATAACTACTCGTAAGCTATATTTGTTTACCTCTATTTCATAGTCTATTTAGAAGACTCTTAAATAATATTGAAATCCAAGTAATCTTTGACTTCATTAACCAATTTGTTCTTATGTTCTGAATATTTTTTGCTGGGTAGTGTTTATATTTTTTTTTACTAAATATAAACTAGAATTAAAAAAAATGTATTATTTTTACTTTGTAGTCAAAGTAACATGAAAGCGCGCCTTTTCTTAAATATGAAAGAAAAAAAGAACTAAGAAAAACGACTTCTTTTGTTTAATAACAGTAATTACCAACACGTTCAAGCCACTTCTACACACTTTTACTAAATATTTAAGTCTATTCTTGTAAATATGTGTAACATAAAAAATGCTATTGTTATGAAAAAAAAAAGAAATAATTTATCAACAAACAAATAACAACAATAATTTAAATAAACAAACATTTTGCAACAAAAAAATGAATAATTGTTGAAATGAAAATTTTAAATGTATGGAAATGAAAGAAATAGACTTTGCCAACCAAAAGGTTTAAAAAATAACTATCTAAAGGAAAAATTTACTATTTATAGAAAATTTTTGAAAATTGACTATTTATAGAAAATTTTTTCGCAAATTTACTATTCATAGGAAATTTTTTGAAAATTGACTATTTAGAGGAAATTTTTCCAAAATTGACTATTTGTAGGAAATGTTTCGAAAATTTACTATTTATAGGAAATTTTTTGAAAAGTGACTATTTATAGGAAATTTTTCGAAAATTGACTATTTATACGAAATTTTTCGCAAATTTACTATTTATAGGAAATTTTTCAAAAATTGACTATTTGTAGGAAATTTTTCGAAAATTGACTATTTGTAGGAAATTTTTCGAAAATTGAATATTTATAGGAAATTTTCAGAAAATTGACTGTTTAAAGGAAATTTTTCGAAAATTGACTATTTATAGGAAATTTTTCGAAAATTGACTATTTATAGGAAATTTTTCGAAAATTGACTATTTATAGGAAATTTTTCGAAAATTGAATATTTATAGGAAATTTTTCGAAAATTGACTATTTATAGGAAATTTTTCGAAAATTTACTATTTATAGGAAATTTTTCGAAAATTGACTATTTATAGGAAATTTTTCGAAAATTGACTATTTATAGGAAATTTTTCGAAAAATGACTATAGGAAATTTTTCGAAAATTGACTATTTATAGGAAATTTTTCGAAAATTGACTATTAATAGGAAATTTTTCGAAAATTGACTACTTATAGGAAATTTTTCGAAAATTGACATTTATAGGAAATTTTTCGAAAATTTACTATTTATAAGAAATTTTTCGAAAATTTACTATTTATAGGAAATTTTTGGAAAATTTACTATTTATAGGAAATTTTTCGAAAATTTACTATTTATAGAAAATTTTTCGAAAATTTACTATTTATAGAAAATTTTTCGAAAATTGACTATTAAAAGGAAATTTTTCGAAAATTGACTATTTATAGGAAATTTTTCGAAAATTGACTATTTATAGGAAATTTTTCGAAAATTGACTATTTATAGGAAATTTTTCGAAAATTGAATATTTATAGGAAATTTTTCGAAAATTGACTATTTATAGGAAATTTTTCGAAAATTTACTATTTATAGGAAATTTTTCGAAAATTGACTATTTATAGGAAATTTTTCGAAAATTGACTATTTATAGGAAATTTTTCGAAAAATGACTATTTATAGGAAAATTTTCGAAAATTGACTATTTATAGGAAATTTTTCGAAAATTGACTATTAATAGGAAATTTTTCGAAAATTGACTACTTATAGGAAATTTTTCGAAAATTGACATTTATAGGAAATTTTTCGAAAATTTACTATTTATATGAAATTTTTCGAAAATTTACTATTTATAGGAAATTTTTGGAAAATTTACTATTTATAGGAAATTTTTCGAAAATTTACTATTTATAGGAAATTTTTTGAAAATTGACAGTTTATAGGAAATTTTTCGAAAATTGACAGTTTATAGGAAATTTTTCGAAAATTTACTATTTCTAGGAAATTTTTCGAAAAACTACTATTTCTAGGAAATTTTTCGAAAATTGACTATTTATAGGAAATTTTTCAAAAATTGACTATTTATAGGAAATTTTTCAAAAATTGACTATTTATAGGAAATTTTTCGAAAATTGACTATTTATAGGAAATTTTTCAAAAATTGACTATTTATAGGAAATTTTTCGAAAATTGACTATTTATAGGAAATTTTTCGAAAATTGACTATTTATAGGAAATTTTTCGAAAATTGACTATTTATAGGAAATTTTTCGAAAATTGACTATTTATAGGAAATTTTTCAAAAATTGACTATTTATAGGAAATGTTTCGAAAATTGACTACTTATAGGAAATTTTTCGAAAATTGACTATTTAGAGGAAATTTTTCGAAAGTTGATTACTTATAGGAAATTTTTTGAAAATTGACTATTTATACGAATTTTTTTGAAAATTGACTATTTATAGGAAATTTTTCGAAAATTGATTACTTATGGGAAATGTTTCGAAAATTGACTACTTATAGGAAATTTTTCGAAAATTGACTATTTATAGGAAATTTTTTGAAAATTGACTATTTATAGGAAATTTTTCGAAAATTGACTGTTTATAGGAAATTTTTCGAAAATTGACTGTTATAGGAAATTTTTCGAAAATTTACTATTTATAGGAGGAAAATTTTCGAAAATTGACTATTTATAGGAAATTTTTCGAAAATTGACTATTTATAGGAAATTTTTCGAAAATTAACTATTTATAGGAAATTTTTCGAAAATTAACTATTTATAGGAAATTTTTTGAAAATTGACTATTAATAGGAAATTTTTCGAAAATTGTTTAATTATAGGAAATTTTGTGAAAATTGACTATTTATGGGAAATTTTTCGAAAATTGACAATTCTGGCGGTCACTTAATAGTTTGTAAGACTCTTGCAACGATGGTGTTGGGTATAACAAGTCTAATTTAGGTTTACAGTCTCAAAAGTATTTCATTCTCATTAACAAATTTATTTAATAAATCATCAGGCGATTTCTTAAAAGATTTTCGTTATAGTTAGCAGAGTTTTGTTGCCTCATATTACTTAATCTTAATTCGGCTGACTGATCAAAAAACATTAAAATTATTAAAGATTTGTTAATAATACAAATGCAACACAAAAAGCAATAAAATAATACAAAAATACAATAATTAAAGTTTTACACTAATTTTTTATAAGTTGATAGTAAATACAGAAATAAAATTAAATAAATACTCGTATAAAACTCAATTTAACATCAATAAGATGATTTTTTCGGAAAAGGTGAGAGAAGTTTTGATTCGATAATTAACAGAAAAATTTTTGAAAAATTACTATTTAAAGGAAATTTTTCGAAATTTTGCGAAAACTGAGTATTTATAGAAAATTTTTCGAAAATGGACTATTTATAGGAAATTTTTCGAAAATTTACTATTTTTAGGAAATTTTTCGAAAATTGACTATTTATAGGAAATTTTTCGAAAATTGACTATTTATAGGAAATTTTTCGAAAATTGACTATTTATAGGAAATTTTTCGAAAATTGACTATTTATAGGAAATTTTTCGAAAATTGACTATTCATAGAAAAATTTTCAAAAATTGACTATTTATAGGAAATTTTTCGAATATTGACTATTTATAGGAAATTTTTCGAAAATTGACTAATTATTTTTCTAAAACTGACTATTTATAGGAAGCTTTTCGAATGTTGAATATTTATAGGATATTTTTCGAAAACTGACTATTTATAGGAAATTTTTCGAAAATTGACTATTTATATGAAATTTTTCGAAAATTGCCTATTTATAGAAAAATTTTCAAAAATTGACTATTTATAGGAAATTTTTCGAATATTGACTATTTTTAGGAAATTTTTCGAAAATTGACTATTTATAGGAAATTTTTCGAAAATTGACTAATTATTTTTCTAAAACTGACTATTGATAAGAAACTTTTCGAATATTGAATATTTATAGGATATTTTTCGAAAATTGACTATTTGTAGGAAATTTTTCGAAAATTGACTATTTTTAGGAAATCTTTCGAAAATTGACTTTTTATAGGAAATTTTTGAAAATTGACTATTTATAAGAAATTTTTCGAAAATTGACTATTTATAAGAAATTTTTTAAAACTTGAATATTTTTGGGAAAATTGAATTCTTTTAGGAAATTTTCAGAAATATAAGCTTTATAGGAAATTTTACAAAAATTTGCTGTTGCTTTCAAAATTTAGCCAAGACACAAACCTTTTTTTAATTCCTTTACGCAAGATCTCTAGTTATTTGTATAACTCCAAGGACAACCCTCGCATTTAAACAAATAAATCTATCTATCTGTTGTAAGTAAATATAAATGATTTTATTTTTTAACAAAATGAAGAAAACCCAGAAATAATGGATGCACATGCTCATGTGCAATCAGCAAATGAGTTCGAAAGCAAAAACTACAAAAAAAAACCAACAAAATACTCGTAAATAATGATTTCATACATTCGTATCTTTTCAGACCTCACTCAATAGGTAACGCCGGCAAAGTTAGCGCGGAATATAATAATTGATGATTGATGTTGTTTATGATGAATTTTTTTTTTCATTTTTTTCTGCTGCTGCTGCACAATTCTTGTTTATTAAAGCAATTAAAAACTGAAACAAAAATGAAACTTTTTCTGCCATAAATTTTGTAGAAACAACAACAACTTAAACCAACTAAATATTACATCAAATTAACTTCATAACTTTATTTTAAATGCTGTTTTTGTTTTTGTTTTTTAGACTTTTTAAAACACTTTCAGTTATTGTTGTTGCCTTGTTACGGAATTTACGATGCAATTGCATCCATAAGATACATTTAGAGACTTCATGGATACTTATACGTTTTTTAAACATTTCATGAATTATAATTAATGAAATATTTTGGATTTCTTAATTTTTTACTTAATTTTGCGTAGGTTTTACAAGGTAATGATTGCAAAAGAAAACATAATTGGCAATCGGTTGAAGATTTGGCTATTAAATAATTGTCACTTATTAGTTTAAAAATCTTCGTTGAAAAATTGTCAAGTTTTTAAAAATTTATTTTAAACAGTAAATTTCAAAAAAAATTTTTATAAAAAGCAAACTTTTGAAAAATTTCCTTTAGTCAATTTTCGAAAATTTTCCTGTAAATAGTATATTTTCGAAAAATTTTCTATAAATAGTCATTTTTCGAAAATTTTTCTATTAATAGTCAATTTTTAAAAAATTTTCTATAAATAGTCAATTTTCGAAAAATTTCCTTTAAATAGTCAATTTTCGAAAAATTTCCTATAAATAGTCAATTTTTGAAAAATTTTGAAAAATTTCCTTTAAATAGTCAATTTTCGAAAAATTTCCTATTAATGGTCAATTTTCGGAAAATTTTCTTCAATTTTTTTCAATTTTCAAAAAATTTCCTATAAATAGTCAATCTTCGAAAAATTTCCTATAAATAGTCAATTTTCAAAAAATTTCCTATAAATAGTAAATTTTCGAAAAATTTCCTATAAATAGTCAATTTTCGGAAAATTTCCTATAAATAGTCAATTTTCAAAAAATTTCCTATAAACAGTCAATTATTGAAAAATTTTCGTATAAATAGTCAATTTTCGAAAAATTTCCTATAAATAGTCAATTTTCGAAAAATTTCCTATAAATAGTCAATTTAAGAAAAATTTCCTATAAATAGTCAAATTTCAAAAAATTTCCTATAATTAGTCAATTTTCGAAAAATTTCCTATAAATAGTCAATTTTCGAAAAATTTCCTATAAATAGTCAATTTAAGAAAAATTTCCTATAAATAGTCAATTTAAGAAAAATTTCATATAAATAGTCAATTTTCGAAAAATTTCCTATAAATAGTCAATTTTCGAAAAATTTCCTATAAATAGTAAATTTTCGAAAAATTTCCTATAAATAGTCAATTTTCGAAAAATTTCCTATAAATATTAAATTTTCGAAAAATTTCCTATAAATAGTCAATTTTCGAAAAATTTCCTATAAATAGTCAATTTTCGAAAAATTTCCTTTTAATAGTCAATTTTCGAAAAATTTCCTATAAATAGTCAATTATCGAAAAATTTCCTATAAATAGTCAATTTTCGAAAAATTTCCTATAAATAGTCAATTTTCGAAAAATTTCCTATAAATAGTCAATTTTCGAAAAATTTCCTATAAATAGTCAATTTTCGAAAAATTTCCTATAAATAGTCAATTTTCGAAAAATTTCCTAAAAATAGTCAATTTTCGAAAAATTTCCTATAAATAGTCAATTTTCGAAAAATTTCCTATAAATAGTCAATTTTCGAAAAATTTCCTATAAATAGTCAATTTTCGAAAAATTTCCTAGTAATAGTCAATTTTCGAAAAATTTCCTATAAATTGTCATTTTTCGAAAAATTTCCTTAAAATAGTCAATTTTCGAAAAATTTCCTAAAAATAGTCAATTTTTGAAAAATTTCCTAAAAATAGTCAATTTTCGAAAAAACTCCTATAAATAGTCAATTTTCAAAAAATTTCCTATAAATAGTCAATTTTCGAAAAATTTCCTATAAATAGTCAGTTTTTGAAAAATTTTCTATAAATAGTCAATTTTCGAAAAATTTCCTATAAATAGTCAATTATCGAAAAATTTCCTATAAATAGTCAATTTTCGAAAAATTTCCTATAAATAGTCAATTTTCAAAAAATTTCCTAAAAACAGTCAATTTTCGAAAAATTTCCTATAAATAGTCAATTTTGTGACATCCTAAAAATATATGAGTAAATCTCATATCTTTTGTTATCGGTTTCATTATTTTCCATTAAGATAATTTTAAATAAATATTGATTTTGTAACGTTTTTGTTTTCACACATTCATCTCACCCTCAATTTCCTGAATGTGGACTTAAGTATTTACTCATAAATAAAATGAATTATATTTATTTTGTTTCTTATCAGTTACCACAAATCAATCATATAAAGAGTTGATGATTTGTGTCACCATTTCACTTCATCCAACCATACAACCATCCATCTATTTAATCATCTTTCGAACTAACCATCCCAACTATTTATGATGAGTTTATCTAACATATAAAAAAAGAAACACATTTGACTAAAAAAACTAAAGCAAACTCTAGACCCCGAATGATACTCGTATTCCCGACACTTTGAAAAAGTATCTGTAGCTAAATAAATAAATAAAATAGTCGAGAGTGTGAAGGTTTTTTGTATCATTTTATATGATCTTTAAATAAATACAAAATATTTTTGTGGTCTCCTGATAAATACCTACGAGTCTAAATAGTTTACAAAAGGGGAACACTTACGAATGAGGAGTGTTACACGTAACCAACCACCAATTGAGTCTATAAGTATCGGGAGTACTTATATATTCTAGTATTTGTCAATAATATCTTTGTTATCTTTCTCTATGAAAAATTAAAGACTTTGTTCGTATTTTTCCTATATGTATTTAGAATCGATGCTTATGGATTTATTATAAATTTACAATCGGCCGTCCGACCGAACGACAAACGGAACCGCTCAGTCCATTAACCGACATACTTATGTAACTCAACCTAACACACCTTTAGTGATTCCATTCTATTCATTCGAATCCATACCATTTAGGAGCAATAATTTCGATTTTTTCTTCTCTGTTTCGAGTTGAGATAATATTTGTATTATATTTTCCCCTTTCTTATCTTATCTCTGTGATTTTGAATTTATTGATGGCAAATACATCTGGATGTCTCTAAAGAGCACTACACTAGGTCCATTGAATTACAATATCAAATATTTTGTACAATTTTTTCTATAGTTTTTCTATAGAACAAATTTCGATATAAAATATTTTCTTTAGAACAATTTTTTTCGATATGAAAGTTTTTCTATAGAAAAAATTTCGATATGAAAGCTTTTCTATAGAAAAAATTTCGATATGAAAGTTTTTCTATAGAAAAAACTTCGATATGAAAGTTTTTCTAAAGAAAAAATTTCGATATGAAAGTTTTTCTATAGAAAAAATTTCGATATGAAAGTTTTTCTATAGAAAAAATTTCGATATGAAAGTTATTCTATAGAAAAAATTTCGATATGAAAGTTTTTCTATAGAAAAAATTTCGATATGAAAGTTTTTCTATAGAAAAAATTTCGATATGAAAGTTTTTCTATAGAAAAAATTTCGATATGAAAGTTTTTCTATAGAAAAAATTTCGATATGAAAGTTTATCTATAGAAAAAATTTCGATATGAAAGTTTTTCTATAGAAAAAATTTCGATATGAAAGTTTTTCTATAGAAAAATTTTCGATATAAAATTTTTTCTATAGAAAAATTTTCGATAAAAAATTTTTTCTATAGAAAAATTTTCGATATAAAATTTTTTCTATAGAAAAATTTTCGATATAAAATTTTTTCTATAGAAAAATTTTCGATATAAAACTTTTTCTATAGAAAAATTTTCGATATAAAATTTTTTCTATAGAAAATTTTTCGATATAAAATTTTTTGTATAGAAAATTTTTCGATATAAAATTTTTTCTATAGAAAAATTTTCGATATAAAATTTTTTCTATAGAAAAATTTTCGATATAAAATTTTTTCTATAGAAAAATTTTCGATGTAAAATTTTTTCTATAGAAAAATTTTCGATATAAAATTTTTTGTATAGAAAATTTTTCGATATAAAATTTTTTCTATAGAAAAATTTTCGATATAAAATTTTTTCTATAGAAAAATTTTCGATATAAAATTTTTTCTATAGAAAAATTTTCGATATAAAATTTTTTCTATAGAGATATTTTCGATATTAAATTTGTTTTCTATAAAAAAAAATTTCGATATTAAATTTTATCTATAGAAAAATTTTCGGTGTAAAATTTTTTGTATAGAAAAATTTTCGGTATACAATTTTTTTTCTATAAAAAAATTTTCGATATAAAATTTTTTGTATAGAAAAATTTTCGGTATAAAATTTTTGCTATAGAAAAATTTTCGGTATAAAACTTTTGCTATAGAAAAATTTTCGGTATAAAATTTTTGCTATAGAAAAATTTTCGGTATAAAATTTTTGCTATAGAAAAATTTTCGGTATAAAATTTTTGCTATAGAAAAATTTTCGATATAAAATTTTTTCTATAAAATTTTCGATATAAAATTTTCGATATAAAATTTTTTCTATAGAAAAATTTTCGATATAAAATTTTTTCTATAGAAAATTTTTCGATATAAAATTTTTTCTATAGAAAATTTTTCGATATAAAATTTTTTCTATAGAAAATTTTTCGATATAAAATTTTTTCTATAGAAAATTTTTCGATATAAAATTTTTTCTATAGAAAATTTTTCGATATAAAATTTTTTCTATAGAAAAATTTTCGATATAAAATTTTTTCTATAGAAAAATTTTCGATATAAAATTTTTTCTATAGAAAAATTTTCGATATAAAATTTTTTCTATAGAAAAATTTTCGATATAAAATTTTTTCTATAGAAAAATTTTCGATATAAAATTTTTTCTATAGAAAAATTTTCGATATAAAATTTTTTCTATAGAAAAATTTTCGATATAAAATTTTTTCTATAGAAAAATTTTCGATATAAAATTTTTTCTATAGAAAAATTTCCGATATAAAATTTTTTCTATAGAAAAATTTTCGATATAAAATTTTTTTCTATAGAAAAATGTTAGATATAAAATTTTTTCTATAGAAAAATTTTCGATATAAAATTTTTTCTATAGAGATATTTGCTATAGAAAAATTTTCGGTATAAAATTTTTGCTATAGAAAAATTTTCGGTATAAAATTTTTGCTATAGAAAAATTTTCGGTATAAACTTTTTTTCTATAGAAAAATTTTCGAGATAAAATTTTTTCTATAGAAAAATTTTCGAGATAAAATTATTTCTATAGAAAAATTTTCGAGATAAAATTGTTTCTATAGAAAAATTTTCAATATAAAATGTTTTCTATAGAAAAACTTTTTTTATAGAAAAATTTTCGATATAAAATATTTTCTATAGAAAAAATTTCAATATAAAATTTTTTGTATGGAAAAATTTTCGATATAAAATTTTTTCTATAGAGATATTTTCGATATTAAATTTGTTTTCTATAAAAAAAAAAATTTCGATATTAAATTTTATCTATAGAAAAATTTTCGGTGTAAAATTTTTTGTATAGAAAAATTTTCGGTATACAATTTTTTTTCTATAAAAAAATTTTCGATATAAAATTTTTTGTATAGAAAAATTTTCGGTATAAAATTTTTGCTATAGAAAAATTTTCGGTATAAAATTTTTGCTATAGAAAAATTTTCGGTATAAAATTTTTGCTATAGAAAAATTTTCGGTATAAAATTTTTGCTATAGAAAAATTTTCGGTATAAACTTTTTTTCTATAGAAAAATTTTCGAGATAAAATTTTTTCTATAGAAAAATTTTCGAGATAAAATTTTTTCTATAGAAAAATTTTCGAGATAAAATTGTTTCTATAGAAAAATTTTCGAGATAAAATTGTTTCTATAGAAAAACTTTTTTAAGAAAAATTTTCGATATAAAATATTTTCTATAGAAAAAATTTCAATATAAAATTTTTTGTATGGAAAAATTTTCGATATAAAATTTTTTCTATAGAAAAATTTTCGAAACAAAATTTTTGCTATAGAAAAAAATTTCGATATAAAATTGTTTCTATAGAAAAATTTTCGGTAAAAATTTTTTTCTATAGGAAAAGTTTCGATATAAAATTTTTTCTATAGAAAAACTTTATATCGAAATTTTTTCTATAGAAACATCTTCGATATAATAATTTTACTATAGAAAAATTTTGAATATAAAATTTTTTCTATAGAAAAGTTTTAGGTATAAAATGTTTTCGATCTAAAAATGTTTAATATACAATTTTTTCTATGCAAAAATATTTGCAAATTTACATTATAAATTTTTTTTATAGACAAATTTCTGTTAAAAAACGGAGATCATTTTTTTTAAGATCAATTTTAGTTATACAAATCTTATCTATAGAAACATTTTATCTATAGATTTTTTTATGGAAACAATGTAATCATAAATAATATTTTATTTATTACAATTCTTTTCAATATGAGATTTGATTATAAATACAAATATTTTGTTTCTATAAGAGTTTGATTCTATTTTATTATATTTTGTAGATAATACAATTTACCTGTTCATTGAAGTGGAGCTTTTGAAATGGGAACAATCATTTTTTATTGTTAATATTTTATTATTAGAAATGCACTCATCAAAAGATGAGATAATTTATTAGAATAAATAGAAATCATTGTAATATCTCGATAGGTTTGTCTAAGTCCAATATAATGACGACGGGGTATTAAATAATAAGTGTCACTATGCGATTGCGGAGCTGAGGTGCTATAAATGTTGTTATCACAGAAAAAAGGGCTTAAATGTCTCAATTATGTTAGATTACAAATGAGGTGAAATAATTTGAAAAAAGTAACAAAATATTCAGTGTAATAAATAATATGATAAGAATAAGAGAAAAAGGAACAATAAAAATGATTAATTGATATAATGTAAAGTTTAATTGTTATGATGTACAGTTTCTTTACATTAATGGAACTTTTTGTTGTATTGATGTAAACCACAAGTTAGCCATTTTCTAAGAAAAACTATTAAATTTTGTTAATTGCTTATAATTCCGCATTGGCTTATTTCCCCAGTCTCTGGCATTCAGTTTCTGTTCCTAATTTTTAGTTATGTTTTAAATTATTTTCATGTTAAGTCAACAGTTTTCTTTTTTTTAATATTTGTTTTCATAATTGTTAATGGATTGTTGGTGGTAATTAGTTTGCAACAAGTTTTAGGCTGTTAGAAAAAACTTCGAACTCATTTTTCATATAATTTTTTCTAAAAGAAAACGAAAGTGTAGTTTAGATTTTAAATAATTTCCATGAGCTGGTGGTGGTTCATTTCTGTGTTGGATTTTGTACCAGTTTCATGATTGCACGTGATAATTGTTCAACAAAATCGACACACAGTGTGATGGGATACAAATAAAGTTTGTATCAAAAAATTTAATATCGATATTTGTTTTAGAAAAAATTTTATATAATTTTGTACTAAAGAAACTATTTTTCATATGGAAAAAATTTTGTACCGAAAATTTTTCTATAGAAAAAATTTTGTACCGAAAATTTTTCTATAGAAAAAATTTTGTACCGAAAATTTTTCTATAGAAAAAATTTTGTACCGAAAATTTTTCTATAGAAAAAATTTTGTACCGAAAATTTTTCTATAGAAAAAATTTTGTACCGAAAATTTATCTATAGAAAAAATTTTGAACCGAAAATTTTTCTATAGAAAAAATTTTGTACCGAAAATTTTTCTATAGAAAAAATTTTGTACCGAAAATTTTTCTATAGAAAAAATTTTGTACCGAAAATTTTTCTATAGAAAAAATTTTGTACAGAAAATTTTTCTATAGAAAAAATTTTGTACCGAAAATTTTTCTATAGAAAAAATTTTGTACCGAAAATTTTTCTATAGAAAAAATTTTGTACCGAAAATTTTTCTATAGAAAAAATTTTGTACCGAAAATTTTTCTATAGAAAAAATTTTGTACCGAAAATTTTTCTATAGAAAAAATTTTGTACCGAAAATTTTTCTATAGAAAAAATTTTGTACCGAAAATTTTTCTATAGAAAAAATTTTGTACCGAAAATTTTTCTATAGAAAAAATTTTGTACCGAAAATTTTTCTATAGAAAAAATTTTGTACCGAAAATTTTTCTATAGAAAAAATTTTGTACCGAAAATTTTTCTATAGAAAAAATTTTGTACCGAAAATTTTTCTATAGAAAAAATTTTGTACCGAAAATTTTTCTATAGAAAAAATTTTGTACCGAAAATTTTTCTATAGAAAAAATTTTGTACCGAAAATTTTTCTATAGAAAAAATTTTGTACCGAAAATTTTTCTATAGAAAAAATTTTGTACCGAAAATTTTTCTATAGAAAAAATTTTGTACCGAAAATTTTTCTATAGAAAAAATTTTGTACCGAAAATTTTTCTATAGAAAAAATTTTGTACCGAAAATTTTTCTATAGAAAAAATTTTGTACCGAAAATTTTTCTATAGAAAAAATTTTGTACCGAAAATTTTTCTATAGAAAAAATTTTGTACCGAAAATTTTTCTATAGAAAAAATTTTGTACCGAAAATTTTTCTATAGAAAAAATTTTGTACCGAAAATTTTTCTATAGAAAAAATTTTGTACCGAAAATTTTTCTATAGAAAAAATTTTGTACCGAAAATTTTTCTATAGAAAAAATTTTGTACCGAAAACTTTTCTATAGAAAAAATTTTGTACCGAAAATTTTTCTATAGAAAAAATTTTGTACCGAAAATTTTTCTATAGAAAAAATTTTGTACCGAAAATTTTTCTATAGAAAAAATTTTGCACTGAAAATTTTTCTATAGAAAAAATTTTGCACTGAAAATTTTTCTATAGAAAAAATTTTCAATATTTTGCTATTTTTATCGAAAAATTTTCAAAATTTTACAATTTTTACAGGAAAATTTTCAAAATTTTACTATTTTTATAGGAAAGTTTTCAAAATTTTACTATTCTTATAGTTAAGTTTTCAAAATTTTACTATTTTTATAGTAAAATTTTCAAAATTTTATTATTTTTATAGTAAAATTTTCAAATTTTTACTATTTTTATAGTAAAAATTTTCTATAAAAATTTTTTTCTATAGAAAAATTTTCTATCAAAAATTTTTCTAAAGAAAATTTTTGATAAAAAATTTTTTGAAAAGAAAAATTTTTGATAAAAAATTGTTTCTGTAGAAAAATTTTCGATAAAAAACTTTTTCTGTAGGAAGATTTTCGACAAAAAATGTTTTTCTATAGAAAAATTTGCCAAAAAAAAAGTTTTATATAGAAAAATTTTACTATTTTTATAGTAAAATTTTCAAAATTTTACTATTTTTATAGTAAAATTTTCAAAATTTTACTATTTTTATAGTAAAATTTTCAAAATTTTACTATTTTTATAGTAAAATTTTCAAAATTTTACTATTTTTATAGTAAAATTTTCAAAATTTTACTATTTTTATAGTAAAATTTTCAAAATTTTACTATTTTTATAGTAAAATTTTCAAAATTTTACTATTTTTATAGTAAAATTTTCAAAATTTTACTATTTTTATAGTAAAATTTTCAAAATTTTACTATTTTTATAGTAAAATTTTCAAAATTTTACTATTTTTATAGTAAAATTTTCAAAACTTTACTATTTTTATAGTAAAATTTTCAAAATTTTACTATTTTTATAGTAAAATTTTCAAAATTTTACTATTTTTATAGTAAAATTTTCAAAATTTTACTATTTTTATAGTAAAATTTTCAAAATTTTACTATTTTTATAGTAAAATTTTCAAAATTTTACTATTTTTATAGTAAAATTTTCAAAATTTTACTATTTTTATAGTAAAATTTTCAAAATTTTACTATTTTTATAGTAAAATTTTCAAAATTTTACTATTTTTATAGTAAAATTTTCAAAATTTTACTATTTTTATAGTAAAATTTTCAAAATTTTACTATTTTTATAGTAAAATTTTCAAAATTTTACTATTTTTATAGTAAAATTTTCAAAATTTTACTATTTTTATAGTAAAATTTTCAAAATTTTACTATTTTTATAGTAAAATTTTCAAAATTTTACTATTTAAAAAATTTTTTCTAAAAAATTATTTTTAATAAAAAAATTGTTTCTATAGGAAAATTTTCGATAAAAAACTTTTTCTGTAGGAAAATTTTCGACAAAATTTTACTATTTTTATAGTGAAATTTTAAAAAATTTACTATTTTTATAGTAAAATTTTCAAAATTTTACTATTTTTATAGTAAAATTTTCAAAATTTTACTATTTTTTAGTAAAATTGTCAAAATTTTATTTTTTTATAGTAAAATTTACAAAATTTTACGATTTTTACAGTAAAACTTTCTAAGTTTTACTATCTTGAAAGGAAAATTTGTAATTTTTTCCCACTGTGCAACGAGAGCTTGAAAATGTTTCTTAAAGGTTGGCTGGCTTGTTTCTTTTCGGCTTTTTCTCCTTATGGTCTGTAAGATTTTGATTTATCAAATAAAACTGGAAAAATTGCAGTTTTTAAAGCGGAACACAAAAACAGACATAATTTTTGTTTGTTTTGGTTATATTAAATAAAATAAAATTAAATATGAAATAATAACGAAAACTAAAGATTCAGGAAGTTTTCAAAATGATTTTTTCTGGTATTTTATTAAATGCGTATTTAATACTAGAGCATGACTTATAAAAATCAAGGCAACTGATAAGCATTTTTTGCTTTTCTGGTGCAAGCACTTCCTTTATAAATATTTAACACCAAAAAAAAAAAACAAGGAATTTGAATTTAACATAACTTTCCTAAGAGTTTGAAACTATTTACAAAAAGAAAGAAAAAAGATTCAATTAATAGATAAAGGAAGGAAGATTCAATGAATTTGATTAGCTAAAGATTCATAAACACCTAAACACTAAAAATCGAAGACGGAAGTGAAATAAATAAAATGAAACCACTAACTCTTAAACACAAGCAAACACACACGAACATTTAAGATTTAACGGAAATTCTATTTGAATTGAAAATCATGTATTTTGGCCTCATGTAGAAAAACTCCGTTATTTTATCGCTTCCCGTTTAAGCGAGAGCTAAGAAACTACAAAAGACAAAAAGAAAGAACTCTTGTGTTTAGATTGTCACCAAAATCCATTAAAGTCTTTTCTAAAAAAAAAACAAATTATGCATAAAATTACCTTTAATAAATTTGTAGAAAAGAAAAAAAGAAATTAAAACTCCAGCATTTAATGGATGGAGGAGAGTGCAGCAACGAGTGTTTTTCGGTAAATGTGACCCAACAATCGGAACAACTTTTAAATTGAAATTAAAATTTTGTAATTAATATGCGAAACACATTGTGAAAAAAAAATATTAAAATTGTAGAAATTGAAGAGGTAACAGAAAAAAAGCAGAAGAAATTAAATGAGGAAAAGCTAAAGAAGTACCACAGAAGAACCCACAAATGTAATAAAGAAATCAGCTATGAGCATATTGATTAAATTAACCCTTTAGGGTCGGGAAAAGATTTTAAAAATTGTGTATTTATAGGAAATTTTGCCAAAATTGAGTATTTATAGGAAATTTTTCGAAATTTGACTATTTATAGGAAATTTTTCGAAAATTGGCTATTTATAGGAAAATTTTCAAAAATTTACTATTTATAGGAAATTTTTCGAAAATTTACTATTTATAGGAAATTTGTTGAAAATTGACTATTTATAAGAAATTTTTCGAAAATTGACTATTTATAGGAAATTTTCGAAAATTGACTATTTATACGAAATTTTACGAAAATTGACTATTTATAGGAAATTTTTTGAAAATATGCTATTTATAGGAAATTTTTCGAAAATTTACTATTTGTAGGAAATTTTTCGAAAATTTATAGGAAATTTTTCAAAAATTGACTATTTATAGGAAATTTTTCAAAAATTGACTATTTATAGGAAATTTTTCGAAAATTGACTATTTATAGGAAATTTTTCGAAAATTGACTATTTATAGGAAATTTTTCGAAAATTGACTATTTATAGGAAATTTTTCAAAAATTTACTATTTATAGGAAATTTTTCGAAAATTTACTATTTATAGGAAATTTTTCGAAAATTGACTATTTATAGGAAATTTTTCGAAAATTGACTATTTATAGGAAATTTTTCGAAAATTTACAATTTATAGGAAATTTTACGGAAATTTACTATTTATAGGAAATTTTTGGAAAATTTACTATTTATAGGAAATTTTTGGAAAATTTACTATTTACAGGAAATTTTTCGAAAATTTACTATTTATAGGAAATTTTTCGAAAATTGACTATTTATAAATAAAGTTGTCAACAGAAAGTGTATATATCCCAATCTTAGTTCCGAGTGGGTTAATTTTATTTACAAATAAATATCTTTTTGATTTTTTTATTTTTTTGCTGGTGTAATATATGTTGGACTGACTGGATGTCAAAGTGTTTTGTGTGCCCGTTTGTTAGTTATCGAGAAGAGAAATTTTTCTTTCATTTAGTTTCCAAAAGGGTTTGGATTTAGATAAACTATAAAGGTATATAGTATAAGCGACAGACAGATAGACAGATGGATAGATAGAAAGACAGTCAGTCAATATGTCATTTGTTTACACAATTCAGTCTCAAACTCAGTTTTTGCTTTATAGTTAAATCAACGGCACTTTGTAACGTATTTATTATACTACTTTTATTTCTTCTGCAACGTCTTCTCCTGCGCCGACTTCTTCAGTTTTAGTTTTTTTTATCAAAAACTCACATACACAGGAAATATCGTCAGTTTGTTGTCTTGCATGATCATATTCCATAATTAAATTAAATAAAATAATACAATAAATAATCAATCGTGTCTTAAAGAAGAAAATACTTCAAATTGAATTTGTATATAAATTTAAAACTCATAGATACTCAATATTAAACATATACACAGATACATCTTTAAACTTTTAGGAGTATGCGTTTGGTTATCTGTGTAATTTATGTCCCTGAGTGTAGGTTAAATGGGTACATTAACCGCTTCTTGTAAAAAAACTTTAAGTCACTTCTTAGTTTTTTTTTTCTATTTTTAATAACTTTTTTTTTGTTTTGTTTAATAAAATATTTACAAAACATTTTGTAGCTGTTATTGAGGGATTCTTTTGATTGTGATATTAAACAATTAAGAATTAACTACCTTTTAAGTATTTAAGTTGTTCATGTGATTTAAAAACCATTTAGCAATGACTTCAATTTGCACCTTAAGCAATTGGTGTTAATTAAGCGGTCTAATAATTTCAACATTGATTTATTTATATTTGTATAGGTTTTTTTCTGTTTTACTAAAATTATAGTTATTTTATTTGTTGCCAATTAATTAAATTTTTTTAATTAATTCCACATCTTGTTAGAGTTTTTTTTTTTCATTTAAAAAAATGCATAAATTACACTGTACAACAAAGAAAAATATAATAAAAAGGTTCTGATAATGGGATCTGTTCTCAAAAAAAGATTACATCTAAAATGTGTTTTGTAGGGCTTTCAAGTTTTCCTGAAGCTGGAACTCATTTTTCATCTCTGGTTCTATTGGTTTCCTTTTTCATTCAATAGAATTTTTCATTTGATAGCAATTTTTTGATATAAAAAAGAGTTTGATTCTGCTGAACAGTGTTATTTTTAGCTTTTTTTAATACTTTAGAGTAGAATCAATGTTACTAATTGATTTCTTTGCCAATGAACATGCAATTTTTTATCATTGAATTTTTGTGATGAAGGATTTGTGTAATGAGTCATGTAAGAACTTTATCTAGAAGTCCTTCAAACTAACTTACACCAAATCGATATTTTTTTCCTATTTATAGCAAATTTTCGACTATTTATAGGAAAATTTTTGAAAATAGACTTTATATAGGAAATTATTCGAAAATTGACTATTTATAGGAAATTTTTCAAAAATTGACTATTTATAGGAAATTTTTCGAAAATTTAATATTTATAGGAAATTTTTCTAAAATTGACTATTTATAGGAAATTTTTCTAAAATTGACTATTTATAGGAAATTTTTCAAAAATTGACTATTTATAGGAAATTTTTCAAAAATTGACTATTTATAGGAAATTTTTCGAAAATTGACTATTTATAGGAAATTTTTCTAAAATTGACTATTTATAGAAAAATTTGCGAAAATTGACTTTCTATAGGAAATTTTTCTAAAATTGACTATTTAAAGGAAATTTTTCGCAAATTGACTATTTAAAGGAAACTTTTTCGAAAATTGACTATTTAAAGGAAACTTTTTCGAAAATTGACTATTTATAGAAAATTTTTCTAAAATTGACTATTTATAGGAAATTTTTCGAAAATTGACTATTTATAGGAAATTTTTCGAAAATTTACTATTTATAGGAAATTTTTCGAAACTTGACTATTTATAGGAAATTTTTCGAAAATTTACTATTTAAAGGAAACTTTTTCAAAAATTGACTATTTATAGGAAATTTTTCGAAAATTGACTATTTATAGGAAATTTTTCGAAAATTGACTATTTATAGGAATTTTTTCGAAAATTAACTATTTAAAGGAAATTTTTCGAAAATTGAGTATTTATAGGAAATTTTTCGAAAATTTACTATTTCAAGGAATTTTTGAAAATTGATTATTTATAGGAAATTTTTCGAACATTTACTATTTAAAGGAAATTTTTCGAAAATTGACTATTTATAGGAAATTTTTCGAAAATTGACTTTATATAGGAAATTTTCCGAAAATTGACTATTTATAGGAAATTTTTTGAAAATTAACTATTAATGGGAAATTTTTTAAAAATTGACTATTTATAGGAAATTTTTCAAAAATTTGCTACTTATATTAAAAATTTCCAAAATTTTTAAGTTTTAGGAAATTTTTCGAAAATTGACTATTTATAGGAAATTTTTTGAAAATTTGCTTTTATAGAAAATTTTTGAAAATTTACTATTTATAGGAAATTTTTTAAAAATTTATTATTTATAAGAAATTATTTTTAGTCAATTTTAAGACTATTTACAGAAAATTTTTTTAAAATTGGCTATTTGTAGGAAATTTTTCGAAAATTTACTATTTTTAAAAAATGTTTCGACAGATAATTTTTTTTACTATTTATAGGAAATTTTTCAAAAATTGCCTATTTATAGGAAATTTTTCGAAAATTGAATATTTATAGGAAATTTTCCAAAAATTGACTATTGAAAGAAATTTTTCGAAAATTGACTATTTATAGGAAATTGTTCGAAAATTGACTATTTATAGGAAATTTTTCGAAAATTTATTATTTATAGGAAATTTTTTTAAAATTTACTATTTCAAGGGATTTTTGGAAATTGATTATTTATAGGAAATTTTTCGAACATTTACTATTTAAAGGAAATTTTTCGAAAATTGACTATTTATAGGAAATTTTTAGAAAATTGACTTTATATAGGAAATTTTCCGAAAATTGACTATTTATAGGAAATTTTTTGAAAATTTACTATTAATGGGAAATTTTTTAAAAATTGACTATTTATAGGAAATTTTTCAAAAATTTGATACTTATAGGAAAATTTCCAAAATTTTCAATTTATAGGAAATTTTTCGAAAATTGACTATTTATAGAAATATTTTGAAAATTTGCTTTTATAGAAAATTTTTGAAAATTTACTATTTATAGGAAATTTTTTAAAAATGCATTATTTATAAGAAATTATTTAAAAATTGACTATTTACAGAAGATTTTTTTTAAATTGACTATTTGTAGGAAATTTTTCGAAAATATACTATTTATAAAAAATTTTTCGAAAATTAGATAATTTTTTTTTACTATTTATAGGAAATTTTTCAAAAATTGACTATTTACAGGAAATTTTTCAAAAATTGACTATTTATAGGAAATTTTATGAAAATTGATTATTTATAGGAAATTTTTCGAAAATTGACTATTTATAGGAAATTTTTCAAAAATTTAAAAAAAAAATTTACTATTTATAGAAAATTTTTGAAAAAATTTTATATTTATAAGAAATTTTTGAAAAAATTTAATATATCGGAAATCTTTGAAAAAATTTACTAATATAGGAAATTTTCCGAAAATTGACTATTTATAGGAAATTTTTTGAAAATTTACTATTTATGGGAAATTTTTTAAAAATTGACTATTTATAGGAAATTTTTCAAAAATTTGCTACTTATAGGAAATTTTTCGAAAATTGATTATTTGTAAGAAAATTTTTCAAAAATTTACGATTTATAGAAAATTTTTCAAAAATTTATTATTTATAAGAAATTATTTAAAAATTGACTATTTACAGGAATTTTTTTTAAAATTGACTATTTGTAGGAAATTTTTCGAAAATTTACTAAAAAATTTTTCGAAAATAAGATAATTTTTTTTACTATTTATAGGAAATTTTTCAAAAATTGACTATTTATAGGAAATTTTTCGAAAATTGACTATTTATAGGAAATTTTATGAAAATTTATTATTTATAGGAAATTTTTCAAAAATTTACTATTTATAGGACATTTATAAAAAAATTTGCTATTTATAGAAAATGTTTGAAAAAATTGATTATTCCTAGGAAATTTTTGAAAAAATTTTATATTTATAAGAAATTTTTGAAAAAATTTAATATATATCGGAAATCTTTGAAAAAATTTACTAATTATATATAGACTATTATATTCTATTCATGGGAAATTTTTCGAAAATTTAATATTTATAGGAAATTTTTCGAAAATTTATTATTTACAGGAAATTGAGCCAGAACTTTATAGATACACTTTGTTATATCAGAAACATTAAAAGTCATTTTTATGGGCACTCCGTTATATAAATTTCGGTGATAATTAAGTGTTTTGTGGCATAGTTGGTGAGCACGTCGACAACAAAGCATAACCTTTCATATTATGCTTGGGTTCGAGCCTCAGTCACGATAAACAACAATTTCAATAATTATTAACTTCTGTTTAAATTATTTATTAACTTAGTAATCTCCATAGGAAGTTAGCCATACAGCATTAACCCGTCAAACCCAGAAATCTGAAATAATGTATCTACATAACAACAGATGGCGCAACCTCGTGTTTTTTATACCATTCATTTTAACCATTCTAGAGCCAACATTTGCCTGAGTGTCGCTTTATATACAAAAAAAAAAAATCTCAATTCTGAAGCGAATTGTCATCTTGAACTCTCTGAACATTATATGACTTCAGTCCATAAGTTTTGGCTCTATGCGCAAAAGTATAAAGGCTCTAAACCGCATATCTATAAAATCTAATGCGATCATAAAATATTTTTCGCACTATGGTTTTGCCCGAAATAGTAAGAGCATATTTTATTCGAAACACTCCTTTAATAATTTTATTCAAAAACTTTCCAATATATAAAAACTTTCACTGAATTTTTGTGTTAATATGAAGAAAACTGGTGTTAATTTAACAAACGGTTACAAGGTTCTATCACTTTACCGAAATTTTATTTAATCTCAATCACACCTTATTATACCAAAAATATGGTGACAAAATCTTCTTAGAATTTTATAAATATTTTTGATGGAAAAAAACCACAAGAAAATTTAACAAATTTCTAAGGAATCAATGATTTGACAAAAAAAAAACCGCACCTTTTTAATCAAAGCGAAAAATTTAAGGAAAAAAATCATAATAATCATAAATATGATAAAATTTATCAAAATTTCTTAAAAAACCTCAAAAGTGTTACTAAATAATGAAATCTAATAAAAACACAAAAAAAAAAAGAAAAAATATGATTAAATAAATAATTCAAACCCTCTATTACAAATAAATAAATCCATAAAAAATGGGAAGAAAACCAAATTTGAAACTGTAAAAGTTCCCACAAGAAAAATATGAAAAAAAAAAAATTCAAAATAAATAACATATAAAATGTATCGGTTAAAAGTAAATTTATTTATTTGATTAGAAAAATATTTTATATATTTAATTCCAACTAAAAAAGCCACAACTTTAACACAAACCAAAAAAAAAATGTTGATTTAGGCCTTAGGATTTTTCACTCCCTTAATACCACCAAACAACAGATTTTCCCAATTTTTTCCTGACAATTTTGTCACTTGTGTGTTATTTGACAAAGAATGAGATAAATATCAAGAAAATGTTATTTGATACTTTTAGTTTTAGTACTTGGTTACAGTTTTTAAAATAACAAGAAATTGAAATAAATATAAGTCTAACACGTTTAAAAAAAACCCACAAAATTTATGATTAATGTCATTTAAGACATGCCCAAGCGCGAATAGCCACAATTTTAGTTTTTTTTTTAATTAAACTAAACAAAAAACTTCCCACCGATCTTCTCATAGCAATTACTAGCAAGTAAATATTTGCTGATAAGAATTTTGATACCTCTCAGTAGTTCTACTGGTCTGCCCGTGTTGTGCTGTGCGGTTTATCCCAAAACCCCATTCCAAATATTTCTCTTCCCTTTTGCCTTCGTTAACTTAGAGCCGGAGATTAAATTTAAAATGATTTTATTTTTCTGTGGTGATTTTTTTGCTGATTTCATGATTTAGTTTTTTAATTTCCCATAAAAGTTTTATTACAATTTCAGCTCCTCCGTGAATCAAGTTTAAGCCTGATCTTGTTCTTTAATGTAATTGGATTCAAACATCCACTTGAATTTAACCACAAATTTCTCACACTTAAAATTTTTATTTAAATATAAAAATTTTGTTTAAAATTTTCAATGGAAAAAAAATAAACTGACCTTGCACAAGAATTTTTAAATTATTTTGTGATACTTTTGGACTTTTATGCTAAACCAAAAAAAAATTTGTATGCAAAATGAGGCGAAAATATAAATAAATAAAATTTTGTTTAAATTAAAAGTTATATGTTAACCCTTTCATGGCCAATGTTGCCATGAAAGGGTTGATCAATTTATTGATCAATTTATAAATAACTCCCCTTATTCCTTAATCTTTTTAAAAACTACTATTATTAACATTAAAGTGAAATCCTGGAGGTTCCTTTTAATTTTTAATGATTTTCACTTAAAACTATTCAAAATTGCAACACTGACCTTTTTCATCTTAGACTCAAACCAGTTGAAATGAAAGTCTTGTAGTCACATACTCAAATTTTCAACCAACCAAATTGCTATAAAAAGCTCTTTAAAAATTGAAATTGAAAACTATTTACAGTAAATTCAAAGAAAAATTTTCAGTATTAACATTTTTTTTACAAAAATTTTCGGTATTACAATTTTTATAGAAAAATTTTCGGTATTAAAATTTTTATAGAAAAATTTTCGGTATAAAAATTTTTATAGAAAAATTTTCGGTACAAAAATTTTTATAGAAAAATTTTCGGTACAAAAATTTTTATAGAAAAATTTTCGGTATTAAAATTTTTATAGAAAAATTTTCGGTATTAAAATTTTTATAGAAAAATTTTCGGTATTAAAATTTTTATAGAAAAATTTTCGGTATTATAGTTTTTGTAGAAAATTTTCGGTATTAAAATTTTTATTAAAATTTTTTTTAGAAAAAATTTCGGTATTAAAATTTTTTTAGAAAAATTTTCGGTATTAAAATTTTTATATAAAAATTTTCAGTATTAAAATTTTTATAGAAAAATTTTCGGTATTAAAATTTTTATAGAAAAATTTTAGGCTCTAAAACTTTTATAAAAAATTGTCTTTATAGAAAAAATTTCGGTATTAAAATTTTTACAAACAAATTTTTGGTATTAAAATTTTTAAAGAAAAATTTTCGGTATTAAAATTTTTATAAAAAAATTGTCGGTATTAAAATTTTAATAGAAAAAATTTCGGTATGCAAATTTTTATAGAAAAAATTTCGGTATTAAAATGTTAAAAGAAAAATTTTCGGTATTAAAATTTTTATAGAAAAATTTTTAGTATTAAAATTTTTATAGAAAAATTTTTAGTATTAAAATTTTTATAGAAAAATTTTCAGTATTAAAATTTTTATAGAAAAATTTTCGGTGTTAAAATTTTTATAGAAAAATTTTTAGTATTAAAATTTTTATAGAAAAATTTTCAGTATTAAAATTTTTATAGAAAAATTTTCGGTATTAAAATTTTTATAGAAAAATTTTAGGTATTAAAATTTTTATATAAAAATTTTCTGTATTAAAATTTTTATAGAAAAATTTTCGGTATTAAAATTTTTATAGAAAAATTTTAGGTATTAAAATTTTTATATAAAAATTTTCGGTATTAAAATTTTTATAGAAAAATTTTCGGTATTAAAATTTTTATAGAAAAATTTTCGGTATTAAAATTTTTATAGAAAAATTTGCGGTATTAAAGTTTTTATAGAAAATATTCGGTATTAAAATTTTTTTAGAAAAATTTCCGGTATTAAAATTTTTATAGAAAAATTTTCCGTATTAAAATTTTTTTAAAAAAATTTTCGGTATTAAAATTTTTATAGAAAAATTTTCGGTATTAAAATTTTTATAGAAATATTTTAGGTATTAAAGTTTTTATAGAAAAATTTTCGGTATTAAAATTTTTATAGAAAAATTTTCGGTATTAAAATTTTTTTAGAAAAATTTTCGGTATTAAAATTTTTTTAGAAAAATTTTCGGTATTAAAATTTTTTTAGAAAAATTTTCGGTATTAACATTTTTTTGAAAAAATTTTCGGTATTTAAATTTTTATAGAAAAATTTTCGGTATTAAAATTTTTTTATGAATAATTTTCGGTATTAAAATTTTTAAAGAAAAATTTTCGGTATTAAAATTTTTATAGAAAAATTTTCGGTATTAAAATTTTTATAGAAAAATTTTCGGTATTAAAATTTTTATAGAAAAATTTTCGGTATTAAAATTTTTATAGAAAAATTTTCGGTATTAGAATTTTTATAAAAAATGTCAGTATTAAACTTTTAAAAGAAAAATTTTGAAATTTTGAATTGAAATTTTTATAGAAAAATTTTAGAATTTTTTTTTTTTTGAAATTTATAGAAAAATGTTCGGTTTAAAAATTTTTATAGAAAAATTTTCGGTATTCAAATTTTTATAGAAAAATTTTCGGTATTTAAATTTTCGTAGAAAAATTTTCGGTGTTAAAATTTTTATAAAAAAATTTTCGGTAATAGAATTTTTATAGAAAAATTTTCAGTATTAAAATTTTTATAGAAAAATTTTCGGTATTAAAATTTTTATAGAAAAATTTTTGGTATTAAAATTTTTATAGAAAAATTTTTGGTATTAAAATTTTTGTAGAAAAAAATTCCGTATAAAAATCTTTATAAAAAAATTTTTGGTACTAAAGTTTTAATGAAAAAATTTCGCTATTAAAATTTTTATAGAAAAATTTTCGGTATACAAATTTTCATAGAAAAAATATGTTCGGTTAATTAAAAAAAAACAAATTATAGAAAAAAATGTTCGGTTTAAAAATTAAAAAAAAAAATCGTCTTAAAAATGTTTATAGAAAAATGATCTAGTCTATGTTTTACTCTATATGTTTTAGTCTATGCCTTTGTACAAGCCTAAACCCAGCTAGCAAATTTGGTGATTGTTGACGACAATATCAGCAAAATGAGTCTTTTGGGATCAGTATAGATGATCAAAAACTGATTTATCAGCTTGGTGATCTAAAAAAGATTCCAAAAAGACTCTTTAAAACTAGTTTACAAAAGCACAAACAATTCGTGCAGAATGTGTGCAGTCAAAATCTTATAGTGCAAACGATCCTAATACGACTGTTTTTTATGTAATTTTAGTTTTGTGATCAGAAAAGACCACAAAAAGACTCAGAAAATACATTGCAAGCAATTATTTGTGTGCAATCAGTTTGGTAATCAAAAAAGTGTACAAAATAGACGCTTAGCAAGCGACTAGTTAAAAATAGCTTTATTCTTTTTGTTTTTTTTTTATAAATTTAGCAAAATGTGTGCAGTCATATTCTAATCAGCAAAACGAGTCATTAAAGACTCGTTTTGAAGAGTCGCATGAAGGGTACCATTTTCTCACACAAAAAGATCATTTTTTACACATAAGTGATATCATAAATGATCATTTTAATCGTGCAGTGAAGTCAAAAAAGACTCATATTTGATAAAAATTTTACAAAAATGCTAACTGGGAACATACTTATGTATGTCTTTTACTATGCCTTGTCTATATTTTATTGTGTGTGTGTTAGTCTACGCCTAAGTCTTAATCTTAATTTATGCCTTAGTAATTTCGTTTATGTTGTCTTAGTCTACAGCTTAGTTCATGCCTATGTTTAAGTCAATGTATTATCTTAATGTTCGACTTAGTCAGACTTCTTATATCTAAGGGCCTCACCCTAAATCCTAATTGATTTTGTATGATGCAAAAAAGGAAATATTAATTCATGAGAAATACTGGCCTTAATAAAAACAAGACAAAATTTGTCCAGCTGGTCAATGTTTCAAAATGAACCAGATAATTAATAAAAATATTTATATTGAACAGATGAATGTACCCTCAAAGGAGGCTGTGTGTGAGATCAGACAAATTCTTATACGCCTTGTTATGCAAATGATACTAAGTCTACCGCATGTTATAAAAACTAAAGGTAAACTGATCCTCCGCAGGATATCAAATGCCTTAAAGGAACAAAAACAAAAAAAAAAAATCATTATCGCCAGCAACAACAATAAACACAAAATAGTTAATGATCATAATCTTCACAAGACTAATCAGCACTTTTAACACGCAAAGTTTCAGAGACCGAGGGCAGGATGCTAAGCAGCATCTCAACAACCCTTTAAAAATCTTAAATCTCAAGAAAGGAAGAAAGGCAAAAATGTTGAAATCATTTGTCAATGAAGAAGGGTCATGTAAGTAAAAACAAATTTTTAATGTTTGCTACGGTCAAAAGGGTTTTTTGTATTCTAATATTTTTCTCTGCTAATAAAATCAACATTAAACAAAATTTCATTGAACTTATAAATCAAAATTAAGTAAAAAGGAAGTAAAAGAAAGATCCAATTCATTAAAATCTAACGGTCAGTTGAAAACCGGTTTGAAGAAAAAAGGATACCTTAAGGGGACATTCTGCTCAGAAGAGAACCTTTTAAGAAAAATGTTTATAAAAAAACGGAGATTACATTCAAAAGGTTAGATGTTGATGTCCTTCAGGCCAGTTAAAGGACTTGCAATACACACATATACATACACACTTTCATAAACTTTGAAACCTATAAAGATATTAAGCAAACGGAGTTCACAATTTGAAGGGGTAGTAGTTAGTAGTGAAGGTTAATGTTAAAGATTTTTGATCGTGTGATCTTCGGCTAATTGTTCTTTCTAAATGATTCATTTTTGGGAGGTAAATTTTGAACTTTCCCCCGTAAAATCTTATTTATTTTTCTTGGTATTTTTTAGGGTTAAAATTTTTGTGATATTTCTTGTAGATTCTTTGATAAATGAGAGAAAAATTTTGTTTAAGATCTCGAAAAAATTGAAGTTAATCGTTGTACTGTTGATCTTTGATCGTAGATGTTGAGAATTTTATGATGAGAATTACAAGTTTAATTTAATAATTTTTAGGGGTAAATATTGGAATTTTTCAGGAGTTTTGTTTTAATTATTATTAATGGCTGACATGAGGCCGAAATAGTTGACCAATGGGTGAAATTTGCTTTTAAATGTCATGAGAAAAAAATTTTAAAGTCATTTGTCTTTATTAAACTTAATGAAATTTCTGTAATTTTTATAGCCAACATTTATTATAAGTTGTATGTTTTGATATATGTGACCCGGTCTATGAAAAGGGAAAAGGTAATTTATGGCTCAAAAACAAAATTTCGAAAAATTAGCTAAAAATGTTGAAAAATTAGCTAATTTTTGAGTCATAAGCCACCTTTTCATGGACTGGGGCACATAGATTGTTGTTAAGAGTTTGTCCTGCTTTATATCGGGTGTTTTTTATTGAGGTATAGAACTTTAAGTTGGCATCACTTTTTTAACTGGCGGCCATTTTGTCAGCTGTCAAGTGATTAATATTTAGTTTGGTTTGCCATTTCATCATGAACCGGTTGACAAAAGAACAACGCTTGCAAATCGTGCAAATTTATTTCGAAAATAATGGTTCAGTTCGCGAAGTTTACCGCAAGCTCCGTCCATTTTATGGTCGACATAATCGTCCATCAGAGCAATTAATTCGGTTAACCATGGATCGTTTTCGCACTACGTTTACTCTATGTGATAATACGCATCCGCAGTGACGTCGAACAGTGCGCACCGAAGAAACAATTGCCGCTGTAGAGCAAAGTGTTGAAGAGGACCCGAATGAATCGATTCGCCACCGTGCACTGCAATTGGAGCTTTGTCCATCAACTTTATGGAAGATTTTGCGCAAAGATCTTGGCTTGCGACCTTACAAGATCCAGCTTGTGCAAGAATTAAAGCCGCGAGACCATGCAATGCGTCGTGATTTTGGTGTATGGGCCGAAAATGAGATTGATCTCGATGCTGATTTTCATCGCAAAATTTTGTTCAGTGATGAGGCTCATTTTTGGTTGAATGGCTACGTCAACAAGCAAAATTGCCGCATTTGGAGTGAAGAGAATCCACATGAGACCCTTGAGACGCCATTACATCCACAAAAACCTTTCAATAAAGCCAAATTGATGGACATTGAAACGATTTTCTTTTCAAAGTTCTATACCTAGGGATTCATTATAGATTGTTTTATAGACCATGTCTTAATACACATATGTCGGTCGCAGTCAATATCCTGAGTTAAACTCAGTCTATAACTTTATTTAGGCCTTACTTCAGGCTTTGTCTGTGTCTAACTCCATAGTCTCATCTCCAGTGGAAGATACATGTATGAGGTAAAATTTATCAGAATATCTGTGGCAATACAAATATCCTCAAACATTTTAATGATTGAGTACAAAGATCAACAACTTTCAAATTAATTTATAAGTATTTGGGTAGTTTTTTATCTACATAATTTTTTGGTCATTTATCAAAATGAAAGTGATTTTTGGTGAAAAAGTTTTGAAAAGGTCATAGGTCACATGATTTGAATTAATTTGTTTGAGCGTAGATTGGTAATTTAAATTGATCTTCTACACAACTTTTGTGAAGAAGTACGACATTTAAAACGATGATTGCTTATAACTTTTTAGCAAAAAATTTTTGGAGTATGACTATTTCAGAGGTTTAACTAATAGATAACGTTTGTTAATGAAATCTTATGAAGCACATTTTATTTTCAATTAAAGGCTAAAGTCTTAGGTTTCTAAAAGTGTATAAATCATCTGCTTATATCTGCATATTATGACAAAAATCAATAGTAAGTACCATGAGCTAATAACTTATAAAGTGAATATTTTCATGTTTTTTTTAGTATAGGACTAGCACTGTGGGGATGACCCCTACATATGCAAAGCATTATGTTGGAACTAGGAAAATAGGTAGCGGGAAGGAGGATAGATGGCGTAGTGTTTGTGGATATTTGAGTTGAATTTGTTTATAACATATTCCATATATATCATATTACGATTCGGCTAAAAAATGAATTTTCCCTGTCGTGTGTTGTTCGATCTACTGGCCAATCGACCACAAAAGGATGTGCTTAAACCAAAGTGCGAGTAGTGCGTAAAAATGTGCGTTTTTCGGGAAATATATTCCTAAGGCCAAGCTTTTCAAAATGTCATTAAAATAAAAAATTCTGTGTGAGTATAAAGACCAACAACTTTTAAATTAAGTCATTACTTTTTGGGTAGTTTCCTTCATATTTTTAGGATATTTATCAAATTGAAGGTAATTTTTGATGAAAATTACAATGTTTTAAAAGGTCATAGGTCTCAAGATTTAAGCCTATGTCTTAGTCTATGTCTTAGTCTATGTCTTAGTCTATGTCTTAGTCTATGTCTTAGTCTATGTCTTAGTCTATGTCTTAGTCTATGTCTTAGTCTATGTCTTAGTCTATGTCTTAGTCTATGTCTTAGTCTATGTCTTAGTCTATGTCTTAGTCTATGTCTTAGTCTATGTCTTAGTCTATGTCTTAGTCTATGTCTTAGTCTATGTCTTAGTCTATGTCTTAGTCTATGTCTTAGTCTATGTCTTAGTCTATGTCTTAGTCTATGTCTTAGTCTATGTCTTAGTCTATGTCTTAGTCTATGTCTTAGTCTATGTCTTAGTCTATGTCTTAGTCTATGTCTTAGTCTATGTCTTAGTCTATGTCTTAGTCTATGTCTTAGTCTATGTCTTAGTCTATGTCTTAGTCTATGTCTTAGTCTATGTCTTAGTCTATGTCTTAGTCTATGTCTTAGTCTATGTCTTAGTCTATGTCTTAGTCTATGTCTTAGTCTATGTCTTAGTCTATGTCTTAGTCTATGTCTTAGTCTATGTCTTAGTCTATGTCTTAGTCTATGTTTTAGTCTATGTCTTAGTCTATGTCTTAGTCTATGTCTTAGTCTATGTCTTAGTCTATGTCTTAGTCTATGTCTTAGTCTATGTCTTAGTCTATGTCTTAGTCTATGTCTTAGTCTATGTCTTAGTCTATGTCTTAGTCTATGTCTTAGTCTATGTCTTAGTCTATGTCTTAGTCTATGTCTTAGTCTATGTCTTAGTCTATGTCTTAGTCTATGTCTTAGTCTATGTCTTAGTCTATGTCTTAGTCTATGTCTTAGTCTATGTCTTAGTCTATGTCTTAGTCTATGTCTTAGTCTATGTCTTAGTCTATGTCTTAGTCTATGTCTTAGTCTATGTCTTAGTCTATGTCTTAGTCTATGTCTTAGTCTATGTCTTAGTCTATGTCTTAGTCTATGTCTTAGTCTATGTCTTAGTATATGTCTTAGTCTATGTCTTAGTCTATGTCTTAGTCTATGTCTTAGTCTATGTCTTAGTCTATGTCTTAGTCTATGTCTTAGTCTATGTCTTAGTCTATGTCTTAGTCTATGTCTTAGTCTATGTCTTAGTCTATGTCTTAGCCTATGTCTTAGTCTATGTCTTAGTCTATGTCTTAGTCTATGTCTTAGTCTATGTCTTAGTCTATGTCTTAGTCTATGTCTTAGTCTATGTCTTAGTCTATGTCTTAGTCTATGTCTTAGTCTATGTCTTAGTCTATGTCTTAGTCTATGTCTTAGTCTATGTCTTAGTCTATGTCTTAGTCTATGTCTTAGTCTATGTCTTAGTCTATGTCTTAGTCTATGTCTTATTCTATGTCTTAGTCTATGTCTTAGTCTATGTCTTAGTCTATGTCTTAGTCTATGTCTTAGTCTATGTCTTAGTCTATGTCTTAGTCTATATCTTTGTCTATGTCTTAGTCTATGTCTTAGTCTATGTCTTAGTCTATGTCTTAGTCTATGTCTTAGTCTATGTCTTAGTCTATGTCTTAGTCTATGTCTTAGTCTATATCTTAGTCTATGTCTTAGTCTATGTCTTAGTCTATATCTTTGTCTATGTCTTAGTCTATGTCTTAGTCTATGTCTTAGTCTATGTCTTAGTCTATGTCTTAGTCTATGTCTTAGTCTATGTCTTAGTCTATGTCTTAGTCTATGTCTTAGTCTATGTCTTAGTCTATATCTTAGTCTATGTCTTAGTCTATGTTTTAGTCTATGTCTTAGTCTATGTCTTAGTCTATGTCTTAGTCTATGTCTTTGTCAATGTCTTAGTTTATGCTTTAGTATTGGGCTTGAATACCTATAATTCACTTTTTTTGTTTGAGCTTTAGTTTTCGAGATATTAACTTTTTACGAATACTACGTAGTAACGCGATTTATAGTAACGTAACTAATAAATTTATGTTATTCAGTAAATATTATCTTTATTCATTCGTTAAAACTAGTTTGAGTAGTCTCGGAGATATGGCTCAACTTTGGATGAAATTTTTTTTAAATTCATAAAAAATGAAGCAGACAGTAAAAATTGTCTTTTCAAACTGATCTTCAGTTACGTTACTCAAAATCGTATAACTACGTAACTTTAAAAAAATGATATCTCAAAAACTAGAGCTTATCCAAAAAAAGTGAGTAAGAGGAATTGGAGCCCTTTATAAGATGTATACAAATTGACTAAAAAATTTAAGGCGTCATTATTTGTGTTGGGCTGTGTAATTTATTAGTAATAAGAGACATTCATCTTAATTAAATTTAGTTTCAAAATGTGAATATTTCCCTTTAATTTTCTTTGCATAGGGCAAATTTATTGTACCCCTTTAAGTATCTGGACAAAGATCAACAACTTTCAAATTATTTAAATTATTTTTAGGGTAATTTTTACAAAATTTATCCATCATTTTTCAAAATAATGTAACCATTTATATAATATGCCACTTTTATTAGGATATAAGAAAAAATATGGGATGTTTTAAAGGGTTTCTCGGAGTCATTTTATATAAATTATGACAATAAATCAATATGAAAAGCTGAAGCCAACAAAATCTGTAAGAATAAATCCCAAATATGTCAGTCAATCAAATCTAAGGAAAATTTTCTTTGAAATCCATTAATTAAACACAAGGTCCAAAAATACTGACCGTTACAGAAAATAAGTGAAATCAAACCAGCAACATAATATAATGGGAAAGTTGCTTCATACTTAATTCAAATCTCAAAAACAAAAAACGAACTCAATAAATGGGATGCAAATCATACCTGAATAATGAAAGTGAAAAAAACACGCACATACAGACGAACAATAAGAAAAGGATATGCAACATATGCTCTAAATAGGGATAATAAAATATAACGAACACAGCAACATTAAAAAAGTCCTGTAAGGATAAGGATAAACGAAGTAGTGGTCAGCATAAGACAAACAAAAGAAACAAAATAACAAAGAATATTGAAAAGAGGTCAGTGTCTAGAAGTAGTAAAAAAAACCGAAGACGAAGGATAATAACGAAGTTTTTTAAAAAAGGTTTGAGTTTCAAATTCGATAATTTTGAGCAATGTTCGTGCTTTAATTTCGAAACAGGACATTTTCATTCATTAAGTAAAAAATTTGGAAGGGTCTAAAGTTGAATTAAAATGAAATTAGATCAAACGGGATTTCTAACGGTCAGTTTGTATTGTTTTCGTTGTTTTTTTCTTATAATCTTGAGAAACTGACCAGTTGCAAGAAATTTACATGTTTTTTTTTCAGAAAACAATGAAATGTCCAGTTTGAGAAAATCTTTTGCCTAAAGATTTAATGCTAATGTAGCAGATTTGAGAAAGTTGAGCAAAAAGGCGCAATTTTTGTTATGATCAATTGAAAATACGTTATTTTCTTTAAAACAAATTTTGTACAAAAATTTCCAGTTTTTCATTCAAGATAAAATAAAATGTTGCCATTGGTTATCTTCAATTTTAAATATTTTTAAACAACCATTAATTCTCATTAAATTTCTACCATTTTTAACCTTATTTTTTTGCAGATTTACCCTTAAAATTTGCTTTTGAGGAAAACAAACTTATTTTAACCCCCTTTTAAGTGTGAACTCAAAGATCAACAACTTTTAAATTAATTCTATTAGTTTTTGGGTAGTTTTCTACAGATTTTTTCGGTCATTTATAATAATGGATTCATTTAAAAGATGGAAGAGATCAAGAGTCTCACCCTTAAATTAGATGCTAAGTGTGTAACGAATAAGAAATTGCCAAGATTTTGGGTAAAAATTCATCAAATTTAAAAGGTCATAAGATGGTAATTAATTACTTTGATGTTAAAGGCCTTTGGTGAAGATGTTGATTAATTAGTTTGATTTAATGTAGGCAATTATGATGACTCCAGAGTTTGAACTTCAATATGATTTTTACAAGCACGAACTTAAAAAATGAACGTTTTTAAATTAATTATCATATGACTGTTATAATGGGTTAAATCAAATATAACTTTTGTTAGTGGAAACCTATTAAACTATGTTTAACTTTACTAAAAGGCTAACATCTTTACTTTTTAAAAGTATATGAATCATCTGCATATGTTTGCATATTTAGCTTAAAATCAATAATTAGTACAATGATCTCATAGAAGTAAATAGAAATGTAGATAATTTAAGAACAAAAATTAATCCGAATGAAATTATTGGTCATTGTGTTTCAGCCTATATCATAGTTTATGTCTTAGTTTATATCTTAGGTATGTCTAAGTCTATGTCTTAGTCTATGTCTTAGTCTATGTCTTAGTCTATGTCTTAGTCTATGTCTTAGTCTATGTCTTAGTCTATGTCTTAGTCAATGTCTATGTCTTAGTCTATGTCTTAGTCTATGACTTAGTCTATGTCTTAGTCTATGTCTTAGTCTATGTCTTAGTCTATGTCTTAGTCTATGTCTTAGTCTATGTCTTAGTCTATGTCTATGTCTTAGTCTATGTCTTAGTCTATGTCTTAGTCTATGTCTTAGTCTATGTCTTAGTCTATGTCTTAGTCTATGTCTTAGTCTATGTCTTAGTCTATGTCTTAGTCTATGTCTTAGTCTATGTCTTAGTCTATGTCTTAGTCTATGTCTTAGTCTATGTCTTAGTCTATGTCTTAGTCTATGTCTTAGTCTATGTCTTAGTCTATGTCTTAGTCTATGTCTTAGTCTATGTCTTAGTCTATGTCTTAGTCTATGTCTTAGTCTATGTCTTAGTCTATGTCTTAGTCTATGTCTTAGTCTATGTCTTAGTCTATGTCTTAGTCTATGTCTTAGTCTATGTCTTAGTCTATGTCTTAGTCTATATCTTAGTCTATGTCTTAGTCTATGTCTTAGTCTATGTCTTAGTTTATGTCTTAGTCTATGTCTTAGTCTATGTCTTAGTCTATGTCTTAGTCTATGTCTTAGTCTATGTCTTAGTCTATGTCTTAGTCTATGTCTTAGTCTATGTCTTAGTCTATGTCTTAGTCTATGTCTTAGTCTATGTCTTAGTCTATGTCTTAGTCTATGTCTTAGTCTATATCTTTGTCTATGTCTTAGTCTATGTCTTAGTCTATGTCTTAGTCTATGTCTTAGTCTGTGTCTATGTCTATGTCTTAGTCTATGTCTTAGTCTATGTCTATGTCTTAGTCTATGTCTTAGTCTATGTCTTAGTCTATGTCTTAGTCTATGTCTTAGTCTATGTCTTAGTCTATGTCTTAGTCTATGTCTTAGTCTATGTCTTAGTCTATGTCTTAGTCTATGTCTTAGTCTATATCTTTGTCTATGTCTTAGTCTATGTCTTAGTATATGTCTTAGTCTTAGTCTATGTCTTAGTCTATGTCTTAGTCTTAGTCTTAGTCTTAGTCTTAGTCTTAGTCTTAGTCTTAGTCTTAGTCTTAGTCTTAGTCTTAGTCTTAGTCTTAGTCTTAGTCTTAGTCTTAGTCTTAGTCTTAGTCTTAGTCTTAGTCTTAGTCTTAGTCTTAGTCTTAGTCTTAGTCTTAGTCTTAGTCTTAGTCTTAGTCTTAGTCTTAGTCTTAGTCTTAGTCTTAGTCTTAGTCTTAGTCTTAGTCTTAGTCTTAGTCTTAGTCTTAGTCTTAGTCTTAGTCTTAGTCTTAGTCTTAGTCTTAGTCTTAGTCTTAGTCTTAGTCTTAGTCTTAGTCTTAGTCTTAGTCTTAGTCTTAGTCTTAGTCTTAGTCTTAGTCTTAGTCTTAGTCTTAGTCTTAGTCTTAGTCTTAGTCTTAGTCTTAGTCTTAGTCTTAGTCTTAGTCTTAGTCTTAGTCTTAGTCTTAGTCTTAGTCTTAGTCTTAGTCTTAGTCTTAGTCTTAGTCTTAGTCTTAGTCTTAGTCTTAGTCTTAGTCTTAGTCTTAGTCTTAGTCTTAGTCTTAGTCTTAGTCTTAGTCTTAGTCTTAGTCTTAGTCTTAGTCTTAGTCTTAGTCTTAGTCTTAGTCTTAGTCTTAGTCTTAGTCTTAGTCTTAGTCTTAGTCTTAGTCTTAGTCTTAGTCTATGTCTTAGTCTATGTCTTAGTCTATGTCTTAGTCTATGTCTTAGTCTATGTCTTAGTCTATGTCTTAGTCTATGTCTTAGTCTATGTCTTAGTCTATGTCTTAGTCTATGTCTTAGTCTATGTTTTGTCTATGTCTTAGTCTATGTCTTAGTCTATGTCTTAGTCTATGTCTTAGTCTATGTCTTAGTCTATGTCTTAGTCTATGTCTTAGTCTATGTCTTAGTCTATGTCTTAGTCTATGTCTTAGTCTATGTCTTAGTCTATGTCTTAGTCTATGTCTATGTCTTAGTCTATGTCTTAGTCTATGTCTTAGTCTATGTCTTAGTCTATGTCTTAGTCTATATCTTAGTCTATGTCTTAGTCTATGTCTTAGTCTATGTCTTAGTTTATGTCTTAGTCTATGTCTTAGTCTATGTCTTAGTCTACGTCTTAGTCTATGTCTTAGTCTATGTCTTAGTCTATGTCTTAGTCTATGTCTTAGTCTATGTCTATGTCTTAGTCTATGTCTTAGTCTATTTCTTAGTCTATGTCTTAGTCTATGTCTTAGTCTATGCCTTAGTCTATGTCTTAGTCTATGTCTTAGTCTATGTCTTAGTCTATGTCTTAGGCTATGTCTTAGTCTATGTCTTAGTCTATGTCTTAGTCTATGTCTTAGTCTATGTCTTAGTCTATGTCTTAGTATATGTCTTAGTCTATGTCTTAGTCTATGTCTTAGTCTATGTCTTAGTCTATGTCTTAGTCTATGTCTTAGTCTATGTCTATGTCTTAGTCTATGTCTTAGTCTATGTCTATATCTTAATCTATATCTGTTTGCATATTTAGACCAAAATATTTAATTAGTCGATATCATTCAAAGTTTCAAATATTTAAAAATATCATTAACCCTTTCTTGCGAGATCACAAAGATCAACAACCTTAAAATTAATTGAATTACTATTTGGGTAGTTTTCTATATAATTTTTCGGTCATTAATCAAAATGAAGGACTATAAGAAGAAAGCTTAGTTCCACCCTTAAGATGCTAAATAAATATAATGAGTGAAAAATTGTCAAGATTTTGGGTGAAAATTATATAAATTTAAAAGGTCATAAGATTATTCTTTGGGATGTCAAAGAACAATAGTGATGATCTTTGCTCCTGGAACTGATTTTTAAGTTAAACATTAACATTCCTTTTAAAAAAAGGCTTGAAAAAATGCTTCTCGTTTCTTTTTGACAGAAAAAATTTAGTGCTTTTTTATTTCTGGGTTTTAAATAAAATATAACTTTTTTTAAATATAAACTTATGAAATAAAATTTATTTATAATAAAAGGCTGAAGTCTCAGCTTTTTAACAATATACGAAACATCTGCATATATTTGCATATTTAGCCTGAAATCAACAATAAAGGACATATTCTTGTAGAGTGAATTCTTAAAATTTGCCTAAAACCATCACAGAATAAATGTATGCATTTTTTTTGTGAAGTGGATATAAGCAGGAGTACAAAAGAAATTTTTAAATTTTAATTGTGTACTTGTTTAAAAAGTTAAAATAAATGTTTTTCTAGAACCCCATAAATCATATTTATACATGGCAAATCCTAAATAACTAGCGTAAAATTATTTGGGAAGCTGTATTGCAAATTCCCACAGGCATATATCATTCCAGAAATGACCACTTTAAAACAAATAATTTATGAAGCTATCCTTTAAAAGAAGCTAAGAAAAAATATTCGCATTTAATTAAAATTAAATAAAGTAACATTTTTTAAAACATGTTATCCCTTTCAAAATTTTCAAAAATGAATTATGGGTTCAAATCCATAGGCAGAGCAAGAAACATATATAAGAAGATGCTTAAGAAGAAACCCTGATATTCTGGACACAAGCTTACAAGAAAAGAAGAAAGCGTCGGTCAAGCGTGTAATACTTAAGATGTGAAAATGTGATGTTTACCAGCCAAAGGCCATAAAAATAGAACCAATTTTGCTTATCTACAACATCAATAAATTACAAAATTATCCACAGATAGGGGTTAATGTTTAATGTTAGCGCTAAGATTCCACAAGTATTTCGTTATGGTCACCCCGAGCCCCTTAAAATATTCAAATTAGGCTGACCATTATTTTGAATTTCTTAGTAGTTCGTACGTTACTTTTAATTAAGCTCAAAAAAAAGGTAAATTGGTACCAAAAGGTCCTCTCTTACACACACACACACACAGGGATCAAGTCTTAATGCTCATTATAATGAGAGCAAGCATTTAAGAGATAAGAACCAAGGAGTCTTTCTAGTTCTAGGTGTGTGTGTGTGTGTAAGGTTATGTCTGTCCTGAATAAAGATCACAACGAGTTTAAGATCAACATTTAAATGCGTTTGAACTGAAATCAACCCTGGAAATATTTTATTTTGCTTCTATGGTTTATCTTGTCCTATTTGAGTTATAGAAGTAAAAGATCAAGTTTTATTAGGGGTGTTTTTATTTCCTTTTGGTCTTTGATCATTGAACATCTTAAACTCTGTCTTCTCTGGCAAAATTCATTTTTCTGAAGGAATGGACAATGGTCAAGCGGGATTAAAATTAAAAATGAAAATTAATTCAATTGTCATTTGTATGTGAAATGTCTTCCCCCTTTTCAATTTTCCAGTTTACCTTTTTCCATGTTATTATTGTTGTTTTATTATTTTTTTAAAACATCGTTTTTTGTTTCTTTTTGTTGAACTCGTAATTCTTCCTTTTTTGGGTTGATGGTAATGGCCACTACGACATTTAGCATGGTCATCTATGCTTTCTTTCCTTAATTTATACAATTGCACACGGGTCTGTTGCTCTGCTTTTGATTGCTGTCTGTCCCTTTGGCAATTTTCTTAAGACAAGGGGTCAGTCAGTCATTCATTCGACCGTTCGTTATATGCAATTTGGAAAATTTCATGTCATTTCATTTCACGTCTTAAGTTTAAGACTAATTTGCATTTTTATTAAAAGAACTTTTGTTTGAATTTTAATTTCGCTTTTAGATATTCTAGTATTTTAAGTTTATTTATGTGTCCAGTTTTGTGTTTTTCTTAGTAAATGTAAATGTCATGTCCATAAACAGGATTATTGTCCTATTTCTGTGTCCTGTCTTTTATTCCATTTCTCTTTGGATGGGTCGTTATTATTTAAAGTTGTAGATTTAAAAGTTTTTCAAAGGTTTGTTCTACAAAATGTATGATTGTTATATCTTAAATTTTAATGAATTTCCCGTTTAAAGCTCCCGTAGAGTTTTGAAGAGCTAGAATTATAAACTCCTAAGAATTAGTGATGTTTAACAGATAACACTAAAAATTTTAGAACCTAAAAATATTTTCACTTGAATGTATAAAAAATGGAATCATATTTGTGCTTTTTCCTTTAAAACAGATTCAGTAAACATTTATATCAGCCACTTATAATTTTTCTAACCTCTAAGTAAAAACAAGTAAGAGAGTGCTATAGTCGGTCAAGCCCGTCCATACGATACCCTTCACCACTAAGGCCAAAGGTGTTCTTTTTCGTGAATAAAGATAAATATTTACTAAATCTTGCCGTCATACAAACATGCTCTCAAAACTTACATATGTATTTAAGGTGTTTTCGTCATTTGGACTTATATGAGAGCAAGGGTCAAATGTGGACCGATTATCTCGATTTCGCAAATTGATTACAGTTTTTACAAAAATTTTGTACTCAAAAAATAAACTTAAAATTGTCATTATCACATTATTACGCTCGTAAGTTTTAGTGATTTTGGTCACATTTAGTGCTTTTTGGCACATAAGTTTGTATGGGAGCTATAGTCATATATAGCACCGATTTCAACAAAATTTGTTATAGTGATTTTGTTTTATATAAGCAGTATTTGATATAAATTTCATGAAGAAATATTGATATTTGTACCCAAAATATCAATTCCGGGAAGTGGGATCTATGGGAGGTACCATGAATAATGGACCGATTTCGACCAATTTCAACAGCCATGGTCCTAATATCAAAAAAATTATATGTGTTAAATTTCATTATATTATCTTTAGAATTGCGACCTGTACATTGATTTACATTGGGGTCCAGCCAGCCAGACGGACGGACGGACTGACATCGCTAAATCGATTCTGAAAGTGATTTTAAGTCTATTGGTATACTAAAGATGGGTCTAAGACAAATATTTCTATGCGTTACATACATCAGCACGAACTTATAATACCCTTTTCACCAATGGCGGTGAAGGGTATAAAAAGCCTGTCGTAATAATCTGGAATTTTACCAAAGTATACAAAATTACCCATCTTAAGTTATATACAGCTTTTTTCGAATAAGATCAAAATTAAGAAGTTGTATCTTATATTAAAGTCTGAAGTCTCTACTTGAAAACAATGTAAAAATTATTTGCATATAATTGCATATTTTGCCTAAAGTTTATAAAGTTGGACATTACTCAAAATAGCAATCGTTAAAATTTTTCAAAATTTAAGATCAGAAACTTTTAATTTAATTACTTTTTGGGTAGTTTTTAACAAAAATTTTGCGGTCGTTAATCAAAATGAAGGACAATCTTAGTTCCACCTTTAAGATGCTAATAAAATATAATGGGTAAAAAATTGTCAAGATTTTGGGTGAAAACTATAAAAATTTAAAAGGTCATAAGATGTTAATTAATCTGTTGGGTGTCAAAGGCCAATGGTAATGATCTTTACTCCTGAAAATGATCTTTAATTTAAACATTAACTTTCGTGCAGAAGTAAAACATAAACAGGAAGATTTTCTAGCTAAAAATTTTTAATACATTGTTGTTTTCGTAATTTAAATAGAATATATCTTTTACAAAATGTAAGCTTATAAAATAAAATTAATTTGAAATAAAGGCTAAAGACTCAGTGTTTGAACATTATAAAAATCATCTGCATATATTTGCATATTTTGCATGAAAACAATAATAAATCACATAATCTAATAAAAGTGAATTTTTAAAAAATGCCTAAAACATCACAAAATTAAAGCATGAATCGTTTTGTGGATTGAATCTTCAGTTTTAACATTAATTTTCAGGAAAAAATTTTGGCAGAAAATTTTTAGTATAACTTTTCGTTAGTGTAAGCTTTTATAATAAGATTCATTTCAAATTAAAGTTTAAAGTCTCCGTTTTTTAACAACATAAAAAACAACTGCATATGTTTGCATGTTTAGATTGAAAATAACAATGAATGATATAATCTAATAGAAGTGAATTCTTAAAATATACCTAAAATACCACAAAATTAAAGCATTAATAGTTTTTTAGAGTGGATATAAACCAGAAATAAAGGGAAAGATATATTTTGCTTTTGACTCTCGAATTGAAATAATGTTTCTCATGGAACCCGATAAATCATATTTAGATATGGCAAACCCTATATATGAATACTCGTGTATTGCATATTTTGCCTTAAATCAATAACGAGTGTCATGGCCAAATATATGCAAGCAAAGAAGTTTGAAATGTCGTACATTTTTTGAAATAGTACTCGTAACATTTTTTTTAAGTTTATAAATTTCTATTACTTTTTACATTAAAGACCTAGAGCAGAAATTTTAATACAGTTTAAAGTTTAAGGTCTCAGCTTTAAATTTATATCACAATCATCTGCATATTTCTGCATCTTTATCATAAAACCAATAAAGTGAGACGATGAAATAAAACTGAAATTTTGAAATATCTGTAAAACTCCCCAGTATGAAAGAAATATTTGCTTTAAAAATTCTTCGCGAAATACAAATTATGAAAAAATAAAGAAAATAAGATAAAAGTTTTGAAGTACCGAAATATTTGACATATTTTAAACTTTGATCTGTGTTTCTAAATTTCCCTTATAAGTAATTTATTAAGCAATATGTTTAATTTCGAGTCCATGCTCCAAGATTTAATTTCGAGTCCATGCTCCGAGTTCTTAATAAAAATAATTTCTGTCATAATAATCTTAAATTTAAGTAATGTATATAAAATTACACAATTAACCCATTACTGGACACGGGCAACCAGCAAATCGATTTGCAACAAACTTGGAACATATAGTAAATAATGCATCTTAAACCCAAATTTAGTGTCAAATTATTTTAGCGGGCAGCCAGCCCGTCCCATGGGGAAGTGCCATATGGCACTCATGTCCACTTCAGTTTTGGCTTATTTAATATATAAACTAACAATTTGTATAGGTTTCAATAAAAAACAAAATCAAAATCAGTTGAGATTTGTTGTAAAATCACTTGAAACTTCATAAAAATTTGAGTGCTATGTGGCACTCTTGTCCTGTAATGGTTAAGCTTTAATTTAAGACGTTGTATCTTAAATTAAAGACTGATGTCTCAGCTTTAAAACAATGTATAAATTACCTGCATATATTTGCATCATTTGCCTGAAATGAAAAATGAGTGTCATAACCAAATACTTACAAACAAAGCAGTTCGAAATATCGTGAAATAGTAATCGTAAAAATTTTCAAAAATTTGAACAAATATAACTTTTTAAATTAAAGATTTAGAACAGAAAATCTAACACAGTTGAGAGATTAAGCTCTTAGCTTTTTAATAATATAAAAATTATCTGCATATATTTGCATCTTTATCAGAAAAATAATAATGAGTGACATGATATAATATAAGAGCAATATTAAAGTATATCTAATATATTTAAAATGTAAACAAGTTTTGAACATAACTTGAGCTTCGGTCAATTTTTGATCTGCGTTTCTAAATTCTCCTAGACAGAGCGTGCTCTACGTAGGCTTCGACTAATCTTCAAAGACTAGATATCCCACAGTTCTTTAATAAGAAAATCACTTTTTCCGTTACAAAAATTTTCCACTAAATAGGTAAAGCCACAAGATATCGCAAGATCATCTAAAATACTCTAATTATGTTTTTACATTACATTTCTTATCTCTTTGAATCATAAATCTGTTCAGTTGTAAAAAAATTTAATTTTTATTTATTCAAACATCAAACATGTTTGTTCAGGTTTTTTTTATTGCAAAATGATATAGATATTATATAGAATCAAATTAGAGAGTGAAATGAAACCAAAAAAAAAATTATGTCTTTTGAAGATGTGGTTTCATTTGTTTTCAGTTTTAAATTTTTATTTTCCTCAAACGTGGGAATTTTTAAGATTAAGACTAATTTGTTGAATGTTTGGTTTAATTACCAACATTTGTTTATCGTTTATTATTTGGTTAAAGTGTACTTTGTTGTTTACTTAAACATTAAGGCAATTCATACCATGAGTTGTAAGAGTTGTATGAGGGTTGACACATCTTAAAACAGTTGTATTAATATTAATAAAAAATTATTATTATTTGAAGGGGCTGTTCACATATCACGTAACGTTATTTTCGCAGATTTTAACCCCCTTCGCCCCACCCCCTGTGTAACACATTTGAATAGAAATATGCACACAAAATTCCTCCATCGTAACAAAAGTCGTACCCCCTCGCCACCTAAGAGCGTTACGTAATATGTGAACAGCCCCTAAGATATTTTAACAATCTTTTATCTTACGACATACATAAATATTGTAGTTAACAATTTTTAAGTCAAGTTGTGAATTGTGTGAATATGTTGGTTAGCTGTTGTTGTACTTTCTGGTTTGATCGCTAACATTTATATCTATAAAACTAAGTGTTGTTCCGAGAGTTGTTGTATAATTTGTTGATTGTAATGGTTGGTTAATTATTTAGTTACTTTTTTTTTCATTTAAATTTAATTAGAATATTTATCAATTGAGGTTATGGTTTGCATTTTATTATTTAACTCAATGTTTTCTTTTGTAAGAATAAGTGTCTTATTTATTATCGGGACTTAACCCTCTACTACTCAACATCAAGAATCAAAAATTTACAAAGTTAAGTCCAAAACGTTTCATAATTTGTATTAGATAAAGAATATATCATATCACTCATTATTGATTTTATGATAAAGTTGCAAATATATGCACATAATTTTTATATTATTATAAAGCTAATACTTTAATCTTTAAATGGTATTAGATTTTATGCTCTAGGTTTTAAACGTAAGAAGTTATATATGTGTTCAACTTTAGAAAATTTGTATGGTTATTATTTCAGGTTCGATATTTCGAACTACTTTACTTGTATATATTTGGTAGTGAGATTCATTATTGATTTTAGGCAAAAGATACAAATATATGCCTATATATAGGATTTGCCATGTATAAACATGATTCATGGGTTTCTATGTAAAACATTACTTCAGTTCAAGGATTCAAAGGAAAAATAAAAATATATACTCCTATATTTTAAATAAAGTAAATTGAAAAATTACTTTTTATTTCTGCTAATATCCGCTCCACAAAACGATTCATGCTTTAATTCTGTGATGTTTTAGGCATATTTTAAGAATTTATTTGATTATGTCATTCATTATTGTTTTTAGGCAAAATAAGCAAATATATGCAGATGATTTTTATATAGCTAAAAACTGAGATTTCAGCCTTTAGTTTTAAATAAATTTTGTTTTAAAAGCTTACACTTGAGCAAAGTTATATTCTATTCAAATTAAGGAAGCAAAAACATTATTAAAAATTTTCTGCGAAAAAATGTTCCCTTTAGGTCTTACTTCTGCCTGCAAGTTAATGTTAAAATTGAAGATCACTTTCAGGAGTAAAGATCATTACCATTGACCTTTGACATCAAAAAGATTAATTAACATCTCATGACCTTTTAAAATTTTATAGTTTTCACCCAAAATTTTGACAATTTTTAACTCGTTATATTCTATTAGCATCTTAAGGGTGGAACTAAGTCCTTCATTTTGATGTATGACCAAAAAATTTTGTTGAAAACTACACAAAAAGTAATTTAATTCATTTAAGAGTTGTTGATCTGAAACTTTTGAAAATTTTTACGGGTACTATTTTAAGAAATGCACGACTTTTCGAACTCTATACTTATAATTGTTCATGACACTCATTATTTATTTCAGGCAAAATATGCAAATATATGCAGATGATTTATTTATTGATTTAAAGCAGAGACTTCTACCTTTAATTTGAGATACAATTTCTTTAATTCAATGTCATGATAACCTACACAATAAAGACATTTAACGTGGACCGATAGTCAAAATGTTCTCTTAATACTAAAACAAAACATATAAATATGTGCTAAAAATTTTTATCTTCGGATATACGAATGTTTTTGTTTCGGCTCATTTAGGTTAGCTTTTGGTAGATCTTATATGAGAGCTATCGTGATAAACATACCGATTTGGAGAAATTTAATTCAACAATATCTAGACTGAATATATTGTAAATATCGTAATTTGTATGACTATTAGAGGTCAATATTTCATTTCTAGGAAGTCACTTTCTTTTATTGCATTACGGATTATATTGTTATGGGTCTTTTGCATCTTATGGTCAATCCAGTTCCCTTCATGTCGTTGGATGTTACGATCAGAAGGATATTGATTTGTTTGTGACCAAAGGCAAATATATACTAAAGTGATATACAAACCATATCAACTCTTATAAAGCGATCTCTGAGGAAGTTCGATATAAATCGAGAGAAGTAAAAAACAAGTAAGAAAGTGCTACAGTCGGTCAAGCCCGATCATACGATACCCTTCACCACTAAGGTCAAAGGTGTTCTTTTTTGTGTATAAATTCAAATATTTCCTAAATTTTGCCATCATACAAACAAAAGCTTTTTCCGTCCATTTGGACTTATATAAGAGCTATGGTCAAATGTGGACCGATTATCTGCAAATTTGGCAAATTGATTACAGTTTTTACAAAAATTATGCGTGCAAAAAATAAACTCAAAATCCTCATTATCTTCAGATTTACAAGCGTTTTAGTGATTTTGTCTCATTTTGTGCTTTTTGACAAAAGAATTTATATGGGTGATATGGTCAAATGTGGACCGATTTCAACGAAATTTGGTACAGCAGCATTTTTTCAAATTTCATGAAAAAATATTACTATTTGTGGCCAAAAAATCAATTCCGAGGTTCCAAGATATTGGACTTCAGAAGCCATGGGCCTACTATCAAAAAAATTATCTATGCAAAATTTCATCAAATTATCTTTTCTTTGATTACATGGTTTACATGAGGGTCCAGCCAGCCGTACAACTAGACGGACGGACGAACTGACTGACATCGTTAAATCGACTCAGAAAGTTATTCAAAGCCTATTGATATACTAAAAGGTGGGTCTAAGACAAATATTTCTATGCGTTACATACATCAGCACAAACATAAAATAGCCTTTTCACCTATGGTGGTGAAGGGTATAACAATTGTTTAATACACAGAATCCCTTGCTGATCGTCAGTAGTTACAGTAGTCCCAAATGTGATGTTATAAGGTTTAAAACTTTTGAAAATTCAAATTCTTACTAAAAAATCTTATTAAAAATTTGCCTAACAAAAGATTCTTAGACCTCGACTTTCTTTAAATAAATTAATAATTCTGGCATCATGCCAGAACAAAAGAGTTTTGTTTAAAAAAATTTACTGCTTCCTTGAAAAAAGATTCTTTTTTGTAAAAAAAAAAATAAACATAAAAATTATGATTATTGTTTGTTTTTATACCCAATGTCTATATAAAAAAGGACGTCAACCACTTTTTATTACATAAAAATATGAAATTCTGTGTTCAAATAAATTCTGACGCCAAACTACCTGACGCAAAAATCAACAGCAAGAATCAACCTTAAAATTCAAAAGAGACAATAGAAAGCAAGATCAACAAAACGATCAAATCAAATATATTATGTGGGTGTACTAAAGCAACAACAAATACAAATGTATGGCCAATAAGTCCACTTGCTTTCCAAAACCCTAAAGTAACTTCTTACAATTCACAAAAAGACCTAAAGGCAACATAAAAACCATTAAACTTTTAAACATAAGAAAGACATTCATCTCAAGTTTAAGTACTTGTTGCATTTCCTTTTGTTTTGTGTATGAGTATTAAATGATCAGTGGAGAATGATCAGCGTTTTATATCGGAGTTTAAAACTCAAAACCTTAACAAATTCACGCAATAAAACAATGTTTTGAAACTGAGATTCAAGACCAGAATACTAATTGCCACGAGTTGGCTTAGAGGCAAAAGAGATTCAATAAAGATCATTATGATGATGATCATCATCATCATCACTATCATTCAGACGTCAGCAGTAAATAACAGACAAGTGGCCTCTACTGTTTATGTCATTTCTGGCTGAGGACTTGATATGGTTGCTAGGGTCAATTGTGGACCGATTATTACCAAATTTCGGTAAACGATTTATATTTACAAAATATGTAATTATCTTTAAATTTATAAGCGTTTTTGTGATTTTGCAGGTATTTAAAAGACTTTTGAGAATGTGTCCAGTATTGGAGGTATGGTCAAATATGGACCGGTTACTATAAAACAATATTTCGGGAAGGCATCCCTATGGGAGCTACCCGAAATAGTTATCCGGTTTGTATAGGGATCATTCTTGTTCAAAAATATGAATCTCTGACAAATTTCAATGAATTATCTTTGAAGTTAAAACCTGTAATTCGATAACAAGCCAGTCAGCCGAATGGACATCGTTAAATGAACTCAGAAAGTGATTCTGAGTGGATTGGTATATTAAAAGGCCGTTCTCAAACCAATATTTCTATGCGTTACAGACATCAGCACAAACCCAATGTACCCTTTTCACTTATGGTGGTGAAGGTCATACAAATAGAATTTATGTATAAGAATATTACTTCGAAAAATTTCCTATATAAATATTTTGAATAAATAACACTTTTTTACACTAAAAAAAAACTCGGGAAACGACCTAGCTTGGGTTATAGGCCTTATGGAGAACATGACAAATCGTGCAAAAAAATTTCAGAAATAAGTCTAAATTTAAGAGTTATATGCAAAAAAAAAAATAAGTTTGCATCCGATTTTATTTTTTTTTTTTTGAATCATTTATAAATAAAAAGTGTTTTTTTGTAAAAAAATATCTAAAAATGAAACAAAATTTGTACATTTTTATACCCTTCACCACCATAGCTGGAAAAGTGTATTATAAGTTTTTGCTGATGTATGTAACGCATAGAAATATTTGTCTTAGACCCACCTTTTAGTATAAAAATAGGCTTAGAATCACTTTCAGAGTCTATTTAGCGATGTCAGTCCGTCCGTCCGTCCGGCGGGCTGACTGGACCCCCATGTAATCAAAGTACAGGTAACAATTCTAAAGATAATTTGATGAAGTTTGGCACAGATCATTTTTTTGATAGTGGGACTTTGGCTTTTGAAATTGGTCGAAATCGGTCCATTATTTATGACACCTCCTATAGGTCTCACTTCCCGGAATTGATATATTGGCCACAAATATCAATATGTTTTCATTAAACTTACAACAAATACTACTTATGTAAACCAAAATCACTGTGCCAAATTTCGTTGAAATCGGTCCACATTTGACCATAGCTCCCATACAAACTCTTCTGTCAAAACGCACTAAATGATACAAAAATCATTAAAACGCTCGTACATCTGAAGATAATGAGAATTTTGGTTTTATTTTTTGCATACATAATTTTTGTAAACTGTAATCAATTTGCCAAATTTCGAGATAATCGGTCCACATTTGACCCTAGCTCTCATATAAGCCCAAATGACGGAAACAGCTTAAATATACATATAACTTTTGAGCAAATGTTTGTATGATGGCAAAATTTAGCAAATATTTGTCTATATACAGGAAAAAGAATACCTTTCCCTTAGTGGTAAAGGGTATTGTATGGTCGGGCTTGACCGACTATAGCACTTTCTTACTTGTTTTTACTCTAGTATTTTTTAATGGTTATTCTTATATAAAAGCTCATAATAGTTTACATCAGTATAGGAAGAGAATTCAGTTCCTAATAAAACTTTTTTTTAACTTTTCGGATCAAACGGAAAACCTAAAATGTTATTAAGCTTTTCATAAATCGACTAGGCCACGTACTACGTAGTAACATGGAAACAGTATTTTGCGAATATCTCGAAATTTTGCACGTGTTTCGAAAACTTTGAAGTGGGTGTTATGGGCCAAAGTGAGGACACACAAAAACGAAAGTTTTCGAAACACGTGCAAAATTTCCAGATATTCGCAAAATACGGTTTCCGGGTAGTTCATAGTACCCCCAACTCTCTCATTTACAGAGCTATTTTAAATTACAAGTTGTAAGCATAGGGCTTATATGCATACAGCGTACTACTCGAAATTTTGCACATGTTTCGAAAACTTTGAAAATGGTTTTTGTATGTCCTCACCTGGGCTTATAACCCCACAAGTTCGCTTTCCAAGTTTTTACAAAAGTTGCTCATTTGTAACACTGTGTAATATTTCCAGATAATCAGCCATATTATGTAGTACTAGAGTAAAGAAATTGTGATTTCTTTAATCTAGTACAAACTGTCGTAGTCGAAGATACGACTTCTACAACCTTAATAAGGCAGAATAAATTCTGTATCGAAAAATTTACCCCTAAACATTTTTTAAGAATTCAATATAACAAAACTTAACTATATTATTTTAAGAAAAATTATAAATTTACCTTATGAAAATTTTCATTTCCGTTTTAATACAAGATTTTCAACACTTGTCAATATTTTGCACGAACTTAGATCCATACTTTTATGTGGGGTTTACATAACTCAAGCGGCCGGCGATTGAGTGAAATTTACATGTGTTTTGTTATTGTAACAAAAACAAAATACATGTAAATTTCACTCAATCGTCAGCCGCTTGAGTTATATAAATCGCACATTAATTTAAAAAACACTTTTTTTGTCATATTTGTAAGCTTACAAACACAAACAAAAGCTTAAATATTGAGGAATTTTACTCTGATTTTATTTTTTTGCTTTTTATTACCAAAAAACTCAAACACTATCACTTTTCTCAACTGCAAAAACAACAACAACAAATAAACAAACACAAAATAGATAAACAAAGCAATAGCAATGACCGGCTAAAAAATTGCATACATTTTTAATAAAACTTTATCAACAATTTTCTTATATTTACAATAAATTTTTTAGGAAAATTTTTACACACTCTTATTAATTAACACTTTTATTTTAAATTTATGCAAAAATTTTCGAATTTCCATCACTATTTCCATAAGAAAACTGTAAATTTCTATCGACATTTCTTTTGTCGAACGGAACCGTGAAAAATTGCGCGTAAACTGAGTTTTTGGGAGAGCGAAAATTGTAAATACAATTGTAATAAGAGAATTTAAAATAGGAAACAAAAGTGCATTGCGTAAAGAGATTAGGCAATTGCCAATTGCTCTGAATTTAAAATTTGTGAAATGTAAGTAAAAGGAACAGGAAACTAATTGACAAATTATATACATTAATAAAATAAGTATTAGGTAAATATTTCCTGCAAATCCATAAATGGCCTAATATAGGAGCTACTATTAAATATGGACCGATTTTAACATAATTTGGTAAAATACAAATTTTAAAATTTTTTTGATAACTTTTATAAAATGTTTATATCTCAAAAATCAAATTGAATGATTAGCTTTTACTACCGCCTATAAAGAAGTGTTTAAGCCAAGATTTTCTTAAAATTAAAATGAAATTTTGGTGAGCTAGCTCACCAAAACTTTGTAAAAACATTCTTCATTTCTGGGAAAATTTTGGTATTGAAATTGGGCAAAATCGGTCAACATTCCCGGTATAACCTCGCCTAGGCTAATCGCTTATTTGTTAATAAATAACAAACTATTATAGCTATGATGATATGGTATATGGAAGTTTTACACAAGCCCTAGGCAGCATTTAAAATTTCATTAAAATCGGTTCACATTTTGGGATAGCTCCTATACAACAAACTTACGAAAACAGCCTTAATTTCACCTAAAATACACTTAAATGCCAATAAATCTATAAATAAAACTATAATAGATATAACCACTAAATTCAGCACAAGGGAGTCTTATGTCCATGCCAGCCAGTATGCAAAATTTTGTCACAATCGGTAACCATTTGACCCATAAGCTTCCATATAAAAAACTTACGGGAACACAAAAATACACAGATAAAAGCGCGATAGCTCCTTAACTACAATAGCTAGAGAGACAAAATTTTACAAAAGAATTTTTGATATGTTATAAAAGTTGTGTACTGAAAATGGGCGAAATTGGTTCACATTTAGTTAGAGCTCCCATATAACCCTGCCCCGGGAATCACATTTGTGCTGATAAATTGAAAACAATTGTAATATCTATGACAACTAGATTAAGAACAGAGAGCCTACTATCAAAAAAATGATATGTGCCAAATTTTATCAAATTATCGTTAGAATTTCGACCTGTACTTTGATTACATGGTTTACATGGGGGTCCAGCCAGCCGTCCAGACAGACGGATGGACGGACTAACTCGTTAAATCAACTCAGAAAAGGAATCTAAGCCTGTTGGTATACTAAAATGTGGGTCTAAGATAAATATTTCTTTGCGTTATATGTATACATCAGCACGGACTTATAATACCCTTTCCACCTATGGTGGTGAAGGGTATAATCACTTGTATAAACTGTAATCAATTTGCCAAATTTCGAGATAATAAGTGTACATTTGACCCTAGCTCTCATATAAGTCCAAATGATTGAAACAGCTTAAATATATAAGTTTTGAGAAAATGTTTGTGTTATGGCAAAATTTAACAAATATTTGTCTTTATACAAGAAAAAGAACACCTTTGACCTTAGTGGTGAAGGGTATCGTTGGTCGTGTTTGACCAACTATTGCTCTTTCTTACTTGTTGATTTTATTTATTTTGGTTGTTGGTATCTTATGGTATGTATTAAGTATTAAAGAGCTCTGATGATGATCAATAAAAGAAATCTGGCAATTTTGTTCCCATTTTAAGAAAATCTTGGCTTAAACACTTTGTTATAGGCGACAGTAAAAGTTGATCATTCAATTTGATTTTTAAAATATAAACAGTTTATGTAAAAGTTATCAAAAGATGTGAAAATTTGTAGTTTACCAAATTATGTTAAAATTGCTATACATATATTTGATAATAGCTCCCATACTAGACCATTTATGGATTTGCAGGAAATAATTCTTATGTAATTTGTCAATTAGTTTCCTGATCCTTTTACTTAGATTTCACAAATTTTAAATTCCGAGCAATTGACAATTACCTAATCTCTTTACGCAATGCTCTTTTGTTTCCTATTTAAATTTCTCTTATTTCAATTGCATTTACAATTTTCGTTCTCCCAAAAATTCAGTTTACGCGCAATTTCTTCACGGTTCTGTTCGAAAATAGAAATGTCGTTAGAAATTTACAGTTTTCTTATGAAAATAGTGATGGAAATTTGAAAATTTTTGCATAAATTTACAATAAAAGTGTTAATTTATAAGTGTGTTTAAAATTTTTTTTAAAAAGTTTATTGTAAATATAAGAAAATTGGTGATAAAGTTTGATTAAAAATGTATGAATTTTTTTAGCCGGTCATTGCTGTTGCTTTGTTTATCTATTTTTGTTTGTTTATTTGTTGTTGTTTTTTTTGCAGTTAAGAGAAGTGTTAGTGTTTGAGTTTTTTGGTATTAAAAAGCAAAAAATAAAACAAAAGCAGTGTAAAATAGCTCAAAATATATAGCTTTTGTTTGTGTTTGTAAGCTTAAAACAATGAAAAAAGGTTATTAAAAGTGTTTTTTTTTATAATTTAAAATTACATGAAATAAAATATATTGATCTGCGTTTATATAAATTATTAAGAAGTGTTGAAAATCTTGTATTAAAACGGAAATTGAAATTTTCATAAGGTAAATTTATAATTTTTCTTAAAAAGTTGTAGGTAGTTAACTTTTAATATATTGAATTTTAAAAAATGTTTAAAGGCAAATTTTTGTATACAGAATTTATTCAGCCTAATTACGGGTATAGAGTCGTATCTTCGACTACGATAGTTAGTACTAGATTAAAGAAATCATCAACACAACTTCAATAATCTAGTACTACCTAATATGGCTGCTTATCTAGAAATATTACACAGTGTTACAAATGAGCAACTTTTGTAAAAACTTGGAAGCCTAGGTAAGGACATGCAAAAAACATTTTCAAAGTTTTCGAAACACATGCAAAATTTCGAAATATTCGCAAAATATTGTTTTCGCTTAAATTTTCTATAGAAAAGTTGGCGATCGCCTTAATTTTCTATAGAAAAGTTGGCGATCGCCTTAATTTTCTATAAAAAAGTTGGCGATCGCCTTAATTTTCTATAAAAAAGTTGGCGATCGCTTTAATTTTCTATAGAAAAGTTGGCGATCGCCTTAATTTGCAATAGAAAAGCTGGCGATCGCCTTAATTTTCTATAGAAAAGTGTGCGATCGCCTTAATTTTCTATAGAAAAGTTGGCGATCGCCTTAATTTTCCATAGAAAAGTTGGCGATCGCCTTAATTTTCTATAGAAACTATGTCCGTTCGGCTGGCTTGTTATCAAAGTACAGGTCCTAACTTCAAAGATAATTTAATGAAATTTGTCCGAGATTCATATTTTTGTCCAAGGATGATCCCTTTACAAATCGGATTACTATTTCGGGTACCTCCCATAGTGATGCCTTACCGAAATATAATTTTTGGCTCGTTACACCCACAAATTTTATTGTATTATAATAACGTTCGGCATGAATATTGTTATGGTAAACTGTACCTAATTTTGTAGAAATCGGATCATATCTGACCATATACAAATACTAGACACATTCTCAAAAGTCTTTTTTACAAAAGCTCAAAAATGCTTATAAATCTTAAGATAACTGCATATTTTGTAAGTAAAAATCGATAACCGAAATTCGATAACAACTTTTCCGCAATTGTATCAAGTCCTCAGCAGGAAATGACATAAATCTGCTAAAATTTCGAAATTTAAAAAAAAAAGGAAAACTTTTTGATTGTTGATCCATATATGACGTTAGTAGTGCAGGGTATCATATAGCCGGACAAGACCGACTATAGCTTTTATTACTTGTTTAAAAAAAATAATTGATTTTTCATATAAATTTGATACGTTAGATTTCTAACTAAAGAAGGCCGCCTATGCATGGCATATAAATTTATCATACGATCGGCCGTAGTTCATTAAATAAGACTCCAATTGAGAAAAAAGTTTAATTCTGGGATAATTTTTATTTTTTTTTTTTATCAAAAAACTGAAATCGCTCGTAGCTAGGCGAGAGCCTAGAAAAACATACAGAATTAACCATAAGCCAATTGTGAAGGGTATATAACGGGGATGGGCATGTGTGTTAGTAATATGAGCCATTTTTGGTTAACTTAAATATTATTTAAAGAGCCATAATAGTAAAGAGTTGGACAACTCAAAAAGAAGATTACCGATTAAATAAAAAGTCATAAAACGAAAGCCAAATTCCAATCGGTCTATAATATAGACTCTATATTTGTTTCAAGCTTCCAGACTCTTAAAATTGTTATTGCGTGTTGATGCTCTAAACACATAGACAACAGCAGACAGCAAACAGCAATATGTCAAAAATAAAATCCATGTGTTTAAATGAAAACAACTTTTTTGACGACAGCGCAGCAGCACGACTGCACAACAGCATTTGCTGCTGCTGCCAACTTAGGCTAATTTCTATTTTGACAGGCAGCAACAAACAGATAAAGTATTGCCACTATGTATATAAATTAAAAACAATAAGAACAAAAAATTTTTTTTAATATTTGGCATAAACGAACATTACAAAATTGAAGTAAAGGAAATGAATTTATTTGTCTTTTTTAGTTTTTCGTGATATTATTACATTTTTGATTAATAACTTTAATTTGATACATTATAAAATATACATGTGGCATCTCTAAAATTTGTATTGCTAAAATACTCAGCTGTTCATTATGATGTTTATAATGTTGTTGCTGCCTTCAAAATATTTATAAAGCTGACTTCAGAACAGCTTTTAAAGTTGACAGCATTTGAAGCCGTGAAGTTATGAAGTCTGCTGTCGTCTAAGTGTTTAGAGCTTGAAGGGTATCAAATACTGTAGCTTGATCGATTACAATGCTTTCATACTTGTTTTATATCAAGGTATTGCTTTAAAAATTTTCGCAACCGACTTTTTGGTCAATTATAGAATTTTGAATAGAATTTTATTAAAATAGGAGCGGGAACTAGAAACTATATATTCTTAAAACTTTTAACAAATATTTTTTAATTCATGAGTTTTTACAGTCCGATTTTATTCAAAATAAAAAGTTTTTCAAACCAATCTTATAGAAATTGGTCTTCTCTGCTAATGAAATTAAAAATTTCTCCATGACCACTTGAGATGTGTGAGATGACTTAAATAAAATAATAAATTAAGAAGTTTTTTTACCTCAATAAAATATTGGTACTAGTTTCGGATTTCAGGTCGCAACAGTTGTAACGAGTAAGTAGCAGCCAAGAAACTACAACTGAATTGTCTGAGTTTTATGATTATTTCTTGGTTGTCGTTAAACGATTTGCATAAACAAGACGAGCTATGGATAAATGGACGAATGGTTGAATAGATGGATTTAATGCCAAGAATACTAATTACCTAAAATGAGGGTTATACATCGTAGTAATCTGAATTCCAAGCCAACTAAAAGATGATGTTTTTTTAAAACGTTTTCTGATTGTTATTGAGAAAATGCTAAAAGATCATGATGATCTTGAGTTAAATTTTTAATTTTTTTTCATTTTATATTATTTTGACAAGACATTCACTTTACACAGAGACAAAATATTTAAGTTGTGTATTTGTTTCGCAATCACACACGCCTTCTCATACAAATTGATTTAAGATTTGGGAATGATCGTGCAGATCTTCTTTCTCATCGTCTCTTAATTCTTAATCTGTTTTAGTTTAATTTGTGGGAATTGTTTTCACTATTAATGATTATGGATAATGTTATTCCTTTGCTTTAGTTTAATTTTATTATAAAAATAAAAAGTCACATTTTATGTGCAAAACGTGAGGATGCCTTTTTTCCACAAATCAGTTAAAAAATCGGAGAAATAAATTTAACTTTACATTAAATATTTTGTTGTTTTGTAAATGAAGCCAAAACCAATTGAATTTTATGTTTAGTTGATATCTTTTGCCATTTGATTGGTTTATGGCGAAAGGCGATAGAGTAATGTCTTGATAAAACTTGTAACGATAATAAGATTGCACAGTGGTTTTAATGCTTGAGGTGGTAATTGTGGTTAATTATACACATACTTAAGTATTTATAATATGAATGTACAAAATATGATATAACCTTAAAGAAGATGAATTTCTGATAATAAAACTTTTCTAAAAAAATTTTTGAAATAATTATTTTTTTCGATACACAATTTCTTTTAAAAACATTTTGTATATACAATTTTATAGAAAAATTTTCGGTGTGAAATTTTTATAGAAAAATTTTAGGTATAAAATTTTTATAGACAAATTTTCGGTGTAAAATTTTTACAGAAAAATTTTCGGTGTGAAATTTTTATAGAAACATTTTCAGTGTGAAATTTTTATAGAAAAATTTTCGGTGTGAAATTTTTATAGAAAAATTTTAGGTGCGAAATTTTTATAGAAAAATTTTAGGTGCGAAAATTTGATAGAAAAATTTTAGGCGCGAAATTTTTATAGAAAAATTTTAGGCGCAAAATTTTTATAGAAAAATTATCGGTACCAAAGTTTTATAGAAAAAATTTTCTGTACCAAATTTTTATACAAAAATTTTCGGCATAAAATTTTTATAGAAAAATTTTCGGTCTCAAATTTTTATAGAATAATTTTCGGTATAAAATTTTTATAGAAAATTTTTCGGTACAAAAATTTCTATACAAAAATTTGCTGTCTAAAATTTTTATAGAAAAATTTTCGGTATAAAATTTTTATAGAAAAATTTTCGGCATAAAATTTTTATAGAAAAATTTCGGTATAAAATTTTTATAGAAAAATTTTCTGTATAAAATCGGTATAGAAAAATTTTTGGTATACAATTTTTATAGAACAATTTCTATAGAAAAATTTTTATACCGAAATTTTTTCTATAGAAAAATTTTTATACGGAAATTTTTTCCTTATACCGAAATTTTTTCTATAGAAAAAATTTTATACCGAAATTTTTTCTATAGAAAAAATTTTATATTGAAATTTTTTCTATAGAAAAAAATTTATATTGAAATTTTTTCTATAGAAAAAATTTTATATTGAAATTTTTTCTATAGAAAAAAATTTTATATTGAAATTTTTTCTATAGAAAAAATTTTATATTGAAATTTTTTCTATAGAAAAAATTTTATATTGAAATTTTTTCTATAGAAAAAATTTTATATTGAAATTTTTTCTATAGAAAAAATTTTATATTGAAATTTTTTCTATAGAAAAAATTTTGTATTGAAATTTTTTCTATAGAAAAAATTTCAATATAAAATAGAAAAAATTTCAATACAAAATTTTTTCTATAGAAAAAATTTTATATTGAAATTTTTTCTATAGAAAAAATTTTATATTGAAATTTTTTCTATAAAAAAAATTTTATATTGAAATTTTTTCTATAGAAAAAATTTTATATTGAAATTTTTTCTATAGAAAAAATTTTATATTGAAATTTTTTCTATAGAAAAAATTTTATATTGAAATTTTTTCTATAGAAAAAATTTTATATTGAAATTTTTTCTATAGAAAAAATTTTATATTGAAATTTTTTCTATAGAAAAAATTTTATATTGAAATTTTTTCTATAGAAAAAATTTTATATTGAAATTTTTTCTATAGAAAAAATTATATTTCTATAGAAAAAATTTCGACATAAAATTTTTTCTATAGAAAAAATTATATCGAATGTTCTCGTAGTTTGGAAATGAACCATAGATGAGCATTTAAATGAAGTTTTACTTTTCGATATATTTCTTCAAGCCTCGTGAAATTTTAGTCACTGTGCATTATTTTTTTTTATAAGGCAAATTTATTATTCCAATTGTGTTTAATGTGATTTAGACACTTAAATAAAACAAAAAACACAACAAGAAAATAGACACTTAAACTCAAGTGCGTATGATGCAATTAAAAAAATTTGTAAACAAATTCAAAATAAACAAATTCAAATGACACTTGGTAAACGCAGACACACAGACGGACATAAAATATATAAGCGAAAAATTCACTTAAAAAAGATGTGATTTCAAACTGAAATGTCAAACAACATTCACAACAAATGTCCAGTGAACTTAAAAGTTTGAATTAAAAAAAGGGATGAATATTAAAAAAAAACAAGTCAGAAAGTACTATAGTCGGTCAAGCTCGACCATACGATACCCTTCACCACTAAGATCAAAGGTGTTCTTTTTCCTTTATAAAGAAAAACATTTGCTAAATTTTACCATCATACAAACATTTTCTCAAAAATTATATATTTCAGCTTTTTCCGTCATTTGGACTTATATGAGTGCTATGGTCAAATGTGGACTGATTATCTCGAAATTTGGCAACTTAATTACAGTTGTTACAAGAATTATGTATACAAAAATAAACTTAAAATTAACATTATCTTTATTATCTTCAGATTTAAGAGAGTTTTAGTGATTTTTGTCCCATTTAATGCGTTTTGACACATAAGTTTGTATGGTAGCTATGGTCAAATGTGGACCGATTTCATACAGTGATTTAAATTTACATAAGCAATATTTGTTTTGAATTTCATGGAAAAATATTGATATTTGTGGCCAATATATCAATTCCGGGAAGTGGGACCTATGGGAGGTACCATAAATAATATACCAATTTTGACCAATTTCAATAGCCATGGTCCCACTACCATAAAAATTATCTGTGCCAAATTTCATCAAATTATCTTTAGAATTGCGACCTGTAGTTTGATTACAAGGTTTACATGGGGTCCAGCCAGCCAGACGAACGGACGAACGGACTGACATAGCTAAATCGACTCAGAAAGTGATTCTAAGCCTATCGGTATACGAAACGGTGGGTCTAAGACAAATATTTCTATGCGTTACATACATCATCACAAACTTATAATACCCTTTCCATCTATGGTTTTGAAGGGTATACAAAGAAGTAAGAAAGTGCTATAGTCGGTCAAGCCCGACCATACGATACCCTTCACTACTAAGATCAAAGGTGCTAAATTTTGCCATCATATAAACATTTTCTCAAAACTCATATATTTAAGCTGTTTCAGTCATTTGGACTTATATGAGAGCTAGGGTCAACTGTGGACTGATTATCTCGAAATTTGGCAAATTGTTTACAGTTGTTTTACAAAAATTATGTAATCAAAAAATAAACTTAATATTCTCTTTATCTTTAGATTTACGAGCGTTTTAGTGATTTTTGTCTCATTTAGTGCGTTTCTAAAAAAGAGTTTGTATGGGAGCTATGGTCAAAAGTGGACAGATTTCAACGAAATTTTGTACAGTGATTTTAATTTATATATTTTTTTCTAAATTTCATGAAAAAATATTGATATTTGTGAGCAATATATCAATTCCGGGAAGTGAGACCTAGGGGAGGTACCATAAATAATGGACCGATTTTGACCAATTTCAACAGCCATGGTGCCACTATCATAAAAATTATCTGTGCTAAATTTCATCCAATTATCTTTAGAATTGCGACCTGTACTTTGATTACAAGGCTTACATGTGGGTCCAGCCAGCCAGCCAGACGGGCGGACATACGGATGGACTGACATCGCTAAATCGACTTGGAAAGTTATTCTAAGCCTTTTGGTATACTAAAAGGTGGGTCTATGACGAATATTTCTATGCATTACATACATCAGCACAAAGTTATAATACCCTTTCCACCTATGGTGGTGAAGGGTATATAAACAAGTAAAAAAGTGCTATAGTCGGTCAAGCCCGACCATACGATACCCTTTACCACTAACTTAAATATCAAATATGGACAGATTATCTCGAAATTTGACAATTTGTTTGCAGTTATCTTTTGATTTACGAGCGTTTTAGTGATTTTTGTCTCATTTAGTGCGTTTCAAAAAAAGAGTTTGTATGGGAGCTATGGTCAAATGTGGACCGATTTCAACGAAATTTTGTAAAGTGATTTTAGTTTATATAAGCAGTATTTGTTTTTAATTTCATGAAAAAATATTGATATTTGTGAAGAATATAACAATTCCGGGAAGTGGGACATATGGGAGGTACCATAAGTAATGAACCGATTATGACGAAAAAATGATCTTTGCTAAATTTCATCAAATTTACCTTAGAATTACGACCTGTAGTTTGATTACAAGGTTTACATGGGGTCCAGCCAGCCAGACGGACGGACGGACATCGCTTAATCGACTCAGAAAGTGATTCTAAGCCTATTGGTATACTAAAAGATGGGTCTAAGACAGATATTTTTATGCGTTACATACATCAGCACAAACTTATAATACCCTTTTCACCTAAGGTGGTGAAGGGTATACTAAGATGGATAGAACATAGTAAACTTATGGAACATCCTGAAAGAGGTCAAACTAAGAAATTTCTGAAAAATATTAAGTTTTCTCATCAGGTGCGCTTTTGTTCTAAAAAAAAAATAAAAGACAAAATTAAGATAATAAAAAAATTTACTCGCCCAGATGGACAGACAAAACGGATGGACAGACAATTATACAGTTCATAAACTTAATTTTTTTTTCTACTTTTTTTAAGGTGAAATTTAAAACCTCTTGTGAATTCATGATCATGCCTCTCTCTTTACTGAATTACCAGTTTGATCATCGATATTGACACTTTACTTTTTCTTCTGTCAAACAACAAGTACAAAAAATCTGTTGTCATCTTCTTTGAAAAAAAATAAAGTGTCAATTGTTTTAAAAATGATTTTCTGGCCTTCTTTTGCTTTAAGTATGATCAGTGATCAATTTATGTAACCAAAAGTTATCGAGTACTTAAGTGTAAGTACGTGTGTGTCTTCTTTGAAATCCTGTGTGATCACTTCACTCTCTTCTCCATTCTCTGCTTCATTGCTCTCTGTTTTCTTTTATAGCATCCTGAGGAAGTCAGGTGTTTAATTGTTTCCGTTTAAGTTGATATCTTCTGTTTATTTTTTTCATTCATTCTTTTGTTTCTTGTTATTGATTTTTATACACTTGTTTTTTACGATCCTTTCCATTATTTTTTCTCTTTAATTTTTTTTATTATCTCTTTATTTTCATTGATTTTTTTTATTGTTATGTTTCATTGTGGTTTTGCTCACACTTGATCTTGTTTGATAAATGTTTTATCATTTATGTGACATCTTTGGTTTTTTCACTCTCTGTCTGGTTGTTTTTTTTTTATTGAAATGTTTTTACATGAGCAAAATTTTAATGATATTGATTTCATTATTTTGAGATTTTTTTTTCTATTTAATTAACTTATTCCTACAATTGTTTGAGAAAACAAACGGATGTCTAGTGACTGATCTTATTGTTTTAATATTTATCTTAAACGAGTGTTTGTTAAATAAAAACAATGATGATGATCATGATTATTTTGGGAATTCCCATTAAAGTTGCTGTTTTTTTTTATTGCTCGTCTTTTATATTGGTAGTCAGTCGTCAGTGTGGTCATGATCAGTTAATTTAAATATTTCTAATGAAAAGAAAACATTTTTATTGATTGTGGTGTTGAATCATTAAGGATGTGAGATTAGTTTGCGTCAGAGGTGTTGACGTTTTACGCAAGTAAATTCCTAGCACTTGTTCCACTTCATTTTGCTCTAAACACTGGATGGATACAATGCATCCCCAGATAAACCGGGTACCACTTTTAGATCTAGTTCTTTGAATATGATCTCCCAATTTTAGTAGTGGAACTTATCTAAAACTCCTTGTCGATCTATGGTCACGATACCCGGTTGAAATGAAACAACATGGAGCTCCTGCTCTACCCGTGATTGTAGGTCTATAGAAAAAATTTTATATGGAAATTTGTTTCTATAGAAAAAATTTTAAATGGAAATTTTGTCTATAGAAAAAATTTTATATGGAAATTTTTTCCATAGAAAATATTTTATAGGAAATTTTTTCTATAGAAAAAATTTTATATGGAAATTTTTTCTATAGAAAAAATTTTATATTAAAATTTTTTCTATAGAAAAACATTTATATGGAAATTTTTTCTATAGAAAAAATTTTATATGGAAATTTTATAGAAAAAATTTTATATCGAAATTTTTTCTATAGAAAAAATTTCCATATACAATTTTTTCTATAGAAAAAATTGTATATGGAAATTTTTTCTATAGAATAAATTGTATATGGAAATTTTTTCTATAAAAAAAATTTTATATGGAAATTTTTTCTATAGAAAAAATTTTATATGGAAATTTTTTCTATAGAAAAATTTGTATTTTTCTATAGAAAAAATTTTGATGGAAATTTTTTCTATAGAAAAAATTATATATGGAATTTTTTTCTATAGAAAAAATTTTTTATGGAATTTTTTTCTATAGAAAAAATTTTTTATGGAATTTTTTTCTATAGAAAAAATTTTTTATGGAATTTTTTTCTATAGAAAAAATTTGTATGGAAATTTTTTCTATATGAATTACATTACATATTGAATTCTAATTATTCATGTGTTTTCAATCATCTATATGGATATATTTTTTTTTTAATTTGACATGGAAATTTTTTCTATAGAAAAAATTTTATATGAATATTTATTCTATAGAAAAAATTTTATATGGAAATTGTTTCTATAGAAAAAAATTTATATGGACATTTTTTCTATAGAAAAAATTTTATATGGACATTTTTTCTATAGAAAAAATTTTATATGGAAATTTTTTCTATAGAAAAAATTTTATATGGAAATTTTTTCTATAGAAAAAATTTTATATGGAAATTTTTTCTATAGAAAAAATTTTATATGAATATTTTTTCTATAGAAAAAATTTTATATGGAAATTTTTTCTTTAGAAAAAAATGTATATGGACATTTTTTCTATAGAAAAAATTTTATATGGAAATTTTTTCTATAGAAAAAATTTTATATGGAAATTTTTTCTATAGAAAAAATTTTATATGGAAATTTTTTCTATAGAAAAAATTTTATATGGAAATTTTTTCTATAGAAAAAATTTTATATGGAAATTTTTTCTATAGAAAAAATTTTATATGGAAATTTTTTTCTATAGAAAAAATTTTATATGGAAATTTTTTCTATAGAAAAAATTTTATATGGAAATTTTTTCTATAGAAAAAATTTTATATGGAAATTTTTTCTATAGAAAAAATTTTATATGGAAATTTTTTCTATAGAAAAAATTTTATATGGAAATTTTTTCTATAGAAAAAATTTTATATGGAAATTTTTTCTATAGAAAAAATTTTATATGGAAATTTTTTCTATAGAAAAAATTTTATATGGAAATTTTTTCTATAGAAAAAATTTTATATGGAAATTTTTTCTATAGAAACAATTTTATCTGGAAATTTTTTCTATAGAAAAAATTTTATATGGAAATTTTTTCTATAGAAAAAATTTTATATGGAAATTTTTTCTATAGAAAAAATTTTATATGGAAATTTTTTCTATAGAAAAAATTTTATATGGAAATTTTTTCTATAGAAAAAATTTTATATGGAAATTTTTTCTATAGAAAAAATTGTATATGGAAATTTTTTCTATAGAAAAAATTGTATATGGAAATTTTTTCTATAGAAAAAATTTTATATGGAAATTTTTTCAATAGAAAAAATTTTATATGGAAATTTTTTCAATAGAAAAAATTTTATATGGAAATTTTTTCTATAGAAAAAATTTTATATCGAAATTTTTTCTATAGAAAAAATTTTATATCGAAATTTTTTCTATAGAAAAAATTTTATATCGAAATTTTTTCTATAAAAAAAATTTTATACAGAAATTTTTTCCATAGAAAAATTTGTATTTTTCTATAGAAAAAATTTTGATGGAAATTTTTTCTATAGAAAAAATTTTATATAAAATTTTTTCTATAGAAAAAATTATATATGGAATTTTTTTCTATAGAAAAAATTTTTTATGGAATTTTTTTCTATAGAAAAAATTTTTTATGGAATTTTTTTCTATAGAAAAAATTTGTTATGGAATTTTTTTCTTTAGAAAAAATTTTTTATGGAATTTTTTTCTATAGAAAAAATTTTTATGGAAATTTTTTCTATAGAAAAAATTTTTATGGAAATTTTTTCTATAGAAAAAATTTTTATGGAAATTTTTTCTATAGAAAAAATTTTTATGGAAATTTTTTTCCATAAATTTTATATGGGAATTTTTTCTATATAGAAAGAATTTATTATCAAAGTTTTTTGTATAGAAAAAAATTTTTGATATGCTTGATATCACTTTGAAAGATTTCATATAAATGGAATATAGTTAGACCCCTCGGACAATATCCCTCCAAACAATGTCGCTAGACACAAGCTTTCCAGCCATTGAAGTAACTAATCTATTATGGGGTGCTCATGAGTAATTTCCGGGAGTGGTTTTTATACCAAAGCAATGGTTAAGTGTAGATAGATTTTGCAAAATTTTATACACTGCCCGGTATCCATAAAAACTTTCACACACAGCCTGACAGTTATAAAAATGTATCACATCTACTATAATTTTATATTTATTAGCATTTAACTGGCTTCTGAGGATAAATTTATATGGGAATTATGCTAAAATGTGGATCGATTCCCATAAAATTTGTAAACTTACAAATAGTTGCAAAAAACTTCTCGGCTGCAAATGAGGTTGTCATATCTATTAAAATTAAATTTAATTTATCAGTATTAAAGTGATTTCTGGGACGGGGTTATGTGGGAGCTATAATCAAATATGAACCGATGAACCAAGTTTAGGCCCTATACAGTTTTCACCTGACGGACAGACAGACACAAACCCATATATTTCTTACTAGTTTTTCTGTTTTCTATGTTGTTTATGTGGGTGGTATAGTCAAACCGTGAAGCGAGAAAGTCAGACAGACAGACAGGCAGGCAAACAGACAAACAGACAGACAGACAGATAGACCGACAGACAGACAGACAAATAGACCGACAGACAGACAGACAGACAGACAGACAGACAGACAGACAGACAGAAATACAGACAGACAGACAGACAGACAGATGAACAGACAGATGAACATCGCTCGTTCGTTTTAGCGATACAGTATATATGGGTATCCTTTTTAAGCCAATATTATATGAGAGTTAGAAACGAAACGACAATCTTATTTTTGATGGTGGGTATAAAAACCTACTTTTCAAATGTATGGGGTCCCCTAATGAATTTGAGTATTTTCATTACATATTGAATTCTAATTATTCATGTGTTTTCAATCATCTATAGGTAACATATCTGCTCTAAATGCATTTATTAATCAACATTTATAAACAAAATATATATTAAAAAGTATTTTATTTTCGTAATTTTAACTAAAAGCATTTGGTTTAATCGAAATTTTTTGTTACTGAGAAGGGGACTATTCCTATGCCCCTGAAGCATACTTTTGTATAGGTTTGTTGTAAGCACCTTTTCACATTTTACTACCTATTGTACATGTGTAAAAAAAAATTTTCTCTTTCAGATGTTTCTAAAAAAAACTATAAACTATTTTTAAAAATTATTTTGTTTTTACTCATAATTCAATAATATTGCCTATATATAAATATGCATTCTGAATTACGAGTAAGTTACGTTAAAATCCATTTAATATGCATTTGACCAGCAGCTAAAACAACATTTATAGTTCACTATAGCTTTAGAATATTAATTGGAAGCGTCATAATAACAAATAAAAACAAAGCAACAACAACGACACGCTCCAAGAACTCAATAAATATATAAAAAAAATTTAAATCTATAAATGCAAAAGCCTGAGTAAAAATTAAAACATTTCACAGTTAATCATAAATATTTCATAGCTTCTAAAGGTGATTACACCAGAGTTTAAAATATCTAGTCAATACTTAAACTAAGACTCAAACGTCACCTTCGAAATCGAATCGAAAAAAAACAAATTGAAAAATACAAACAAAGACAGCAGCAGCACTAAATAAATTACTGACTGCAATACAAACAATAGCAACAACAGCAACAATTGCTACCAACAGGTATCAAAAGATCACTCGGCAACGATTTAATGTGAGCGCTTCTTTACTGCATACATCGTTACGATCAATCCAAACAACAAAATCGTCTTTAATATGAACACGAAAGCAATCAAGACCAATCAATGGCTGAACTCCTATGAGCAGCCATTGGGTTTTGTAAAAAGCAATAAAATACAACCTAAACTTAAATACAAAATCTAAGCTTTAAATATAAAATCAATATTACGAAACTTTTTCATTTGATCGAACTGAAAAAGAATTGAACTAAAATGAAGACTTGTATTGAAACGATTCCATAAATGATTAATCCAAAGAAAAAATTTAAGTATAAAAACTACAGCCATTATAAAGTTTGAAATCAAGAATAATGAAAAAAAGCATTTGATAATAAAAAATGATCAGCCAGCAACCACCATCATCAAACAACCAGTCATATTGCAGTAGTTGAGCCAACCATTCGATCAGACCGAAATCAATGCATTCACACAAAGAGAAATAAAAAACAAAAATAAATATGGACTAATTTTATTTGTAGTAGTTGGGCTATACAACAAATATTAATCAAAAGTTAAAGGAATCATTTGATATATTTGAAACAATTTTACAAAAATTTATTTAAAGAAACAATTTTAACCAAAATTTTTCTATAGAAATAATTTTTACCAAAATTTTTCTATAGAAACAATTTTCTATATTTACAAAATTTTTCTATGGAATCAATTTTTATCAAAATTTTTTAGAGAAACACTTTTTATCAAAATTTTTTAAAGAAATAATATTTATCAAAATTTTTCTCTAGAAACATTTTTTAGCAATTTTTTTTTTATAAAAACAATGTTTACCAAAATTTTTCTATAGAAATAATTTTTATCAAAATTTATCGATAGAAAAAATTTGTACCAAAATGGTTCGATAAAAACAATTTTTACCAAATTTTTCTATGGAAAAATTTTTACCAAAAATTTTCCTATGGAAAAAATTTTTACCAAAAATTTTTTTATAGAAACAATTTTTACCAAAATCTTTCTATAGAAACAATTTTTACCAAAATTTTTCTATAGAAACAATTTTTACCACAATTTTTCTATAAAAACAATTTTTACCAAAATTTTCCTATAGAATTATTTTTTACCAAAATTTTTCTATCGAAAAAATTTGTACCGAAATTTTTCTATCGAAAAAATTTGTACCGAAATTTTTCCATCGAAAAAATTTGTACCGAAATTTTTCTATAGAAAAAATTTGTACCGAAATTTTTCTATAGAAAAAATTTGTACCAAAAATTTTTTATAGAAAAAATTTGTACCAAAAATTTTCTATAGAATAAATTTGTACCAAAATTTTTCTATAGAATAAATTTGTACCAAAATTTTTCTATAGAAAAAATTTGTACCGAAATTTTTCTATAGAAAAAATTTGTACCGAAATTTTTCTATAGAAAAATTTGTACCGAAATTTTTCTATAGAAAAAATTTGTACCGAAATTTTTCTATAGAAAAAATTTGTACCGAAATTTTTCTATAGAAAAAATTTGTACCGAAATTTTTCTATAGAAAAAATTTATACCGAAATTTTTCTATAGAAAAAATTTGTACCGAAATTTTTCTATAGAAAAAATTTGTACAGAAATTTTTCTATAGAAAAAATTTGTACAGAAATTTTTCTAAAGGAAATTTTTCTATAGAAAAAATTTGTACCGAAATTTTTCTATAGAAAAAATTTGTACCGAAATTTTTCTTTAGAAAAAATTTGTACCGAAATTTTTCTATAGAAAAAATTTGTACCGAAATTTTTCTATATAGAAAAAATTTGTACCGAAATTTTTCTATCGAAAAAATTTGTACCGAAATTTTTCTATCGAAAAAATTTGTACCGAAATTTTTCTATAGAAAAAATTTGTACCGAAATTTTTCTATAGAAAAAATTTGTACCAAAAATTTTTTATAGAAAAAATTTGTACCAAAAATTTTCTATAGAATAAATTTGTACCAAAATTTTTCTATAGAAAAAATTTGTACCGAAATTTTTCTATAGAAAAAATTTGTACCGAAATTTTTCTAAGGAAAAAATTGTACCGAAATTCTTCTATAGAAAAAATTGGTACCGAAATTTTTCTATAGAAAAAATTGGTACCGAAATTTTTCTATAGACAAAATTTGTACCGAAATTTTTCTATAGAAAAAATTTGTACCGAAATTTTTCTATAGAAAAAATTTGTACCGAAATTTTTCTATAGAAAAAATTTGTACCGAAATTTTTCTATAGAACAATTTTAACCAAAACTTTTCTATAGAAACAATTTTTACCAAAATTTTTCTACGAAAACAATTTTTAAAAAGAATTTCTATCGAAAGAATTTTTGACTATTTTTTTTTCAACGATTTAACTCCTTTATCTATCTGCTCTCAAAAGTTCATTTACTAAATACTTATAAATTTTAAATTTATGTACATGTGATCAAATATAAATAACTGAGTGATCGCCAAAGTTACTTGAATGTCTTGACTTTATGTCCGTCTTTTCGTTCGTTCATCCCTTCCGTCTCTTTTCCGATCTTATGTCCGTCCTTATACAAAATGGTCTAGAGGTGATCGTGGTGGCTGTTGCCGCACTGTCCAAGAAATCAATTGCTGATTTATGCAAATATTTGTTGGCCTATGCAATCACCAGACATTTACATGATACTTCGATTAAAACAACAAGACAATTTTAAATTATTTATAATAAGAATTAAAATTAAAAGCAAAATAAAAGGCATTGAACGATCGCAAAATATCAGTGATCGTAAGCGCTGAAGTGGGGTCTACGCTACAAAAAAAAAATAAAAACAAAAGAACGCAATAACAAATTTTTGAATAAGAAATAAAATTACATAATTTTCAAAAAATTTACAAAATTAAAAATACAGCATAAATTTAATACTAACGATCGGCCAAGATCACTTTGTATATCTTAAAGTATAAAGCTCAAATTTAAAATGTGATTTTAAGATAGGAATTAAAACCTTTTATATCTAAAATGAAAACCACCAAATGCTAATTTAATTTAACTAAAATAGTTCTTTGTCCCCTTTGATTCCAGATCATTTGATTTGCTCTCTAAACGAACGAATGATCTTTGATTTTATGGTCTCTTTTTCCATTTTTTTTATCGAACGATTTCTTAGGCCTATTATTTAAGAATTTCATTAAAATTGCCGCAAATTGAGAACAATGGAAATTTTTAAATTCTTACGGAGACAAGAAAATTTAAAACGGAATTTAGGTATCATTAGGGTTAAAATTTGTATAAAATTATTTCGTATTATCACAGAAATTAAAAATACAAGAATTCTTAGGCAAAAGCTAAAGAAATGTAAATTAACTTAAATTAAATTATGGAAAATGCAGAAATCATTGAAATTCTTTAAAATGATTTAATTAAACTAAAAAGATTTAATTGTAACGTAGTCTCAGTTTTAGAGATTGTTCAACAATTTCAAAAATTGTTTCTATAGACAAAAATTGGTAAAAATTGTTTCTATAGACAAATTTTGGTAAAAATTGTTTCTACAGAAAAATTTTGGTAAAAATGTTTCTATAGACAAATTTTGGTAAATATTTTTTCTATAGAGATATTTTGTTAAAAATTATTTCTATAAAAGAATTTTGGTAAAATTGTTTCTATAGAAAAATTTTAATAAAAATTGTTTCTATAGAAAAATTTTGGTAAAAATTGTTTCTAAAAAAAAATGTTGGTAAAAATTGTTTCTATAGAAAAATTTTGTTAAAAATTGTTTTTATAGAAAAATTTTGGTAAAAATTTTTTCTATGGAAACATTTTGGGAAAAATTGTTTCTATAAAAACTTTTGGTAAAAATTTTTTCTATGGAAATATTTTGATAAGAATTGTTTCTATAGAAAATTTTTTGTAAAAATAGTTTCTATAGAAAAATTTTTTATAGAAAAATGTTGGTAAAAATTTTTTCTGTAGAAAAATTTTGGTAAAAATTTTTTCTATAAAAAAATTTTGGTAAATATTTTTTTAGAAAAATTTTGGTAAAAATTTTTTCTATAGAAAAATTTAGGTAAAAATTTTTTCTATAGAAAAATTTTGGTAAAAATTTTTTATATAGAAAAATTTTGGTAAAAATTTTTTCTATAGAAATATTTTGGTAAAAATTTTGGTAAAAACAGATTCTATAGAAATTTGGGTAAAAAATATTTCTATAGAAAAATTTTGGTAAAGATTATTTCCATAGAAAAATTTTGGTAAAAATTATTACTACAGACAAATTTTGGTAAAAATTATTTTTATGGAAAAATTTTGTAAAAATTGTTTCTATAGAAAAATTTTGCTAAAAATTGTTTCTATAGAAAAATTTTACTAAAGATTGTTTCTATAGAAAAATTTTGCTAAAAATTATTTCTATAGAAAAATTTTGCTAAAAATTTTTTCTTTAGAAAAATGTTGGAAAAATTGTTTCTACAGAAAAAAATTGATAAAAAGTGTTTCTATACAAAAATTTTGATTAAATTGTTTCTATAGAAAAAATTTGTTAAACATTGTTTTTATAGAAAAATTTTGGTAAAAATTTTTTCTATGGAAATATTTTGATAAAAATTGTTTCTATAGAAAATTTTTTGTAAAAATTGTTTCTATAGAAAAATTTTTTATAGAAAAATGTTGGTAAAAATTTTTTCTGTAGAAAAATTTTGGTAAAAATTTTTTCTATAGAAAAATTTTGGTAAATATTTTTTTAGAAAAATTTTGGTAAAAATTTTTTCTATAGAAAAATTTTGGTAAAAATTTTTTCTTTAGAAAAATTTTGGTAAAAATTTTTTCTTTAGAAAAATTTTGGTAAAAACTGTTTCTATAGAAAAAATTTGGTAAAAAATTTTTCTATAGAAAAATTTTGGTAAAAATTATTTCTATAGAAAAATTTTGGTAAAAATTATTACTACAGACAAATTTTGGTAAAAATTATTTCTATGGAAAAATTTTGTAAAAATTGTTTCTATAGAAAAATTTTGATAAAAATTGTTTCTATAGAAAAATTTTGGTAAAAATTGTTTCTATAGAAAAATTTTGGTAAAAATTGTTTCTATAGAAAAATTTTGGTAAAAATTGTTTCTCTAGAAAAATTTTGGTAAAAATTGTTTCTATAGAAAAAATTAGGTAAAAATTGTTTCTCTAGAAAAATTCTGGTAAAAATTTTTTCTATAGAAAAATTTTGGTAAAAATTATTTCTGTAGAAAAATTTTGGTAAAAATTATTACTACAGACAAATTTTGGTAAAAATTATTTCTATGGAAAAATTTTGGTAAAAATTGTTTCTATAGAAAAATTTTGGTAAAAATTGTTTCTATAGAAAAGTCATGTCTTTAAAAATTTTTGGTTAATTTTTTTGCTTAATTAATTTTGGCCATTTGAATATCATTATCTCGGAAAAAAGTGTGCTAAAGCAATTAACTGAAATAGTTTTCCCTAATTACTGGATGATCTTCCAAAGTAACCCAACACTTACAAATTTTCCAAGATCTCGAATATTATATCATGAATTTAAGGAAAACCCATTACCCAAAAGCGAATGAATCATTGCGTTTTCGTGCGTTGCAACAAAATTAAAAGAAGAAAATGAATTGAACATAAAAACTTGTTAGTAAAATTTGATGTTAGTTTAGTTTTTTTTTATCTTTTTAAACACTTTAGATGTTTTAAGGTATTTCTTCAGTTTTTACTTTCTTTACATTTTGCTACTTATGAGCGAACATTTTTAATACTTTTCTTGCATTTAAGGAAGTAATTGTTTTTGGGTTTATTTCTTTCTTTTTTTCTGGTTTAACTTCCGGCATTAATGGTTAAATTAAGCAAAATTTTACTTGAATATTTTAATGTGTTTGAAATATATTTTTAAATTGTTTTGATTGTTTTTTCGTTTCATGTTTAGATTGAGGGATTTGTGTTATCTCAAATAATTGACCTCAAATTTCTATTTGTTGATATAGTTTTTACTTTTATTTTATTTGTTGTTTTTTTTTTGTATATATTTGGGTGAATTTGTCACCTAATTACTAACAAAAAGACTAAATAATAAGGAGATATGATAAATATTAGTCATCAATTGGAAATTAGGTAGAAGGTAATTTTAGTCATGTAGATTTACTAATAACAAAACCTACTCCATTTACTTAAGTATTTTGGAATGGTTTAAAATGACCATGAAATTTGGCCATACAAATTGTGTGAGGTATATCTCTTGGGAGAAGGAACCAATTTGTTGCTAATATTCTTTAATTTGGTGCACAAATTGTTTGTATAGAAAAATTTGTTAAATTTTTTTTTCTATAGAAAAATTTTGGTAAACATTTTTCCTTAAAAATTTTTGATTAAAATTTTATTTTAGAAAATTTTCACTGAAAATCTTTCTATAAAAAATTTTCAGTTAAAATTTTTCTATAGAAAATTTTTGGTTTCAATTTTTCTGTAGAAAATTTTTTGAACAGAAAATTTTCTGTTAAAATGTTTCTATTGAAAATTTTCGCTAAAAATTTTTCTATAAAAAATTTCTACAGAAAATTTTCGGTTAAAAATTTTCTATAGAAAATTTTCGGTTAAAAATTTTCTATAGAAAATGCTCGGTTAAAAATTTTCTAAAGAAAATTTTCGGTTAAAAATTTTCTAAAGAAAATTTTCGGTTAAAAATTTTCTAAAGAAAATTTTCGGTTAAAAATTTTCTATAGAAAATTTTCGGTTAAAATTTTTCTATAGAAAATTTTCGGTTAAAATTTTTCTACAGAAAATTTTCGGTTAAAATTTTTCTATAGAAAATTTTCGGTTAAAATTTTTCTATAGAAAATTTTCGGTTAAAATTTTTCTATAGAAAATTTTCGGTTAAAATTTTTCTATAGAAAATTTTCGGTTAAAAATTTTCTATAGAAAATTTTCGGTTAAAAATTTTCTATAGAAAATTTTCGGTTAAAAATTTTCTATAGAAAATTTTCGGTTAAAAATTTTCTATAGAAAATTTTCGGTTAAAAATTTTCTATAGAAAATTTTCGGTTAAAGATTTTCTATAGAAAATTTTCGGTTAAAAATTTTCTATAGAAAATTTTCGGTTAAAAATTTTCTATATAAAATTTATGGTTAAAAATTTTCTATAGAAAATTTTCGGTTAAAAATTTTCTATAGAAAATTTTTGATTAAAAATTTTCTATACAAAATTTTCGGTTAAAAATTTTCTATACAAAATTTTCGGTTAAAAATTTTCTATACAAAATTTTCGGTTTTCTATACAAAATTTTCGGTTAAAAATTTTCTATACAAAATTTTCGGTTAAAAATTTTCTATACAAAATTTTCAGTTAAAAATTTTCTATACAAAATTTTCGGTTAAAATTTTGCTATAGAAAGTTTTCAGATAAAATTTTTCTGTCGAAAATTTTCAGTTAAAATTTTTCTGTCGAAAATTTTCAGTTAAAATTTTTCTGTAGAAAATTTTCGGTTAAAATTTTTCTATAGAAAATTTTCGGTTAACTTTTTTATATAGAAAAATTTGCGTTCAAATTTTTCTATACAAAAATTTTGGTAAAAATTGTATCTATAGAAAAATTTTGCTAAAAAATTATTTCCATAGAAATATTTTGGTAAAAATTGTTTCTATACAAAAATTTTGGTAAAAATTGTTTCTATAGAAAAATTTTGGTAAAAATTGTTTCTATAGAAAAATTTTGGTAAAAATTGTTTCTATAGAAAAATTTTGGTAAAAATTGTTTCTATAGAAAAATTTTGGTAAAAATAGTTTCTCAAAAAAAAATGGTAAAAATTGTTTCTATAGAAAAATTTTGGTAAAAATTGTTTCTATAGAAAAATTTTGGTAAAAATTGTTTCTATAGAAAAATTTTGGTAAAAATTGTTTCTATAGAAAAATTTTGGTAAAATTTGTTTCTATAGAAAAATTTTGGTAAATATTGTTTCTATAGAAAAATTTTGGTAAAAATTGTTTCTATAGAAAAATTTTGCTAAAAATTGTTTCTATAGAAAAATTTTGCTAAAAATTGTTTCTGTACAAAAATTTTGGTAAAAATTGTTTCTGTACAAAAATTTTGGTAAAAATTGTTTCTATAAAAAAATTTAGGTAAAAATTGATTCTATACAAAAATTTTGGTAAAAATTGATTCTAGAAAAATTTAGGTAAAAATTAATTCTATAGAAAAAGTTAGGTAAAAATTCATTCTATAGAAAAATGTAAAAATTATTTCTATTGAAAAATTTTGGTAAAAATTATTTCTATAGAAAATTTTCGTAAAATTGTTTCTATAGAAAAATTTTGGTAAAAATTGTTTCTATGCAAAAATTTTGGTAAAAATTGTTTCTATAGAAAAATTTTGTTGAAAATTGTTTCCTTGGAAAAATGTTGTTTACATTTTTTTCTATAGAAAAATTTCGGTAAAAATTGTTTTCATAGAAAAATTCAGTAAAAATTGTTTCTATATAAACATTTGTGTAAAAATTGTTCCTATAGAAAAATTTTGGTAAAAATTGTTTCCATAGAAAAATGTTGGTAAAATTGTTTTTATAAAAAAATATAGGTACAAATTTTTCCTATAGAAAAATTTTGTTAAGAATTAATTCTATAATTAAATTTTTTTCATTTCGATAATCATTTTATATTATAAAATCTCAGATACATATTTGTTAGCATCATAAATAATAATTATTTTTTAGAATCGAAATATGATCTTTAACTTTTTATAGCATTCGGAAGAAAAGTGAATTGTTTTAATGTTTTTAAATTTTAAAAATTGTAATAAATAGTTTATTTAACTCTTAAACTATTTCAGATAAAAAACGGAACATTTAACTTCTTTCCTGTCCTCTGACCTCCCAGAAAAATTCACAAGTAAAAGAGATGCTATAAAACACTAACTTTAAAATTTTCCCATAAAAAACGGAGAAACAAGATTGTAAAAAGATATAACAGATGTAAGTATTTTGCAACAGATAAAGACGGATAAAGTCCATCAACTTAGGTGGCAATTAAACTCGGACATAAAGTAACAAGTACCTCTTTAACATTTAAACTAAATAAATGTCATATAAAAAAGATGGAAATATCATCATTCATTCGTTCATTCATATGAGAGTTTCTTTTTTATGAATGAAAATGTAAATGATAGTAATAATTTTTAATAATACCAAGTTTTTTTTATACAAAACAACTCTTACAAATAAACACTAAAGTATACTTATGAGTCTGTATGACCCAGAAAACTGAAAAAATGAGATACACAAAAAAATTAATTTGACAAGATATAAAATGACAAAAAAAAATTCCCACCAATCTTGACCACCAATGATGTACTTTGGAAATACACAGAGAGGAATTAGTAGCAACATTTTTCCACAGAATTTTGTTTGTCAAAACTTTACTAAAGAAACAATTTGTAGCTAAATTTTTTTATAGAAACAAGATTTTGCAAAATTTTTCTACAGAAACAATTTTTACCAAAATTTTTCTATAAAAACATTTTTACCCAAATTTTTCTATAGAAACATTTTTACCCAAATTTTTCTATAGAAACATGTTTACCAAAATTTTTCTATAGAAACAATTTTTACCAAAATTTTTCTAAAGAAACAATTTTTACCAAAATTTTTCTTAGAAACATTTTTACCAAAATTTTTTTATAGAAATATATTAAGCAAAATTTTTGTACAAAAACATTTTTTACCAAAATTTTTTTAGAGATGAAATTTTACCAAAATTTTTCTAAAAATACAATTTTTTCCAAAATGTTTCTTTAGAAACATTTTTATCAAAATTTTTCTATATAAAAAAATTTTACCAAAATTTTTCCAAATAAAAAAAATTTACCAAAATTTTTCCAAATAAAAAAATTTTACCAAAATTTTTCTATATAAAAAAATTTTAACAAAATTTTTCTATATAAAAAAATTTTACCAAAATTTTTCTATATAAAAAAAATTTACCAATATTTTCTATATAAAAAAATTTTCCCAAAATTTTTCTTTATAAAAAAATTTTACCAAAATTTTTCTATATAAAAAAATTTTACCAATATTTTCTATATAAAAAAATTTTCCCAAAATTTTTCTTTATAAAAAAATTTTACCAAAATGTTTCTATATAAAAAAATTTTACCAATATTTTCTATATAAAAAATTTTCCCAAAATTTTTCTTTATAAAAAAATTTTACCAAAATTTTTCTATATAAAAAAATTTTACCAAAATTTTTTTATATAGAAAAATTTTGGTAAAATTTTTTTTATATAAAAAAGTTTTACCAAAATTTTTCTATATAAAAAAATATTACCAAAATTTTTCTATATACAAAAATTTTATCAAAATTTTTCTATATAAAAAAATTTTACTAAAATTTTTCCATATAAAAAAATTTTACCAAAATTTTTCTATATAAAAAAATTTTACCAAAATTTTTCTATAGAAACATTTTTACCAAAAATTTTCTATAGAAACATTTTTACTAACATTTTTCTATAGAAACATTTTTACAAAATTTTTTTTATGGAAACATTTTTACAAAAATTTTTCTATAGAAACATTTTTACAAAAAATCTTCTATAGAAACATTTTTACTAAAATTTTTCTTTGTGTATAGAAATTTGTACCAGAAAGTCTCAGAAATAATATGAACATATGAATGGATACTGACTGACTACTGTTTCTCTGCTGCCAGTAGTAGCAGCCATACAAGTATGATTTTAAGTAGCAGTTTATAATTTTAAATCTCTTAGTAACTTGTCATAATTAAATTAAAACATTAACATCACAGGTTGTAAGACCAACTACAAAAAAAGACAAATAAAATTAAAAAAAAAAGAAGAAAGACAGATTTTTGGAGAAACATTTTGAGGTGTTTGTAGCCATAATTCGGGCAAGTTCAAAAAGCAGCCAATGAAATTATTTACACATCTCACACATCGTACAAAGCTAAAAACTACAAGAAACCAGATTTAAAAACGGCCCAAAACTCACATCAAGAAAAAGGTCATTAAACGGTCTTTAAATCAAGAAATAAAAAAAAGAAAAGAACATTTTGGTGTTATTCACACATTTCGTACTCGTATGATTTTGTCTTTTATTAAATAAATTAATATCTTTTAGTTAAAAAGAAAACAGTAGCATTTTACATTCTTTTTACGTCTTAACTTTGTTTGAATGGGTCTTTTTGGCGGTTAAAATGTTTTAACTTGTTTTCCAACTGAACATTTTCGTCTGTCTTGAGGCCGGGAGTTTGAAAGTTTTCAACATCATGATATGATCATGAGGTTGTTGGTTATTTGGTGATCGTTAAAACTATTAAACGTTATGATTAAGAAGAAAAGACTAATGGACGGACGAAAAGGTAGAGACTCGGTGTAAAGGAAATAAAGTTTATATTTGTTCTTTGTGTGGCAAAGGCTAAAGCAGAAGCTTAAAAAAAGCTATTCGTTTTTAAAAAAGATACAATTATTACAAACATTTTTCTGTAGAAACAATTTTTACCAAAATTTTTGTGTAGAAAAAATTTTTACCAAAATTTTTCTATAGAAACAATTTTTACCAACATTTTTCTATAGAAACAATTTTTACCAAAATTTTTCTATAGAAACAATTTTTACGAAAATTTTTTTATAGAAACAATTTTAACCAAAATTTTTGTGTAGAAACAATTTTTACCAAAATTTTTCTATAGAAACAATTTTAACCAAAATTTTTGTGTAGAAACAATTTTTACCAAAATTTTTCTATGGAAACAATTTTACTAAAGTTTTCTATAGAAACAATTTTAACCAAAATTTTTGTGTAGAAACAATTTTTACCAAAAGTTTTCTATAGAAACAATGTTTACCAAAATTTTTCTATGGAAACAATTTTACTAAAGTTTTCTATAGAAACAATTTTTACCAAAATTTTTCTATGGAAACAATTTTACTAAAGTTTTCTATAGAAACAATTTTAACCAAAATTTTTGTGTAGAAACAATTTTTACCAAAATTTTTCTATAGAAACAATTATTACCAAAATTTTTCTATAGAAACAATTTTTACCAAAATTTTTCTATAGAAACAATTTTTACAAAAATTTTTCTATAGAAACAATTTTTACAAACATTTTTCTATAGAAACAATTTTTACAAAAAATTTTCTATAGAAACAATTTTTACCAAAATTTTTCTATAGAAACAATTTTAACCAAAATTTTTGTGTAGAAACAATTTTTACCAAAAGTTTTCTATAGAAACAATGTTTACCAAAATTTTTCTATAGAAAAAATTTTTCTATAGAAACAATTTTTACCAAAATTTTTCTATAGAAACAATTTTTACCAAAATTTTTCTATAGAAACAATTTTTACAAAAATTTTTCTATAGAAACAATTTTTACAAACATTTTTCTATAGAAACAACTTTTACAAAAATTTTTCTATAGAAACAATTTTTACCAAAATTTTTCTATAGAAAAAATGTTTACCAAAATTTTTCTAAAGAAACAATTTTTACCAAAATTTTTCTATAGAAACAATTTGTACCAAAATTTTTCTATGGAAACAATTTTTACCAAAAGTTTTCTATAGAAACAATTTTTACCAAAATTTTTCTATAGAAACAATTTTTACCAAAATATTTCTATAGAAACAGTTTTTACAAAAATTTTTCTATAGAAACAATTTTTACCAAAATTTTTCTATAGAAAAAATGTTTACCAAAATTTTTCTAAAGAAACAATTTTTACCAAAATTTTTCTATAGAAACAATTTGTACCAAAATTTTTCTATGGAAACAAATTTTACCAAAATTTTTCTATAGAAACAATTTTTACCAAAATTTTTCTATAGAAACAATTTTTACCAAAATTTTTCTATAGAAACAATTTTTACCAAAATTTTTCTAAAGAAACAATTTTTACCAAAATTTTTCTAAAGAAACAATTTTTACCAAAATTTCTCTAAAGAAACAATTTTTACCAAAATTTTTCCATAGAAACAATTTTTACCAAAATTTTTCCATAGAAACAATTTTTACCAAAATTTTTCTATAGAAATAATTTTTACCAAAATTTTTCTATAGAAACAATTTTAACCAAAATTTTTCTAAAGAAACAATTTTTACCAAAATTTTTCTAAATAAACAATTTTTACCAAAATTTCTCTAAAGAAACAATTTTTACCAAAATTTCTCTAAAGAAACAATTTTTACCAAAATTTTTCCATAGAAACAATTTTTACCAAAATTTTTCTATAGAAACAATTTTTACCAAAATTTTTCTATAGAAACAATTTTTACAAAAATTTTTCTATAGAAACAATTTTTACAAAAATTTTTCTATAGAAACAATTTTTACCAAAATTTTTCTATAGAAAAAATGTTTACCAAAATTTTTCTAAAGAAACAATTTTTACCAAAATTTTTCTATAGAAACAATTTGTACCAAAGTATTTCTATGGAAACAATTTTTACCAAAATTTTTCTATAGAAACAATTTTTACCAAAATTTTTCTATAGAAACAATTTTTACCAAAATTTTTCTATAGAAACAATTTTTACCAAAATTTTTCTAAAGAAACAATTTTTACCAAAATTTCTCTAAAGAAACAATTTGTACCAAAATTTTTCTATGGAAACAAATTTTACCAAAATTTTTCTATAGAAACAATTTTTACCAAAATTTTTCTATAGAAACAATTTTTACCAAAATTTTTCTATAGAAACAATTTTTACCAAAATTTTTCTAAAGAAACAATTTTTACCAAAATTTTTCTAAAGAAACAATTTTTACCAAAATTTCTCTAAAGAAACAATTTTTACCAAAATTTTTCCATAGAAACAATTTTTACCAAAATTTTTCCATAGAAACAATTTTTACCAAAATTTTTCTATAGAAACAATTTTTACCAAAATTTTTCTATAGAAACAATTTTAACCAAAATTTTTCTAAAGAAACAATTTTTACCAAAATTTTTCTAAATAAACAATTTTTACCAAAATTTCTCTAAAGAAACAATTTTTACCAAAATTTTTCCATAGAAACAATTTTTACCAAAATTTTTCTATAGAAACAATTTTTACCAAAATTTTTCTATAGAAACAATTTTTACAAAAATTTTTCTATAGAAACAATTTTTACAAAAATTTTTCTATAGAAACAATTTTTACCAAAATTTTTCTATAGAAAAAATGTTTACCAAAATTTTTCTAAAGAAACAATTTTTACCAAAATTTTTCTATAGAAACAATTTGTACCAAAGTATTTCTATGGAAACAATTTTTACCAAAATTTTTCTATAGAAACAATTTTTACCAAAATTTTTCTATAGAAACAATTTTTACCAAAATTTTTCTATAGAAACAATTTTTACCAAAATTTTTCTATAGAAACAATTTTTACCAAAATTTTTCTATAGAAACAATTTTTACCAAAATTTTTCTAAAGAAACAATTTTTACCAAAATTTTTCTAAAGAAACAATTTTTACCAAAATTTCTCTAAAGAAACAATTTTTACCAAAATTTTTCCATAGAAACAATTTTTACCAAAATTTTTCTATAGAAATAATTTTTTATAAAATTTTTCTATAGAAACAATTTTTACCAAAATTTTTCTATAGAAACAATTTTTACCAAAATTTTTCTAAAGAAACAATTTTTACCAAAATTTTTCTAAAGAAACAATTTATACCAAAATTTCTCTAAAGAAACAATTTTTACCAAAATTTTTCCATAGAAACAATTTTTACCAAAATTTTTCTATAGAAATAATTTTTAGCAAAATTTTTCTGAAGAAACAATTTTTACTAAAATTTTTCTATAGAAACGTTTTTTACCAAAATTTTTTTATTAAGACAAATGTTTACCAAAATTTTTCTAAAGAAACAATTTTTAACAAAGTTTTTTATAGAAACAATTTTTACCAAAATTTTTCTATAGAAACAATTTGTACCAAAATTTTTCTATGGAAACAATTTTTACCAAAATTTTTCTATAGAAACAATTTTTACCAAAACTTTTCTATAGAAACAATTTTTACCAAAATTTTTCTATAGAAACAATTTTTACAAAAATTTTTCTATAGAAACAATTTTTACCAAAATTTTTCTATAGAAACAATTTTTAAATAAATTTTTCTATAGAAACAATTTTTAAATAAATTTTCTATAGAAACAATTTTTACCAAAATTTTTCTATAGAAACAATTTTAACCGAAATTTTTCTATGGAAACAATTTATACCTTAATTTTTTAAAGAAACAATTTTCACTCAAATTTTTCTATAGAAACAATTTTTAACAAATTTTTTTTATAGAAAAATTTTTTATCAAATTTTTTTTATAGAAAAATTTTTTATCAAAATTTTTCTAAAGAAACAATTTTTACCAAAATTTTTCTATAGAAACAATTTTTACCAAAATTTTTCTATAGAAACATTTTTACCAAAATTTTTCTATAGAAACAATTTTTAAATAAATTTTTCTATAGAAACAATTTTTACCAAAATTTTTCTCTAGAAACAAATTTTACAAAAATTTTCCTACAGAAAAAAGTTTTACCAAAAGTTTTCCTTAGGAACAATTTTTACCAAAATTTTCTATAAAAACAATTTTTACCAAAATTTTTCTATAAAAAAATTTTTTACCAAAATTTTTCTATAGAAACATTTTTTACAAAAATTTTTCTCTAGAAACAATTTTTTCCAAAATTTTTCCATAGAAACAATTTTAACCAAAAATTTTCTATAGAAACAATTTTTACCAAATTTTTTCTGTAGAAACAATTTTTACCTAAATTTTTCTATAGAAAAAATTTTTATCAAAATTTTTTTTAAAAACAATTTTTAACAAAATTTTTTTATAGAAACAATTTCTAACAAAATTTTTCTCTAGAAACATTTTTTTTGTGTTTAGTTAATGACGATCTACTGTTCTACGTTAATAGTTCTCAATGTTGGAATAGATTTTTCGAAATCAATTCTTTTACATTCTGCTTTACCAAATAGTAAATGACAACGGATGCGAGTAAATATTAAAAGCGAGTTAAGTGACAAAACTAAAGCGCACGTCAAAAAGGTGCGTCTTCCCTTTATTTATTTGGTTAGTAGACTCTATATTTTAGAGTTTTCGTCATGGCTAGGCTGTTAAATCTAAAGCATTAGTAAGCGCGAGATTTAACGCTTAAAACATGTCAAAATTGTCAATGTTCTTATTTCATTTTTTTTTTATTGCGTCGGTATCACTAATGTTTTGTCAGTCTGTCGTCATCTTTAGCAAGTGTGTCATATCAGTTAACTCTTTCCATAAATGTTGGCTAACTTTGAAGTTTATCTCTTGAACTTGTTTAAGCCATGTTGATGTCTTTTTTGCTGCTGTCGATTATTAAAACTAGAGTAGTTACCGGGGAGGTAGAATGGATGGTATGTATATACAAACGAGATCGGCTTATTTTCTTTCATCTTAAGTTTTATTATCTGACGTTTTTTCCTCCGTGCGTTGACAAATGTTTGTTCATTCATTCTTTTTAAGTTGTTCAAAATTTTCTTTGAAGTGTGATTCACATAATCATACTCGTATTTATCTGGTTTTTATGTTTGTTGGGATTTTGGCATCACATCAATTTTTTATTTTTGTTTTTGTCATACACCGGAACTTAAATGTTTGTTCATAATTCTGTTAAGATTTCGTAGTTCTTCCTGTTTATCTAAGATACCAATGGTGATACATGGATGTATGTGATAGAGTTATTTAGCACTAGGTAAAATCAACGAAAAAGAGTTTAAAGAGACTCGAAGTCGTTAATATTTGATTACGACATTCCAGAGATAATATCTTAGTAAAATTATGAAAGAGAAGATCTCGAATTAAGGAGTGTTCTGAATCAAATTTGTAGTTGTATTTAGTTAAATAAAACTCAAATCGTGCAATTAAAAAATTCATAAAAATAAACGGATTTTATTTTAATATTGTACAAATTTATACGGTATAAAAATTTGAATGTAATATTTTCTGTAGAGAACTTTTTCTGCAGAAACACTAATCATCCACGGCTTTTTCTATAGAAAAAGTTATTTTCAAAAATTTTTTTTAAGAAAAACATATCATCGACATCTTTTTCTATAGAAAAACTTATCATCTTTCTTCTTAGAAAAATTGGCCATTCATAACCTTTTCTTTAGAAAAACTTATTATCCACAACTTTTTTTATAAAAAAACTTACAATCCATGACTTTTTCTATAGAAAATCCTACAACTCAAAATTTTTTCTTTAGGAAAACAAAAACAATTTGGATTTTTTTTACAGAAAACTTACATCCATCACTTTTTAAACGGAAAACAATCCACAAATTTTCCCATTGAAAAACTTACAATCCAAAACATTTTCTATAAAATAACTTAAAATCCACAACTTTTTCTATAAAAAAACTTACAATGCATAACTTTTTTATAAAAAAAAACTTACAATCCACAACTTTTTCTATAGAAAAACTTACAATCCATGACATTTTCTATAGCAAAACTTAAAATCCACAAACTTTTCTGTAGAAAAACTTACAATTCACAACTTTTTTTTATAGAAAAACTTAAAATTCACTACCTTTTCTATAAAATAATTTATCACCCATAATTTTTTGCACAGAAAATCTTATCTTAAAAAATTTCTCTATAGAAAATTTAACATCCATCATCCACAACTTTTTCTAAAGATACACTTATCATCCACAACTTTTTTCATAGAAAAACATACAATCCTCAACATTTTCTATAGAAAAACTTAGAT